>JAFIRS010000530.1:0-664273 GCA_018342105.1 Gonioctena quinquepunctata
ATCAACCCTGTTCATAATTTCAAACGAATCAATCTGCCAATCACTTGTCTAACATATTATTTAGCAAACCTTATAAATGACTCATTCAGAAGTGGGAAATTTCCCCCCTTCCTGAAACAGTCACTTGTTATCCCTATCTATAAAGGTGGGGATTCACTAGATCCTAATAACTACCGACCTATCGCGCTTATACCCACACGGGCCAAAATAATTGAGATACTAGTTAAAGTCAGAATGCTGGACTACTTGAGAGAGAATAAAATACTGACAGAACAGCAATTCGGATGTCAATCTAGTGAGAGCACAAATGATGCCCTTTATTCTTTCATGGAATTACTGTATTCAGGTCTTAATAAAGGAACAGCTGCTGCAGCAGTCTTCTGTGATTTTTTCAAAGCCTTCGATTGCGTAAATCATGGAATACTGCTGCAAAAGCTATGAACAAACTCCGATGGTTTTAGAGTTAGCTTTCTGATCGCCAACAAGTAGTTAAAACGAACAATATCTCAAAGACCTCTCATATAAAACATGGAGTCCCACAAGGATCAGTCCGTGGACCTCTCAGTTTTGATGGGTCTGGTTCTAATACCTCTACACAATCCAGTCAATTTACCTGTTCCGTGTATCTGTCTCATTATATGTAAAGAATTTTCGTTTGGCTATCTAGTGTGCGAAAACTATTATAAATAGGAAAAAAGTTTGGAGAAAATTTTTTATTCAACTATTTTTCACGTAGGATCAATTGTTTTTGAGTTATTTGCAGAAAAGGCATGTGTACCTACTTTGACTCACAAACTCGCAAAAATATTGATTTTACAGAAAAATGAAAGTACATTTAATTATCTAATAAAATGATCTCCTGTATTTTCCGTCGTCAAATCGTCAACTCGTCCAAATCATCAAATCGTCAAATCGTTAAATCATCAAATTTTCAAATTGTCAAATTCTCAAATCGTCAAATCATCAAATCGTTATATCGTCAAATCTTCAAATCGTCAAATCCTCAAATCATCAATCGAAATCATCAAATCGTTAAATCATCAAATTTTCAAATCGTCAAATCCTCAAATCGTCAAATCATCAAATCGTTAAATCGACAAATCTTCAAATCGTCAAATCTTCAAATCGTCAAATTTTCAAATCGTCAAATCTTTAAATCTTCAAATCGTCAAATCTACAAATCGTTAAATCGTCAAATCGTCAAATCCTCAAATCATCAAATCTTCAAATCGTCAAATCGTCAATCGTCAAATCTTCAAATCGTCAAATCGTCAAATCTCAAATCGTCAAATTTTCAAATCGTCAAGTCGTCAAATCTTCAAATCTTCAAATCCTCAAATCGTCAAATCCTCAAATCGTCAAATCTTCAAATCCTCAAATCGTCAAATCATCAAATTTCCAAATCGATAAATCTTCAAATCGTCAAATCGTCAAATCGTCCAATCGTCCAATGGTTCAATCGTCAAATCGTCAAATCTTCACATGTCAAATCGTCCAACAAACCGTTTAGGAGATTTATGACAAAACGTGTTTTCCAAGATGGCCGCTAACGCACATTCTCTCGTATAAAACAATAATTTTGGAGGATAAAGTGGCAATGCGTCGCTCGGGGTAAACTGCAACAGACAATTTGAGGTAAGTTGCAACTTTCCCCTGGTGTTTTTTATATTGTAAATTGAATGTATTTTTCAGATCATGAGAAATTATAACAAAAAACCGCAAAGGTACAACTCCTGGCGATGTTAAAGAGAACATCATTGTATTTTGTATTCTCAGAATCAATAAATAAAATCTGAAATCTACCTTTTCGACTGGCCATGGGTTTTTCATTTCTGTTTTTAACAGCAGCCGTAGAAATTGAAATAAAAGTCCGTTTTATTAATTTTTTATTTTACTCATGCTCGTAGAAAATTTTTATTCCTAGCATATGTAGAAAGTGTCTTCCTTCACTGCAATGTCAGTCGCCTGTGGAAAAATACAATTTTCCACACTTGAAAATAACTACTGTAATCACTGATTCCTACATCCGAGGCAGTTTACGAATTTATCACCGAAAATGGAGAAGAAAAAATCTTCAAATTCACTTGTGCTAGGACTTGTAGATATACAAAGAAACCCTCTTCATTTTGTAGTATATTGTGCACAAGTCATTCTCAATGTGATCTAATTCATGTCTTGTGAATCATCATCAATTTCTCGACGACGCAGTACATAATCCACCAACTTTATCGAACCCTATAATTGAATTTCCTGAAGAAGCTGGAGGAAATTCAATATTTCATTAATCTGACACCAACTGCCATGGTGAGAGATCCTCGATGGGTACTTTCGTGCCTCTGACAGCCGATTTAATGCACGAATTATGTTAGCATTATGTTCAGTAATTATTTTTATAATTGAATCGAATTTTCGATTGGAAATTTCGATGGCTATTACCGGAGGCATTAGGGATCCATGGTTCGATTTTTTGCTTGAAGGGTGTTGTGTGACCTTACTCATTACAGCACCATTGATATGTTGCCGATGGTTGGAATTTCATAAAGTTGTCCCCAGGGCACAACAATATGAATTGTGGTTACTGAAAACATATGTTAACAAACTGAAATCGAAGAAAGATGCTGATGGACAATAATAAAATACATAAAATATAAACTGTAAATAATGTTAACATTTGACAGCCGTTCAAAAATGGTATGATTTATTAAGAGATTATGGCGGAATTGAAAAAAATTTAAAGTGAAAAGAATATAGAGAAGGGGCCTTTTCGGAAATGTGAGATCGAGTGCTATCTAAACGTACCATGAAGCGAATGAAGATATTCTACTATTCTAACTGGTGTAATTTTCATAAATCTGAAAATATCGACATTATGAGGAATCCGCTAATTGATAAATAAAAAATGCAGTTGAACAGGCCACAGAAAAAATCAAATGATGAAATAGAACATCAGAAATATCATGAAATAATAAAATTTTAGTTTATAAAAACTTGAAACGAAGGTTTTATTCGAACATGGAATGTGTCCAAATAGTTATTATTTATACAACCAGAATCCTCCTTGAAAAACTCTAACGCAGTCGACTGTTTTGACCTTAGTAGTCGTATAATAAAGGAAACCTCTGATATTTTGGAAAACCATTTACTACTTTATTTAACTTGATATTTTCAACGGCCGTTTTTCCTGATGTGTTTAAATATTCTAGAGTGATTCCCGTTTTTTTAAAACAGCTAATAAAAAATATTTTTAAAGACAAGCTTTCATTTAAACCTTGAACTAAAACGTATAAATAGTTATTTGTATGCCAAGGCCGCGAAATACCTTTTTAGCGTAGAGACAGGATAATCTTGAGGTCGCTAAAAAGTTTCGCGGCCATGACATACACACTATTTTTCGTGCAACCGTCAAAATTATTGAATTAGATCATTACTAATAAATATATTATTACTTTAAAATCATCTGCAATTCAATTATTTAACAAAGTCACAGATTGCTATGAAAATGCTATGTTTGAATATACACAAAAATATTTTGACAGTTCTTGACAAAACGCAAATATGTCCTATACTGATAGTGATATTGCACTCCTCCAGAGATAAAAAGTATTGTTAACTCGATGCTTTCCATTTCAATACCTAAAAAAAAATAGTATGTATTTGTTGTTAATTTAAAAATTAATGCTGTATTAATAAACAGTAATCCCTGTCATTCTCGTATTCTAGAAAGGTCAAATGTGGAAGTGACATTTGGTTTGGCGGCCGTTGCTATGGGTAACGACCGCGAAATTTAATTTCGCGGACTATGTTGAGTACACGAAATACTCACTCCGCATGAATTATTAAACTAGATAATTGCAAATGAATAAATAATTGCTTCAAAATCGACAGCAGTTCAATTTAATTAACAAAGTCACAGCGTCGCTATGGAAATGATATGGTTGAATATATACAAACCATTTTGGCAGGTCTTGACAAAACGTAAATATGTCAGACACTGATAGTATCTTGCACTCCTCCAGAGCCAATTGTAAACTTGGCGCCTTCCGTTTTAATACCTGAAAATTCTAAACGGCAGTACGAAAAATGTTAAGCGAGTTTAAAGAATGGTGTGACAAACAAAATGTAAAATAATCCTTGTCATTGTCGTATTTCAGATATGTCAAATTTGTAAATGACGTTTGGTTTGGCGGCCGTTGGCTACGGGTAACGGCCGCGAAATTGAATTTCGCGAAATACTCACATTGCGTTGGTAAGTAAGAACATGTCGAAGTATTTGATTTTTACAAAGTACTAATGAAAGTAGATACCAATTAATTTCATTGAATGGTTGGTAAGTAAGTAACAACTTGTCGAAGTATTAATTTTATCACTATTCGCGCGACAAGCTTTTTGAAACCAAATAATTTAACAAAAAATAATTAAATCATTGTCAGCGATGACTTAAATTTATTTTTTCTACACCCATACTATAATAATTCACTTATATGCCCATAATCCGTTTCATAATGAGATCCATCATGATACAGATTTTTCATAACGATACAGATTTTTTATCATCATCCTATCTAATTGTTTTATTTGTCAAAATCAGTAGGTATTAAATTTTCGTAGAATAAAGCTAAACTCCGATAATTATATCATTAAAATGTCTGATATCAGCGATATAGAAGAATCACCATCAACTCCTCCACACATATCGGAGAAAGCAGAAAATGCAGTACAAAATATTTTATCCCAAAAATCTAAGAAAGTGTACGAAAAACTATATCAACGGTTTATGGACTAGAGAAATACAAATAACATTTCGACATTTTCCGAAAATGTTTTGATTGCTTATTCTCAGAATTGATGGAAACTATGAAATCATCTAGTACATGGACACATTATTCAATAATAAAATCGTTGGTAAATATCAACCATGATAAATATAAGAAGCTACACGCTTTATTAAAGCGAAGGTCCGAAGGATAAGTTGGAAAAAAAACAAAAATATTATTACCTGAACAAATAAAAACGTTTATCGACGAAGCACCCGATGAAAAGTTTTTATTTATAAAAGTAAGTATCTACCTAACATTCCGTTTTGGGAAATTTTGTCATGATTACATTTTCCATTCGACTCATGCATGATATATTTCATTAATGTCGAGAAAACTTGATAAGTTAACTCGAGGCGAAGCGGGCTAAGGCGCTAGATTTGAACTATAGACTACAGTATGAGACGCGGGTTCGAAGCTAGCCTAGGTCATCCTGCATTTTATTTCATTTTTTCTTTTCTTTATTTCTTATTGGTGTTTTTTTATTAATTTACCTTTTTCTTTTAGGTGGAAATGATTTTTGGAATAATGGGAGCATGTCGAAGGCATGAACTACATGACCTAAAATGTGAAAATGTCAAAGATATGAATGGAATCTTAATTGCTAATGTGGTAGAAACTAAAACAAAAGTACAACGAACAATTACAATTACCGGCAAATACTACGAAATTATTAATAGTTATTTATGTGTCAAGGGCGTAAAATAGGCTTTTATGGACCGCAGCGTGTAAGTAATATTAACACGCCTAGGTCCATAAAAGCAAATTACGCCCGAAATACATACAACAGTTTATGCACGACCGGTATATTTGATGTCATGTAGATAGATACCTCTTTATATCTGGAACATGATAAAAATACATCAAGGCTGCCGTGAGGATGTATATTCATGTCATATTGGAAACAGAATAAATCAAGAAGTGATGGAATGAATGTTACCATGGCAACTCAGTCAATTTTTCGGAATAAGATTATATAGGGTAGTAGCCATATTTGCTGTCAATTTTTGTGATCACAGATAATTTATTACTGATTTTGAAATGGATTCAAGCGACGAAGAAAGTGTGAATTGTACTCCACCAGAAATGAGTAAAGCATCTGAGGATGCGAAATTGAGTTTATTGCCAAGTAAATCCAAGAAAATATACGACAAGGTGTATGAAGAATTCGTGAGGTGGTGCAACGGGAAAAATGTAAAAAATAAGAAAGACACAGAGACTGTACTTCTTGCCTATTTTCTGGAAAAATCTAAATATTGTAAGCCCTCTACCATGTGGTCATATTATTCCATGCTGAAACCTACTTTGAATGTACATGATAATATAGATATCAGTAGATACGCAAGATTGATAGCTTTTTTGAAACGAAAATTTGATGGTTATAAACCAAAGAAATCGAAGATTCTAAGCAGAGAAGAAATCGAGTTATTTTTGAGGGAAGCACCAGACGATTTGTATCTTATGATGAAAGTAAGTTCTAATTTCATGTTTTCTTAATGTTCAGTATGTTAATCTGAGAATTTATTGTAGGTAGCACTGATTTTTGGTATTTGTGGAGCATGTCGCCGCGAAGAATTGGCAAATATCACAGTGGACGACATTCAAGATTTCGAGACATTCTTACTCATAACTATACGAGAAACCAAAACGAAGTTATTTGGATATTTACAGAAAATATTCTTCCTTGCCAGATTAGAATGATCAAAAGCGGTTTTTTTATATTATAAAAATGGCAAGTGTACGAGACAGGTTATCGAAAAAAATACATTCGGTCAAATACCATTCAGAATAGCCACTTACCTAGGTATTTCTAATGCGAAAGAATATACTGGTCACTGCTTCAGACGTTCCCCAGCAACTATGTTAGTAGATGCAGGCGAGGATATGATCAACATTAAAAGACATGCTGGGTGGAAGTCGACGACTGTTGCGGAAGGTTATATTGAAAATTCAGTTGCAAATAAGCTGAAGATTGCTAAAAAAATTGTAGAAAATGATGAGCCTTCTACTAGCCATTGCAGACAATCTGAAAATATTGCTCACTACTCTGAAACACCAGATAATAACATGCATTCTCTTCAGACTTCTAGTAATGAGGAATCAGTTGAAATCAGTAACTATCTGCAACAACAGAAACAACAAATCCAAATATTTCCATAAATTACTGTTCTAATTGTATTGTCAATATTAAGTTATAATTCATTTTTTAAATTAATTTATGTGCATTGTTTTCGTTATATTATTGTTAATAATGTTTTGGGTTTGATTATATGATCCATCGGAATATAGATTTCTATCGATATGAGATTGAAATTCACTTTAGCGCCTGTTCAACGATATTATCGCCCGCCGGGAGATAAAGTAGTCCGCGGGCGCTAAAGTGCTACTTTACGCCCGCAAATCCGGGTGCTAAAGTGCTACTTCACGCCCGGTCGTGCATAAAAAATATATGAATCTACGGCCGAAAATTTGTCCCACCCCTTCTTTTTTCGTTAATTATTTTAATGGAAAATCCACAATTCAAAACATTGGTATTGATAGATTTGGTAATTTAGGGAAGCAAATAGCAACATATTAAATCTGCCTGATCCGAATTTATATACAGGGCATTGTTTTCGAAGGACATCTGCAACCGTATTAGTTGATGCCGGTGGTCATATTACTGCATTAAAACGTCATGGTGGCTGGAAATCCAATTCAGTGACGGAAGGCTACATTGAAAATTCGGTTCAGAATAAAATCAGCATTTCCAATACAATATTGAACTCTATTGAGACTAGCAATAATGAAATAAATGTAAATATTCCTTCCACTTCCAGATCAGATCAGACCTGGAATAAACTTTTCAATCTGCACAATAAATAATCTTAATATTTTTGAGAAATCAGATTATTTACAATTATTTTGTTCAATTTAAATATAAATAGAAT
The DNA here is from genome assembly GCA_018342105.1 of Gonioctena quinquepunctata. Lineage (NCBI taxonomy): Eukaryota > Metazoa > Arthropoda > Insecta > Coleoptera > Chrysomelidae > Gonioctena > Gonioctena quinquepunctata. The sequence continues at coordinate 7,745 of JAFIRS010000530.1, forward strand.
TTTTATAGTTTTCCTATATCCATGGTAATACTCGAGGTAATACCATTAATTACAATTTTGTAGAATTTTTTATAGAAATACAAGTTATGACTGTTATTGTGTTCAATACAAATATAAATATAATATTTATAATTCTTCATTATTTATCGGGTGTAGAAAAAATTGTGTATGCAAATATCATGTAATGGTTATTAATAAACTCGCCTTCGGCTCGTTTCGTATCCCGGTTAATGCTCGTGTATTAATAACCAGCATCACATGATCGTTGCATAATATACTATTAAACGTTTTAGTACACGGCTTGAATAAAAGCTTGTCTTTAAAAAGTTTTTTTATTTGTTATTTTATTTTTTGCTTTTTAGTTGATTCGCCTTAATCTGTTTATTTCTAATAGAGCATCTTTATTACAAGGTCTCTTCCCTGTAAGTTTTGAACTTAAAGAGATCATGATCTCCGACCACAAAATCTCCTATACACCAATTTTGAATAGATTCTGATCACAATCACAAAACTCGTACGTCATCCTGAAGTATCCATATTGAATTAATAGATTGTGACAAAAAATTCATAATCTCCGAACCTGAAAACCCCCACATACCAATTTTGAATGAAATATGACCATAATCAGAAAACTCGTCCTCCATCTTGGGTTCGCCATTATTTTCAATGTATTGATGACCTCCTCAGGACATACATACGACAAACTTATTCCCTCCCTCAGCACTTTCCGAATACTGTGAAGAAACTGGACACATAATAGATTTCGAGTACATCAAAACTATTGCTACTGAGAAAACACTACAAGCTAGACTCATTCGTGAAGCATTTGAGAACTCAAAGAGAACTAGTTTCGAATTCACGATAAAAATGAACTACTTCCCCGGCTAAAGCCACGCTAGATATTGAACTACATCTGATAGATATTGAGGAGTAGACCCCGGCATCATGTCACAGAATCCTAAGGAGTAGGCAGATTGAAGCCTCGGTGTGAACGTTACTTTATTTATTTACCATAATTAATCTTTTTTAGTTTTTTTAAATGCCTCCAAACGGGATCCGAAAGGTCGGCGTCATCAAATTTCCAGACTCGAAGAGGGGGAGTTTATGATTTTCCGAAAAATTGGTAGATCTCGGCATTCCCTTCTATTAATATTAGAGATAATATTATTTTTCTGAAATCGCTCAAGAATACCTACTTTTTCGGAGCAACTTCAGACCCCAAAATACGCTAATCTAGTATTTTAGTCCGTTGCTAAGCAACGAATTTTTGGTACGGGAAAATTTTTGCCGGCCTAGGCCGTCAAAATCGGTCCCTACCGGTTTTTTATATGCATGTTATAGTGATATTCACTTAAATGGCTTTTTAAAAATAAACTTAATTTTATACTTTAGTTACAAAAAATGATTTTAAATATGACAACTAGTCGAAGTGCAAAATGGAAGTTCGAGATAGAAGTGACGCTTCTCGGTTCTTGGGACCCTCTTATAGATGCGGTGGTGCTGACTCAGAACTGCGCCTTGTTTACGGCTTCTGGAGCCCAGGTGGATAGATGCTGACTTGGCTTTGTCCTATTTGCTCTTGCAACAATGTTGCAACTGCGTTGTGGAATTACTGCGTAGAATGCCTGGATTTTTGGATATAACATACATTTTAGACAGTAAATAAATACACGCAAACAACCAACTCACATTAGGAACATTTATTTGATATATTATTACACATATGGAACGTTTATTATAACTATTGTTGTATATTTATAGTTATGTTGCAGTTTGTACAATTACTAAACATAGGCTGAACTCTACCTGAAAAGTCATTCTCTTTGTCACTCCCCCCTCTAAATGTATCTGTTATGTAACCTGAATAGTCAGCGACGTTATTGGTGTTTTCTTCTTCGGCAATAATATTGATAGTATTGGCAGATTTCTCTTTGTTTTTTCCCCCTTCTAAATATTTTATCTGCTGTCTACTTTATATGTAAAAGATTCCTCTATATATCCATCGACAACGGTTGAGGATTTCTATCCCCCATGCCTCTTTGAAGCAATTAAATCTGCCTCAGCATTAACCAAAATTGTCGCAGAGGACCGACGGAAACAATGTGATGTGTATTCATGTGCATATGGCAAAAAAAAATGCGACAATTTGAGGCATTTTGCCAAACTGCCTGCAATCTTTCCTATATGAATATTCAAAGACAAAGCAGCAACTTTCAAAATATTCTGGACGACATGCAACATATTTTCTATACAATGGCATATAAGTTTCGTTTATCACAAATGATCTTGGTTTATTCGTTTTATTATCGGGTATTTTAATCAAAAAATATTCTATGATATTCAAATTTAATTATTATAGTTTATAACGGCGACATGCACCGGCAGCCTAAAAAGTAAACACTACATAAATATCTAGGTAATTTTAAAATTATTACATTCTAAACGTACCTAATTCATTAAGTATATATAATCTGGTGCTTGAGTGATAAACGTTTCAATTTGTTCATCTGACAAAACTTCTGACTTCTTTGGCTTATAGTTGTCACTTTAACGTTTCAGGAAAGCACGTTATTTCGAATAAATATTTTGTAATATCAATATGTTTTTTTGTACTAAGTGTAGCTTTCAGCATGGAGTAATTTGACCATAACGCAGATGCCTTCAACTTTGTAGATAAATCGTAAAAGTATGCAATCATGACATTTTCAGATCGGGAGGTCGTCTTTTTTCCTTGGCAATAATCCATGAAACGTTTGTAACCGTATTCATATTTTGCCTTGGATTTATTTGGCAATAAATTTAAGATGACATTTTCAGCAGCATTCACTAACTCTGGTGGTGTCCCGCACACCTGGACATCATTATCACTGTCCATTTTGAATATTTTTAAATATTTTTTAGCGATAAGTAGGTATAAACCGAAATAAGTAGTGAATCTCTGACTTTTGTCACAACAATAAACAAACAGTGATTGTCAAGGAAACGATTTCATAAGCAATAAGATGGTAATCAAAAATTGTTATGCATTCATAAAAATTCCTTAATTTATGATAATGTTGATTGCGATTTCAGAAAAAAATGTATGTGTATAGTAGAACTAGAAATCTAAGAAGGTCGTAAATCAATATTAGCCGACGTCCCTCATTATTACCAATTGTTCGAAATATAGATAAGCAATAAAAGTGTCCCTCAAAAAATTCCCAGGTCCGGATTAAAATATCTCATGAAATAGTTTGGCATTTTAATAATAGTGGGCTCTCCATTATTTTTGGTTTTGTTGACAGTTTTGTATTTAATTTTTTTTGTTTTGTTTAAATGTGTGTAAATAATGAAATTTACTTTCCTGGCCACCAGACTTTCAGTACTAATGGGCTATTAACGAGATTATAGCGATAATGGTCCATTTACGGTTACAAAATAAATTACCTACCAGTTTTAAGAACTGGTCGCTTTCCAATTTCATAAATAAAAGGTTGAAAGTTAACAACATTTAGTCATTAATTTAGACATAAAAATAGTGGTCAAATAACAAAAATTCCCGGAGAGCCGAATATTGGGTTTACCATTACAAATGAAGTTTTAAAAATCCCCATCGATCCTATGTGTGCTACAAAAGTTATTCGGGGTCAAAGGTCAAAATTTGAGGTTTTATATTATATATATTTATTTATTTACGGTAATAACCATTACACCCAGTACAATTACATATACCTTACACCTACTATACAAAATACAATACAAAATACCATACAACACAATACAATATACAAAAAAATAGACAAAAAAGTTTAAACATTTTGGGTTACTATATATATATCCACAAAAACTTTCACGTATATACATAATCAGGCACTTAAGACAAGTATAAATACCTATTTGTGTCTCTTCTATATATATTATACTATTCTGAAAACATTTATCCAAAAGATACTACCTAATATTCCGTTGTGTCTATTTTAAAGTTTCAATTCGATTTTTGTGTCGTGCAAAATGTGGCGTCCATGGGCTCATCCTGAAGCTAGTACTTCAACAGGTGGTCGTAGGACCACTAGTCGACAAATGTAACACTCTCATGGGAAACAAATTATATTAAATGTTTATACTTTCCTTCTGGAATGTGGAATGTCCAAGAAGCTGTGCAAGAAAGTGATTCTTTAACAAAAAACACCATATTCCACAGTGTTTAAAATAGTAAGTAACCCTATTTTAAAAATAAAGAAACTCTGGCAGTTCAAGGAAACTAGATGGCTGTGATGTAGATATAATTCGAAGAACAATATATGCCTTGTATAAAGAGCAAATTGTGCCTACATTAGATATTTTAATGCAACGGCTTAAAAAGAATGAAACAGGTATCTAGTGTTGCAAAGGAAGTCTCTTTTACAAAACGGATTTAAATTTAAAGAACTCACTAGTAGCAGAAAAATCTTAATGGAATCTTTGCGCCTTAAGAAATGGAGATTTGAATATTTATTGGCAATAAACGAATTTGGAGAATATGGTAGAACAATAGTGTATTTGGATGAAACTTGGTTCGATAGACACGATATTCCAAACAAAAGTTGGGTAGACTCATCTGACTTGTGCCAAACTAATGCGCCGTCTAATAAAGGGAGACTCATTATGATAATTCACGCAGGAACCGAAAATCGTTTATACCAAATGCGTTGTCTTTATCGGCGAAGAATATTAAGGACTCTTCAGTCGATTATCATGATGATACTACAGCCGAATTATATGAAGAGTGATTCCAAAATAAACTCAAACCAAATATTCCACCCAACAGTATTATCGTCATGGTTAATGTCGAAGACTAGATGGAGCACCACGTTCAAATGACACTAAAGCCACTATACAAGAATACATGTTAAATAATGACATGTACTATGAGGAAAAGTACACAAAAAACAGTTACTAGAAGTTTTACGCAGTTATTCGATAAAAAAGAAATATTTTTGTGATTCATTGGCTGAAAGCTTGGGACATACGGTGCTCAGACTTCCTCCTTAACACTGTATGTTTAACCCAATTGAACATATATGGCATCAGCTTAAGTCAGCAGTTCGAAGAAATAATACTTCTCCAACCTTAAGTTCAACTGTGGTAGCTCTTATTCTTTTTTATTTTTTTTTTATGTTCTGGTTCCCACGAAAAGGGATATCCTGTAATGTTCAGAGAACATCATGGGAACCAAGGGAAAGAAGGTAGGAGTTGGTGTTCTTCTTAAATTTCTGGAGGTTGTATGCCTCGGGGAACACCTCCCTAGGCAATGAGATCCAAAGCCTCGCTGTTCGTTGGATGAACGAGTCTTTGGAAAGTGATGTTCTGCAGGTCTCCAAAGTGACCACGAAGGGGTGTGATGACTGAACTTGACGGGTTAATCTCCAAGAGACTGCCAAAGCAGGAACGATTGTTGATATTTCAGAAGAGCATCGCCCATGAAAATATCTATAAAATAGAGACAAATCGCCAACTTTTCTACGGTGTTCCAGATAAGTGAGCGAGTTTGTAAGCGAGGCATCACCGACGAGACGAATTGCCCTTTTGGACAGAATCCAATAGCCTCAGGATATGTTTAGGTGCCGCGCCCAAATATGGAACAGTATTCCAGGACAGGTCGGATCTGTGCCTATTGATCATAAGCAGCTGAGTGGGGTGAAATAGCTCTTGGCACGAAACAAAAACCAAGTTTTGGGATGCACTTTGGCAATGGACCTCACGTGATTTTCCCAGGAAAGGTTATTGCTGATAGTAATACCAAGCATCGATATGGATGACTTCAGTGGTATGGTTACTCCTGACAAAGTTATGTTAGGCACAGTGAGATCGGCTTTTCAGAGAAAAGACATGCTTGTGTTGTGTTTGCATTGAATTCTACCAAGTTATTAGATCCCCACTCGAGAATTGTTGGTAAGTCCATATTATATTATTAACATTTCTTCCTCGTCCATTTCTGGTTTCACAGGCTGATATAGGGCCCTGGAAGAGAAAGCGGTATGGAGGGTACTATCATCGGCAAAGCTGTGTACTGGGCATGAAGTTGCTTTCAACAGGTCGTTGATGTGGAAGTAGAAATAGTGTTGGTGCGAGAATAGATCCTTGCGGAACACCAGCATTTATGAGTAGAGGTCAGATGAAACTCCATCGACCACTACATGGAGAGACCTGTTTGAGAGAAAACTAGCAAGCAGAGAACACAGCTGAGGGCAAGCCATAAGACGGAAGCTTGGCGAGGAGTCCCTGGTGCCAAACTCGATCGAACGCCTTGGAGATATCTAATGCCACAGCTAAAGTTTCTCCATACTTTTCAATAGATAGCTGCCATATATGTGAGACGTAAGCGAGCAGGTCACCAGTTGATCTCTGATGGCGAAAGCCATATGCCTATCGCTGACAATTCCTGAGTCTTCCAGATATTTCATGAGCTCGATGTTGATGACTTTTCCATGACCCTTGAAATAATAGATAGCAGTGCGATAGGTCTGTAGTTGCTAGGTAGGGCCTTTTTGCCTTTTTAGGGACTGGCTGTACTCTTGCAATTTTCCAATTGGACGGAAATACCCCAAATTGTAAGAGTGGTTGAACAACTTGCAAAGAACAGGTGTTAGTTCGGGGCACATTTTGAGAACAATCGGCGGGATTCCGTCAGATCCACAGGCTTTGTTGGTGTTGAGACTCCAGCAAAATCTTTCTGATAGTACGTTGGCGAAAGGTGATCTCGGCATGTGACTGTCAATAGGTGTAATGTTCGGGGTTGTTTCCGATGAATCCAGAGTGGAATTTCCAGCAAATAGGTGCGCAAAGATATTGGCTTTTCCTGGGCAGTCGTTGCTAGTGTTCCATCTTATTTGGTTAGAGGAGGAAATGAGCTGGAAGTGAAGTTTCTTCCCACAGCTTGGCGAAAGACCAAAATGAACGGGATCCGTTAGGACATTCAGCAAGTTTTGATCTTATTTTGGCATTGTGGCATCTTTTGAGCATTCTATTGCCTCTTTGCATATGCCTCTAGCCTCGACATATGCTGCTCTGGTCTCAGGGCCCGGATTTTTAGCCATCGATGGTATGCTTGCCTGTTTGGGAGCCACAGCTCTAGAGCAGTTTCTGTTAAACCAGGTCTTATCGGATGATGTTCTTCTTCGGTATTTGGTATGTAAGTTTGCATCCCCAACATGATGATTTCAGAAATTGTCTCAGCACATCGTGTTGGATCTCGAAGAGAAACAAACTCTTCCATGGAAACGCTGAGAAAACATACGAAGACCTTCCCAGTCGGCCGAATTGTAATGCCAAATGAGACGGGGTGGTATTGTGCAGCTCGATGGTAAATGGAAAGAGCATGTTGTGGAGATGAGGGTGTGATCAGAGTTTCCAAGTGGGGCACAAACTTCTATTCTATACGGGTCAGGATTGGTGGTGAGGAAAAGATCTAGTGTAATTGGCAGACTGGTTGTTGACATCAGGGATGCGGGTTGGTAGCTCGACCAGTTGTTCTAGACCATGAGTGATGGCGAAGGCCTCGGCTTGACGACCCGCATCATCTGTTTTGTTAGAGAATTTGAGCCAGGCAGCGTTATGTACATTAAAGTCTCCCATGATTATGGTTTCAGCTGTTGGATGGTTCTCCTGAATGTAGTCCAGTTTGAGTGATAAAAACTCAAAGAGGTCGTTATATGAAGGTTCATTAGGTGATAGGTAAAGGCAGCAGAGGAACTTAGTCAGTTTGGTATCAGATAGCTTGAACCACATCACATCAAAGTATTTCGGTTCCAAACTCTCTTCACGCTGGCATGAAAGGTTAGCCTTAGCATAGAGGCAGACTCCACCTTTGAACCTGAATCGAGAATGGAGTTCGTAACCAGGACAAAGCATATGGAACTTGTCGGTGGACGAGTTTACTTGTGTTTCTGTTAGAGCCAGAATATCCGGTTTTTTCGTCTGTAGGTGATGGTGGACGTCATTGATGTTCTTGTTGAGTCCGCGGATTATTCAAACAGAAACTGCAAACATTCCTGATAGCAGCTGGGCCAAGTGTGTTTCCCATATCAAAAAGGTGGAAAAGTGATATATTGATATAAAAAAAGTCCCAAAGAAAAGTTTATTATCAATTTTGACGACAACAGTGAAGTGAAACTGATCTAAGTGGGTAATTTTGTTTATAAATACCTTTTATCGAGAAACTGAACTTTTTATAAAGTATTAAGTTTGACATTTTACATTAATTAGGTATATCATATATTATTGTATAATATAATATATATATATATATATATATAAAACTGTGTTTAGGAAACACAAAAAACCAATTTTATGTTTTCCTTTGAGGTTGCAGTCAATAGGAAATATATATATATATATATATATATATATTATTAGCATATATTATATATAAATAAACAATTCTCAATTATATTCAAGCGATTTTTCTTAATAATTATCTTAACCCACTATCATTATACCTACTTATAAAACAAAATTTAATGGCTAGGGCAAGTACAACTCTGCGCAGAATCCACCACCTGCTGATAACTCAAGTGGTTGGTGATTTACGACCTTCTTAGATTCCTGGTTCGACTTTACCTCCTAGTAAAAGCACATCCCAGACTTCAATGTACTATTATTAAACCAATAAAAGAATCAATTTTTTTATCAGCAGTTGATATAATTTTGCCTGTTTTTATTTCCCTCAATTTGTCAATTTATTAGTTGTCAAGTTGCTTTATTCTTATTATTCGATTGTTCGATAAAGCATTTACTGGAATCTCTTTTTGCTCTTTTAATAGTTCGACGATAACCTTGTTCCATCTTTTTCAGAAAGTGGCAAGAAGGAAAAAAAGGTCAGAATTTACCGAAAAAAAGCTTGACATCATTCATGACCAGCTTCTGATTCATTTTTTCTCACATCAATTACACTGGAATTCGTAATTTCAATGACACCAATAAGACATCACACCAGAAATCACATTTTCCAATTCGCATACCCATCGAAACTTTAATATCAAACAATTCGTTTCCACTTTTTGCCGCATATTGGCATCCATTCATTCGCTTTAGCGATTATCTAAAAATCATAATCGAAAACCACGAATGAAAGCCGAACAAAGGTCGAACACTGCGTCGCATCAATCCGAATATGGAGCCATTCAATTATTTGTGATTACTACGACTGGTTTTTCATCAAATTCACTTTTACACATGGATGGAAACTAGCAATTAGCGATCTGGATTCGCGCTACAACAAAGTTGGGAATCATTTGTCAATAGACGAGGGATAACGCAGTCGTCAGAATATTCTTACTAAAATTATTGGCTGATCGGCCATAACATGTTCAATTAATATATTAAATCACTGTCTCCCACAACTCTCGAAATTTTTCATTCTTACCAACCAAAGGATTCAAGCTGTCACTGTCGATAATGAACTATCTTCTATCAAACATGCAACTCGTGGAGTCCCACAAAGCTCTGTACTGAGACCCTTGATGTTCATATTGTACATTAACCATTTCAGTAACTCAATATCTCCGGAAAAAATGTTTCTGTGGACACTATATTGTTCTCACAAAACTATTGATCATCTTAATCATATATGTGGTTCTCGGAATAAAGGTCTGATTCAGTCATTCATATAATTTCTTTAACGACGTTTCGACATGGTATTTTCATCATCAGGTTAAAACAAAATTATTTTATTTGAATTTCTGTGTTGCCATTGTACGAACGTTATTGTAGGCTACAATAAGTTCGTACAATGCGAACACAGAAATTCAAATAAAATAATTTTATTTTAACCTGATGATGACAAATACCATGTCGAAACGTCGTTAAAAGAAATTATATAAATTGACTGAATCAGACCTTCATTCCGAAAAATTTTAATTCACAGAAGAAACAAAAACCATTTAAATTTGTTCAAGCTTTCGGAATTGTTTTATTTCATCATCAGGGAACTACAATTAATAAAAAATATATATATATATATATATATAAACTAGTTAATAGTGGGGAATGCAGCAATATAAAAAAAACTCTTGTAAGTTTGTCCAAGCTTTCGGAATTGTTTTATTCCATCATCAGGGAACTACAATTATTAAAAATATTACATATGAGAGATTATCATTAAGTGAATTGATAATACTCACAACTTAAGTGAGAATGGATGACACGATGTTCAGTAAAAAATATTTTTTGTCTTTCGACATTATGGTAATAAATAATGAGAAATGTAAAACAGAGAAATGAACTAATGTTCAATTACCACACTTATATGTTAATAATTTTACAAACACATGTTAAAATCTCTTCAACCATGTCGTTGGAATCAAAACTGACAGGTTGGAAATTAAATTCACATTAGACAGTTGCATGTGACATTGACATTGACGCATGTCAGTAATATTTATGTCATTCATGGTGCCAACTGCGACAGTTGGTCAAAGTTAGTCATTGATAATAATAATTTGTCCCAAATACGGACATGTCCTCTTCTTTTTCACTAAGGTTGGGATCCAGAAATTAGGAGAATAAGAAATAGTTGATGATTTTATGGATTAAAGCTGGAAAAGTACCATTTGGGGAAAATAATCTAATTTTGTACCACCTCATTATCGAAACATCTAGATTTGACTCAAGTTAATAAGTAAAAAAGTTGTATGCGGAAACACCAAATACATTCAGTCTTACTTATTTTTTTCTGCTTTTTCCAAATTTGTAAATAAAATTTTAATATATTGATATACAGGGTGTTGTTTCGACTCGAAACCTGCTTATTAATTTTTTTAAGGCCGGACCTGTTATAAGACTTTTTTTTATTATGTTAATCGACACCACTGTGGACAAAGAACATATGAACCAAATATTATAAAAATGTATAGGGTGGTTCATAAGTTATGATTAATTGAAAAAGTGGGGAAAATAATCAAATCACCCCGTATCTTGGTTATAAAGAACGATAAACCCATAAAATATTTGTTATTTAGAAGCACCTCGAAGTCCTCTACCCTTACTGTATTCTCTATACTGTTTGAAGCTTTTTCTTTTAATCGATCGTCATTTTACATAATGTATTGCGTTTCTATTATTACTCCATTCGAGAACTACATTTTTATATGTACGTTTTTGTTCTTACACTTCAGAGTCCTGAAGATGAAACAACGAAGTTTCGAAACGTCGACAATTTAGCAATCGGTTTTATTGAAATTTTATTTTTATTTCAGTGGTATTTTTCCAGTTGTTACGCAACCGCCAAAAGTTTCGTACACCACGCTAGCTTGGACAAGTTGTATTGACTTGATGGGTATTTGAACAAAAATATCCGCGAATTCCTCGCTCAATAGCATTGGCAGACCCATTCATTAACTCTTCGGGATCGGACGGTGATTTCCCGGGGGATGAAGCTCTTGGAGGTGGGCCACAAATGGATATTTCCGCGTGTACAGGGCGTTCAAGGAACACTAAGAAAATATTACTTTGGACATGCTTAAATCATTCAATTTGGCGGTTATCTTTCATGGTAATCAACTGACACCCATCATCTGCCTGTAATACATAATAGTTAGATCATTAAAATGTATTAATTCTCAAGACTTCTCACTAACCTATACAATAGGATGATTTGTTTGAAAATATGAACAGAATGTTCATAAAATCGTGACAGGTTATGAATGTCGAAACACACTGATCTCAAAGTGTCACTCTAAAAGAAATATCAACTAAATTCCACATGTCCACCTTGGCGCTCCATACATAACATTCTCCTGAACGACATTTATCTCCGAATATTTTGCAACAAAGAAGGGGTAATTGACGCAACGCAATCTCTCATAAACTGTTTTAAATGGTTTGTGTCTTTAGAGTGCCTGAACTTGTGAACACTATTTTTTTATAACCCCACAGAAAAAATCTGGAAGGTCAAGTAACCTAGCTGGCCAAGGATTAACCGAATGGACCCCCAATCCATTTTTCACCAAATTCACTATCCAACCATTTCTTGATTTCTGGGGTTGAGTGGATTGAAGTGCCGTCCTGTTGGAAATGCAGTTTCCTACTCTGAGGCAGTGGAAGATTATCTAAGAGCTGCTACAATTCCGTTTTTTAAAAATTCAAATAACTTTGGAAATGTATGTTTTGTCTAAAAAAATGGCCGATAATTTACGATCGAAATGGGGATTTTCAGTTGCCCACCATCGACAATTTAGGGAGCTAACATGTCCATAATAAGTTAATATGGCTTCATTCGTAAATAAAACATTTAAAAAAAAAAACGATCATTTTCAATAAAACTTTGAAGCCAGACACAAAAATCAAACCTATAGTCTTCTTGTCTACTACTTTTGTAGTTGTCCCCGAATATCAAAATTAATTCAATTTAATTTCGTTTCAATTTTATCTTGTGTTAAGGAATATAATATTGTTACTGTTCACTTCTTGAAAATAGAATTATCACATCTTCAAGACTTCTTTACAGTCCTTTGTATTGTGTATAAGCTTATTTAAATGTGTTTATTTATATGTTTGCTTGTATATGAGTGTATATATGTGTGTGTTTATACAATTTATATTATCCTTCTTCTTTTTTTGTCCAATACCATGTGATATGGTCTTACTGGAATAAAGTATATTTGTATTTGTATCGCAAACTTTTTACAATTTACTTTTTGACACAAATCAAGAAACAGAAATGGAATTCGAGCGTAAACACAATATTTCAACGCTAATTTGACTTCATTTTTTAACCAACGAAACCAAAAAGGAGGAGGTTTTCTAGTCGACGCGTATATTTTTTTGTTTATGTATGACACCGCATAACTTTTTACAGAAGAGTTCGATTCCGATGATTCTTTTTTCATTGGATAGGGTATTCCTCATATTTGATCATATTCTAATTTGAAATGAAATAATCCACTCCTAAGGGAAGATAAATGGGGGATTATTGATTTTTCACTTGTGAACATTGGCACATTGTTGACATTGAGGATGAGGATGAGGGAAAAACAAATAAAAATGGATTTTTGATTGTTATTTGAAAAATCCGCCTGTTGAAAAATTATAAATGTTTTTGGAAATATTACTAAAAACTCGGCAGAATAAAAAATATTCTCCACACTTTTCTCCGTGTAAAATTAGATACTTTGAAAGGTTTCTTCTTCGAACAAACTTTATTACTGAAAAGGGAAACAATTTCAATTCACAGAAAAATCTTTCTATTCAATATTTAATTGAGAATGTTCCCTTTCCAACATGAATTACCCTTAGAGGTTATCTTGAACGATGGAAAATGCATCTTTGAGTCGCAGGTGATTCCACATCTTATCTTATGAATACCCTGTTCATATTTTCAAACAAAAAAAACTTCATTATCTTCTGAATATAATATTTCATCACATCGGCACTGCTAACAATTATATGGAGCTTTATTCGTTTCTAGGAATTTTTAGTAATAATCCTCATTGTTGGCAGCGGATTCAGCGGGATTACTAGATACCGTAGGTCTTGTCTGTGGAAAGTTGGGAAATGGATTTATATCCAGCTTGATAAAGGGTGAATTACGGGAGCTCGGAACAGTTGAAAAATGGGCACAGATCCACCAAAGAAACTGAAATTAATGATAGTAATTATTATTTATTATCATCGGATAAATGCCGTCTTCATGTATCATGTTTTGGAAGCGTTTAATCGAAACTCTCCCCCAACAACGTTTCATTATAAAATTCCTTAAAAATCAGTTTCTACTTGATTTTTTTACTAAGAGAAGGAATGGGAGTAGGATTTATTTTTTCCATATTCATTTGTTCATTCATAGAAATCTAAAAACTGCATAATTTGTTCTGATGGATATGTCTTATCCATGACAGTATTGAATATTATGGCTTACGCGATCAGAATCGACGAAATGCAATTTTTAACCGACGAAACCAAAAAGGAGAGCGTTCTCTAGTCGACGCGTATATTTTTTTTTTATGTATGATCACGCATAACTTTTTACTGAGGCGTCCGATTCCGATTATCCTTTTTTCAGTGGATAGGGTGTACTTCGAAGTTGGTCCCATTCGAATTTAAAAGATGAAATCCACCCGCAAAATTCTATTAGGCATAACTTTGTACTGGGATCTTCGATTTGGATGATTCTCCTTTTATCAGATAGGGTATACCTCATAGTTGATCATATTTGGATTTTGAATGGAATTATCCACCTTTATACGGGTAGAAAATAGGTGATAAATAATTTTTCACTTGTGAACATTGGCACACATATGTAGTTGACAATGACAGATCGCTAGTGTCATTATCACAATCATTATATTCTATGAGAGGATGGAATGATATACAAAGTAATGAAATAAACTAACCAGAACAACAAAAATAATTTATATTACAACAAATAGTAAAAGCAGATAATCATATTATTTAACTGGTAATAGTTGAAGTAAGGTGGGTGTAAGTATTTTGGAAGTAATCAAAAAACAAGCAGTTAGTAATTAGTAGATTCCAGCCACAAAAAATTGAAAAATAAAAACTTTTCAACAAAAAATTAAACCGACGAAATACGGAACTGAAAAGTAATAAACACTTTTTAACAAAAAATTGAACCGACGAAATACGGAACTGAAAAGTAAAAAATAAAACAAACCTTCTTAGTCTCAATAACTAAGCTCCTTAACTAATGTAAGTAACTAATTTTGAGTAGGCGCCAAACAAACAAACAAATGAATTAGGTAAGGCGTAAAATGATGGCATCGAGTTGGGCGGTGACATTCTGATAATTTTTTTGAAGTAATTTAATGATCATCGTTGATTGTTTGTTTGGCGCCGACTCAAAATTAGTTACTTACATTAGTTTAGGAGCTTCGTTATTGAGACTAAGGTTTATTTTATTTTTTACTTTTTAGTTCCGTTTTTCGTCGGTTTAATTTTTTGTTAAAAAGTTTGTATTACTTCTCAGTTCCGTATTTCGTCGGTTTAATTTTTTGTTAAAAAGTTTTTATTTTGTAAAAGTTCAGCTTGGTGTTTTTGTGATCGTGCCTCATACAGTTGTGAATGTATTTAATTCTGTTACGTCCCAAATGTAATCATATGCCTCACCATTACCTAAATATTTCAAATGTTACGTTTGTTGCATTGTTTAATTCAATTTTTTTTTATTATATGGGTTGCGTTTCTGAGAAGACCAGAACTTCAGTTTCATCTTCAGATATTTTCAAATTATGATCTGATCATAATTGTACTGAGAGGGCGGCTATTGGGTTTCTGTTTCATTATAGTGTCATATAAAATGTATATGCATATTAAATTGCTATCACTGAGGATCTCCTGAGACTTTCTTATTTTTAAATACTTATATTTACTTACCACCAAGATGAAGAACATGAAAATACTGACCTGAAACAAAAATGCATATATTATGATTTGAAAAAAAAAATGAGAAGTGCCTCAGGGCTCCCATCTGGGACCACTTTTGTCAGGAATTTATTTGATTGACGTCCAAAAATGTTTCTGTGCTTCAATTTAATTGCACGCTGACCATATGAAAATGTATAGTCCCATACAATTTCTTCCGTATTATAATGAAAAACAGGAGGACTTCGATCGCTTTTTAGGATATTGGAGAATATTTTTTTATTGTTGTTATTATCTCCTATTTTGCTTGATAGAAAATCCAACTTGATGGATTTTTAACCCTTTCACTCATGGTTAATTTAGTACGTTGGTTTCCGCAATTTTTGGTATCTACTTGTTTGGTTTTTATCCTTTTCTAAATATTGAGAATGTCTATTTTACTAGAACTCGTGTGCTGCCATCTATGACTCAGTAGCATAGATACCAAGAAATACAGTTTTTTGGCGGAGCTAAACATGGACCAGCTGGTAGAACACTGTAATGCAGATTAATTTTCTATATAATCAGATTGTCAAATGGTGCGGTTTTTTTTCTGATAAATTAAAAGTGTGCTATTTTCCAAATCGGTAATAAAACATAAACATTTTTTGGGTGATAGTTCTCTAAAATGAAGTATTAACATTGTATATATAGTCTATATACAATGGTACTGATAATTGATCAGCGTGAACAGAGAGATAACTGAAAACAGGTACACATAACGAATGTCTATTTTACTGGAACTAGTATGCTGCCATCTATGATTCAGTAGTATAGGTACCAAAAAATACAGTTTTTAGGCGGAGCTAAAAATAGATCAGCCGGCAGAATACTGAGTTGCAGATTCATTTTCTGTATGATCAGATTGTCAAATGGCGTGGATTTTATTTTCAGGATTTTATTTTCTGGTATAGGTATTCTATAAATTGATAAAGACCATTACAAAAATAATTAATAGTTCAAAAACTAAAGAACACGCTTTAATAGAAAACTAAACTAAAAAGTAGAAAATAATTTTAAATGAGTTTGAAATAAGAATAAAGTGATTAACAACAAATTTATTTCATCGTAAAAAAGCTTGATGTCAATTGTTGTTAATATTTCATGGACAGATATTGGTAAAAGTAGAATCATTATGAAAATATCTTAAAAAGCATCCCACGCTTTTTTACGATGAAATAAATTTGTTGTTAATCACTGTATTCTTATTTCAAACTCATTTAAAATTATTTTCTACTTTTTAGTTTAGTTTTCTATTAAAGCGTGTTCTTTAGTTTTTAAACTATTATTTATTTTCAACTTTTTAGTTTTGTTTTCTATTAAAGCGTGTTTTTTAGTTTTTCAAACTATTATTATTATTATTTAATTTTTTTAACTATTATTCTCCAATTTTGAATAGAATCGGACCATAATCACAAAACTCGTCCGCCATTCTGGAGCCGCCATCTTGAATCCTTCAATTTTGACAAAATAATCATAATCTCCGACCCCAAAAACCCCCACATACCAATTTTGAATAGAATTGGACCATAATCACAAAACTCGTCCGCCATTTTGGAGCCGCCATCTAGAATTTTTCAATTTTTACAAAAGAATCATAATATTGGACCCCAAAAACCCCCACATACCAATTTTGAATAGAATCGGACCATAATCACAAAACTCGTCTACCATTTTGGATCCGCCATCTTGAATTTTTCAGTTTTGACAAAAGAATCATTATCTCTGACCACGAAAACTCTCAAATACCAATTTTGAAGCGAATCGGACCATAATCACAAAACTCGTACGCCATATTGGAGCCGCCATTTTGTTTTTTTTTTTCAAACAAAAATTTCTTAATGCATTGTCACCGGAATTATGTACACCTGCCAAATTTCAAATCATTCGTACGCCTGGAAGTGGGTCAAAAGCGCGCCCAAAGGAGTCGGTTACAAACAAACATACGGTTACAAACATACAAGTGAAGCTAATATAAAGCGTGTAAAAATATACGTTTTTGGCTGATATTTCTCTGGAATCAGGTACTTATAATTGAACAACATGAACAGAGAGAGATAACTGAAAACAGGTGAACATAATCTCATTTTTTTTACTAAATATTGTATAATCTAAATCTAAAATGAACAGGAATAGGCCCATAACCCATGACGAGCTTCTTCAGCTTATGGAAGAGAGGCTGTCAGACAAAGTTATTCAGTGATGAAGATAACAAGTATTATTTGGACACTTTTCCAGAGCCGTAATGCCAAGACATAACGTACAAACTCGTTATATAATTGTAAATAGTATCCTAATTTATAATATTGTTTGGGGAAAGAACATTCAAACGGGCCAGAGTCGGAATCAAAGACTAAAATAGACCCCACCGGAAAATATATAACAAAAAATTAAACCGACGAAATCCGGAACTGAAAAGTAAAAAAATAAAATAAACCTTCTTAGTCTCAATAACTAAGCTCCTGAACTGATTTAAGTAACTAATTTTGAGTCGGCGCCAAACAAACAAGCAAATGAATTAGGTAAGGCGTAAAATGATGGCATCGAGTTGGGCAGTGACATTTTGACTTTTTTTTTGGAAGTAATTTAATGATTGTTTGTTTGGCGCCGATTCAAAATTAGTTACTTACATTAGTTTAGGAGCTCAATTATTGAGACTAAGAAGGTTTATTTTATTTTTTACTTTTCAGTTCCGTATTTCGTCGGTTTAATTTTTTGTTGAAAAGTTTTTATTTTTCAATTTTTTGTGGCTGAAATCTACCAATTACTAACTGCTTGTTTTTTTATTACTTCCAAAATACTTACTTACCCACCTCACTTCAACTATTACCAGTTAAATAATATGATTATCTACTTTTACTATTTGTTGCAATATGAATTATTTTTGTTGTTCTGGTGGTAGGGGTGGATTTCATCTTTTGAATTCAAATGGGACCAACTTCGAAGTACACCCTATCCACTGAAAAAAGAATTATCGGAATCAGACGCCTCAG
This sequence comes from Gonioctena quinquepunctata, assembly GCA_018342105.1. Taxonomy (NCBI): domain Eukaryota; kingdom Metazoa; phylum Arthropoda; class Insecta; order Coleoptera; family Chrysomelidae; genus Gonioctena; species Gonioctena quinquepunctata. The sequence goes on from JAFIRS010000530.1 coordinate 26,110, forward strand.
TAAAAAGTTATACGTGATCATACATAAAAAAAATAATAAAAAAAATATACGCGTCGACAAGAGAACCTCCTCCTTTTTGGTTTCGTCGGTTGAAAATAGGATCGCAGAGTTATATAAATCGTGCAGGAAATTTCAATTTCCCACCCTTTTCGTGAAATATACTATACTTAGTTTGGTCAATGCCAATTCATGTGGCAACACTGTAACTAACAGAGCTTCACGGAAGTCATTGTTACTAGTATTTGATTCGTTTTCTTTGGAAGTTATATAGATGAAGCCAAAAGTAATGAAATTGACGTTTGGACTAGTTTGGAGTGCATGAAAACTTTTTTCAAAGCTAGAAAGTGTAATTGTGTTCATACCAATGCATTTTTGAGAAGAAAAATTAGATAATTGAGTGAAATAGTGGCCAGTTATTGTGTTGCTGGAAAATAAAACAAGTAAGAGCCTCCAGGATCGTCTATATATAGTGACGTTTCCATGGGCAATTTTTTTAATTTTGTGTTAGCATTCCAAAATGTATTTGAATTACTTCAGTTTTATAATTTTGCCGTTTAAATTTTTTTCTCTTAAATACATTTTTGTTTAAAGTTACATAAATTGTTTTTTTCTTCTCGTAAGTGGTCTAGCGAGATGCAAATGAATGATTTTATCATTTTATGCGAAAACCATACGTCAAACGAAAAAAAAACAGGAGACCAAATTTGCCCGGAAAGGAATGGTGATTTTTACTTTGAGGAAAAGCAGTGGCATATAACTTTTCTCTTTAAAATTATCCCGCACGAGCGCCACTAGCAAAAGAATAAAAAATTATGTTGTACAGCAGCAAATGCCTTTCAATGCATAGAAGATGCGTACTACGTTTCACAAAATTATCTAGGGTTATACCAACGTTATCATAAAAAAAAATCTTTAAACTTTAGCACCCTGTAGTTCAAAAGTTAAGACCTTTAGGACATATGTTCATATGAAGTTTTTTTCTCAAAATGGATCCAAGAATAACCTCCTTTAATATTAGTATAAATTATCACTTAATGAAAAAAGTCAGTGATTTTTTTTTTACTTCCAGCCTGAAACCACATATTATTGTACAGCTCAGAATGTAAGGGGGCAGTATTGTAGCAACCTATTCCTTTACCTTTTTTATCAATGTTTCATTACTTGTTAGGAAAATTATATGAAATCAATTATTTTTATATAATAATGTATCTGATATTATAAATTTCATTTTACTAGGTCACGGGGAAAATAAAAATATCTCCCGCAATACGAACGTATCCACTTTCATTTTTAGTCAATATTAACATTTCCCTGAAACCTAGTAAGAAAATTGTATGAAATAAATTTATTTTACATACTAGTTTATCTGATATTATATATTTTATTTTACTAGGGAACGGGGAAAATCAGAAAAAAATCTTCCCCAAAACTTCCATTACACACAGCCTTCTATGTATTTGTGAATAACGTCAAAATAAATATTTACTTAATGTTTTCTAATTAAATTTAATTCCGGTATACAATTTTCCTACCGAATCCCCCACGTGCTTGAATTAATTGCGGGAAATTTGTCTCGTACATGAATTTTTAAAGAAAATTATCCCTCGTCGCTTCGCGACTCGTGATAATTTTCAAAAAATGCATGTACTCAAAAAATTTCCGGCAATAATTCATGCTCTAGAGCGATTATAAGTGAAAATTATACCAAAGCAGAGAATTTGATAAATAAACTGTAATTTAATTTTGATTAGTAATTTAATTTTGATTAGTATTATAATTTTTTCCATGAAATTCATTATTTCATTTAATATTTCCAAAATTTCAAAATGTGAAGGAATATACAACTTCCAGACATTCAATATATTCCGTTGCGACAAAATGTGTGTGGAAGGTCATATCGTTCATCCCATCACGCGGTGTTCAGCAAGAGTGGTCGTATTAAAAATTCCCGCTGGAGCTCTCTTCTTTGTGACATCATGTTGGGATGACAACAAAAAATGCAAGCAACAGACAGGAGAGACAATAGGGCGGCGATAAAACTAATTTATTAATGAAGTTGCCGGATTTGGAGATGGGTCATCCTCTGTTAGCGACGTCAATAAATTATGACACTTTGGGAGAATTTGAAGTTGTCGACAATGCTCAATGAATGTGTTTCAAGCAAGATTGGACACCCTTATCGTCTTTTATTTTGTGTCAGCTGCCTTCTGGAATTTGAAGATTTTATTTCATTTAATAATTTTTAATCGACGAAAAAAAAAAAGAAGGAGCTTCTCTAGTCAACGCGTATATTTTTTTATGTATGACCACACATAACTTTTTACAGAGTAGTCCGATTTTGATGATCCTTTTTTAAATGGATAGGGTATACCTCAAAGTTGGTCCCATTTGGATTTGAAAAAAAATTACATCCCTAAGGGTAGAAAAATACGGGATGATGTATTGATTTTATACCTGTGAACCGATTCTGTTGAAATTTGGCACACATATGTAGTTCTGATGACACTGCAACATAATGGAGGCCCTTAGTTTTAGGGTGCCCAAGAGAGGCAAAGCAAAAGGGAAAGAAATTCGTGGCGGAAACAATTCCTTTTTACAAGTTTTATTTAACTTGCAATGTTTGTATGTATGTATGTTCGGGTCAAATCTTGCAACTGAATTTTGTCCGACTTCTAGTCGTCCGATTAATTTGAAATTTGGCAGGTGTTCATAGCTCTGGTGACAATGCATCATGAAATTTTTCTAGAGATAAAAACAAAATGGCGGAATATATTTGTAATTATGGTGCGATTTGATCCAAAATTGGCATGGAAAGGTTTTCGGGGTCGGAAATTATGAATTTTTTGTCAAAATTCATAAATTAAGATGGCGGTCCAAGTGGGACGAGTTTTGTGATTATGGTCCGATTAGATTCAAAATTGGTATGCGGGGGTTTTCGGGGACGGAGATTTGAATTTTTTGTCGAAATTCATGAATTCAAGATGGTGGATCCAAGATGGGACACGAGTTTTGTGATTATGGTCATATTACGATACAAAATAGGTATGCGGCGGTTTTCAGGTACGGAGATTTTGAATTTTTCGTCAAAATTCGTAAATTCAAGATGGTGGCTCCAAGATAGAGGACCAGTTTTCTGATTATGGTCATATTACATTCAAAATAGGTATGAGGGGGTTTTCAGGTAAGGAGATTATGAATTTTAGTCATTTCTTTTCTACTTCAACAGTTATGATATAAACTCACAGTTCACTGCTGAAAAGGAAGAATTACATAGTATTCCTTTCCTCGACATGAGAGTTTGCAGAGATAATGATAATATTCTCCGCACTAAATGGTATAGAAAACCAATAGGTAGCAATAGATTCATTAGCTACCATTCATACCATACTTCGAATATGAAAATAAACCTAATCATCGCTTTAAAAAACAGATTCACCAGGCTGTCCCACCGTTTAGAGTGTCTAAAGAAATTAAGAAAAATCCTTAAAGAACACTCATATCCAGATTAACAATGTCTCATTTAATTCTGAAATTTTAAAATTGGAATCTTTTTCATCTTCCAACAGAAAAACTTCTGAATCTTTGCCATAGAACTCCTCGAATTCTATCAATATTTTTTTAATTTTCATTCTTCCGATGGTACGGTCAGATTTTTTCGTTTTTCCTAAACTTCGTGTAATATTGAATTTAAAGTGGAAAATAAAAAGGCATAATACTGTCCTGATATTTTCGATATTACCAATCTTTTTGGGTCAATTTCTATTTCAATCAGTATTGCATCTTTTTGCGAAAAACACGGATTGTAATACGTGAAACATGCCGATATTGAAAAGAAAACATTTTAAATTAAAAATTGGAAACAAAATATTTTTTGCGAAAATGGAAAATCTACAATAATCAAATTGACATTGTTTGTACTACCTAACTACTTTTCCAACTGCTTCTCGTATGACCTTTGAATTTTCTGGCAACAAATTCAAAGTAATCTTCTGCAGCCTCTTTGATCTCAGGAGGAGGATAATCAATGGCATTGCTTTCCATCATATTAGTTTCAACTTGAACCAGGCTGAATACGAAATCGGTTGAGAAATATTTCAATCTTGTTGCAAGTCAGCAATTCCAAAGGTTGCTATTGACGACGACGGCTTTTATGATCATATCGCGCGGCGAGCGATGAAGTGATAGTTATGGATATATACAGTGTGTTCTCAAGGGGAGGCATCTTTTTGAGAGGATGAAAACTGCTTAATATGTTTTATAAAAAATGATCCCTATTGAGGGTTAATGATGATAGAAATATCATTGACAAAACCAGTGAATTACTTGTAATTAACAACAAAATAAATTCGGCCTGAGATCTATGTTGGGTGGTGTTTGAATTTACAACAGGAGGACGATATGATTTTTTCAAAACATTGATAGTATCACAACCTCAAGAACGTCCTGCAGGAGTTGAATACTGCCAGTTACTGCCAAATCAAAACATGTACAAAGGATACCAACATAATAATGTCAAGACGTCCCACAAGAGTTGAATATTGCCAGTTACGCCAGTCAAAATAGACCGCCAATTCACAATAATTACAAACATTTCTTTAGCACTGCCGGATGTTGAGGATCCAGTAAAAACTAAATATAAAAATTTGCACGCTTATCCGGTAACCGGAAATTACTCAGATTCGCATAAAACGTTAATTAACAATAACTTCTTGGACAAAATTGCGAACATTGTGCAAATTGCAGTTATATTCCCTAACTTCTTTTCAACCGGAAACGCAGTTTTCAACCGGAAATACGAATAATCTTGATTACGTTGTAATTAGCGCTATTCTGGTTACAAAATTGCAAACATTGTGCAAATTTGTGGTAAAATCATGGTTCGTCACCCCTAAAATGCTTTGAATTTGCAAACTTTTCATGTGTACGGGACATCCAAAAATTATGGATAACCCTAAAAACAGTGTCAGGGGCAAAGTTCTAGGGGTCACGAAATTGCAAACAATGTTTTCGTGCTTTGCAACCTTTGGTGCATAATTTTAAGTCGCCAATTGAGTTTGCACCTTTTTCAGTATCGCGGAAAAAGACGGAATGAACATTATTGTTAGAAGCAATTTTAGCAAATGCCACAAAATTCCTAACTTTTTGCATTTTCTTCTTGAAATTCTGCTATGGCAAACAAGTCTACGTATAAATTCGCAACCCTATAAAACGTCGGGAAAACAGGGCAATAGAATATTATCAATTAAGACGATTTTCGCGAATGACACAAAATTCCAAACTTCATGCCAATTTTTTCTCCAAGTTCTGGAATGGCAAACAAGCCTACCTATAAATTTGCAACCCTATAAACCGTCGGGAAAACAGTGCAATACAGAGTGGCCACTTTTTTAATGGGATTGTATTGGTAACTTTTAAACAATAAGAGTTAGAAGGTCGGTCAAATGGAGAAAAAGTTGCATTCATAGAAGCATTGTCAAGCAGTTCAAACAAATCGAGATTACCAGGGCCGGTTATTGAGATATCATAAGAAAAGTAAATTCTGTCATTTTGATTTTTCTTTTTTACCCACTTTATTTCGAATATTATCAGAAAATGTCACAGGAGTTTTTTATTCGAGAGTAAATTATCCTCAATTTGACATAATCAGATTCTGTATCCAACGTTTCGTACGCTCTGGGCCACCCTAAACCTCATTTTTTTCAATGCGGACCTGCATATTTTATGACACTTTTCGAAAAAATTTTTAACGCTGAATTCAACGATATATCATACAATGTCATTCAAAGTTGATTTTCAGGTGATTTTGACCCTTATCCAAATTTCTTTGGGTCGGATCTGTATTACATTTAGGTACCTTTAGTTTAATTAACAACATGCAATACATTTCGATAAGAAAATCAACTTACTCATCTTCAACTGAATGGAACGTGACAGAATCAAAGCAAGAAACAAGTAATAATTATTTACAAATTTCAAGAGGTGAAAAACCTAATTAAAATTAAATCATTTAATGAAAGAAAAATCAAATGATTATTCGAAAGTAAATGATGAACATTAATGAAGTAAGTGTTCGAAATGTCCACCATTTTGTAAAATGCACTTTGCGGTTCTGGAACCCATACTTCTTATACATTTGCTTATTTCGTCTCCTTGAATACCTTCCAATACATTCTCAATCTTCTCGCGAAGAATCTCTATTGTCGGGTTCGTAGTATCATAAATTTTATTTTTGAGATATCCCCACAAATAAAAATCCAGCGGATTCAAATCCGGTGATCTGACAGGCCATGCTACTGGACCTCTTGTTCCAATCCATGAATCGGGAAAAGTTCGATTTAGATAGTCTGTGACTATTCTTGAGTTGTGTGGACCACATCCGTCTTGTTGGAACCATGGACTATTACGCCGATACCGAATAGGAAGATCATCCAACATTTCTTCTATAATTTCTACATATTTTGCTCCGGTTAGGTTGCCGTCAATAAAATAGGGTCCCAGTAATTTATCATTCAACAAACCGCACCATATGTTCGAAGAAAAACGATATTGATGTCTAACTTCATGAATTAAGTGAGGATTTTCTGTGGCATAAAAATGTTTGTTCCTTCGATTGAACATGCCAGAATTTGTGAATGTCGTTTCGTCTCCCCAAATGATATTGTACGCAAAATTGTTGTTATTCCGCACCTTCCGTTGAAACCAATTACAGAATTGCAACCTTCTCTCAGGATCATTGCGATATAGTTTTTGCACGGCTTGGTATTTATAGTCATGGTATCCGTGTCTCTTGACTATTTTATTAACAGCACTTTTTGATAAATTGCAATCACTGGCCATAGTTCTCGATCCTATTCCTGGATTCATTCGAATTTGGGCCAGAACAATGATGTCATTGATAGGCTCGTTTCGTCGTACATAAGGACCTCTAGGTTTGATGAATGAATTATGTGCAAGTAACGTTGTAGATAAACGTCGAAACATTTTAATATTTGGTGTTGTTCTTTCAGGATATAATTCACCATACCTTTGTTGTGCTTTGAACGAATTTCTATCTAGTTTTATGTACACTTCGTACATATCTCTCTTCTCTTCATTTGTGTATCTCACCATATCGAATAAGTCAAATTGAAATTACTCAGAAAAGTATTTAATGACAAGTTCTTGTGACACCATAATAAACGAAGTGACAAATAATATGACATTTCTTGTTATGTTCTTTTTTATCCACGGCCTACTACTTGAAAATAATACATTCAATAAACCTAGAGTTGTGTGTATGTAAGAAAAAACAAGTCTATCAACGATATCCATGTTCTGACCCAAATTCAATTGAACCCAGAAAAAAAATCGAGAACTGTGGCCAGTGAATGCAATTTAATCAAAAACTGCTGTTAATAAAATAGTCAAGAGACGCGAATACAGTGATTTTAAATTTGAATACCAAGCCTTGCAAAAATTATATCGTAATGATCTCAAAATAAAGTTCGATTCTGTAATTTGTTTCAACGGAACAAATGACAAATCCAACAATAATGATTCCTCGCGAGAAGATTGAGAATGTATTGGAAGGTATTTAAGGAGACGAAATAAGCAAATGTATAAGAAGTATGGGTTCCAGAACCGCAAAGTGCATTTTACAAAATGGTGGACATTTCGAACACTTACTTCATTAATGTTCATCATTTACTTTCGAATAATCATTTGATTTTTCTTTCATTAAATGATAGTTTCGTTTAATTATTATGAATTAGGTTTCTCACCTCTTGAAATTTGTAAATAATTATTACTTGCTTTGATTCTGTTACGTTCCATTCAGTTGAAGATGAGTTAGTTGATTTTCTTATCGAGATGTATTGCATGTTGTTAATTAAACTAAAGGTACCTAAATGTAATACAGATCCGACCCAAAGAAATTTGGATAAGGGTCAAAATCATCTGAAAATCAACTTTGAATGACATTGTATGATATATCGTTGAATTCAGCGTTGAAAGTTATTCCGAAAAGTGTCATAAAATATGCAGGTCCGTATTGGAAAAAGTGAGGTTGAGGGTGGCCCAGAGCGTACGAAACGTTGGATACAAAATCTGTTTATGTGAAAATGAGGATAATTCACTGTCGAATAAAAAACTCCTGTGACATTTTTTGATAATATTCGAAATAAAGTGGGAAAAAAAGAAAAATCAAAATGACAGAATTTACTTTTCTTATGATATCTCAATAACCGGCCCTGATAATCTCGATTTGTTTGAACTGCTTGACAATGCTTCTATGAATGCAACTTTTTCTCCATTTGACCGACCTTCTAACTCTTTTGGTTTAAAAGTTACCAATACAATCCCATTAAAAAAGTGGCCACTCTGTATAATATTGTCAATTGAGTCCATTTCCGCGGATGATACAAAATTCCAAACTTTGTTTATTTTTTTCTCAAATTTGACGTATGAATTTGCAAATCCATAAAACGTCGGTAAAGCAGGGCAATGGAATATTATCAATTAAGGCGATTTTCGCGAAATGTTAATCTTTCTGCAATTTTCGCTCAATAATTGAAACCGATCTGGTGGAATCGGCTTTTATTATCAGAGGATAATTATTCAAGGACCAAATTACCGAAGCCGGTAATTTTTTGGTCCTTTTAAGCGAATTGTCAAGTTATATCGTCATTTTCATAATACCCGATAGTGAAATTAGACGATTCCACCGAATGGTTATATAGTTCCAACACATAGTTTTACTTAATGGTTTTCTATCTGAAAATACCACTTAATAAGACATAATTGTCTACTACTATTTAGTATTTGTACGTACAGATAATCATTCAGTAGATATTACGTAATGAAATCATTCAGTACAACTATTTGATATTGCCATTTGGTAAAATCATGTAACATAGCCATCTGAGTTATTTCACTGTACATTTGGTCAGAACGTCTGAATTACTATATGATTTACCATATGGAAATGTCAAATTTGGATATTTCTTCTGAGTGACACTCTTTTGGCATGTTTCGTACACTCTTGTTAAGTTTATACCCATGAAGTCAAGTGTAGAACACTGAATTTTGATTGAAGTTACAAATTGAGTAATCAACACTTATCTATAGTCTGAAACACTTGAATCAAGTCTTTATAACATTTTTTGCAAATCTTGACTGTTTTTTCAATAAAACCATAGAGTTTACATTAGAGAATACTGTACTTCGAATTATTTACATTTTACGAGATTATTCATAATGCTCTGAAAAACGATAATAGGCGAGATCACAAATTTGCTTCATATGTGCTTGAAGTTGAAATATATTGATAAAATATTATGTATGCATAGTTTTCCCTAGAGGAATATTATATTACCCGGCTTTCCCAACACTTTATAGGGTTGCAAATTTATACGTAAACTTGTTTGCCATAGCAGAACTTTAAGAAAAAAATACACAAAGTTTGGAATTTTGTGGCATTTGCGAAAATTGCTTCTAACAATGTTTATTTCCGCCATCTTCCGTGATACTGAAAAAGGTGCAAACTCAATTAGCGACTCCAAATTATGCCACCAAAGTTTGCAAAGCACGAAAACATTGTTTGCAATTTCGTTACCCCTAAAACTTTGCCCCTGAGATTGTTTTTAGTGTTATCCATAATTTTTTGATGTTCCGTACACATGACAATTCAAAGCATTTTAGGGGTGACGAAACCATGATTTTACCACAAATTTGCACAATGTTTGCAATTTTGCAATTAGCGCTAATTACAACGTAATCAAGGATTGTTCGTATTTCCGGTTGAAAATTGCGTGTACAAATTTTACAAGGGATGTAGAAAAGAAGTTAGAGAATATACCTGCAATTTGCACAATGTTTGCAATATTGTCCAAGGAGATTTGCTAATTAACGTGTTACGGCGAATTTGAGTAATTTCCGGTCACCGGATGAGTGTGCAAATTTTTATATTTAGTCTTTACTGGATGCCTCAACATACGGCAGTGCTAAAAAAATGTTTGTAAATAATGTGAATTGACGGTCTATTTTGACTGGCCTAAGTGATTTCTGACAATGACCAACACACATGAATATAGTGGAAGGAGAGGTTTGAACAATGGAAAAGTGTTTCATTTATACCGCAGATACAGACCGGACTATCTGGATGAAAATGAAAATGTTTTCTTTCGTGTGCTTCTACAATAGACCGGGAGATGGGGACACAAAATATTAGGTCATTTGTACCAGTATGGCGGTTCTCCAGGGGTCTAATTACGGAATGACAAAAAAGAAAATGATGGTCATAGCGCTGGTACCGGCGGCCAAATCGCGTGGGCGTTAATCGAACGTGACGGATAATTAACGAGTGTCGAACGATTTGTTCCACAAAAATGCTTGTATTTTCCGATGGTCGATAAAAAAAGAAGTAGGCGGTAGCGTAATGCCATACTTCTCCTGTGTGACTTACAGCCCGCCATACCGACGCGAATGCATTAATTAAAAAAAAACAATTCAACCATTTGTTCCAGCTTAATTTTTGCACAGCTAATCATCGTCGAGTAGCCATTCACGAAATACACCATGCCATACTTTTCTGACGGTTCCAAATGGCCGCCATACCGCCGCAAAGGAGTAATTTTTTTTTTCGCAAAAAGATTTGTATTAGTATTGCATTTGGATTTTTGGAAAGTATTTGATAAAATGTGACCGTTATTATATTTCCCATACGTCTAGTAGGGGGAAAAAGTGCTGCCATACTTGAAGAACATATTTATTCGACACGTTTTGAAAATACGACTGTAAAATACGTAAAATCATTTTTTACATCATGGAACCATTGTATTCTGTTCGTTTGGATGTAATTCTACCTAAAAAAAATTATTCCTGATTGTAACCATGGGGCGGACGACTGTCAGACTTAAGCCAAGATGTTGAAAAAAAAAAATTGACGATTTGTACCAGTATGGCATTTGGATTTTTGGAAATTATATGATACAATGTGACCATTATTATATTTGCCATACTTCTAGTAGAGGGAAAAAGTGGCGCCATACTTGAAAAACTTGGTTTTTCGACACGTTTTCAAGGTACAAGACATAAAATCATTTGTTACAGTATGGCATAGTATTCTGTTCGTTTGGATGTAATTCTATCTAAAAAAAATTATTCCTGATTGTAACCATGGGGCGGACGACTGTCAGACTTAAGCCAAGATGTTGAAAAAAAAAATTGACGATTTGTACCAGTATGGCATTTGGATTTTTGGAAATTATATGATACAATGTGACCATTATTATATTTGCCATACTTCTAGTAGAGGGAAAAAGTGGCGCCATACTTGAAAAACTTGGTTTTTCGACACGTTTTCAAGGTACAAGACATAAAATCATTTGTTACAGTATGGCATAGTATTCGGTTCGTTTGGATTAAATTCAACCTAAAAAAAATTATCCCATACTGTAACTATGGGGCGGAAGTCTGTTACACTCGAGCAAGATATGAAAAAAAAAATTGGAATGAATTGTAACAGTATGGCATTTCAAATTTTCCAAACTTGGAAAAAAATATGCTTTAGGAAAATTACACTGTACTTATGGCAAAGTGCCAAAGTGGTGGACTCGAAAAAATAATGTTCTGATTTTTTTTGTGTTCAAAAATAAGCCTATACCGTGACCATGGGGCTGGAGCTGCCATACATATAACTACATTTATTTCTATGTAGTTGTGGGTCACCTGACAAGCAGCTGCCGTTTACCTGCGTTCCCATACATTATGTCTTACGAACACGATGAGCCAAGACCTCTACAATTCGAGAAATCTTTCAAGCGCCGGTAGCCCTACAATATTATACAACATAACATCTGGTTATAAGACGAGATTGCCGCCACCTAGGTATTTGAAATTTTGTATTTATATTCATTAAACCTCAAACTTACAGGAAAAATTAGTGCCATACTGGTACAAATCGTTCGAATTACGAATAAAATCTTAGAATTTAGAAAAAATATTGTACATATTCGCCACCTCCCACAGGTATGGCATGATCAAACTTCCATTTATGATCATACAGAGAACTGTTAAAAAAAGTTTTAGGCTGGTACAAATCGTTTGGCAAAAAATTTTACTTCCTTGCGGTGGTATGGCGGCCATTGGGAACCGTTGGAAAAGTATGGCAAGGTTATTTCCGTGAATGGCTACTCGACGATGATTAGCTGCGCAAAAATTAGCCTGGTACAAACGGTTTGGGCCTAGCCCTACCGTGTGACTAGGCCGTCGGGACGGGAGAACCTTAGACAACCCCAGACACCTCTGGGCAACGTCATAGGTCCCCCTCCCAAATAACATGGTAGCGTGATTAGTAGCTCCGGCGAACTCTCACACGAACGGTTACTCGTCAAACGTTACACGAGTAATATCAGGTCGAAAGTCTGATATGGCGGTGACCCATCAAACGCTGACAGGAGGAGTCTTGTTAACATGGGTACCCAGGGGGAGGAGGATAGCCCCACCGGTTTCACCGCCGGTGCCTCTCCACATGGTGTTGGACTCTGGGGGCGGGCTAGATAGTGGGCCCAATGGAAAACAATACCGTAATTCGGTAGAGACGGGGGAGTCTTTCACCTATGGGTTGAGGTGACTGTATTCCCTGCTGACTCGGCGGGGAGCGGCGCATTAACCCGCTCGGGTACTGACATCCCATAGCCAGTAGCTTGTTGTATCGAGCGGCCCTACCGTGGCTGAGCTATAACGGTAGCTGGGTAGACCTAGCGCGCTGATTGGGCGTATCTCAATTTCAGATTCCCCCCGTTAATTTAGTAGCACAGTTTAAACCGGAAGGTAGGTCCTGTGCTGCTGATGGGGGGAGGAATAGCGAAGCCCAAACTGAATGCAGGAGGGTTAGCTCGCGATACTTACGTCTCTCGAGACATGTTTTTGATTGATTGGTACAAACGGTTGAATTTTTTTTAAATTAATGTATTCGCGTCGGTATGGCCAGCTGTAAGTCACACCGGAGAAGTATGGCATTACGCTACCGCCTACTTCTTTTTTTATCGACTATCGGAAAATAAAGCATTTTTGTGGAACAAATCGTTCGACACTCGTTATTTATCCGACACGTTCGATTAACGCCCACGCGATTTGGCCGCCGGTACCAGCGCTATGACCATCATTTTCTTTTTTGTCATTCCGTAATTAGACCCCTGAAGAACCGCCATACTGGTACAAATGACCTAATATTTTGTGTCACCATCTCCCGGTCTAAATCTCAATCTGATGTAGCCCAACGTGAGCTTTAGCCGGGAAAATGGTTATTTTCTGTTAGCTTCATTCTTATCGTAGATCCCCCTTCTCAACATGAATTTTCCAGTGGCAATCCTCGTGGCATCTTTTATTCTCCACGGTGTGTGGAATCAGCCTCATTCCGAAACAGTTTTCAGTTGAGGAATGTGTCGTTCCCAAAATAGTGTTGGAGAAATAAATATTCCCAAATCCAAGGAACATTCAGGTATCATTTGCAGAAAGATATTCCATAAGAAATGGGAAACTATACCTGTGGAACTTCTGAAGTAAAAATTAAACTATTCCGAGTTCCTCCAACGTACCGGCAACAATGCCATTACTCAATCCGAAACATTTGTTTCTGGCCAACAGCAATTACATAGGGAATTTCGGCGAGTAAAGGGTGTGTAAAGGCATCGTCTGGACCTTTTTATCAGTCCGTGTTGTTCGGGATCTCACATAACCTCCACAAGGCCAATTGAGCGTTTTACTCCGAATAGGGGGCACGAAATTGCCCAGGAAATTTTCGGCGTTCATAGTAGAATCATTACGTTTCATAGTCGAACTCACAAGGCTAATGAAAGTTTGGTTTTTCTATTAGGGTATTTTGAGTATTTTTGATGTGTAGGTACACAGGGTGAGTCGAACTGAACGCCTCGAACTCTCGTGGCCAAATGATATTTTTTTTCAGTAAACAGTCTGGGGAAGTATATGTATGTCGATCTGAACTACATTTAAAAAAAAATGATTTTTATACAAGGTATTTGAAAAGAGCGTGACAAATCGAAGTTATATTTTCCCTGTATTTTCTTTTGAATTCTTTGAGAAAAAATAAGCTGACTTTGCCTATACCTAACTCTCTCCGTTTGTGAGATATTCAACTTTTTCACAATTCAATATAATTGGAATTAGCCAAGGCAGGTGTACGAAATTTTGACTGGCCACTCAAATCCCTTTCAGCTAGTTACTGTGGCTTGAGTAGACGATCAATGAAGAATATCACCAACTTTTGATTTTTGCCTTACAATACGTTCTATTAAAAATGAAAAAATATCGTCAAAATATTTTTTTGATACGTTTTATACTTTCCGAGATATTTAATTGTTTAGCTAGGCGTGCGACGACGCGAAGTCATTGGCCGCTGTGACGTCACTTTACAACGGTCGGTTAGGGCGTGCTCTGCTTCCGAGCTGTGTGTATGAAGTTTGCGTCGAAAATTCATAAAAATGTCGAATGGAGAAACTAGAAAATCGTGTATTGTACCAAAGTGTTTAAATAAAACTACTAACGCACCCGAAAAGTTGTTTTTTATTGTTGCTTTCGAACCTAAAAGTCGAAAGAAATGGATGAAAATAATGATTTTCTGGGGTGATTCTGCATTTCACTGTACAAATATCTCTTTTAACTTTTACATATCCAATAGCGTCGTCGCCGAAGCTGTTTCTAGCCGATCTAAAATAAACGTAAGTTGATCTAATACATAAAAAATAAAATAAATAAAAATGCACTTGTCCACGATCACATTAAAGAGGAAATTAATATGAGAGGTTTTTCATCTTAGCTTAATAATATTTAATAGGTGTAGTCGCATGCATCCTAATAATAACCTACTTTTGAAAAAAAATATTTCATGGGTTCAAATTTTAAAAAGTTTAAAATGTTCAGGTTATGTTTACTATGTTAATTTTTTGTTACATTACATATTAAAGAAATACAAAATGTAAGTCATGATCCAAACTTTGTAGGTACAATAACACAGTATTGTTTTTAATAAGTCCCACCCTGTTACAAATACCTACGCATTCTTCCTTCTCAGGAACTTATATTAATGTCAAGTAAGATGTTCATAGTAACAACATGACGTATGACGTACATTCATAAAACACTAGTAATGAGAAATATGTACTTATAGGGATCAAACAATTTATGATAAAAAGTAAAATGTTATTAAGTAATACTTACTTTTGCATTTTTACTCCTCGCATCTCGGCGGCCAAGAAATCGGAGTTATTTGAAAAATAGTGGGCAACCATTAACCGGTTATTTTAGGCAAGTTATCAGATTGTCCTTTTCCAAAACCGTCATCCATATCTAATATTAAACTTATAACACATAAAAACTTAAGTTAAAAACGTTATTGTGGTAGAAACAACCGATAGCAAAGCAATGATTGAGTGTACGGTGAGAACGTTGCGTTGTAAAATGACGTCACGCGAGCATGGCGCGCTCGCCCGAAATATTTGAATAGAACGGAAACTAAAATTGTCGTAACTTCAACACTACTCGCTTGATTGAAATGAAACAAAAACAGGTGTATTTCAAAACATTTAGGCTACACGGTCATAAAGTTTCAAGTCATTCAACAAACCCAGTGACATTCTTCATTGTATACAGTGTGTTTACCGCATATTTGAACTCCATTAACTTTGTTATTTCAAATGGAACACCCTATATTTTTCCATGCGACAAGATTCACCTTTTCATTTCCTTTCGAACCATATAATATTTCCCTATACCTAAATGTGGTGCTTCAAGAGTAATCCAAGCCTTTCCGAAATCCGATGAATTTTTTGAATTAACATTATTTCATCTAGTAGTCTGATGTCATATACTCTGATCAATTGTTGTTCCAAGCAGACTCCTGTCAAATAGCGTAATATTTTGTAATAAGTTTGTGTTGAATTCGTATTGCTCTCGCGTTCTCAGATTTGAGAAGTAAAATGAAAAGTGTTACACTTGATTTTAACCATTGGAGAGTGTTACGAAAATTGCTTATTAGAGTCGAGGGTTCATGCACAATAGTACCCAGATCAAGAGCATCCTGATAAACATGTATTTGAGAGATTATTAGCCAGATTTCGTGGAACAGGTAGTATCGAGTACACTGTTCGAGAGATATCGAAACCAGTGACTGGTGGACCGATATAACAATGCTCTAAAGAAAATTAACGGTAAGTTGAGAGTGTTCAAATTCAATTTGCTAATAATATTGAAGAACTATTCTTCAGTATTCGACAACAGACTACTGGATGAAATGATGTTAATACAAAAAATTCATCGGATTTCGAAAAGGCTTCGATAACTCCTAAAGCACCACAGTTAGGTACAGGGTTATATTTGAAAATATGTGAATTATTCTACGTTAAATATCTCTAAAAGTAAAAAACTCAGACATATTAAATTTGGCACATTGAGTGTGCTCCCTGAGCTCAATAAATTAGGTTTTAAAAATTTTTAGGTCCGGACTTATTTTTTTTTAGATTTTTATTGGTTTTTGAAAAACAACACCCTGTAAGCCAGATCAGACAATTTTTATTTTTCTCACATTGAAGATTAAGGACGATACTGAGCAACAGTTAAAAAAAAATAAACGCGAAAGTTTGGTTTTTCTATTAGGGTATTTTGAGTATGTTTGATGTGTAGACAGGGTGAGTCAAGCTGAACGCCTCGGACTCTCGTGGCCAAATGGTAGTTTTTTTCAGTAAACGGTCTGGGGAAGTATACAGGGTGATTCACGACGAATTGTACATAGTCCTACCATAAGTACTATGGACCGGGGCCATTTCATATCTGGTATCAAAAAATGCCTTGAAGCGTTTTTGACGGATATACAGGGTGATATTTGAAAATGTGTGAATTATTCTACGTTAAATATCTCTAAAAGTAAAAATCTCAGACATATGAAATTTGACACACTGAGTATGCTTTCTGAGCTCAATAAAATGGGTTTTTAAAAAATAATAATTTCGGGTCCGGACTTATTTTTTATTGGTTTTTAAAAAACAACACCCTGTAAGCCAGATCAGACAATTTTTATTTTTCTCTCTTTGAAGCTTAAGGAGGATACTGAGCAACAGTTGAAAAAAATTGAACGCGGAAGTTTTCCGCAGAAAAAATGTAACTTTCGTAAATAGTATAATTTTAATGGATTCTCATTCTGCTTATGACTACATCGATAGCACATCATAATTTTTCAACAAAAATCATAAGGAAAGTTCATATTACTCGGTATAAAGTATCATTCAATCAACCGTTGACATTCCAGGGCCGTATTTATTTATTTTTTTGCGTTTTTATTGATCCTGTAAAAACAACACCCTGCAAAGCGGATTGAACAAATTTTCTTTCTGTCACGTCAAAGCGGATGGTACTAAGCGAAATGAAAAAAAAAACGCTGTTTGGCATACTGCCCTGGTGTAATGGGGTCCTACTCTATCGTGTTGAAGTTTTCATATCTCTCACATCGACTTCCTCATCTTTCAGAAGAACAGGGAGAACATCCTCCAGAAAATCAAGGTATTCCTGCCCATTCAATCTATCGTTGAAAAAATAAGGACCCACTAATTTATTAACGATGATACCTGCCCAAACGTTGACAGAGAATCTAACTTGAGATCTAGTTTGATTTATTACATGTGGATTTTCATGTCTCCACTTGTGATTATTTCTGGAATTGTTTATGCTGTCTTTCGTGAACTGGGCTTCATCGCAAAACGATGTCAGATAAATGTATCTTCTATTTGCAGAGATTCACCTGCATAATCGCAAACTTGGAATATTATCTCCCGGATGCAGTCTCTGCACCAGTTGAGGGTGGTAGGGATGGAGTAGATTTTTCTTCAACGTCCTGAAAACTGGACTGAGAAATGTGCAAAATGCTGGATATTCGCCGGGTAGTTATCTTATCGTTTTGATTAACCATTTCTAAAATATCCTCTTTTTGGTCTTCAGTCAGTCGCTCACCACGTTCTGAAGTACCAGAAGGAAATTTTCCCGTTTCTCGCAGGTGCGTAAAAACGTAGTTGAAAGTTTGGTGGTTCGGGACTCTTCTATGTGGGAATCTTCTCCGGTACTCCCTGACTGCTGCTCTGGCATTTCCATTACAATATTGTATACAAAAATGATATCTGCGTATTCTGCGTAAGTAAACTGA
The DNA here is from genome assembly GCA_018342105.1 of Gonioctena quinquepunctata. Classification (NCBI taxonomy): domain Eukaryota; kingdom Metazoa; phylum Arthropoda; class Insecta; order Coleoptera; family Chrysomelidae; genus Gonioctena; species Gonioctena quinquepunctata. The sequence continues at coordinate 44,297 of JAFIRS010000530.1, forward strand.
CGAAACATCGTGCTAAAGAACCAACTCAAACTGTCAAAATGAACGCCCCAGCTTAAGTCACCCGTTTTTTCATTTGTTTTTCAAATCGAATTCAAAGCCTACTTGCATTTGCACTGAGTTCAAAAGTAATGGTTTTTTTCTAAGTATGCCAAACGGCGTCTTTTTATTTTGATTGGTATCACCCGCTTGACGTGACAGAAAGAAAATTTGTTCAACTCGCTTTACAGGGTGTTGTTTTTACAGGATCAATAAAAACGTGAAAAAATAAATAAATACGGCCCTGGAATTTCAACGGTTGATTGAATAATACTTTATATCGAGTAATATGAACTTTCCTTTCTCGATGTAGTGCCGCATCAGTCATAAGCAGAATTATCAAATCCATTAAAATTAAACTATTTTAAAAAAAGTCTGCAGAAATCAAAGACTTCAATTTTTTTCAACTGTTGCTTAGTATCGTCCTTCATCTTTAAGGTAGTTCCGCCACGAGACAGTTGAATTAGGAAATTATTTTCGACGGAATCGAAAAATTTCAAAGGACTTTTCGATTTGAAACGCGAAAAAAAAAATCTTTACAAAATTTCTTTGTTACAGAAAGTCGGCGACTCAAAAAGTTGATGTCCCCGAAAAGCGCAGCAAAAAAAATGGACTTTTTTGTAGTACCCTTTTTGAAGTTTTTGGGGGGGGGCGTTAAAATCGATGGGGTCAACTAGGAGGAGTTTTTTTCGCGTTCAAAGCCTCAAACATTTCAAAAATAATGATTTTTATACAAGGTATTTGAAAAGAGCGTGACATATCAAAGTTATTTTTTTTAAATGTAACACTTTACCTAACTATGCGTTTGTGAGATATTTCACAAAATGTAACGTTGTAAAAGAAATTCAATATCACGGCAGGTGTACGAAATTTTGACTGGTCACTCAAATTCCTTTCACCTAGTTTCTGTGGCTTTGAGTAGAGGATCAATAGTATACAGTGTGTTTTATATTATCAGGAACACTTACCGCATATTTGAACTCCAATAACTTTGTTATTCCAAATGGAACACCTTATATGTTTCCTCGTGAATTCACCTCTTCATTTCCTTTCGAACCACATATTTCCCTATACCTAAATGTGGTGCTTCAAGAGTTATCGAAGCCTTTTCGAAATCCGATGAATTTTTTGAATTAACATCATTTCATCTAGTAGTCTGTTGTCGAATACTGAAGAATAGTTCTTCAATATTATTAGCAAATTGAATTTGAACACTCTCAACTTACCGTTGATTTTCTTTAGAGCATTGTTATATCGGTCCACCAGTCACTGGTTTCGATATCTCTCGAACAGTGTACTTGATACTACCTGTTACTCGAAATCTGGATAATAATCTCTCAAATACATGTTTATCAGGATGCTCTTGATCTGGGTACTATTGTGCATAAACCCTCGACGCTAATAAGCAATTTTCGTAACACTCTCCAATGGTTAACACTTTTCATTTTACTTCTCAAATCTGAGAACACGAGAGCAATACGAATTCAACACAAACTTATGACAAAATATTACGATATTGAATTTCTTTGACGTTACATTTTGTGAAGAAGTTGAATATCTTACAAACGGAGAGAGTTAGGTATAGGCAAAGTCAGCTTATTTTTTCTAAAAGAATTCAAAAATGCAAGAAAATACAGGGTGTTCCATTTAAAAAAATATAACTTTGATATGTCACGCTCTTTTCAAATACCTTGTTTAAAAATCATTATTTTTAAAATGTAGTTTAGATCGACATACATATACTTCCCCAGACTGTTTACCTGAAAAAAAATACTATTTGGCCACGAGAGTCCGAGGCGTTCAGCTTGACTTACCCTGTATACTTGAACGTTTTTGAAACTGGCACATCCCTTCAAGCCCAACCAAAGGAAAATAATCAAGAATTGACTACTTTCAATGCTAACTATAATATCCTACGCAGGAGTTTAGCAAAATATCAAAGACAGTATCTGTTTGAAAACATTTATTTTTACTAGGCTTCAAACTGTGCGTATAAAGCCACGCAGAGGCGGACTACCTGGTTACTGATTTACGATTTGATTACAGGGTGTATTCTAATAACTTGCACACCCGTGAATGACGACTGTATAATGCCATTTCATAAGGAATTACAGTCGTTAAAAATCCGAAAAAAAAAATTGAAAACATGTTTCGTTCTTTGTAAAATTTGACAAAATTTTGGGAAGCGCCGCTTTCCTAACCTCAGCCGTCTTGATCAGAGCTGTAAGTTAACGCAATTGCCGATGCAATTTTTAAATAATGAGGAATGTTGAATTCATTGTGCGGTAATGGTACAAAAAAGTACATTGCTTGCGACAGATATTCAAAAGATAGATATTCAATTTCAATGTAATGAAAACAAACGGACCAAGTTATATCCAAACTGGTAGATGAGGTCAATATAGCTTTGATGCACTTATCGAATCACAATTCACAAAAACACACACAAAAGACACACTATTGAATGGTTTTCAAATTGTGACCTAGTGTGATTAATAATAAGAGATTTGGTTTGGGAACAGAAACAATAAAAGTGGTCCAGATTTAAAAAAATTGTTGACGTTTCGATGTTTATTTATCGTTTTCTTCAGGGCTAAAAACACATATTAAAATGAATTATAAAGATAACCATAATATGACACACAATAATGAGTAAAACAGATTCACGAACAATAATGTGTTAAAAAAAAAATTTAGTAGAACAATAATAAACTATGCTTTATAAATTAAACATATAGAGATCTACCTTTTTTCCGTTATTCAGACATATATTATTTATCTGGTGTCGAGTATCATTGATAATAAGCATTGTTGTTGCTGTTCACTGTAGGGTAGTGATGGCTTTGGAAGCACAAAATCAAAAATTTTGACGTCAAAAATATTCAAGATTTCCTTGAAACGGCTCCTGACAATCAGTACTTCTTTATGAAGGTAAAATATGTCCACTAGTACTATTTTCCACACTTACAGTAATTTTTATTTTTAGACTGTTCTTATAATTGGCGTAAGTGGTGCATGCCGAAAACAGGAACTGAGAGATGTTGAAGACACAGAAAAATTCTTTATTATTAAAATTCCAAATACAAAAACCTAAATTCAACGTTCTCTTGTGATCTCAAGACAATACTGAATGAAAATATACCTTTTTTTTTAAATATATACATAAATGGAAAATGCACCAAACAACCCGTTGGGATAAACAAATTAGGCAGTATACCAACAGATATTGCAAAATTTCTTAAACCAGCAGATCTTCGGCAACTATTTTAGTCGATGCTGGCGGGGATCTATTGGATTTGAAGAGACATGGTGGCTGGCAATCGTCTTCAATAGCAGAAGGTTATGTTGACTGTTATATATTAGCATTTATTTATATCCACTCTGTATACACACACTTGTGAGAGTGCCCAACATAAAAAAACCTTGTTTTTATGTAGCGGTCGATATCGAGCGTACCGGCCTGTATCGGAGAGTATTCAATAAATGATCTTCAAGTTAAGAGTTATTTTATTGATTCGACTATTGTTCATAGTAACAAACAGTACAGTGGCGACGAGCGATTATCTTTGTTAACTCACGTGCAAGTGCAACATAGTGCAATTGGTACTGAAATTCAGTAAATTTTCGAAAGACTTTAAAAATGCCGGAAACTCAACAGTTCGTCGGACTATTGGGTTCACTAAATACCTTTGATCCGAGGAATTCCGACTTTTCAGTATTTCTGGAGAGACTTAAGCAGTTTTTTATCGCAAATAAAATAATGGAGGAGGAACGTAAAAAAGCAATTCTTTTAAATACGCTCTCCGAAAATTGTTACATATTGATAAGAAACCTGTGTGTTCCTCATCTTCCCGAAAGCAAAGCTTTCGAGGAATTGAGTAAATTGTTAGCAGATCATTTGGCTCCGGTAAAGTCTTACTTTGCTGAACGGTTGAAATTTTACACCGCAAGACGCGAAGCAAGTGAAAGCGTTTCGGACTGGGAAGCAAAAATCAAAAAGCTTGCTTCGAATTGTGAGTTTGGAAACGAACTTGAAACAGTTATGCGAGATGTATTCGTAATTGGCATCAATGATGTGAAAATCATGGACCGATTATTCGAAGAAGACGCTTCGAATTCTACGGTAAAGCTGAAAAAAATGGTGAAATTAGCATTATCCAAGGAGTCAGCTTTGAAGGAGCACAGCACCAGGGAGAGTTTGGGAGTTGTCAACATCAAGACGGAACCGGTGAATTTCCATCGCCAACGAGGGAAGGTACAGCGGCCTGCTCATCGTTCAAGTCCTTCAGAGAGACCAAGTCCTTCTTCGTACAATGTTGGTAAGAATCAGGGACGGACTCAAATGGTAAGCAAACCACAAACTATTAAGTGCTCAGTGTGCGGAAGGAAAAACCATCTGTATAGCGAGTGTAGTTATAAAAATTGTATATGCCACAAATGTGGAGTGAAGGGTCATTTAGCACCTGTGTGCAGAAAAACGCATCAACATTTTTTGTCTGTAAGACAAGAAAATGAAATTGCAGATGATTCCATTTTTAATATTCGTTGTTTGGATTCTGAAACGGATTTAAATGGCAATGTAAAACCAACTTTTGTAAAATTATTGGTAGAAAATATTCCGATAAGCTTTGAAGCCGACTCTGGATTTGCTCATGCTGCAATTTCTGAAAAACTTTATTTGAAACATTTTCAAGACAAAATAATTTTCAGAAATGATTTGGCTTTAAAAGATTATGTAGGTCTGTCTCACTTTCGAACCTGTAGGTTTTCTAAATTTGAATATCAAAATTGAAGAAAAGGATTTCATTCTCAAAACTTATGTTATTAAAAATGGAGGACCACCACTAATCGGAAGAAATGGCTTAAAAATGTTAAATTTAGGTATAGGCAAAATCAAATATGTGTCTTGTGCAGAAGATGATTTTGGTGTAGAAATGTTCATCATACAAAAAATTATTGTAATGGCGGAAATTTTTCTATGAATATTGATACCTTGTATAAAAAATATAGAGATGTTTTTGATGGAGGTTTAGGAACATTTAATAAATTTGAAATCACCCTGAAGGTCAAGGAGGGTACTGTTCCAAAATTTCATAAAGCCAGACCTGTACCATTGGCACTAAAACCGAAAATTGAAAAAGAAATTGAACGTGTGGTAAATAACAAAATTTTAATACTTTCGGAGTTTTCTGAATGGGCTACTCCGATAGTTCCCATATTGAAACCCAATGGCGGAATTAGAATATGTGGCGATTTCAAGATAACCTTAAATCCAAGTTTGGAAACAATCCATTATCCTTTGCCACGCATTGAATATTTATTTTCTCAATTGCAGGGGGGTAGGAAGTTTTCAAAAATTGATCTTTCGGAGGCATACCAACAAGTGGTACTGACGGAAAAATCTAGAAAACTGGTAACTGTCAGTACCCATAAGGGTCTTTTTTCTTATACAAGGCTACCATATGGTATAACCTCAGCCCCATCTTTATTTCAAAATATCATGGAGCAAATGATTGTTATACCAGGAGTGGTATGTTTTCTGGACGACATTTTGATAACCGCCGAAAATGATGAATTACATTTCGAATGCCTCGAAAAAGTTTTGAAGCGCCTCCAGGAATGCGGGCTCAAGGTCAAACAGGAAAAATGCTCATTTTTTCAAAATTCTGTCAAATATTTAGGTCACACAATTGATAAAGAAGGCTTACATACTTCGGATGAGAGAGTTTCAGCTATCAAGCAGGTTCTAGTTCCTAAAACCGTAACCGAGTTAAAATCGTTTTTAGAAATGGTAAATTTTTATTGTAAGTTCATTCCGAATGCTTCCGAAATAATGAAACCTCTTTATAGTTTACTGAAGAAAAATTCTACGTGGTTTTGGTCTTCAGAGTGTAAGCGAAGTTTCGAAAAAGCTAAAAATATGTTGTTGTCGTCATCAGTATTGGCACATTACGATCGAAAAAAAAAATTAAATTAACGGTGGATGCTTCTCAGTTTGCTTTAGGGGCGACTTTGAGTCATATATTTGACGACAATTCAGAAAAACCAATCGCTTTTGCCTCGCGGTTGCTAAATTCTGCGGAAATAGGTTATTCTCAGATCGAAAAAGAGGCCGCAGCGATAATATTTGGCGTAAAAAAAAAAAATTCCAATACCTATACGGAAAACATTTTTATTTATATACAGATCATAAACCTTTGTTAGCTATTTTCGGAAATAAAAAAGGCCTACCAATTTTTGCAGCAAACCGATTGCAAAGATGGGCCCATATACTATCAGCTTTTACGTATGATATACGATATGTTAAGTCTGAAAATAATACGGCTGATTTTTTATCTAGATCATCTTCCAAAAATGAAGGAAAGGATCCTAACGAACCAACTTCGTTTAATTCAAATACGAACATTTCGTACATTCAATACGTGGAAGAATCAAAGTTACCGATCGATTTTAAAGCGATAAAAAGAGAAACTTCAACGGATCCCATTCTAGGTAAAATAGTTTTTTATGTTCGGGGCGGTTGGCCTGTTTTTTGTCCTTCTGATAAATTGAAACCGTACTTTTTACGAAAAAACGAAATTACTGTAGAACAGGACTGTGCCATGTGGGGATATCGTTTAATTATTCCTGAAAAATTCAGGAAATACATATTACAGGAATTACACAGCACACATATGGGTATTGTCAAAATGAAGTCGTTGGCTCGATCATATGTGTGGTGGCCATCGATGGATAGTGAAATTGAAAATACAGCAAGGATGTGTAACTCTTGTTCAGTGTATTCCAGTAATCCACCAAAAGCTTCCTTATCGGTTTGGGATTGGCCTAAGGAACCATGGACGAGGTTGCACGCGGATTTTTTTGGACCGCTTTTCAATAAAAATTTTTTAGTTATCGAAGACGCGACTTTAAAATGGATCGAGTGTGTGGAAGTCAGCAATATAACAGCTACAACTATTAAAATTTTCAGGGAAATATTTTCCAGATTCGGGTTACCATATGAGCTTTGCACGGATAACGCAAAAACTTTCACTTCTGAGGAGTTTCAAATTTTTTTATGGGTTAGTGGCATAAAACATTCAACTGGAGCTCCCTACCATCCTGCCACAAATGGACTAGGAGAAAGTGGAGTAAAAATGATGAAAAATGCTATTCTTAAAGCAAAAAATGATGATTCGCATTCAGATATACATTTGATTATAAATCGTTTCCTTTTTCAATATCGAAATACACCCCATACAACGACAGGGGAAAACCTAGCAAATTATTGATGGGTCGTGCTTACGCTCAAAATTAGATTTAATAATGCCTTCAGTTACACAAGTAGTTCACAACAAACAAAATTATCAGAAAAAATATTATAAAAGGAAGAGAGATGTGTACTTTAAGGAAAACGATCCGGTATGGGTGAGAGATTTCAGATCAGGTACGCCTCCTTGGTGTTCAGGGGTTGTCACAGATGTTCTGGGTACAAAAACGTATAATGTAAGAACAAATTGTGGAATGAAATGGGAAAGGCACAAAAATCAAATGAGAGTCAAACATTCCAATAAAGAAGAAAGGGAACCACTTTCAATCATTCCACGATCTAGTTTAAGTGAGAAAAACATTGTAAATAATAATCCTGTAAATAGTGAAATTGTAAATAGTGAAATTGTACATGGTAAAACGGTGAATAGTGAAAACAAAAATATGGGAAGTTTTTCACCAAAGACATTGAGGCGTCGGAGCCGTATAAAACAACCTGATAGATTAGGGATTGATATGAATTAGAATAAGTTGATTACAAACAAACAAAAAAATATAGATATAAGGGAAGAGGTGTTATATATTAGCATTTATTTATATCCACTCTGTATACACACACTTGTGAGAGTGCCCAACATGAAAAAAACCTTGTTTTTATATAGCGGTCGATATCGAGCGTACCGGCCTGTATCGGAGAGTATTCAATGAATGATCTTCAAGTTCAGAGTTATTTTATTGATTCGACTATTGTTCATAGTAACAAACAGTACAGACAATTCCTTAAAAAACAAAGAACTCACCTCATCTAGAATATCCTCCGCTATTTTACATAATAGTAATACAACCTCAACAAATGAAAATATTACAATGTCATATGATTCGACACATCGAAATACTTCTAATATATTTAATAATTGTACTGTAACCATAAATAATTATAAGGTCCTAATGTTAATTAAACCAAGTAGTAGTAAATAGAACGAATTATATCCTATATGATCATCAAAATTGTAAAACATATATCCCTATAATTTTGCAAAATCGTTCGGAATAAAATTGTACAAAAAATCTAAAGATGCAATAATATACAGGGTATCCCATTTGAAGAAATGAAGTACCCTGTCATAACTAGTTTTTAGATATCTCTGTATACATGAAACGAACAACAAAAAACGACAGGTAAAATAATGACAATATTAAAAGTAGTCCAGACTTTTTTGGCACACTGTATATGGCCGTAGGTAGATTTATAGTACGTAATGCGTGTTGTAAAGCAATCACGCACTCATTGAATTTTTGAATTTGTGCGTAATATGCTTTTTTCTATGACTATTGAAAAAAGCGTCATTTATATGACAATTTCTTGATAAGTTATGAACTCTAGTTTCGTCCCCGAGTAGGTAATGATCCATTACTCAACAGGTTCGAACCAATCACAGTTGAACCAGATTCATTACTCAACACTTTGAAGCCAATCACAGATGAGCATATTCATTACTGTGCAGTTGTGTTTGAATTGTTTCCATTCGCAAGTATGCCTTGAGAATTTAACAACTTCAAACTTGTTCTCAAACGTCATAATTAAGATGCCTAAAAACCTTGGTGTTTTCACTGATTCGATTTTGTTTAGAATTTTTGGGGGACAACAAATGAATGTCGTTAAATTCTGCTTAGTACTTCATTAGTAGATGGCGCGGTTAAGGAATGTTTGTGTCACGCTAAATCTCAAACTTCAATCCTATGAAATTTTCTTTTTCTGTCAACATTATTGCATATTTTTATGCAAAAAATTGTGAATTGATCGTTTACAAAGATTATAGTTCTACGAACAAGATCCCACTCAGGACAGTTGGCGCGAAAATGAGATGAAATCCTTGAAATTTACTACAATGTTTACATCTGTCTGTAAAAAATCGGATTTTTCTTGAAGTCTACCTGACGATTTTTCCAAAGTGATGTCTTCTCAAATGGTCTTCTTGGGATCATGGAAACTTCCCCGATGGAAGGAGAAAAGGTAGGATAGTGGACTGATGTCTCTAGACGATGAATTAACTTGAAAATTGAGGGGATTGGAAAATGTCCCCGATGAGATTGTTCCATTAAACTTTCCGATACAAACTATTACTAAGCCATTCACTGCCCATCTCTGCCGGACTATTACCTCTCTAACAATCTTCTGACCTGAACAAAATCAGAGAGTTCATTGTAGATATCATAAAATCTATTGATGAAGTTGAGAAATCGATGATTCCTGGTCAGAGATAGTCTAAGCTGCTTCCGGCTATCTTCTCCGGAAAAGGTGAGCCCTACTAACAAAGGTGAGGAGAGAAAACAATAATCAAAATCGGCTTCTTTTTTATTTTTCAGTAAGTAACAACCCGCATGAGATAATCGGAGAAGGAGGGATATCTAAACCAAGCAGTTGTTCGGAAGAACAAGGCCCTCTCCCAAGATCTATAAGGCTAATGACTATTATTAGGATAATTATCACTTATTTAATAAACACATGAATTTCACAAGTAAGCTTGGACTTTTCATTCTATGAATATATCTTGATTTTGGTTAGTTAGCATAAAAACCATGAGATTGGATTTGTTACTCAGTGATGAATTCTATGTCAAAAATTTTAATCAAGTTTTTCTGATTATTTGCGGTTTCCAGAATAAAGGAGAAAGAATTGGATACCCTCAAAATAGAATAAAAAGTGCCACACAAGACAACAACAAAAAAGGAATCTTTTTACTTGATAATACTTCAAATTGAACTGGCCGGAGGATTATCCAACACTTCATATAATCTTACGGGAAATTCTGGTATTCCTTTTATTCATCAATCTATCCAAATTAATTTAAAAAAGAAGTATTTGAAAAAGTTTTTGTGGAGTAGAGATTTATGCATTCATTCATGTCATTTGCAGAAAGTTATACAAAACTGAGACACGTCTGAATATCTTGAACAGAGAAAATAATATAAAATTCAACTTCTTAAGCAAAGCGGGATTGTCCAAATTAATTGTTGATACGGCTCCGTCGAGTTGAGTTTTGCCGCTTGGTGTTATAGTTTTCCCAATATCAATTGCAGAAGCATAAAAAAGTCTTGCGGCGAAATCCTGTGAGCAGCAGTGGCGGAGATAACTAATTTTATTTAGATATTTTAAGATTTAAAAAATACTTCATAAATAATGAAAAATGAAAAAAAAATAAAGACAAGCTTTTATTTATATAAATACATTGAGAAAAAAAAACTAGAATATCCTACAAAACTAGAATATCCTAAAACGTATTTCGATCGGCACACACCAAGACCACAGACGCTACTGGTTTGAAATCTTTCAGAGCTATTAAAACACAAATATAACGCGTGATTTATGACCTCCCATCGTATAGCCACACCTGCAAGCATTTATGTCCGACTTGATTGGCCCAGACGAATCGGTTGAAGAATAGACAGCAGTCACTCAGGTCCACGTTGACTATCGGCTCTTTTGATCTACCGTTTGCCGACGAAAAATGTTTACGAGTAGTACAGATTATTTTTCGTTCCGTTTCTTCGCATAGACGCTCGTGTTAGCGAAGTGAGTTTTTATTTGCTCCTTATAGAAACAGGTTCTGCAATTGATATTGGATGGACTATACCTACGTATTTTGCCCCATAAACACGAATTCGAAGTCAAAACGCGTCGTTCTCAATTACTTTCAGAGGTTCAAAGATCAAGAAATGTCCCTTTTCCACCTTTTTTAGCAATAAGAAACGTTCAAGACACATTTTAATTTATTAAATTTGTTAGGCCTTTTCCACTATCCACATACATTTTTGAACAAGCACCGACTCTGAATTTGTGTTCATGGGACAGAAATATATAAGTACCAACTTGGTGGAGCCGTATCAATTAACCATACAAAATTGGTACGCACTACAACTGTTCATAATTAGAATTAACAGTTCTCGAAACAGTTCTCGAAAATTCTATATAACACTGACATAAGTACAGGGAATAGTTTGTTCTAAAACATGTTACATTGATCGATCAACCTCAAAATATTTCACAACAAATTGACATAACCTTAAAGGCGACGAAAGCACAATTACTGAACGGATCAGAGACACCAATCACAAAAACACCCTGTGTGGTCTGTAATTGCAGTTTACTGAATTATGACAAGAAACGACGTCGGCGCCATCTGAAACTCTGGATAACTCGCTTTATCAAGTGGGCTGGTGTCCCCCAGTTTGTCCCAATATTTTACCAGTTTGTCCCAATATATAGTGAATACACCATGGTTTTTAGACATCTTAGTCATAATCATTGAATTGACAGTTCGTTTTGTAAAATATTATAGTTTCTAACGAAAAACAAGAAGAAAAAGATGGATTCGGAAAGTGACAACGAGTGTACCCCACCAGAAATTTGTGGTGCGGCGAAAATAACATCTTCAAATCTATTACCAAATAAATCCAGAAAAATATATGAGACGATATGCAATTTTCATAGATTGGCGAAAGAAAAATAATGTAATTCGTTTTCGGAAAATGTACTTCTAGCAAATTTTTCCCAATTAGCAGAAAAATATAAATCGTCCTCGCTTTGGACACAATATCCAATGTTAAGAAGTACCATTCTAATCAACCACGACGTCAACATAGAACGTTATTCAAAATTACGTGCGTTTTTTAAACGCAAATCCGCTGGTTATATACCGAGAAAGGCTCAAACATTCACCCCAGATGAAATAAATTCATTCATAAACAAAGCCCCTGACGAAATATATCTTGCGACAAAGGTAAGAAATTGATATTTTTTCAAAAGATCACTTAACAAAATTTTTTTTTTTTTTTATGTTCTGGTTCCGACGAAAAGGGATATCCTGTAATGTTCAGAGAACATCGTGGGAACCAAGGGAAAGAAGGTAGGAGTTGGTGTTCTTCTTAAATTTCTGGAGGTTGTATGCCTCGGGGAACACCTCCCTAGGCAATGAGTTCCAAAGCCTCGCTGTTCGTTGGATGAACGAGTCTTTGGAAAGTGATGTTCTGCAGGTCTCCAAAGTGACCACGAAGGGGTGTGATGACTGAACTTGACGGGTTAGTCTCGAAGAGACTGCCAAAGCAGGAACGATTGTTGATATTTCAGAAAAGCATCGCCCATTAAAATATCTATAAAATAGAGACAAATCGCCAACTTTTCTACGGTGTTCCAGACAAGTGAGCGAGTTTGTAAGCGAGGCATCACCGACGAGACGAATTGCCCTTTTTTGGACAGAATCCAATAGCCTCAGGATATTGTCATGATATAAGTTTAATAAATCCAAAATTTAAATGTTTCCTCTCCTAAAGTCCACAAGGGCATTTCAGTTCCTGTTCTGCACTCGTTTGTATCTCATAATTAAATCAATACCCTGTATAGAACAGTGCAGAGAGAAATAGCGGGAACTGAGGTGTTGAATTACATTAATTGAACTCGATCAGCAAATAATGCTGATCAGAGATTTTCGGAAGGAATGACCTGTGGAGAGGGGCATTGATTGTCGAGTTTTGCTAATGATTGAGAAGAATAGAAGAGTTAGTTGATCGCGAGTTTTAATCGAGTAAACATCGAAAATAATCGGCGGATGACACTTCTCCCAATGGCACCAGAAATGGATATTATAATGTAAGTACTTTGTTTTTCCTATTGTTCATTCATTTTAATAAATCTATATTTTTATAAATGTGTCTCTTACCTAATTGACTTCACCTCTATTCTTGCAGCCGCACTGCAAGGAGAACAATTCAGGGTTGTTAAAGTTAAATGGGGTTCGAGTAGCCAATAATGATCATGGCTATTCTCGATATTAGAACATGTGTTGTGGGCTTGGAAAAAGTCCCGACATAATTGGTGGAGGCGCCGGGCACAATATGACAATATGTTTAGGTGCCGCGCTCCAAATATGGGAACAGTATTCCAGGACAGGTCGGATCTGTGCCTTATAGATCATAAGCAGCTGAGTGGGGGTGGAATAGCTCTTGGCATGAAACAAAAAACCAAGTTTTTGGGATACACTTTTGGCAATGGACCTCACGTGATTTTCCCAGGAAAGGTTATTGCTGATGAGAGAACCTAGTTAGGAACTTGAATAGCTTCATATCACTTTAATTTGCAAGCACCTCGGTAGCACATAGCTTAAGCTCTGGACTTTCAATCCAGTGATCGTGAGTTCGGATCACGCCGTCGCCGGTGAGGTTTTTTTCTTTTCCAACCACTGATTTAACAATTATCAAACTGTTTGAAATTGAATAAAATAACGAAAATTGGAAATATGTTTTATGTATCTTTTTTTTAGGTTGCACTGATCATGGGAGTATAGTATTCTGCTCGCGAGAAATAGCCATTACTCGCTCGAATGATTTACGACAAACTTCATTCTCACGAGTAATGGCCACAATTCTCGCTCGTTGTATAATATACTTTATCAGTGTGAAAGCAGCCACGAGTTTCAGCAATGAATCTGTCGCGGTGATACGAAGTGTTCTCGGCCGCCAGCGGTCCCTAAAATGTGTAGGAATTTCATGGCCAGAGCCATTAATTTACTATTTGATGGGAAAGTTTTCGCGGATGGGGATTTTTTTGCATAAACCTGTGCTACTTAAAGTGCTTTACAAGACCTATATTTCGAAATATTTTGTCGCACAAAAATTTGGCCCCCACAACGAATTAAATTAATTAAAAAAAAATCCAAAAATCCTTCAAAGTTTTCGTGGATGGGGATTTTTTTGCAAAAACCTGTGCTACTTGAAGTGCTTTACAAGACCTATATATCGAAAAATGTTGTCGCACAAAAATTTGGCACCACAACGAATTAATTAATTTAAAATCAAACTCCTTCAAGTTTCTGGATGGGGATTTTTTGATAAACCTTTCTACTGAAGTGCTTTACAAGATCTAAATATCGAAATATTTTGTCGCACAGAATTTGCCCCACAACGAATTAAATTAATTAAAAAATCAAAACTCCTTCAAAGTTTCGTGATGGGGATTTTTGCAAAACCTTGCTACTTGAAGTACTTTACAAGACCTATATATCGAAAATGTTGTCGCACAAAATTGCTTACAACGAATTAAATTAATTTTCATCCAAAACTCCTTCAAAGTTTTCGTGGATGGGGATTTTCTGCATAAACCGTGCTATTGAAGTGTCACAAGACCTATATTTCGAATTTTGTGCACGAAATTTGCCTCCACAACGAATTAAATTAATTTAAAAAAAATCAAACTCCTTCAAAGTTATCGTGGATGAGGAGTTTTCGATAAACCTGTGCTACTTAAAGTGCTTTCAAGACCTATATTTCGAAATATTTTGTTGACATTTGGCCCAAACGAATTAAATTAATTAAAAAATAAAATTCTTCAAAGTTTGTGGATGGGATTTTTTGATAAACCTGTACTATCGAAGTGCTTACAAGACCTATATTTCGAAATATTTTGCGATAAAATTTGGCTATCAAAAATTGAATTAATTTAAAAAATCCAAACTGTTCAAAGTTTTGTGGATGGGATTTTTTGCAAAATCGTATAGCTTGAGGCTTAAGTACCATATTTCGAAATATTTTGTCGCAATTATTTTTTTAAATTAATTTAATTCGTTGTGGGGGCTAAATTTTTGTGCGACAAAATATATCGAAATATAGGTCTTGTAAAGCACTTTAAGTAGCACAGATTTATGCGAAAAAATCCTCATCCACGATAACTTTGAAGGAGTTTTGGAATTTTTTTAAAAATTAATTTAATTCGTTGTGGGGGCCAAATTTTTGTGCGACAAAATATTTCGAAATATAGGTCTTGTAAGCACTAAGTAGCAAGTTTATGCAAAAAATCCCAATCCACGAAACTTTGAAGGAGTTTTGGAATTTTTTGAAATTAATTTAATTCGTTGTGGGGCAAATTTGAGCGAATATATAGATCTTGTAAAGCACTTCAAGTAGCACAGGTTTATGCAAAAAAATCCCTATCCACGAAAACTTTGAAGGAGTTTTGGAATTTTTTTGAAAATTAATTTAATTCGTTGTAAGGGCCAAATTTTTGTGCGACAAAAGTTTTCGATATATAGATTTTGTAAAGCACTTTAAGTAGCACAGGTTAATGCAAAAAAATCCCCATCCACGAAAACTTTCCCATCAAATAGAAATTAATGTCTCTGGCCATGAATTTCCTACACATTTTAGGGACCGCTGGCGGCCGAGAACACTTCGTAACGCCGCGACAGATTCATTGCTGAAACTCGTGGCTGCTTTCACACTGATATATCATTATATCATTTATTAACAACACTTGATTCGTAATATACTATTAAAATTGCATTATACACTCGTCATTCAAGGGTGTGCAAGAGGTTAGATTACACCCTGTATATTCGGGATCTTGTACTATGATGACTCTTAAATTAGCACTCAATACATAGTCAACCCGCTGTACATTAATGAAGTACACAAAAAGGCAGAGTGGGAACGGAAAAAACGCCACTTCATGCGAAATTCAAATGAAGGTGCTACGCGACGTCTATTTGAGTGAATTTATCGCAAGCTAAACGAAAGCAGTGCTCTGGTTCACAACTTTTTCCTCCAACGGACGGATATAAATTCTTCAGCTGATGCGAAACTTGGCGCCTTTTCCGGTGTCCTCTATTCACGAAACTTTTGTACGTACCAAATCGTACGAGAAGTTTCGGAGGTAGGAATAAAATGCAAATCATGTAGAGAATGTATCGGAAAATCCAGTTTCAGTTAGTTTCCACTTCCGAGAATTCCGCTTCAACATTATCGAAAACCACTCAACCAACTCAGAGTCAAATTATTCGTTCCCAGTTAACCAGGCATGTCTGATTTCAATTTTCCTCCAAATTATGGAATTCTTTATCAGGAAAAAATACACATCGGCAGCTATTATTAACGTAATTTTCTCATTAGCATCGAGGCAAGATTGTGTTCCACTGAATTACGTGTTTTCCAAGAAGAGTAATTAGAAAACTCCGTGAACACGTTATCAAACCGAAAAAGGTGACAATTAAGCAGCAGTTAATTTGAACCTATATATTACCATCAGGCACATCAGATGCTGCCTAATTTAATAGAAAACTTTGATATACCATGCAATGAAAAAATGGTTAATGAGTTACTCATGTGACGTGACAGGCACCTGTAAAAAAGTAAGCTACCAAATTATATTCTTCAGAGTTCATAACCCAGCATACAAATACTATAACAGAAACCATCAGCGGGAATTTCATCAAAGATATCGTTGGTTTAATGCACACATGTTGTAAGTCCACTTTTAGTGAAAATGGACATCTTAATATATATAAATTATGCGTCACGTTGTTTGTCCGCGATGGACTCCTAAACTACGTAACCGATTTCAATCAAATTTGCACACCGTGTGCAGTTTGATCTAACTTGAAAGATAGGATAGCTCACATCTCAATTTATAGCCGCAATATTATTTTATTGCAAATTATTTGTTTATTGAAGCGAAACTTCTTTAGAATCGTTGTGATTTCAAACTCGATACACGTTCTCGGTCTCCTCTTTGTGCGATGCTTCGTAGCGTCCCCACTATCGTCCACTAAGCATTGTCCATGTGTATGCTCCTGTGTAGTGGGATAGTCAGTATATCTATATCTTGCTCCAGTTCCGAGCGTTCTACGTGTTTATGTTAGCATGTGTTATTTAGACTGAAGAATAAATTAAATTTATATAGTAGAAAATCAATCATGGAGGTCGCCATGTTTTTTTACAAATGGCATCTGTGTAAAAAAGCATGGTGGTCCCTATGACTGGTGTTCTCCTACCGTTTCCCTTGAGTAATAGTTTTGTCCATCGCGGACAAACAACGTGACGCGTAATTTATACAGTGCTAGTCCCCTCCCCCCCTCGTATCTTTTGAACGGGTATACTTATAATAATGAAATTTGGAGGGTGGAAATAAACGGATGTAGGCTTCTCAACTGGTCATAACAGGTGACGCAATAGTCATAGATGACGTCACAAGGCCACTGTGACCAATAATTTTAAATGGGACCCTATGGCAAGTGACAGCTCGTTTGAAAGGTATTGAAAATACCTATTCAGTCATACCAATTTTGTTTGAGTTTCGGCTGATTTTGATTGATAAATTGAAGAAATACGAAAATTATAGTTTCGCATTTAATTAATAAAGATTTTAAAGTACGCCTCTGGTTAATTGTCAAAAAGGTTGACGTTTTTGAATTCTCTACTTGTCAAAAGTGTTTATACCTTGAAAATTTACCTAAGCTATTGTTTAACGAGACGTTTAAGTGTTTACATAGGCAAATGGTACGTACTGTAGCCGACAAAGTAGCAGCTATCTTAATAATTGGTGAATGTAGAAACAATTTCCATGCAGCGAACGACTAGAGGTACCCCGATCGCCCTATATCGAGGGTTTATTTGAGGGAGCTTCTTCGGAAGTTTGAAGCATCAGGTAGTGTTCAAGATGCCAAACGATCTGGTCGACCAACAATTAGTGATGACAAAAAAATTGACATAATTGGAGAAATGGTAGTAAACCCTACTTCTTCCTCAGCCCAAGTTGCGTCTATCTGTGAAGTCAGTCAAAGGACAGTACATAGGGTGTTAACACTCAAAATGTGAGGTATTGGAGTGACACAAATCCTCACATCTTTCGTAAAAAACATACTCAATTTCCAGAAAAAGTAAATGTTTGGGCAGGTATTTTGGGAAACCACATAGTTGGGCCTCTTTTTCTCAATGCTAACTTAACCGGTGAATTGTATCTGGAGATGTTACAAAATGATATTAAGGCGTTAATTCTTGAAATTCTAGAAGATAATCCAGATGAATTCGACAATTTGGAAATAACGTTTCAACAAGATGGTGCTCCTGCACACTATTACGGTGCAGTAAGACGTTACCTAGATGAAGAATATCGTGGTAGATGGATTGGACGACGAGGTTCGATCGAATGGCCAGCTCGGTCACCGGACCTTACACCATTAGATTTTTTCTATGGGGGTACTTGAAATCTAAGGTTTACGCTACAGCACCTGACAGTATTGCCATTCTGAAACAACGAATTGTTGAAGAATGTAGGGCAATTTCCGCTGACACGCTGGGACGAGTACGACAAGAGTTCAGCAATAGGATGCATTACTGCCAGGAAGTAGATGGAGCACATTTTGAACACTTATTATAAGAACTGGTTCTTAAATCTTTATTAATTAAATACGAAACTATAATTTTCGTATTTCTTCAATTTATCAATCAAAATCAGCCGAAACCCAAACAAAATTGGTATGACTGAATAGGTATTTTCAATACCTTTCAAACGAGCTGTCACTTGCCATAGGGTCCCATTTAAAATTATTGGTCACAGTGGCCTTGTGACGTCATTTATGACTATTGCGTCACCTGTTATGACCGGTTGAGAAGCCTACATCCGTTTATTTCCACCCTCCAAATTTCATATTATAAGTATACCCGTTCAAAAGATACGAGGGGGGGAGGGGACTTTTGACTAGCACTGTATATATTAAGTGTGCAGTTTGATCTAACTTGGAAGATAGGATAGTTCACATCTCAATTTATAGCCGCAATATTATTTTATTGCAAATCATTTGTTTATTAATTATCTGTTAGCTCCAAACGATTCTAACAGATGGCGGTATCTGTTGACTGGATTGAGTAAGAACGGGATAACGGGATAACGAAAAAACGGGATAACGGGATGACAGGAAAAGGGGATAACGAAAAAGGGGTAAGGAAAATGGGATAATGGAAAACGGGATAACGGGAATAACGGGATAACGGGGTAAAGAAAAAAAGGGGTAACAGGAAAATGGGATAACGGGAGAACGAGATAACGAGACAACAGGAAGCGGAAGGAGTCAAAAGCATAATCTAGATGGAACAACATAAAGGACATTCTACGCGGACGAGAGTTTTCGGGAAAAACATTTTAGGGAACATAGAAATTTGGACAGGACAACGTCTGTCGGGTTTTAGTTTTAGTTTATAACAAAAACCTTAGCCACAGCAACGCGTGGCCGGGTCTGCTAGTAAATATATATTTTTTATCGTGCATGGAAGTTGTAAGTCCCAAAAGCCTCCAATAGTTTACAATTCACTTATTTTATTGTGTGAATTATTCACCTAGAAACTTTCTGTAGGCCACATTTGTAGTAAGTCCTTTACTACAAATGTGCAGCTGACAATTTGAATCTAGCAATGCTTAAATGTAGTATATCCGGACTTGCAACATTTGTGCAGGTTTACGGTTTTCTGAACTGTCACACCATACAACAATATTGTGTTATTTTCGGATTTACTACAAGTGTGCATTCACATATACGTTTAAATTATGATCGAAATGTAGTATGTAGTATCTTGAGGAAGATGTCAGGCATTCAACTATTAGCGTGCTCGAAAACATAAAAAAGTGTATTCAACTTGAGAGTGGGTGTTGCTGATTACAATGGCCAGACATAAACCACAACCCTAATTGTCCATACATGCGAGTAAAACTATCATGTTAAATACAATACAGCGGATGGACAGCGTGTTCAATGGCTAAAAATTAAAATGATGAGGTTCGAAAAAAGGAAACCGAATATTGCTCAAAGTACAGCTTAAGTGAGAAAGGAGTAACTATGTCTTGAACAGAACAGAATTTAGGTGGAAATTGCTCAAACTGGAACAAATGTATATTAAAAAAAAATCCTGAGTGAAGCAAAAAAAAAAGATTTATTGTTTTTATTGAAAGAAGGAATAATACCACCAGATTATTGAGAATCTACCGAGAAAATAAAATGTACAGCATGTGGTATCACTCCCAACAAGCGATCAAAAAGGAGGGGGAGTAAGTTTTTGCGAATACTGATATCGAGAGTAATGGCTATTTCTTAGTATCTTTATTATGTTTCAATGTAAACTTGATGTTATTTTTCGTTTGTATGTGCATGTTTGTAATATTGTTTAAAGATAAAAAATAAAGTGTTGGAAACTTACAAAATAATATTAATATTACAGCTATTATTAACATATTACGCATTAATGTTGTATGTCCACTTTGAAAAGACTATACAGTACTCGTCTAAAGTCCGTTCCCCCCCAACTAATTTTTTAACCACCTGGTATATCGCAACGAAATTTGAAGGGCCTGAATAGGAGATAAAAACCTACTTTTTCATGAAAAAATCACAACAAAAAGTTTCAAAATGGCGGCTGAGCGCCATCTTCAATAATTTTTTTAAATAGAACACCCCATATATTATTCCATTTTCGAAATCTGCTCATAATTCTCAACAGTTTTCTCTATACCGTTTACTTCTAAATTCAATTGTTATCGAAATATTAACGTTTGAAAAGTGACATTTTGGTCATTTCGAACCCAACCAAAAACACTAATGTTGCTTTCAATCAAGTTTGCATTGGAAAAAATCGTTGTCGCGGTAACATCTTGTTTACTGTCAAGCTGAACTGCTAACTGTCAAATAGTCCGTTAAGCGCGAATATCCTTTCATGAAAAGTGTGATCATGGCTCGTAGTTTAGACGATAAATTTGAAGCAGTTTCGATATTTGGAGAAGCTGGAAGAAATTATCATCTAGCAGTCCGTATGTTTAATGATAGATTTCCCGAGAATCCTATTTCGAGGTCATGTTTGCGCAAACTTTCAAATAAGCTCCACGCAACTGGTACGCTTAAAGATGCTCCAAGATCAGGAAGACCGCCTCTTTCAGAAGAAAAAAAGGTAGAAATTGTTGCTGAAATGGTAATCAATCCGATTCAGTCGACGTCTGATGTTGCTGAATCCTGTGGAGTAAGTTCAAAAAGTGTCCAAAAAGTCCTAAAAAAAAAAGTTTAATCCCTATAATATGCATGCTCTCACGGAGGATGATCCAGACCGGAGGGTTGAATTTTGTGAGTGGGTAACAAGATCAATTGAAGGAGAACGGGGCTTCCTAAAACGTGTATGTTTCGCAGACGAATGCACGTTTTTTCTTAATGGAAAAGTCAACAAACAGAATGTACGATACTGGACCGATACTAATCCGCATGTTTTTAGAGAGGGACATACCCAGTTTCCTAAAAGGTAAATGTTTGGGCGGGGATTTTGGCAATCGCGTTGTTGGACCGTTTTCATCAGAGCAATCTTACTGAGTTATTTACAGAAATCTTTTGGAAACTGAAATTGAACCTCGAATAAGACAAATTGTATTGAACAATCAGGAAGATTGATTTGTTTGAAAATATGAATAGGATGTTCATAAAATCAGATGTGGAATCATCTCCGACTGAAACTTTAGTCACCATCTTCCATCGTTCAAGTTAGGGTCCTTTCAGAATATCTATCAGATGTAGTTCAATGTCCAGCGCGGCTTTAGCCGGGTAAATAGTTTTCTGTTAGACATTCTCAAAAAAAAATAACTTTATTTTTATCGTGGATTTTTCAATTCACAGAAAAATATTTCTTTTCAATATTCAATTGCGAATGTTTTCCTTTTCAATCAGGAAGAGTTTGAAAATCGTGAAATCATATTTCAGCAGGATGGGGCACCTCCCCATTTCGTTCGCATGGCTAGAGAGTTCATCGATACAAACTTTCCTGGGCGATGGATAGGTCGCAAGGGAAGTACAGAATGGCCACCAAGATCTTCGGATCATAAACCTCTAGATTTTTTTTCTTTGTCGGTAGCTGAAGTCAAAAATCTACGCCACTGAATGCCAAACAATAGAAGAGTTGGAACGCAGAATAATAGATAATGTGAATAAATAGATGAACAGACTTTCATCAACGTGAGGGAAGCTATTTATAATAGGGCACCTTATTGTCAAGATTTAGGAGGGGGGCACATTGAACACTTGATGAAATAATCTTTTGGGGTTAAATAAAAGTGTTATTCAGAAATAAATTATAATTTTTTAGCTAACTAATTTGTTTTGATTGTGAATTTACAGAACACATTCGCGGGCTTCGAGATTTTCCGGTAAGCGGTACTGTTTATCCTTAATAAACTCTCTTTACGCCTCTTATTAATCGAATTCATTAAGAGATTTGACTACAAATTAATAACAACGTTTAGTTAGCAAAATGTTTTACCGGAAGTCACCAAAATCCATACTTCATTTCAAACCGGAATGTCACTTTTCAAACGTTAATATTTCGAAAACAATTGAATTTAGGAGTTAAGTGTATCGGAAAAAACTGTTGAGAATTATGAGCAGATTTCGAAAATGGAATAATATACGGATGTTCTATTTAAAAAAATTATAGAAGATGGCGCTCAGCCGCCATTTCAAAACTTTTGGCAGGGATTTTTCCATGGAAAAGTAGGTTTTTATTTCCTATTCAAGCCCTCCAAATTTCGTTGCGATATACCAGATGGTTCAAAAATTAGTAGGGGGGAACGGACTTTAGACGAGCACTGTATGTAGTAAGTCCACCCAATTTTTTTAAGACAATATTTTTAGGTGCTTTAAATACAATGTTACTTAAAAAACTATAAAACAATGATAAATTTCAAATTAATTTACTTCCACACAATTTGATTTTATACAGTGCTCATTATTGATACATTCACATTGTGTTTCCTCAAAACTAACATTCATGGAGATCCAACATGTGTGCTTCAAACCAACGATATAGAGTTTTTGAAAAGACGAAACAAACATTTTGGTGCCAAACTGAAAGCTGTCTACAGGTGGTGTAACAAAACAGATGTTAGAAAAACGATATTTATAGTTTCCGAAACAGTTGGCTGGTTAGTCCACCCTGTTATTTTTTTTTGTAAAATTACAATTGTTTCTCAATACAACATATGAGTAAAATTACAAATCAGTGTATTGCCAATACAAAATATAATAAAATTCGAGTCGTAGTTTTACAATCTTCTTGTAGTAACCCTACACGTATTGTAATTTTACCAATCAAAAGGTTTTGAAATTTACAAACATTGTTTGTGACTTGATTTACTACAATTTTTTGTAAAGTTACAAAAATATATTAAAACTGAAATTATTATTTCTTTTACGAAAATAAATTATTTTTGATAGAAAGTTCTGCAAGGCCTAAAATCCAAAATGAAATAATCATATATAAATTTTTTGCATTTGTATAGGAGGTTTGTCGAAAAATATGAATTTTGTTCAGTAGTAAAGTACCTTTATTTTTCACAATATTACAATTTTTAAAAAAAATCCATCCACCATGGAAAAACAGACTTTGCTTAATAAAGATTGTCGAAATTGTAAAAAATAAAAGTACTTTACTCCCGAGAAAAATTAAAATTTTTCGACAAACCTCGTATACAAATGCAAAAAATTGATATTTGATTATTTCATTTCGGGTTTTAGGCCATGCAGTACTTTTTAACAAGAATAACTTTTTTTCGTAAAACAAATAATAAAAAAGTTTGCTAAGCAACGAACTTTTCCGGGAAAATCTTTGCTGGCCTAGGCCGTCAAAATCGGTCCCTACCGGTTTTTTCTATACATTTTAGACATTAAATAAATACTCGCAAACAACCAACTCACATTAAGGACACTTATTGAATATATTATTACACATATGGAACTTTCATTATAACTATGTTTGTATATTTATAGTTATGTTGCAGTTTGTACAATTATTAAACATGGGCTGAACTCATTCTCTTTGTCACCTCCCCCTCGAAATGTATCTGTCATGTTACCTGAATAGTCAGTGACGTTATTACTGTTTTCTTCTTCGGCAATAATACTAATAGTGAAAAAGGGGGAATTTTGTGGCATAGAGGACAAATTATTAAATTAAGGAATAAAAGCATCCTCAAGTGGGAGTCGAACCCACGACCTTGGTGATTTCTAGTCATATGCTCTACCGTCTGAGCTATTCGAGGACATAGGAATCGACACACACTCGTGAACCCTTTTCCTTCCATAATTTTCAAGTGAGAAATGAATCGAAAATCAAACGTACTTATCACTGGCCGTCGAGATCCCTTGCCTGTCACTCAACTTCATCGTCATGCGAAAATTTCAGTAGCAGATCTAAGCGGATGATCTCTAACCACTGACAAAATTCAGCCAAATATATAAGGTGAAAGTGGAAATATTGTGTCCGAAATATATAATGAAGAAGAGGAAATTTTGTGGCATAGAGGACAAATTATTAAATTAAGGAAAAAAGCATCCTCAAGTGGGAGTCGAACCCACGACCTTATGATTTCTAGTCATATGCTCTACCGTCTGAGCTATTCGAGGACATAGGAATCGACACACACTCGTACTAATAGTATTAGCAGATTTCTCTTTGTCACTTCCCCCTCTAAATATTGTATCTGCTATGTCTACTTTATTTATAGAAGATTCATATATATATATATATATATCCTTCGGCAACGGTTGAGTATTTCCATCCCCCATGCCTCTTTAAAGCAATTAAATCTGCCCCAGCATTAACCAAAATTGTCGCAAAGAACCAACTGAAACAATGTCCTGTGTATTTATGTGCATAAGGCAAATTTAAAAATTTTGCGACAATTTGAGGCATTTTGCCAAACTGATGTTTTCCCACTACTTGTCTGCAAACTTTCCCATTTGAATATTCAAAGAAAAAGCGGCAACTTTCAAAAATTTTTGGACGACATGCAACATATTTTCTATACATTGGCATAGAAGTTTCGTTCATCACAAATGATCTTGGTTTATTCGTTTTATTATCGGGTATTTTAATCAAAAGCTCAAATGCATCTTCTATGTCATTCAAATTTGATTAATACAGTTCATCACGGCGACATAGTTGAAACCAGAGCAGACCCAAATGCAGGGTTGCCGTAACTAGTATAAAGTATTCAGACCTAATACTTCACATGTACTAAGTGTAGCTCTCAGCATGGAGTAATTTGACCATAACGTAGTAGACTTTGTAGATAAATCAGAAAAGCATGCAATCATGACATTTTCAGTTCGGGAGGTCGACTTTTTAGCTTGGCAATAATCCATAAAACATTTGTAAGCGTATTCATATTTTGCCTTGGATTTATTTGGCAATAAATTTAATCTGGCATTTTCAGCAGCATTTACTAACTCTGGTGGTGTCCCGCACACCTGGACATTATCATCACTGTCCATTTTAAATATTTTCAAATATTTTTCAGCGATAAGTAGGTATTAAACCGGATTAAGTAGTGAATCTCTGACTTTTCTCACAACAATAAACAAACAGTGATTGTCAAGGAAACGATTTCATAGGCATTAAGATGGTAATTAAAAATATATAAATATTTTCAGTATGTTTATAACTTTGACTTGAGAATTACATGATGTTTTGTAATTTAACTGAAAAAAATTCTTTTTCTTACGCGTTTTGTAATTTTACCGAACTGTTGGTCGGTTTCCAGTCAAACATTTCTTTTAAATTTACAAACATTGTTTGTTATTTGATTTACTACAATTTTTTGTAAAGTTACAAGAGAGAGAGAGAGAGAGAGAATATACTTTATTGTCATAACAGTAATCTTGTGGACAAAGTTTCACTTAATGTATAACGCAGCCTATATCTAAGAACAAAATGCATTTAAAATAATCAGTTTTTACTTAATATTTAAAGTCAGTTCGTATATATAAAAACATATAAGTCGTACAAAATACTGGTAAAATAAACAAGTTTGTTTTAACCCATAAAGTAAATTCATATAAATATAAAAATAAATGAAATATATAAGTCACATTGAAATATACCCCAAATAAAATCTAAAATCACAGTATTGATTGGTTTTTAAAAATTATCATTATAAAATTCTTGTATATTATAATATGGTCTATCACTTAAAAATCATTTCACAGCCTTCCTGAAGCATTGTAAAGATTTTATTTCTGTTACATTCTTTGGCAAATGGTTGAACATTTTACAACCATTATAGACAATGGAATCCTTTATGACTGATGTCATTGGTATTGGCAACTTAATGTTGTTGGATTGCCTTGTCACATAATGGGTTGGTGAGGATTGAAATTTGTTCATATATTTTTTAATTAAACATACTGTTTCCATTATAAAGATAGAAATCACTGTTAGAATTTCATGAGTGGTAAATAGTAATCTACAAG
Source organism: Gonioctena quinquepunctata (assembly GCA_018342105.1). Classification (NCBI taxonomy): domain Eukaryota; kingdom Metazoa; phylum Arthropoda; class Insecta; order Coleoptera; family Chrysomelidae; genus Gonioctena; species Gonioctena quinquepunctata. Next base: position 70,678 of record JAFIRS010000530.1, read on the forward strand.
AGTCTCTACGTTTTGATTTGCACATATATCTTACGGCTCGTTTTTGCAAAATTAAAATATTTTGCAATAGATAACCACTACATACGCCCCAAAATGAAATTCCATATCTCAGGTGAGATTCCACCAGAGAAAAATAAACAGTCTTAGCTGCTGTTAAGCCAAGTTCATATGCAACTACTCTGACTGCATAACAACCAGAAGACACTTTGTTACACAAGGCATAAATATGGTCTTCAAATTTTAGTTTTCTATCGATATGTACTCCTAAAAATTTTAAGCTACTTTTGTTCTCAATGATGTCATTCCCAATGGGTATATTGTCAAGTTCACATCTGAAAGTTACTATATTAGTTTTCGAAATATTTAGAGAAAGACGATTTGAATCACACCAACTCTTTACTTTCTTCATATCATTGGATATGATTTTAGTTAAATGATTTGCATTGTCCGATTTCCAAAAAATGGTAGTATCGTCTGCAAACAGTGTGAATATTCCTGCGATATTTATACTTGTCAAATCGTTGACGTAGATGAGGAACAATGTTGGCCCTAGTATTGAACCTTGAGGCACACCATTATGTATTTTCCCAATTTCTGAGCGATGGTTTGTTTTCACCATCTGACTACGACCTGACAAATATGAGATGAACCAGCTCAGTATCACTCCTCTGAAGCCGTAGTAAGGAAGAATATATTGATACTGAAATTACTCCAAAGTCATTAAAAATTTACAAATAATTTTAGTATTTTTACAACTCTGGAAAATTGCATGATGTATTGTAATTTCACTAAAAAAAATGTTTTTCCTACTCGTTTTATAATTTTACCGAACTGTCGGTCGGTTTCCAGTAAAAAGTTTTTAAAATTTACCAACATTGTTTGTGATTTGATTTTCTACTCAGATTAACGCATCAAACGTTGCTAGCCTCTGTGTGTTGGAACTGTCTTTTATTTTCCCGGCTTTTCGGGACAATCGGCGTTGACACCGACTAGACAACACTGCGATTTCGTTTTTAAAAATAACTGTTTAGTGTTATTTGATTCAGTGAAGCGTTTGGTTATTTGACAGTCTACAAAAAGCAAGCAACTTTTAAATAATATTTTTTTATAATTCTCATTTTTTAAACTTGCGTTGATAAAAAATCACCTATTTGAATAGGGATAAGTTAATAGTACTTGTGAGACTATTGCTTAAGTAACTGCAATAAGTTATTGGTCATAATCAAAGGCCATTTGTTGAAAGTTAAAAGAACAGGAATTGTTGGTGAGTAATTCAATATTAATTAATTTTCTATTTGATATCAGTAATTATTCATGGTACTCGAATCTGTAGTCATATCTGACCATTTGTTTGTTCCAATTATAAATTTTTAATGAGTACTGAATTGTATAGTGAATTTACGATACAATATACTGAAATTACAAAACATTTTCAATCAATTTTTTTACAAAATTACAACACCTGTATTGTAATTGTATTGTATTGTATTGTAAGTGGAAAAAGGGCATCCATGATGCAAAAATTGTCGTTAGTGTATTTGTAGATCTAAAAAGAGGGTTCGAAACAATAGATAGAACAAAACAGTTATCAAAGTGTGAGGCATACGGTATAAGAGGCAAAGTGCTCAAATGGCTAACAAATTATCTAACAAGTAGGCAACATAAAACAAAAATTGATGGTAGTTGCTATGACGAAATAGATAGAATCAACGGGGTTCCTCAGGGGAGTGTGCTTGGGCCATTATTGTTTATACTATATATAAATGATTTACATCTTTACCTACAAAACTAATTTATTAATCTATTCGCAGATGACACATTGATTTCCATATCTGGGGAAAACTACTAGGTTCAATCAAGAAAATTTTGTGTTAAAAATTTATGATTCTGTAATTATGTATGTTAATGTTAATGAGATAAGTAACTCGGCATTCTATTCGACACTCAACTTAATTTCTCTGGGCATATTGATTTTTTATGTAAAAAAATAGGCAAAAAAAGTCGGTCACTTTTATAGAATTTGTATAAACCTTTCCCCATGGTGTGGAAAAATTGTATATAACACTATGATATACCCACATTTCAATTACTGCATGTCCATATTTCTCTGCTGTTCATCTGCGCAAATAGATCGTTTGCAGCTACTTCAGAATAAAGCAATACTTATTTTATTACGTTGCAGCAGGTTAACAGCGATGAATGATATGTTAATGAAGCTGAAATTTCTTAATATTTCCCTGATTATAGAGTCTGCATTAGTACTAATTTTTAAATTGTAAATAAGTAAGCTCCTTCTTACTTGCGAGAATATATTATCAAAAGGGCAGATATGATACATTATAATTTAAGGTTCATGACCCTTTCCACATAAAAGGCTTTAATACAAATGCTTTGGAAAAAACCCTCTTTATCGAAGGTTTGAGATTATATAATGATCTACCTCTGTTGGTTAAGACATCAGCAAATGTAAAAATTTTTAAAACAAGGTTAAGAAGAATGTATTTCAATGTATATGTTATATTGTAATGATATCAAATGTAACATTTATGTACTGTTATACAGTGCTTTTCTTTAATGTCCCCCCCTTTTATTTTTTGAACGGGTCAACTCAAAAAATTGAAACTTGGGATAATGAAATTGATGCATGAATACTATATTTTGGAGTAAAATTGACAGATGAAACTTTCAAGATGGCGACAAACATCATTGATCAGTTAAAATATTTTCATTTAGTTTTCGGTTATACTAGTAAATAGGTACCACGTGAACTATCTCTAAAATGGTCAATTCTCGTCCATTGGAAGAAAAAATCGAAGCGATTTTTATTTACGGTGCGACGCGTAACTTTCACGAAACCGAAAGAATTTTTAATGATCGTTTCCCGAATCGTCTTATCTATAGAAAATATTTGAGGGAACTTGTAACCAAATTTACAACTACCGGTAGTGTACAGAACAAAAAGCCCCCAGGTCATCCGTCCATTCCGGAAGAACAGCAAGTTCAAATAATTGGTGAGATGATAGTAAATCCTCAACAGTCTACTTCCTCCGTCGCGAATGTTTGTGAGGTGTGAGGTGTGATAATTTTACATTTAAACCGACCCCTTTGGTCCCATACCTGATTTTATCCATTAACTGTTGCAAACTGTGCTTTCATTTTATCATCATTGGGTAATTCAAATCAAATCAAATCAAAATATACTTGATTGTCAAAAGATGAGATCTCGTGGACAAAGCAATCATAAATAAGTGTAGAAATAAACACAGAATAGTCAGGTGAATCATCATAGGGATATCAAAAAAGCATTCTATGTTAAAAAAATACAAATAAATATAAATATATACACACAAACATATATACATCCTAGGTGAACGAATAGTCATACGTTAACAGAACATTAAAGGGGTAAATGAATGAAAAATATAAATTAATAAGATAATGTGAACCAATAGTCGTTACACTGTTTTGTAATTCTTAGTGACTATTAGCAGTGGACATATACAATGGTTGAAATAAGAAATGATTTCATAACGGTATGCCATCCATATCTTCATCAACGTATTCTTGAACACTATAAAATACCTGGTCAATGAGAACTTGCTTTACAGACTTTCTGAACTGATCAATTGATTGGATATCTTTGAAATTAGTCGGAAGATGAGTATACAGTGCTTTTCTTTAATGCCCCTTGTATTTTTTGAATGGGTCAACTCAAAAAATTGAAACTTGGGATAATGCAATTGATGCATGAATACTATATTTTGGAGTAAAATTGACAAATGAAATCTGGTCTTGTGACACATCCTTTTGAAGCTCCTGACGAATACTTCACAACCCTAGAATATAAAGTCAATATCTTCACCTACTACAAAATGGCGGAACAATTAATAATTACCTGCATACAAACACATTAATATCGATACATCTAGAAATATTTGTTTTTCTCTGCCATATGGCAATCCCAACAACCCGATAAGGTTTGATAGGTTATTTTTTGTTTGAACAAAAAATGACAAGAAATGTCAGTAGGACAACGAACATCATTGTTCAGTTAAAATATTCTCATTCAGTTTTCGGTTTTACTAGTAAATAGGTACCACGTGAACTATCTCTAAAATGGTCAATTCTCGTCCATTGGAAGAAAAAATCGAAGCGATTTTTATTTACGGTGCGACGCGTAACTTTCACGAAACCGAAAGAATTTTTAATGATCGTTTCCCGAATCGTCCTATCTGTAGAAATTATTTAAGGGAACTTGTAACCAAATTTACAACTACCGGTAGTGTACAGAACAAAAAGCCCCCAGGTCATCCGTCCATTCCGGAAGAACAGCAAGTTCAAATAATTGGTGAGATGATAGTAAATCCTCAACAGTCTACTTCCTCCGTCGCGAATGTTTGTGAGGTGTGTCCTTCTACTGTGTGGAGACTTTTGAAGAGGAATAAGTATCATCCATACAAAATAAAATGGTACACCAGTTAACTGAAGATGACCCTGATCGAAGAACAGAATTCTGCGAAATTATGACGGCAACCATTGCAAGGCATCCTACCTATCTCCACAATATTTGTTTCAGTGACGAATCTACATTTTATCTCAACGGCAAGGTTCACAGACGAAATTGCCGTTATTGGAGTGACATCAACCCTCACATTTTCCGGGAAACTCATACTCAATATCCAGAAAAAATTAACGTCTGGGCAGGAATATTGGGAAACCATATTGTAGGACCTCTATTCATTGAACAAAATTTAACAGGGAAACTGTATTTGAATATGCTGGAAAATACTGTTGACCCTCTAATCACCGAAATCGTCGAAGCAAACCCTAATGAATTCGATATGGATATTGTATTCCAACAAGATGGAGCACCACCACATTACTACGGACAAGTAAGAAACTATTTGGATAATACTTTCCCCGGTCGTTGGATTGGCCGTCGAGGTCCTACGGAATGGCCAGCCCGCTCGCCAGATTTGACACCTGTAGACTTTTTTTATGGGGCTATTTGAAGCAAAAGGTGTACGAAACTGAACCTGCTTCAATATTGGATATACGGCAGAGAATAATAAATATTTGTAGAAATATCGACGTTACTGTGTTCGAAAATGTTCGGCGTAAAATATCGGATAGGCTGTTCTTATGTCAAGCAGTTCAAGGCAACCATTTCGAGCAACTTCTGAACTGAACTCAGCTTCTTTCTTCAAATTATGAAGTTAAACGTCGATGTATTCAGGCAATTATTAAATGTTCCGCCATTTTGTAGTAGGTTTATATTCTAAGGTTGTGAAGTATTCGTCAGGAGATTCAAAAGGATGTGTCAATAATTTTTTTTTTCCCAGGTGGCGCCCAGTGGCCATCTTGAAAGTTTCATCTGTCAATTTCACTCCAAAATATAGTATTTATGCATCAATTTCATTATCCCAAGTTTCAGTTTTTTTAGTTGACCCGTTCAAAAAATAAAAGGGGGGGGACATTAAAGAAAAGCACTGTATAATATAATATACTAAACGAATTTCTGATAGATGTTTAGTAAAAATGCAAATAATATGTTGTAATTTTTTAAAACTAAGTTGAATTATATTGTGTAGTGAATTCACAATGCAGCAGAAATTACAAAACATTTTCAATAAATCTAGAGTCTGCATTCAAATGCCAGTTATTCATAAATTTATATTAACAAAAAAATTATACAAGTGTTGAATGAAGTTTGTCAAAAAAATCCAAAGTGAACCGTACCTACACAGTTTGATTAATTCAAATATGCATGATCAGTGAGTGATTTGAACCTGAACGCAGAATGATTCACAAGAACTTGGAACCCAGTATTCTAGTTATACAAATGTATTCTATACCAAGCTTGGGGAAAGTGCATCCAAAAAGGTTTGCATTGATGAACTCATGGATTTATCCACCCAGACTTCCGATTTTGTATGCTCAGGTTTCGTCCACGTATTAAACTTTATGATTTTTTCAAGTATTCTCTCCTCCATAATACTACTAACTGTTCCTTTTCTATAAGCATGCTATTTCTTCCCCGCCTTTAAAATTTGAATTTTGAATCAAATAACGTCAGTTCCCGACCATACTTCACGTTACAAGTTGGTATTGCAATAAATCCTTGTATCAACAACTACTCGTATGTAAATCCGATAGAGAGCCGATGCAAATAGTGTACCTTCGTTTCATTTACATTTATATCCACTACTTTTCATGATAGACCAACGTTGCGAAAGCTTGCCTGCATAGGCGTCGCAGAAACATTTGGGAGAGACGCAGGACCAGAAAAACGCTCTGAAAAACAAACCGTTTTCAGCTGTTCGATCTTATTTTCATACGATTGTTCCTAAGACAAATTTGTCTGGTTTATTCTAAGCGTCAGTTTTGAATTGTTGTTAATCGACTGAAGCCATTTGAATTACTGTCCATTTTTGGAAAAAATAGCAATCTAATTGAGCTTTATTCGTGGCTGGATTCGTATTTGTTATTGTTAATGTTGCTATAGTGCACAATATCAATATTCTTCATAAATTACGCCTTACCCCCCCACTGCTTAGAACAGAAGTACTCAAACGATCCTATTCATATCAGATTATTACCAATTACATGAACTTCCCGATACTTTGAAAAACCTGCCTCCAACCTCATTCAAATCAAAACTGAGAAAGTTATTATTTGATGAGCAGGAAAGTTAGAGAACTGAATTTGGTGGCAACAGGTTTTTGTATTATCTCCATTCCTCACATGCAACATGTATTCATAATATATTATCTTGACTAAAATAAATTATGTGTACCACTCTGTGTATGTATGTATATGCAAGGTGTTTCTATCAAGATTTCAGGTGCGTATTTCTCAGGTCACAATATGCCTTTTTTATTGCTTAAAAACGCATTTGTTAATTAACTTTTATTTAAAAACATTTTTTTAAATCATTTTCATCTTGTGATGCTATTTTTTTTTTTCAAAAAAATACAACAAAAACAGCCCAGTATCAGTTTTTGGAAAAAAATGATTTTTCGATTTTTTATTTAATTTTAAGTATTCTCGTATACTCAAACTTACCTTTTCTTTTTTTATTTTTAATTTTAAACTATTACAACAAATGATCGACTTTTTTTTTAAATTAGCTACTCAACAAATTTATAACCAAACTAAAGCTCTAACTTAATTATTTTATAATTTTTTGCTATTATTTATAAAAATTAAGGAAAAATTTATTTTTGCTCTTAATATCGAAATATCTCATTAACTATAACAGATACGACAAAAGTTACTTATATCTTCTTCATTCTGCATTAGTTAAAGAACAAATTGAGCTCCTAGCTGAGGCTGTAACCTTGAAATTTATAAAGCAATTAGCACCTATTGATAAGAATGTATTGGGCAAAATTTTTCGGGATTTTTTGGTCACATTAAAATATAAATTACTTCATAAATGTTAATTTCTTTTTGGAAAATTATCTCTCATTATGCTTTGTTTATCGAAAAATTTGTCGAAAGTTTAAACCAAGAACAAGAAGGAGAAACAAGTACTACATCACAAGCAGGAAATGAAGAAATTACCGAAGAAACTGAGAATGACGAACCACCACCTCAGAAACATGCAAAAACAAATCCAACAATGACGAAAAAATAAAAAAAAATTATATTTCTCGGTGTAAAAATGTTATCATTCAATAAAATAAATAAATTTAAAATTATATCTTGATTATTTTTAGCTCTTAAAAAAATAGGACTAATAAATCGTTTTTTTTTTGTATTCTGACACATTTATTCGTAATTTCTAAGATTATAAAGTTACAGCCTCAGCTAGGAGCTCAATTTGTTCATTAACTAATGCAGAATAAAAAAGATGAGTAACTTTTGTCGTATCTGTTATAGTTAATGAAATATTTCGATTTTAAAAAAAAAAAAATTTTTTTTTTATTTTTAAAAATTAAAAAATTATATAAATAATCAAGTTTGGTTATAAATTTGTTGAGTAGCTAATTTAGAAAAAAAAGTCTGAATGAATTTGTTGTATCTGCAATAGTTTATAAGTAATATTAATAATAAATAAAGAAAAGCAGGCGCGAAAGGTAAGTTTGAATATACGAGAATATTTAAAATTAAATAAGAAATCGAAAAATCAATTTTTTTCCAAAAACTGATATTGGATAATTTTAGTATTTTTTCAAAAAAAAAAAAAAACAAATTGTTTATTGATAAACAATTAAAATTTGAATAAAAATTAAAATGTTTTTTCAGACAACGGAGAGCAAGATGAATAATGATTTAAAAAAAATGGTTCCTTAATTTTAATAACAAGTGGTAAAAAAAATAGTTAATGAACAAATGCGTTTTTAAGCAATAACATTTTTTTTAAGAAACGATTTTTTTTTAATCATAATTTAATACTTTTTTATAATTTTAAATACTTTTCGAGATATTCGCTAAAAACCAAACCCCCTTTTTTTTACTAAATTGTTTATTTATAACTTTTGTAATTTTTGCAAGCGCCACTCCAAATTTCTCAAAAAGTTTCTAGATGCGATAACGAATCGAATGACACCTCGATCATAATTTTCTGAGGCGAATAAAAATTGTTGACCTAAAAGGCACATGTTGACTAGACTACCAGGATTTCCGTCAAAAACTATATAGAGAAGTATCTTTTGAATTTTTACTATTTTTTATAGGCAAACTCAGGGAACGACAAGTTACTGACGAATTGAATCTTTTTTCTATCGGAAATATAATTTGGTGAACGCAGTAACTTATCGAGGTGAACAAATTAGTTTGCCCTTTCTACACTTGTATAGATTTTCCTGATTATATTTTCATTTTCAGACTGTGGAAGGTTACCCAAAAAAACATGTCAAGAAAGAATGTTCCTCCACAAAAAATCACATTCATTCAAGAGATACTGTATTTTTGTATTTTCTTCTTGGAAAATAAAGACCGTAATTATGATTATATTGGAATTTAAAGAAAAATAAATGTCAAGTGCAGAAATTGAGATATCCGTTCACTGGCATTCATCGAAACAAGCTGTTCACTTTATATGCCGTATTTCACCCTTCCAAAATCGTAAACTGCCATATCAGTTGAATTAGTGTATCTTGGAAAACTTTTATGCCCGCTCATATTCCCGATACTGCAGCAAACGTGGCAATTAAAAGAAAATTGTACTCCCATAATTGAAATTTAGGAGTGGCAGTTACCAGATACATAAATACAGTCCACGCCACTTCCTCCGGAAAATTCTGGAGCACAGAAAGCAGGGAAATTGTCGGTTAGGCATTCGCAACGTTGTACATGGAAAAAAACCTCTCATATATCAGAAAGATTGCTCCAAAGCTCTGGGGTGAGAGATTTGTATGACTTAGCTATCAACCTTTTCAGAGTACCGGTATGGATGTTTAGTACATAAGCGTAGGCGTGAAAGGTTAAGAGGGTCATTACTTCTTTATGGAACAAAAGTGAACCAATATTTCCGGCGAAAAAATATCTGAAAGAAGTCTTCATGCTTCCCTCAACTACAAAAGTAGATTGTGCTATAAGTAAAGAAAATTGATAGTTTTCTATTGAGTGGAAATATCCACGAGATAGAAAACTCACTTTTCTTACCCATTGAACACGCTGTTTTTTTTAATTATAGCGACCCTCGTATACTACATCCGTCAGATAAACATCAGTCTGGAATATGAATAGTGTGGTGTGTAGCTAAATACGTATAGTGTAGTATTTTTATGAAGAAGAAAAACTCGAAGTCGTCTCCACAATATAATATTAACAATCGATTAGATAAATACCATCGATTAGGTGAACATGTTTCGAACCTCTATAGGTTCATCATCAGCAGATAATAAAAGTATTCTACAATAAAAGAAGAACAAAGACTTAGTTACATGGGTAATGTGATACAATAATGTTACACATGGAGATGAAAAATATTTTGTAGGTTAATGATATAAAATTATTTTAATTCCATGTTCATAACTTGGACCATGTGGAAAGTTGGGATTTCCTTTCAAGGGCTGTGTCCCATTTTTAATTTGGGAGGGCTAAATACTTTAGCCGATGCAAATGAATTGACGACATGAGGAAAACAAAGCAATGGCGGTGATTGACAGACCAAAGAGCCATCCATCTGTCAGACTGAATTATCAAACCTAACCATGGAACGGCGACAAGAGAACTCCATGCACGGAACAAATATGAACTAGATGTAAATCACAACCAAAGCAGTTACTATACCATGCGTATCTGAGCTCTACGCATGGTATAGTAACTGCTTTGGTTGTGATTTACATCTAGTTCATATTTGTTCCGTGCATGGAGTTCTCTTGTCGCCGTTCCATGGTTAGGTTTGATAATTCAGTCTGACAGATGGATGGCTCTTTGCTGTCAATCACCGCCATGCTCTGTTGTTTCTCATGTCGTCAATTCATTTTGCATCGGCTAAAGTATTTAGCCTCCCAAATTTAAAATGGGACACAGCCCTGAAAGGAATCCAACTTTCCATATGGTCCAAGTTATGAACATTGGAATTAAAATAATGTTATATCATTAACCTACAAAATATTTTTCATCTCCATGTAAGTAGCACTTATTGTATCACATTACCCATGTAACTAAGTCTTTGTTCTTCTTTTATTGTAGAATACTTTTATTATCTGCTGATGATGAACCTATAGAGGTTCGAAACATGTTCACCTAATCGATGGTATTTATCTAATCGATTGTTAATATTATATTGTGGAGACGACTTCGAGTTTTTCTTCTTCATAAAATTATACCACTCCACTTCGAGATACAATGGACTTCTACCACAAGATAGTGTAGTATATTAGATTTTAGCTTCAGAAAGTTAGGGGACTGCGGTAACTTTTTACTGTACATTAGTGATGATGTTAGGAACAACAAATAAAAAGTAACCAACCGTAAAGTGTGTGCTCAATTTATTATTCAACAAATAAGTTGCAAAATTACATTGTTTATTGAATATCTTGAAAAAAATTTAATTTTTTTGGAAAACTGATACCGTCCTTCGAAGGAATGGAAGATTCTACATAAAAAAGGTATATAAAGTTTTTCTTTAAAATGAAAACTGTAAGTTGCAGATTTTTTTTTCTAACATACGAAAATGTGATACGGCGACACTGAAGTGCATTTCTCGAGGAGCACGTAGCCACGAGCGCCTTCTCTTAATTTGTTATAACTTTTGATTTAATTGATCAAATTGTGCTATCAAAAATTTTAATGAAAGAAGAAAGAAGTAGCTAACAAGGTGTCATGTTTTCAAAAGTGTAAAAAAAATGAATAGGAATAAATAGTACATATATGAAGTACGTCAACGTAGAATTTTCTATAAATTAAATTGAAGATCTGCCATTCTTTAAATTTTCAAAATGAACATCTTAAATTTGTACAGTTTACTCCCAAAATAACACTTGAGAAGGTGCGCAAATGGAAAAAATCTGAAAATTTTATTTCAAAAAATACAGTGGTCAAAATATTGAATAATTTTATAAAATGACAAATTTGAATTTTAGGCCATGTTCCAAAAACCAAAAACTCTAGTTCAAAAAGTGATATCAAGATTTTTCAATCGTACTTTCTGAAGCTTGTAATCTGTACTTCAAGGAGGTTTGATTGGTTTCATTAAAATAATTGAATTAATAATAAAATTTCGCCAAAAACAAAAAAATAAACAAATGTTGCTCCAAAATCCGTGAAATTTTTTGTTAAATAAACTTTGATAGCGTTTATAAAGAGAAAAAAATAAGCTCACCTAACCAACATATATTTATATTACGGCCTCAAACAAGGTATACGCAGCGTATTTTTTTTAGTTGTTAATATAATATAAGTGTAAATTCTATCAAATACGAAAATATTACGTTTTCTAGTAAATTGACGAAATGTCCATTTTTATAAATGAGTTTCTTGCTTAAAATTCTTGTTTAGAATAGAAATATAAGTTTATCTTTTTATGTACTACATATTGGATCGAAAATATCATATTTGAATGTTAGAGAGAGATAGAACACGGAAGAACAATTGATCGGTAAGTTTAGTGCTCATCTGACGCTCTACGTATACTAGTGGAGTAATATTAAATTTTAGCTTCAGAAAATTGGGGGATGGTGATAACTTTTTACTGTACATTAGTGATGATGTTGGGAACAACATACAAAAAGTTACCAATCGTAAAGCGTGTGCTTAATTAATTATTTAACAAATTAGTTGCGAATACATTACATTATGAATATAATATTAAAAAAAAATACCCGATGGTGCCACTCGCAAAAATGGAAAATTTTACATCAAAAAGGTATATAAAATGTTTCTTTAAAATAAAAATTGTAAGCTGCAATTTTTTTTTGCTAACGTGCCAAAATGTGCAACATTTTATGTGCAGCGCTGGAGGAGCACGCAGCCACGAGCGCCTTACACCAAATTTGTTATATTTTTTTATCCAATTGATCAAATTAAGCTAACAAAAATTTATCTGAAAGAAGAAAAATGCAGCTAACGAGTGGTCATGTTTTTAAACGTAAAAAAATATGTATAGGAATAGTACGTATATGAAATTACGTCAATGCAGAATTATGTCTAAAATCAATTGAAGATCTAAATTTTTTTTATTTTCAGGATAAACATCTGAAATGTTCACAGATTATTCTCAAAATGACAAAAGGTCAATTTAAAAAAAACTTGAAATTTTATTTTGAAAAATATAGAGCTCAAAATATCAAATAATTTAAAAAAATTACAAACTTTAATGTTTAGGCCATGCTTTGAAGACCAAAAACCCTAGTTTGATTAAAATGTGATATTGAAACTTATATATGGGATATAACGTGTTTAGTGCAGGCCACATTTTTCAACCGAATGAAACAAAAATACTTCTCATCAATACCTCGACTAATTTCGAAAATGGTACAGTACTTTAAAAATGGCAGCTGTTGAAAGATTTAAAAAAAAACGCAATATTTCATTTCCATACCTTATATCGGCAAACTATAAGTCGCTTCATAGAGCTTCAGTAGCTCCACAACTTTTACCCGAAAAGCTTTTCTCCGAGATGTACACATAAATAAAAAATAGCTGTAAATTATCATTCATGAAATCTACCTTTACGACTGGCTACGCCATCGTTTTGTCAATATCATATTCTTGTTCAGCGACCTCAAAAACCCCTGTAACATCAATTTGGGTCGAATTACTTTGATATTTACCGAGTTATTTCGAATTTGCCTAACAAAATTGATTTTCATTGTTTAACCAATTAATAAACAATCAGCGCACAAATATAAGTTTATAACTTTTTTCTGCAAGTCTTTCAGAAGTAATATCAGAAGGTTTTGGGAAAATTCATGAATCATAATTTCAATCATAATTTATTCACTCAAGTTTATAATTTATAATTTCACAGTGTAATTGCATTCTTGGAATGGCGAATGGTGAATAAATTGAAGAAAATACTCACGAAGCGAGGTATGCCTGCTTGTGTGTAAGAATACTGTAGTTTAACAATATAGTAAGATTGTGCAATAATAAACATTCATTTGAGATATAAATGAATAACTATGGAAGGTATACAATATTAAAAGATTGGTAATACAGACAACAAGAGAATGGTGTAAAAATCAGGGTATATAACTGTCACAAGATAAAACTAAGGTATTAAAAGATTTTGAAGTAAAACGAATAATGATAATAAATCTATAAAATGATATATAAGATTGGTAATACAGACAACAAGAAAGGTGTAAAAATAGGTATATAATAGATAAAATTAAAGAAGAAAACGAATAGGATAATAAATCTATAAAATGATAATATATACATATATAACCATATATATATATATATATATATATATGAGTGTTTGACAATCGTATATGAGAAAGAGTCAAGTCTTGCATTTAGTTTTCGATTTTCTCATGTATTTCTGCACGGGAAGTATGCTGAACGAAAAGTTTAAGTTTGTTTTTAAATTTTCTAGGGTTTGGCTCGCATTTTAGTGTTTCAGGTAGTTAGCTGAAAAGTTTAGGGCCCAAGTAACAATAGTTCCTTTGACCGACTGACTTGTGCATGACTGGTATTACGATACGTTTTTTGTGGCGGGTGCTATAGCTATGACTGTAGGTGATCAATTCGTGTTTGTGTTTATATTGGACTGCGGTTATGTTCATGAAGAATAGTTGCCTTGGGTCAAATATTTCAGTTTCCGAGTAGAGGAGGTTGCTAGGATAGTTGTATCCTTTTTGCAGAATACATCTTAAGAAACGTCTTTGAATGACTTCAAATGAATGTAGATGTGTTTTAGAGACTCCTCCCCACCCAATTATGCCATAGTTCAAGTGAGATTCTACCAAACTTTTGTACAAAATTATTTTTTGTTTGTGGTCGAGTATGCTGATTATTTTTCTAAATTTGTACAGAATGCAACGTAGTTTTTTTACAAGATGTAATACTTGTTGGTCCCATCTTAGATAGGTATCTAGAATAATGCCGAGGTATTTGATTTTTTTGACAGGTTTGATGACGGCCGTGTCGGATATTGCTATGTCATATTCTGGCAATGATACATTATAGCTACTGAATGGTACGTAGTGCGTTTTGTCAAAATTTATTGATAGTAATCTATAGTCAAACCACTTCTTTATGTCGCGTAGGTCGCACTCTAACCTGAGTTTCAGATTGAACCAGTCATCGTCTTCGCAGAATATGACTGTGTCATCGGCAAAGCTGATAATTTTCGAGTGGGTACTCAATAAGAAGAGATTATTGAGGTAGATATTAAATAACATTGGTCCCAAGACTGTTCCTTGGGGTACACCACATGAAATAGTTTTTTCATCACTCACACTGTCATCGATTTTCACTCTTTGCCGCCTATTCAATAGATAGCTTCTGAAGAGGTTATGTGGTATGCCTCTTATCCCCATATCTTCTAGAGTTTTGAGTAATATAGAGTGGTCCACGGTATCAAAAGCTTTTCTCAAATCTATGAAGACACCAATTGATGGTCTAGACTCATCTAAACATTGATATATATTTTGAGTCAATATTTGTAGACATGTTTTTTCTGAATCCATACTGGGATTTTGACATTATATTGTATTTTTCGATGAATTTATTTAACCTTTTCTGAATAACCTTCTCCACTATTTTGGCCAGACATGTTATCAAAGTAATAGGCCTATAATTTGCGACATCGATTTTGATTCCACTTTTATAAATCGGTGTTTCCAAGGCCGTTTTGAATGCTGTGGGGAAATACCCCTCTTCCAGCGATTTATTGACTATGTAAGAAAGTGGTTTTGTTATATAGTTGGAGATAGCTTTGAGAGTTTCTGATTTGATATTATCAATGCCGGGGGCTTTTTTATTCTTGAGTTGTGATATTATTTCTATTAATTCATTTTCATTTACAGGATGTAAAAAAATTTAGTAGTCGCATAAACTTTTCCTTTCCATATAATCTAGATTTCTGTTTATATTTTTAGCTAGCTTTTCACCTACAGATATAAAGTATTCGTTGAAATTATTCGCTATTTCGACGCTCTCATTGATTTGTTCATTGTTCTGTGTTATGATCGATTTTATTGGTGCAGGTTCTTCGTTAGTCAATACTTCATTCACAGTTTGCCAAAGTTTTTTAGAATCGTTTCCTTCTGCTTCCAGACGTTCTCTATAATATGAAGTTTTGGTAGTCTTTATGAGTTTATTTAGATTTTTTTTATATCTGTTATATTCTTCAGAAAGGGCGGTATTATTTGGATCACCTTTCAATCTATGGTACATACTATTTTTTTTATTCACCGAATTGACGAGGGATTTGGTCATCCACTTTTTCCGTTTTCTCTGTTTGTTGTTGATCTTTATAAATTTCGTACATTTATCAATGTTAGTTTTTATAATTTTAATTAATTCATTTGTTGCAGAGTCAAGATCGTCACAATGATAGATGGCAGCCCAGTTTTCTTTTTTAATGTTATCAACAAACCTTTTTTCATTTATTTGTTTATAGTACCTTACCCTATTTTTATTAACGCTCTTACTATTTTCAAGAACTATTTGCGCTAGAATTGTGTAATGGTCTGTAATGGATGTTTCGAACGTAATTGGTAGGATTGCGTCATAGTTAGGATATTTTGATTTAATAAATATATGATCTATACATGTGCGAGATTTTTTTTGTTGAAGTCCCACAGGATTCCGAAATAATGCATAATTTTAAGCTATTTTTACTCCACTAGTAATAATAATAATAATAATAATAATAATAATAATTTATTGGCCCAAGTTATGTAAGTTACATTTAAGGTTGTCAAATAATACGAAAAACAGAAAATATGAACGAAACTGAGTACAGGTATATACAAGAAACGTGACAATTATAGTAAAATTTTGAATATAAAACTATATGTATACTTATGTTAAGTTCAGTCACCTGAAATACATGAAATTCAAAAAATATATATAAAATTTAAAATTAGTCAATATTACATCACAAAAGAAGATACATAGATAAAAAAATGCCTGCTTATATCTCAATCATTTGTTTCGTCAAAATTA
The DNA here is from genome assembly GCA_018342105.1 of Gonioctena quinquepunctata. Lineage (NCBI taxonomy): Eukaryota > Metazoa > Arthropoda > Insecta > Coleoptera > Chrysomelidae > Gonioctena > Gonioctena quinquepunctata. Next base: position 87,256 of record JAFIRS010000530.1, read on the forward strand.
AATTCGAAATATTCTTCTAGAGAATAGAATGTATTTTTTAATAATATATTGATGATTGCTGCCTTTAACTGTTTGGTATGGGCATTTTTCAGTGCATCCGGTAATTTGTTAAAAATTTTGATGGATGTGTGATTAATTGGCTGTTGAGTTTTTTTCAGGCGGTGATAGGAATGCTCAACGAATTTCTATTCCTTGTGTTATGAGAATGGTAGGAAGAATTTGAAAATAGAGACTTTTCGTTTTCTTTCACAAACATCACACATTATAGAATGAATACTGAAGGTAAAGTTAAGATGCTGAATTTTGCAAATAATGGTTTACAATGTTCTCGATAACTAGCCTTTGCTATTATTCGTACAACTTTTTTTTGTAATTCAAATATTCTTCCACTTTCTACGGAGTTTCCCCAAAGAAGAATTCCATAAAGTTGAATAAAAGTTACTGTAATAATATGTAAATGCGGTATCTAGAATAGTAAATTCTATTAGTTTCCTAATTTGGTACACTACTTTATTTAATTTTTAGATGAGTAGTTGACATGTTCTTTCCAGTTCAATTTCGTGTCAATATGTATACCTAATAACTTAACGCTATTCTCTTGACTACCATTTGAGAACATAAGCTCGCTTGTTTTTTCTGTGTTTAGTTTTAAATTATTTGTCGAAAACCATTATGAAGCCTCTGCTATTGTTTCATTATTTCTGAGTTTTAGGTTTTCAATATCAGGGCATATATTTAAAATTGTAGAACCATCAGCATATAATGTCATTGCGTCAGCATTTAAATATTTTGGTAAATCATTTATGAAAATAATAAAAAATATGGGTCTCAATATTGATCCTTGGGGAACTCCAATATCTATTGCCATTATAACGGCTGAAATGTACTCTGCTATGGATAAGGCATCACTGTGCGTTTTCATAGACCTGTCAAAAGCTTTCGACACGGTTAGCCACTCACTCCTCCTCAAATCACTTGAAAATGTAGGTATAAGAGGAACCACACTGAAACTGTTCCAAAGTTACCTGCTTAACAGAAAACAATGCGTTAAAATTGGAAAACACAAAAGCGACTACAAGAAAATAGAATATGGTGTCCCACAGGGAACCATTCTGGGCCCAACTCTGTTTAATATCTACCTCAATGACTTATTCTCAATTCCAACAGCAGGAAAAATATTTACATATGCTGATGACACAGCCATTTTTTATGAGGACACAACCTGGATTTCCCTGAAAAATAAAGTAGAGATGGATCTTGGAAACATCAAAAACTGGTTTTCACATAGACTCCTCACAATAAATTTCAGCAAAACGTACTACCTACCAATTTATGCTTCTGCACGTTACTCACCATCTTTTACTTCCCTTAATGTGTCAAATTCTTTCACCATCACATCTGTAAAACAGATCAAATATCTCGGCATTATTATAGATGATAAGCTCAAATGGGAATCCCATATAATATACGTAATAAAAAAGCTGCAATTTCTCATGCATCGTTTCAAAGTCCTACGAGATATGCTAGATAACAAAACACTCAAAACGTTATACTTCGCTCTCATTCAAACGCATATTACATATGGGGTACTGACTTGGGGATCAGCTGGAAAGACTACTATGAATAAACTGATAGTGACACAAAAAAGAATCCTTAAAATAATTTTCAAAAAAAAAGAGAACTCATCCAACAGATGCTCTCTATCTCGAAACGAATATATTTGATCCCGTACAGCTCTTCTTTTTACATACTAATATCAAATGTTTCAAATCAAGACACAAACATCCTAGAATAGAACACGAATACAACACTCGAAATAAACAAAATAATTTCAAAATACCTTACATGAATAAAGCTGTAGGGCAAAAAAGCCACAGCTACCTGAGCCTTAAACTATTCAATACTCTACCAAATCAAATAAAAATTTCAAAAAATCAAAATGAAATCAATAGAAGATTAAATGACTACATCACTAGCTTGCCTCGTACAGAGATACATAATTTATTATATTCCTAATCATCCCAACAGAAAAAAAATTTCGTTTTTATATAAATATCCCCTATGACATAACAACCTTCCCAAAAATTTGTCATTTTATTATATCGTAAATGTAATTTTATTTTGAAGAACAAACAGTTCATATATATGTTTATATTAATGTAAGTGTATAAAATTGTATATCTATGTTTCGCAAACACCTAGTGTATAATATTAATATTGTATTTTATTCTTTTACTACATGATACATTTTTACTTCCTGTTTGTAATTTTCACAGTCACACACAAACTGGAAACAGTTTATGTGACTTCTCTCCTAACCTGAAGTTAATAAATTATTTTATTATTTATTATTATGACTTCTCGCCTGATGGAAGAACCACTCGTTGCTGTCGACTGTGCAAGTAGGAAGCGAATAATTCCAAGGCAGCACCCCTGATCCCATAAAAATCTAAATTTGCCAGTAGGTATTCATGTGTGACGCAATCAAATGCCTTTGATAAATCCAACATTGTGGCACACGAAAAGTTATTTTTATCAATCGCATCCATGATATTGTCTAAAATGCATATTATTGCTTTTGTTGTTGCGGTAACCAAACTGCTCTTTTGAGAAAAGTTCTTTATCTTCAAAATATGAAACTATCCTAGATTTCAGTAAACATTCAAAAATTTTTGAAAAAACAGGAAGCACTGAAATGGGTCTGAATGAGTTAACTTCGTTATGGTCGTTTGTTTTTGGTAGTATGCGTACTTTGCTAGCTTGATATTATCAATATGGTTTTAAAGGAATATATTATTAGATGGTCATTAATAAGTAATATTGTATTAAAGCAGATATTAATTCGATTATGTCGCCGATACAGTAATATCTAGAACGTCAGGTATACCATGAACTGATAACCTCCCCTCCTCGACGTCGATCAAGAAGAAGTTGAGAAACCGAATGCAGAAAGAAACGCCAGTTCATGCAAAATTGAAATGAAGGTGCAGTGAAATGTCTATTTACGTGGATTTATCGCAGAGAGAACTAAAGCAGTGCTTTGGTTCACAACTTTTTCCCGTAGACGCACATAAATTTTTCAGCGGATGTGAAACTTTGCGCCTTTCCTGTCGTCCTTTTCCATTCGCGGAACTTTTTATGGACCTAATCGTACGAGAAGTTTTGGGGGTGAAAGTAGAATGCAAAGCCCATGCCGTATATTGGCCCTTTTCTGATAGATACTGTGATTAGGTGATTTTTTTTTATCGGAAAAGCATCGTTTCCCAAATTCATGAACTAAATGGTAAAACAAATTCCTGCTATTTCAGCGAAGAAAATATAAGGGAGTCGCTGGAAAGCCCGAAAATACCCCGTGAAAGTAGTATATTAATCAATGTCATATCCGACCTTTAATGAACTTGCAAATATCTTCTACAAAAAATACTGCATCAATCATAATTTAATAACGCCCGTTTAGTGCACGGTTATCACATGATAAATATTGGTCCGCATATAATTTTGTGTTGATGAAGTTTTTAAGCTTCTACATTCAAAACCTTTTAATGAACATCGGAAAGAATGATGGAATATAATTCGAAAGTTTGTTCGATTGGCAAAATACACTTCATTTCAGTGCATGATGTTTCTTTGACCACATAGGCAAGTAGTTTAGAGAGCCACGATGACCTACATACGTCTTCCGTTTGGTGAGGTGAAAGTCCATCCCTCGAAAACCCCAAATTCCAAATATTTTTGAAATCGGCAGGGCCCACTCCAGTACGAAGGGAAAATGTCTATCGACTTTTTCGACGATTTCTATATGTCTTCCGTTATGATAATTTTGTTTAGAAAGTGACTAGTAATCATCTGACAAAGCGGAAGACGATTTGGTTGAGGCGCACTACTCGAAACCTATTTTTGAAAATTGTGGTCCCCAAAATCGATCATTGAAAAAATTGGAAGTCTCCTATATGCTTAATTTTGCGTTCCTGTACTATGTTATGGTCTTTACATCGAGAAAAGCCGAGTGAAAGACTTTTTTAGTAGGGCTGACCAAATGAACATATTGAAAAACTCGCGGGAGCGGCTAAGTTGAAAAACCTAAAACTGCACTCCATGGAGCTTCTTCAGGGGCCAGAAAACCCAATTTCCAAAGGGTAGACTTTTTGGCCAACTTTTCACCCCTTCCCACCCCTTTGAATGTCCCCTATTTTCTCTGTTTAGTCCTGGTAATCTTTTTCGTTTGAAAATTTTGCTCATCGATAATTCAGTGTAAGAAGTTTAATAAACTTACCTCAACTAGTAGTTAATGATAACAAGAATATGTTTCAACCCCTATATAAGGGCTGTTCGCTCCCGCCGGCTCAAATAATCTAATCGAGCGAGGAAGAGCACATAAATGAACTTAGGGAGATGAATGAATGCCACCAAATGAATTCTTTGGCGTTAGACTCGTTAACGGTTTATAGATAAATAAAGTTATAAACAATTTTTAACAACAAATTATCCAAAATTAGTTTGGTGGCAAAAATGATTTCGGTATTATTCATCGTCTCACATTTGATCAATTACAACACTTTTTTTTGGTTACAAATTGGTTTATTTGTTTGTCATGCCCCCATAAGTACAGAAAAACTTTCAAGCATAAGAAACACACAAGATATTAATAAATGTGAACTCTACCTAATTCACTAAGAATGCTAATAAATTCTGAAATCAAATACTCTACCAAACGAATAAACAAAGGCAAAAAGTCACCCTGTTTACCACTGAGTTATTAACAACTCATCACCCTACAAGTTACGCGTATCTAAGGAATTTTAGGGGTAAACAAAGCAACTATAAATTATAGGTTTTGACAGCTCATTAATGCAACACGATCACGAAATAGATAAATCATCCGTTTTTATGCATTTTTTTTGGGACAGTAACAAGGCATTAATTACTGAGAAAGTGATGTATTATGACAGGTAGAAAATAACTACGATGTTAGGAATTTGACCCGCGAACGATCAAAGCCAATCCGTGAAAAGGTAGATGATATAAAAGGCGACGACGCGACCAACAGAATGATTCGGTGTACAGACGTTGCTCAAGTAACATGACCTCTTAGAGGTGGTTAACTTTCATTCGATTACCATGTAGATGAGAAGTGTACGCATATAATCATCTTACAGTGAACTTGCGAAACTATTAAGAAAGAAAATTCAAATCAAGTTAAACCGGAATTGCACGAGTAATGACTCCACAAAGTGAATACACAAGTAAACAGTATTTACCAGAATTAAACATTATTTTAACAATGCTTCAAGATCGAGGTAAGTGAACGAAAACCTCTAACCGATAGTTCATGACCTCATAGAAAAACAGTATCCATACAACTATAGTCTAATATACAGTGAAATTTAAAAGTAAATAAACAGGTTTCGCGGAAATAACTAAAATATTAATCCAATGATACTAATATCGTGTAAAACAAATAATCGAGTGAATAAGTGTTGAAACCTGGTGGTATGGAGTAAGTTCATATATTTTTCTGGATCTTATGTGTGGGTAAATTGAATCATTTATAATATGTAGGTGTTTTTAAAGGTATCTTCATATTTATGTTACCATATATTTCCAATTAATAATTATCAATAGTCGTTTTAACAATTGATGACATTTTTTACTTATATTCAGTCTACTTGACTTTGAGACTGACAAAAACTAACTTAAGGTAAACTGTTTTTTGACCAAAGGGATGGAAATGTTTTGTAACTTTCATAAAATATATATCAGTTTAACATCAGTTTAATCATAATCATAATAATCAGTACAATATATACAATAATAATCAGTACAATAATCAGTACTATTATTCGGTACAAAACGTGGTATTAATAGAATTTTTATCGAGTTTAAGCCACCACAAGTGGGTGAAATACACCTAGGCACAAGGCGCCTGTTTGTGTTGTTTCACACACTCGTAGATGGAATGTCAATTTTAGTACAATATAGACTAGTTCTAAGTAGTAATTGAAATTTTAGATTCGTCCAGTGGGGGGTGAGGGTCGGAGAGAGAGCATGATAGGGGATTGAAATATAATTCAAAATTGATTAATATTATTAACGTTTGTTTTTTCAGTATATTCTTAGAATATATTTAGTATACTTGGGTTTTCTATTATGTGTTTCTTAATAGCAAGTTTGAATTCTTTGTTTTTTTTTATAGTTTTTAGATCCGTAGGGAGATAGTTATACAATGTAGGTCCGAAAAAAAAGATGAATCTTTGCGTGTGGCTCTTTCGGTAAAATGGAGTTCTTATATTTAAATTTTCAGAGAATCTTGTTATTTTCGAGAAGCTTGTGGTATATTTTATTAAGTTGGAAAACATCCAAATTAGACCTTGATAGCAATATTGAGCCCTAATATTCAGGACTTTGGTTTCTTGAAATAGTAATTGAGTAGGGAACCTTTTATCTTTTCTGTGTATTATTTTTAATAATGAATTCTGCATGACTTGTAAAGGGTGCAACGTCTTGTTGTATGTTCCCCCCCACACTATAATACAGTAGCGTATTACGCTTTCAGCCAGAGAGGTGTATACGAGAGATAGGTTTTTCCGTGAGAGAATATCTTTAAGCATATAAAATTTGTACATGAGAAGTCTCAGCCTTTTCATGACATGTGTAATGTGTTCATCCCATCGTATATGTTGGTCAATAGTAACTCCCAAATATTTAATCGAGGAATTTCTTTCTATCGTTGCGCAGTTACATGTGTATCTATCATTGCAGAGTGGTGTGTGTATTTTCAAGGTATCATTTGGAGGTGTGTCTCTGGTATTCAGAGAGAATGTCATGGATTTAGTTTTGTTTATGTTCAAACTTAGTAGGTTATGATTCAACCAGGTGAGAATTTTTCTAAGATCGTTTTCTGCAGTTATGTAGACGTCATTCCAGGTTTCATCTCTGAATATCAGCGCGGTGTCATCCGCATAACATATAATATGTCCACGAAAGCCATTGATTTGAGATATACTATTTATATAAATCAGGAATAGAATTGGGCCTAATACCGTGCCCTGAGGCACACCCACTGATATATGTGCTGTGTTACTGAGTTGTTCCCCTATCTTAACTTTTTGTGTCCTCTGTGACAGATAATTTCTCATCAATTCCAGACTGATCCCTCTTATTCCATACTCAGAAAGTTTGTTCAACAAGACGTCATGTGACACGGTGTCAAACGCCTTTGCCAAATCAAGGAAAACGGCCAAGCATTTGGACGAATCATCCAAAATCTCTGTTGTGTGTTCTACGAAGTCTAAGACAGCCTTTTCTGTATTCGAGTTTTGGATGAATCCAAAGTGCCTGTCGGTTATAACCCGATGTTTATTTAGAAATTCAAGTATTCTTTTCTTGACAGATTGTTCAAAAATTTTTGCGAAATTATCTATCACATATATAGGTCTGTAATTTTTCATTTCATGTCTATTCCCTGCTTTGTAAACTGGGACAACTCTCGACTCTTTCCATTGGTTGGGTAAGTTACCGTTTGTATAGCATAGATTTATTAGATGTTTAATCGGCTTCAGGATATATGTGTGTGTGTTCTTAATAAGTTTAGTATCTATTCCATCTGGCCCTGGTGCACAATTGTTTTTTAATTCAGCTATATGTTGGATTATCTCATTCTCATCAATGGGTACAAGGAAAAGCGAAGGCGCAATTGAGGGTTTCATTAGAAAATTGTCGGGGAGATCACATTTATCAATTTTACTTGCCATGTCAAGGCCTATTTTTGTGAAATAATTATTAAAATAATCACTTTTTGTTTTATTTTCAGTTATGGGGTGCCCATTTTCTCCAGTAATAGTGGTGTTTTTTATTTGATTTTTATTTGAGTTAGTGTTGGATATTTCGTTTATAATTTTCCATGTTTGTTTACAATCTCCGTTTATTTCATCTAGTTTATTTTTATAATATTGGTTTTTTGTCGTTCTAACCAATGTATTTACTTTATTTCGGTAATTTTTGTACTGTTGCTCAAGTTCATGAGATTAATTTTTAATTAGTTTCTTTTTTAGGTAGTCCCTTGTTTTTATTGAGTTGATTAGTCCTTCAGTTATCCAAGGTTTTAATTTTTGTTTTTTATTATTTTTCACGAATTTAATTTCAGTTGCTTCCTTGGCATGCTTTACTAAATTTTTGATAAAAAGGTCATAGCATTTCTGTGTTTCCCTACATATTAAGACATCATTCCATGTTTCTTTTTCCAAGATTAATTTTAGTTTATCAAAGTTTATCCTTTCGAACTGTTTTGAATTTCTAGGTGTTTGTTTTGTTACTGCTGGTACGGTAATATCTACGAAAGTAGTGTAATGGTCCGTAATGCTACTATGGACAACTGCAGGTTTGCAGTTTATTTCATTTTTTATGAGATTGCTTTTTCTAATGAAAATGTGATCTATTAGTGTAGTCGATTCCCTGCATACTCTTGTAGGTACATTAATGTAGGATAAAAACCCATTTTCGGACATGATGTTCTGATAGTGATTTGTATTATTGGATGTTAAATCAAGTAAATTTATATTTACGTCTCCAAGAAACAACTCAAGATGTTCCTTATTCACGGTGGAAAAATAATCCTCTAGGTCACTTAGATAGGTTTGAGTGTCAATCGAGGGAGGTTTATAGGTAACCGTGATACCAATTTTGCTATTGTTTCTTGAGTTGTTTGCTAGAGTTGTTATTCTCAGTAGTTTTGTTTCCGTTAGGTGGATTATATCAGTATCAGTTGTCATGGAGTTTTTTATGAAAACTATCAGACCATCATTTTGGTTTATTTGGGAGTCATTGTAGTGTATAGTAAATTTGGAATATTAAAATCACTTACCGCCTCTATCCTCCAGGTTTCTGATAAGATGATTATATCTATTTTGTCAATAACCTCATGTAGATAGACAACTAGTTCATCGAAATTTTTTCTTAAGCTTCGGATATTGAAATGAATCACCCTATACTACTTGTCGCTCCGACCTCGTATTCCCCAATACATTCTTGTAAGCTCCTATACGTTTTAGTTACAATTTCTTCATGATTGTCTAAAGTATTTAAGATTTCTAGCATAATTCAGTAAATGAACAAAATTTTATAAAAGTTAAATTAAATAGTAGTAGTAGGCTAAGGAATTGGGTAGTAACAATAGGGTGGTGCGAGCTTCAGCATTCTACTCCCCATAATATAAATTTATTTTAATTTAAAAGAGATATTAATTTAGAGTTCAAATATCAAAGTTTCAAGTATTACGTAATTTAATTGGCATTATGAGATTAATCCTAATGTGAAGAATAGAATGTTATGTTACAAAGTTTTTTCAATATCCTCTCTTTTTTCACATGCAAAAACCTTATTGTCTTTGGTAACAAAAATTTTTCCTGCGTTTGTCCATATATGTATATTCTAATGTTTTTCCAACTGCATTATTTCACAATCTTCCTGATATCGTTACATGATTCCTAGATGAACGCCCCACATTCCCAAGTATACAGAGAAAGATATTTTTTGAAGCCGCTCTCGGGAAATAATCTCAGTTCAATTATTCCCAAGTAATTGAAGCTCCCTATACGTCAAAGTAATTACTTTGACGAGCAACTTTAAAGTATTAATGAAATATAGGAACACTATATTTGAGATTTCCTTAGCGTTATTTGGTCTTTTCTTGGAGGAGTGATCCCACATAGAAAGCCAGTGGCGTAATTGTATGTACTTTTCTCTGTTTCTCTAATATTAATTTGCACTTTTAATAATCAATCAGTAATTTGTAACCAAAAAAAGTGTTGTAATTGATCAAATGTGAGAATAAATTATACCGAAATCATTTTTGACACCAAAATAATTTTTGATAATTTATTGGTAAAAATTGTTTATAACTTCATTTATTTATTTTGTGGTAAGAATTGTTTATAACTTTATTTATTTATAAAGCGTTAACGAGCCTAACGCCAAAGAATTCATTTGGTGGCATTCATTCATCTCCCTAAGTTCATTTATGTGCTCTTCCTCGCTCAAATAGATTATTTGAGCCGGCGGGGGTGAACAGCCCTTATATAGGGGTTGAAAAATAGTTCTGTTATAATCAACTACTAGTTGAGGTATGTTTATCGAACTTTATACAATGAATTATCGATGAGAAAAATTTTCAAACGAAAAAGATTACCAAGAATAAACAGAGAAAATAGAGGAAATTCAAAGGGGTGGGAAGGGGTGAAATATTGGCCAAAAAGTCTTCCCATTGGAAATTAGGTTTTCTGGCACCTGAAGAAGCTCCATGCAAAATTTGGAAGCTTAAGATTGAACCCAAGTGCAGTTTTCGATTTTTCAACTTAGCCGCTCCTGCGAGTTTTTGAATTCGTTTATTTGGTCAATTCTGAGGCCGGGCCCAACTAAAAAAGTCGTCCACTCGGATTTTCCCGATGTAAAGACCATAACAGTGAAGGAACACAAAATCAAGTATATAAGAGACGTCGAATTTTTGCGATGATAAATTATGGGGCCCAAAATTTTTGAAAATAGGTTTTGAGTAGTGCGACTCAACCAAATCGTCTTCCGCTTTATCAGATGATTAGTATAGTCACTTTCTAAACAAAATTATTACAACGGAAGACATATAGAAATCGTCGATAGACATTTTCCCTTCGTACTGGAGTGGGCCCTGCCCGATTTAAAAAATATTTGGAATTTGGGGTTTTTGAGGGATGGATTTTCATCTCACCAAACAGAAGACGTATAGCTTTCCATCGCGGTTTTAGACCCGCGGCTCTCTAACTAAAGCTAGTTCTGTCCACATTATCACAAACTCTTTCTTCGTAGGTTTCATAATTTCATCGAACAAGATCTAGTAGCAACGCACTTACCATTCAAAATAGAATGTAAAAAACCGGTGTGCGACAAGTCGGAAAAGTATAATTTGCAATATTTTACTGATAAATAGATGACTGATAAGTTATTCCCCAAGTAGCATTTTTAGTGAACGGAACGTAGCGGCTACGATTCTGGAAAACTTTGAGGTATTTGACCACAACCACTGCCACGTAATAAACACGGTTCTATCACGCGGCGGTTACCAAAATGGGGAACACTTTTTTAGTTGCCGCTATGTTTCGATCAACGTTCCTGGATCTCAGATAGCCACGTTGTGGTCACCTGGCAAACACGTGGTTTGTAGTGGCCGACACTAGTCACATTAAACAACTGACTGCGCTTGTGTAATTGATCTCTGTCTTGCAACATATTATCATGATAAACATTCTTCATTTCTAACACTCGTTCGACTATAAGAAGATGGCATTCAAAACAATGTAGTACATTCATATTCATTTATTTTGGGAACTTACAACTAGAAATTTATTGTACTTCACTTTTTATACGCTGTCGGAAACCACCTGAAAATTCATAAAACTTGTCAGTAACTTTTGTAACACTTTTTAAGCAGCTGCCCTTTTTTGTCTTCAGGGGTTGTAAACATGCGATAGTTTTTTTAATGTGGTTATATCGCCGGGACAAAATACCTGCTGTTACCGAATTACTGTGCTATTGAAAAAAAAACGTTTTGTCTACAGTGGGAACAACAAAAAAATTCATAAAAGTATCTGAATTCGATAATTCTGCTGATGTTTCTGCGCCATACACTAACGATGCGAAAAAAAAATTTTTACGCGAATTTTTTGTTATAGTTTTCCCAATATCAATTGCAGAAACATAAAAAAGTCTTGCGGCGAAATCCTGTGAGCAGCAGTGGCGGAGATAACTAATTTTATTTAGATATTTTAAGATTTTAAAAATACTTCATAAATAATGAAAAATGAAAAAAAATTAAAGACGACCTTTTATTTATACAAATACATTAAGAAAGAAAAATAATTTCTTTCATTGTTTGATGTAGGTTATTATTATATCCTAAAACGTATTTCGATCGGCACACACCAAGACCATAGACGCTACTAGTTTTTAATCTTTCAGAGCTATCAAAACACAAATATTACGCGTGATTTATGACCTCCCATCGTAGAGACACACATGCCAGCATTGATGTCCGACTTGATTGGCCCAGACGAATCGGTTGTACAACAGACAGCCGTCACTCGAGTCCACGTTGACTATCGGCTCTTTTGATCTACCGTTTGCCGACGGAAAATGTTTACGAGTAGTACAGATTATTTTTCGTTCCGTTTCTTCGCATATACGTTCGTGTTAGCGAAGTGAGTTTTAATTTGCTCCCTATAGAAACAGCTTCTGCAATTGATATTGGATGGACTATACAGCTCAGGAAATACAAATTGACGAGTAGTTTACTCGATATCATTATAATATTAAAGAGCATGAAATCGTGCGTTTGTCTATCCATCAAATCGTAATGGAATTCAAAAAATCGAATCAAACTTCCGCTGATGAATTTATTATTTTCGCGAGCACCGTTTTGACACAAAAATTGTGTGAATTATCAGAAGTTTCGAGTAGGTCCCAAAACGATCATTGAAAATGTGGGGCAGAACGTCTTTTCAACCGACGAAACCAAAAAGGAGGAGGTTCTCTAGTCGACGCGTATATTTTTTTTTATGTATTATCATGCATAACTTTTCACTGAGATATCCGATTCCGATATTTCTTTCATTCAGTGGATAGGGTGTACTTCGAAGTTGGTCCCATTTGAATCCACCCCTAAGGGTAGCAAAATGAAGGATATTGAATCACTCACCCTCTGAATTCTGGTCCGTTAACCGATTCTATCAGGCATGCTTTGTACTGGGATCTTCGATTTGGTAGATTCTTTTTTTATTAAATAGGGTATACCTCATAGTTGATCATAGTTGGATTCCGAATGTAATTATCCACCTTTACGGGTAGAAAAATAGGGGATAATTGATTTTTCACTTGCGAACATTGGCACACATATGTAGTTGACAATGACAGATCGCTACTGTCATTACTTTTGTTCTCTTACATCCGTCACAATCATTATATTCTATGAGAGGATGGAATGATATACAAAGTAATGAAATAAACTAACCAGAATAACAAAAATAATTTATATTACAACAAATAGTAAAAGTAGATAATCATTGATTTGTTGAAAATATGAACAGGATGTTCATAAAATCAGATGTGGAATCATCTGCGACTGAAAGATAAACTTTAGTCACTATCTTCCATCGTCAAAAAATAACTTCATTTTTATTGTGGATTTTTCAATTCACAGAAAAATCTTTCTATCAATATTTAATTGAGAATGTTTCCCTTTTCAACATAGATAATCATATTATTTAACTGGTAATAGTTGAAGTAAGTTGGGTAAGTAAGTATTTTGGAAATAATCAAAAAACAAGTAGGTAGTAATTAGCAGATTTCAGCCACAAAAAATTTAAAAATTAAAACTTTTTAACAAAAAATTAAACCGAAGAAATACGGAACTGAAAAGTAAAAAATAAAATAAACCTTCTTAGTCTCAATAACTAAGCTCCTAAACTAATGTAAGTAACTAATTTTGAGTCGGCGCCAAACGAACAATCAACGAAGATCATTAAGTTACTTCAAAAAAATTATCAGAATGTCACCGCGCAACTCGATGCCATCATTTTACGCCTTACCTAATTCATTTGCTTGTTTGTTTGGCACCGACTCAAAATTAGTTACTTACATTAGTTTAGGAGCTTAGTTATTGAGACTTAGAAGGTTTATTTTATTTTTTACTTTTCAGTTCCGTATTTCTTCGGTTTAATTTTTTGTTAAAAAGTTTTTATTTTTAAATTTTTTGTGGCTGAAATCTGCTAATTACTACCTACTTGTTTTTTGATTATTTCCAAAATACTTACTTACCCAACTTACTTCAACTATTACCAGTTAAATCATCCATCCTTCGAAGTGAAATGATCCTCGCAGCAAAATAATTGTGTTTTTGTTGGTATATACTTGCGACGAGCAACACAAAATTAATTTTTGCGGTGGTTTTCGTGTTGAAGTATCACAACCAGGTACATAAAATCAACGGTAACTCATTTTTGGAGTAGGCATTTTGAAAGTTACAGAATGAATATTGATAACAACGCCAACAATAAACACTTCACAATATTAGCGGCAGGCTCGCTGCCTACAGCAGAAGAGAGGATAAACGGGCCCAATAGTATTATGACGTCACGCTCTCTCTCCATGGTCATGGAGGAGTTTTAAAACTCGGCGTTTTCAAAACGCTGTAGCATTCTAAGAAATTGTTTAAGAAACGTAGGAAAACAAAATTAATAACAAAGTTGTATGCGTAGATTCCAAATATGCAATAAAAAAAATCATGTCCCAACCTAATTATCTGACATCTGATAACTTGGCTATTTTTAACTGTTTTTCACTCATTACAGACTCATTTCTCGCTATAAATGGGATATGGATGATGGATTATTTTTCCAGTAACAAATACTACCCTAGCAAATTTTAGGATGTGCTTATTTTTTAATTACCCACTATAAAAAATCCGTGACAACTTCCTGATTTTCCCATTAATTGTCTCTCTTCAACACATCGTTCACGGCCTCGGAAATTCGAGATGAAGAACGTTGCTGAAAAATTATGCTTTCTGCACCACCGTGAAATTAAATTCATTAATAATTTTCTTTCGAGACGAGGAGAGTTATTATATTGTGAAGCAGGCATTATTCGTTGAGACTTCCGGCAGTTCTCGCTATAGAAAATGTTTATTGTTGTGGCATTGTGATGATTGTAGGAAGAGGACGGAAAAACTCACCCTCGTGCTCACTTGTACGTTTTTGGGATCAGGGACGTGCTCCAGTTAGAGTTCCATCAAGGTCTTTTCAATAAACTCCAGTTATATGGCTTCCCAGCCTAGTTTCACGCTAATGAGAGAAAGGAGATGCAAAATATATTCCAGAAGGCAATCTACAAAACATTGTGACAAAAAAATTAAACTGAAATTAAATTAAATAAACCATATTGTTTTGCTACAGAAATGGAATAGTTTTGGTTTTTCAAATGATGCTATACTCTGTTTCCTAATGTGAGAGAGTGATAAAATGTAAATTTGCAATGACAGAACCCATTGAACAGGGTGGACAACTTAAAGGTTGTATTGTAAACTTTCAATGATAGTTTAAAAAAAATCCGTATCTCAGTTATTTAAGACGTACACAACCGGAATCGGTTCTGAATTAGGGTCAGCTTAATTTGCATAGCAATAGAAAGAGTTTTCTGAATGAAATTTATGTGACAGCGGCGTAACTACAGGTAGTTTATTAGAATAATAAGTATAATAATAATTATACATAATTATAGAGATAGGCAGATATTTGAGATGATATTAATTATTCTGATATTAAGTAGAAAATTTCCCTCCAACATTTTTTAAACAATAAGAAGCTTTTGTTTCAGCTCGTTACTATAGCAACCACAAAACTTTGCGGAAGTTTTTTCCTCCTGGGTACCCTGGGCGTGATTACAGTGAAAATTTTATACCAGTCATTTTCAACCAATCAGATGCTTTATTTCGACATTGTTACTATGGTAACCAGCAAATTTTCTGAAAATTGTTCATCCACATTAGCATGTAGACGGAAAATTAATAAGTGGAAATTTCCCGGCTCATGACAGCTATCATATAATTAGACAAAAATAATATTGAAATAATATTGACAATATTTTTTATTTGCTTACTTTATGGGTTGGAAATATTACAATAATTTATTAAGGTGTACATTCTATAATATCATTAATTAATTTTAAATTCTTCAAATATTCCACTTCTACCTCCTCTTTCCTAAGTGGTGAATAAAACACAAAACCGGTGTTTTTTTAACAATATGCATGTGTTTCATAAAATAAAAATAATACTGAGACACCAGTTTATTTCTTTGAGTATTAGATTTGTGTCCAAAAGAAGGCACAATATCACGCAGAATGTTGCCAATCTCTTTAAATAAGTTTTCTTGCTCAGGATTTAATCCAGATTCTTCCACTAGGTATGTTAGATATTTTACATTTTCATGGTACATTTTAATGTGCTGTGATTCTTTGCAAAAGGAACACAATTCATACGATTGAAAGTTCATTTTATTATCACTTTTTTACTAACTTATGATTGTATACAATGTTATGAGGAACTTATAATGCCACAAATAAAATATTGATTGACAGGAGTAGTGAATGTCAAATCCATGACTAACTTTACAAAATATTTTTTTAACCGGCAACATACGCCAACAACATTCTATTTAAAATGAAGAATAAAATATCCCGATTGCCTGAATTATTTGAAAAACAAATTATTACCGCTAATATTAATTTTTCTTGGAATTAAACCTGAAAGAATATGAAAAATATTTAAGTCTATATGTATAGGTATAGTTATATTTTTTTTGCTGTATATCACCTTTGTTTGTAGTCAATATTAACATTTCCCTGAAACCAGTAAGAAAATTATATAAACAATTAATTTATATAATAATTATCTGATATTATAAATTTTATTTTACTAGGGCACGGGAAAAATTAAAAAATATCCCGCAATACGAACTCACTTTCATTTTTATCAATATTACATTTCCTGAAACCCAGTAAGAAAATTGTATGAAAACAATCAATTTTATATAAAAATTTATCTGATATTATATATTTTATTTTACTAGGGCACGGGGAAAATCGAAAAATATCTCCCGCAATACGAACGTATCCACTTTCATTTTTAGTCAATATTAACATTTCCCTGAAACCTAGTAAGAAAATTATATGAAATCAATTAATTTTACATCATAGTTTATCTGATATTATATATTTTATTTTACTAGGGAACGGGGAAAATCAGAAAAAATCTCCCCCAAAACTCC
Organism: Gonioctena quinquepunctata; assembly: GCA_018342105.1. Classification (NCBI taxonomy): domain Eukaryota; kingdom Metazoa; phylum Arthropoda; class Insecta; order Coleoptera; family Chrysomelidae; genus Gonioctena; species Gonioctena quinquepunctata. The sequence goes on from JAFIRS010000530.1 coordinate 104,103, forward strand.
CATTACACACAGCCTTCTATTTATTTGTGAATAACGTCAAAATAAATATTTACTTAATATTTTCTATTTAAATATAATTCCGGTATAACATTTTCTTACCGATTCCCCCACGTACTTGAATTAATTGCGGAAAATTTGTATCGTACATGAATTTTTAAAGAAAATTCATGTACTCAAAAAATGTCCGTCAATAATTCATGCTCTAGGGAGATATAAGTGATAATTTTTCTGTCAAATACACAGCCCTCTATACTTAATTTTTTAACGATTGTCAACAGAAAACATGTTATTTTTAGCCATCAATATATCTAATTTTTTAAGAAATAAATTTAATTCATTTATTATTAATAAAATCTTATATTCATAGGTTTTTATTAGTAATATTAAATATTTTTAGGGATGAGCTTAAAAATGTATTATTATTAATTCATAAAAAAGATATAAAATTGTAGGAATAGAATTTTTTATCAATAAGAAAATGTTAAAATTAATTTATAGATTAATATTATTTTTATAAATTATTAATTTTTTATTAAAATATTAATTTTATTAATAAAAATTAAGTAATAATGAAAAAATTAGTATAATTTTATGTTAAATAGTTCATTTGATTCAGGTTAAGTAAAGGAATTCGGCAAATTATTTTCTACCTGTTTATTAAAAACATGTCTTTTTGATTATAATTTAAGGTCTGGCCTGCCCACTGAGTATTTGAATGGCCGTGGTATTTTGACCGTGCTAAGGTAGCATAACTTAGTTTTATAAAACTATTTTTAAGTAACGTTTCTCCTTTATGTAGACTCTCAAAGGGCATATTTCTTCTTGACATTGGGTTGTTATTGGACAGGTAATACTGTCCTAATGGGTGACTTGTATGTATAAAATGGAAGAGATAAAACTAAACAGCCCGAGCGAGTGTTCTATTTATCACACTACGGATCGTTCGAATTTTATTGTGTCGTAAGAGGATGGTTTTTTATGGAGGCACTAAAATGTATGTTTGCATACACGGCATGCATAAATCACTATTCTACCCTCGATGTTCCTTTTCCGAATAAATCCGAATTGCGATCCACTGTTGTCACTGTCTCCTATCATACCATTCAGTCATTCCGATGAAGCCATAGATCTGGGATCCCCGAGCCACCGGTAACTCAAGCATATTTCAATTTCCCGGACGCTTTGTCTTTGTGAAAGTAGAACTTTTCCGGCCTTGTCCGAGAAACCTAGGTAGGTGAGCTTTAAAAGAATGCATTTGATCATTACCAAAGCAACGAAATAACGACTTATGGTCGCGCCAGAAATCTAAGAAGATCGTAAATTAATATTAGCCGACGACCCTCATTATTACCAATCGAACCTATTGAACCGATTGAACAAATAGATTAGTGGTAAATGGCAAAAAAACAATCCTCATGCAATACTTTGGTAGGAAAACTCATACTGGTCCGATGAACGTGCGCGTTGAAAATAATATCGTTGAATCCTCAGATACCAGATACCACAACATCCCTAGGAATACATATAGATCAAAAATTGAACTGGAGGCATCACATCGACCATGTATGCAAGAGAGCTTCCAGTGGGTACTATGCTATACTCCAGTTAAAAAATGAACTTGATCGACCAACTCTCCTAAATATCTACTACGCTCTTATTCATTCTCATTTGTCCTACGACATAATTCTGTGGGGGGACGCCTCAGAAATCAATAGAGTATTCGTGGCTCAAAAAAGGGTTATGAGGTTAATATTCAATATGAAGAAATTGGACTCCTGCAGATCGTACTTTCAGGAACACCATATTTTAACTGTTCCCTGTATTTATATATACAGCTGCATTTGCTATATTAAACGCAATTTGAAAGATTCAGCGAAGAATTCATACATACATCAATATCCAACCAGATACGCTGATTCAATTAGAATCCGAAAACACGCAACAAGTTGTATGAAAAAACTCCTTCACTGGCAGGAGCAAAACTATTCAATCACCCACCTTCTAACATAAAAGATGTCAAGCCTTTAAAATTATTTAAAAAAAAACTCAGGTTATTCTTAACGACCCATAGTTTCTATTCCACCATAGAATATCTCAATTTCAGGTGATCGAAAAACTGTAAACTGTACATGTCAATTTACTTTGTGGGGATTTTTATATTGTTATAATGGTAACCTATGTTTATATGTAATCTTATATTATATTTTATATATTCCTATGTTGTTATGATGTATCGTTATATTATTTGATGTTATATCAATCAATACTTTATTTTCCTGAGACTTTTTTACAAGCATGGAAATCGTCAAATACACAAGTAAAAATAAAAGTTAAAAAATCAAGTGATAAAATATGGAATATACATGTGAGAAAAAAGTATATATATATATATTGAATGACATATATTCCAAATAACGAAACAATGTTTGGATAATGTATTAGAAAGAGAGTCAATATGATCATTCCAGGATAATTGGGAGTCAATGTTCAACCCTAAGAATTTGACTGATTGTTTCTGTACAATAGATTTAGTATTTGCTCTAACCAATATACTACTACTGGATATATGTACACACTGCTACTTAGTGACCTATTTTATATTTCTTCGTCACAACTCTGTGGCTCCATAACTTGTGTGGTTCTTTATTGAATCTCCGATATACAAAAATTTCTGTCATTTGTACTTTGACGTAATGGACTATATGCCCATTGTGACCTATCCTATATCATGTATTTGATCATAAAAGACCACTAAATATTCTATTCTATTGATCGAAATATAGATAAGCAATAAAAGTGTGTGTCCCTTAGAAGATTCTCAGGTCCGGATTAAAATATCTCATGAAATAGTTTGGCATTTTAATAATAGCGGGCTCTCCATTATTTTTGGCTTTTGTTGGCAGTTTTGTATTTAAATTCATTTGATAATATAAAAAATCTCGTAAGGTTGATTTAGAACCCTTGGTAGGGATATGTTTAAATGTGTGTAAATAATAAAATTTACTTACCTGGCCACCAGACTTTCAGTACTAATGGGCTATTAACAAGATCATAGCGGTCTATTTACGGTTACAAAATTAATTACCTACCAGATTTGGAAAACAAGACTGTTTTGAGAACTGACCGCTTTCCAATTTCATAAATAAAAGGGGGAAAGTTAAACAACATTTAGTCATTACCTACCTAATATTCCGTTGTGTCAGTTGTGTCTATTTTAAAGTGTCTATTCGATTTTTGTGTCGTGAAAAATGTGGCGTCCATGGGCTTATCCTGAAGCTAGTACTTCAACTGGTGGTCGTAGTACCACTAGTCGACAAATGTTACACCCTCATGAGAAATAAATTATATTAAATGTTTATACTTCCCTTCTGGAACGTGGAATGTCCAAGGATCAAGCTGTGCAAGAAAGTGCTTCTTTAACGAAAACACCGTGTTCCACAGTGTTCAAAATAGTAAGAAACCTTATTTTAAAAAGAAAGAAACGAAAATACTCTGGCGGTTCAAGGAAACTAGATGGCTGTGATGTAGATATAATTCGAAGAACAATATATGCGTTGTATAAAGAGCAAATTGTGCCTACATTAGATATTTTAATGAAACGGCTTAAACAGAATGAAATTGGTATCCAGTGTTGCAAAGAGATTTTGAGGAAGTCTCTTTTACAAAACCGATTTAAATTTAAGAAACTCACTAGTAGCGGACAAATCTTGGAAGAATCTGTGCGCCTTAAGAAATGGAGATTTGAATATTTATTGGCAATAAACTAATTTAGAGAATATGGTAGAACAGTAGTGTATTTGGATGAAACTTGGTTCGATACACACGATATTCCAAACAAAAGTTGGGTAGACTCATCTGACTTGTGCCAAACTAATGCGCCGTCTAATAAAGGAAAACGCATTACGGTAATTCACGCAGGAACCGAAAATGGTTTTATACCAAATTCGTGGTCTTTATCGGCAAAGAATATTAAGAACTCTTTAGTCTATTATCATGATGATACTACAGCCGAATTATATTTGAAGACTGGTTCCTAAATAAACTCATACCAAATATTCCACCGAACAGTATTATCCACAGTCGAAGACTAGATAAAGCACCATGTTCAAATGACACCAAAGCCACTATACAAGAATATATGTTAAATAATGATATGTACTATGAGGAAAAGTACACAAAAAAACAGTTACTAGAAGTTCTACGCAGTTATTCGATAAAACAGATATATTTTTGTGATTCATTGGCTGAAAGCTTGGGACATACGGTGCTCAGACTTCCTCCTTATCACGGCATGTTTACCCAATTGAACATATATGGCATCAGCTCAAGTCAGCAGTTCGAAGAAATAATACTTCTCCAACCTTAAGTTCAACTGTGGTAGCTCTTCTTCAAACAGAAACTGCAAACATTCCTGATAGCAGCTGGGCCAAGTGTGTTTCCCATATTGAAAAGGTGGAAAAGTCATATATATGGATATAGAAAAAATTCCCAAAGAAAAGTTTATTATCAATTTGGATGACGACAGGGAAAGTGAAACTGATCTTCGTGAGTAATATAATATAATTATATATATATATATATATATATATAAATATTATTATCATATATTATATATAAATAAACAATTCTCAATTATATTCAAGCGATGTTTCTTAATAATTATCTTAACCCAATATCATTATACCTATCATACCTATAAAACAAAATTTAATGGCTAGGGCAGGTACAACTCTGCGTAGAATCCACTGCCTGCTGATAACTCAAGTGGTTGGTGATTTACGACCTTCTCAGATATCTGGTGCGACTTACCTATTTGTCATTGAAATAGTTGACAATTTTGCTTTTTAAATGTTGCAAATAATGGAAATTAGTAGTGAAAGCGAGTTTTGAAATGTGCCTGACGAAATTTCCAACGCAGCAGCTGCTGCTCCAGTACAACTGAAGACGTGAGAGGATGATGTTGAATTTTTTTTTAGTAAAATAATGTTGAAGTTTTTTGGAACGAAGTTCCTTTACGCGGCTTGCGGTAGATGTTGACGGTAGAAAATATAACGTAAGAAAAAAAAGCGTTATGCCCCCTCCATTCGACTTTCTCTCTCTCTCTCTCTCTCTCTCTCTCTCTCTCTTAAATTAAATAATTAAATGTCAACGCATTCAATTCCTGTTTAGGAAAATAGGAAATGGAATTTTTTTAACTCATTACATACAGTGATTTGATATTGGAATTCAAATATACCTTTTTCAGCATGTTAAAAAGCCTCAGTTTTTTAAATAAGGTAATGAATAATTGAATTGTGTCATTTTGTAGTTGGTAGAGCTTCAATACGCTCATTTTTAAGGCCCTAATTGTGGCAGAAACCCCAAAAAATAATTGTTGTTTCAGTGGTCGGTTCGGTTTTCTAATTGAAAAAATACATGATTTTGTAAATGACCATTCATCCCCTTTGAATACGCCACTGTACTACCATCGCTATGAAAAAGTAAACAGGAGATGGCGTAATGAATGATTACATTCCTGGGATGATTCGTGAGGTCGCCTCCACTTTCCAATTTGAAACGGTTAATTCGGGCAAGCGACGTCGAAAAAAATGAAAAATTCACTAATCTAGATGCAAATGAGCTGGGGATGTGGCTCGGGGTGCCTATGATTTCCAAAATTATTCATGGAGCATTAGTGGAATTAAGTGATAATGGTTTCTAAATTAAAATTATTTATTAGCTTCAAATGATTCTCATTTTGTATAGGAATAGCCAAAAAGATATCAAAAACTAAAAAATAAAATGAAAATAAAGGAAAGCCAATAAAAAATATACAATTTAAAAAAATTAATAAAATACAAATGTAGGTACAATAGGAGATGTCAGGGTGATTCGTTTGAAAAATGTTTGACAGTTCTAACAACCATTCAAATTTTGTCATTTTGTGTCATATGAAACAATTTCACCCAATCATGTCAACATTACACTGATAATTGCATTCAGTGCAATTATCAATCACTATGACAAAACGATTGAGTTTGACAATTTCATTCTAAATAAATTTCAAAATGTCACGTTTTGGCAATGCGAATGTTCAAAGTATAAATGCGCTAATCAAAGAAAAAAATTCCCAGAAATACAACCCACAGTCACAAATATATTTGGGGAATATTTATGGACGAGAAAGAAAGACGGGACCAAATTTAAAGAAGCAACGGTGAAGACAATGTGGAACGTTTCGTGCAAACTTTTGCAAGAAAAGTACTATAATGACTATAATATTATGATTGACCCCTTTAACAACATAGTATTTAAACCAGCCCGTGATGCCCGCGATGCAATCAGGAAGAAACTACAAGCGGATCCATGTAAACGTAAGTCCAGTTCAGTTTCGTTAAATTTGTCTGAGGTTAACAAAATAATATTGCTAAGGGATGAAAATACTCCTGAAGGTCTTATGCGTAAATGTTACCATATTGCTGCTGTAGAATTAGCGTGGCAAGAAGGAGAGGCAGTTGCTTGTCTGGTGGATTTTTTTCAAATCGAGAAAAATAACGATGACCCTCCAACAAATCGCATTGAATACAATCCGGTGTTCAGTAAAACGTGCCAAGGTGGTTCTAAAAGCTGTACAAGTAGTAAATGGTTGGTTTCCAATAGTGAAAGACAAAGCTGTCCTGTACGTCTTTTTCATAAACTGATATCAAAACGAGGCGACAATATTACCTCACCACGACTGTTCTTAAAACCAAATCGACACTGGAAAAATGAAACTGACAAATGGTACGATAATGTACCTGTTGGAAGAAATACAATAAATGGATGGACTAAATCTGCTGCTGAGGCAATTGGCTTGAATGTAAAGGACAAAAAGATAACAAATCACCTATATGAAGTTAGCGAGACAACTCCGAAAAAGTTGATAACAGATTATTCCATAATTTGCCGCCTTTTTGTCGCTAATTAGTTGCGGAAAAAAAAATTTGTCGCTCTTTTTTTTTAAATATGTGATGTTTCGCTAACTTCATAAGAAACAACTTCCGTAATTTCAATTTTTTCGCAGTTCCGAAGTATCCATAATTTGCCGCCTTTTTTTGCCTAATTAGTTGCGGAAAAAAAAAATTGTCGCTCTATTTTAAAAAAAATAGCGATGTTTCTAATTATATGAATTACAAACAACTTTTTTATCCAGAATCTGCCGGTTTTTGCGGAGAGAAAAAACTATTTTCTTAAAAATTATACGATGTTTCAACAACTCCCGTTATTTTTATCTTTTCTCACATTTTAGGCACAAATTGTTGTTTTTTTTCGATAATTAGTTGTGGAAAGAAAAATTCGTCTATCCTTTCTTTCAAAATTTGCAATGTTTTGATAACCTTATATGAAGTTAGCGGGACAACTTCCGTCTTTTTTTATTATTTTAAACGGTCTTATTCAGCTTACAGTCTTGTTTATTTGTGTGGGTTGAATCTAGTAATTGAAATTGTATTCCTTTCCTGTTGAGCTATTAATCTGAAATTTGGTACACACCTTTAGTTCTGATGACAATACAATTATGTATATTCAGTATCATTGTAAATCCAAGATGGCCGTCGCCACAAAATGGCGGATGACATATTTTGTTCAACTCCCTCAATATGGGTATCAAATGAAAGGACTGAACCAGTACAAAGATAGTACTCCGTGAAAAAATTTCAAATCGAAGATGGTCGCCACCACAAAATGGCAGATTTCTTTAGTTTTTCAATCCCCTCAATATAGGTATCAAATGAAAAAAAAAATGTCTCGAAACCATACTGAAACAGGGAGAAGAATTATTGTGTGGGGTATATGAAGTATTCGAAATGGGAAAAGTGGTTCCTAAAAATTGATTATGTAGCAATTTTTTTTTAAATTTATTCAATAATTTATGTTTTGTCGAGTTTTACCCATTATAGATATAAGCATAACTTTTTCATACTTTTCAGTCACGATATATATATATATACAGTGCTAGTCAAAAGTCCGCTCCCCCCCTCGTATCTTTTGAACGGGTATACTTATAATAATGAAATTTGGAGGGTGGAAATAAACGGATGTAGGCTTCTCAACTTGTCATAACAGGTGACGCAATAGTCATAAATGACGTCACAAGGCCACTGTGACCAATAATTTTAAATGGGACCCTATGGCAAGTGACAGCTCGTTTGGAAGGTATTGAAAATACCTATTCAGTCATACCAATTTTGTTTGGGTTTCGGCTGATTTTGATTGATAAATTGAAGAAATACGAAAATTATAGTTTCGCATTTAATTAATAAAGATTTTAAAGTACGCCTCTGGTTAATTGTCAAAAAGGTTGACGTTTTTGAATTCTCTACTTGTCAAAAGTGTTTATACCTTGAAAATTTACCTAAGCTATTGTTTAACGAGACGTTTAACTGTTTACATAGGCAAAATGGTACGTACTGTAGCCGACAAAGTAGCAGCTATCTTAATAATTGGTGAATGTAGAAACAATTTCCATGCAGCGGAACGACTGTTTAATGAGAGGTACCCCGATCGCCCTATATCGAGGGTTTATTTGAGGGAGCTTCTTCGGAAGTTTGAAGCATCAGGTAGTGTTCAAGATGCCAAACGATCTGGTCGACCAACAATTAGTGATGACAAAAAATTGACATAATTGGAGAAATGGTAGTAAACCCTACTTCTTCCACAGCCCAAGTTGCGTCTATCTGTGAAGTCAGTTAAAGGACAGTACATAGGGTGTTGGCTAAAACAAATTTCATCCATACAATTAAAAATGGTGCACCAACTTTCAGATGATGACCCCGACCGAAGACTAGAATTCTGTGAAACTATGTCCAATAAAATGAACCAACAACCAGGCTACATACAGACAATTTGTTTTAGTGACGAAAGTACTTTCTTTCTCAATGGAATGTTAACACTCAAAATGTGAGGTATTGGAGTGACACAAATCCTCACATCTTTCGTGAAAAACATACTCAATTTCCAGAAAAAGTAAATGTTTGGGCAGGTATTTTGGGAAACCACATAGTTGGGCCTCTTTTTCTCAATGCTAACTTAACCGGTGAATTGTATCTGGAGATGTTACAAAATGATATTGTGGCGTTAATTCTTGAAATTCTAGAAGATAATCCAGATGAATTCGACAACTTGGAAATAACGTTTCAACAAGATGGTGCTCCTGCACACTATTACGGTGCAGTAAGACGTTACCTAGATGAAGAATATCGTGGTAGATGGATTGGACGACGAGGTTCGATCGAATGGCCAGCTCGGTCACCGGACCTTACCCATTAGATTTTTTTCTATGGGGGTACTTGAAATCTTAGGTTTACGCTACAGCACCTGACAGTATTGCCATTCTGAAACAACGAATTGTTGAAGAATGTAGGGCAATTTCCGCTGACACACTGGGACGAGTACGACAAGAGTTTAGCAATAGGATGCATTACTGCCAGGAAGTAGATGGAGCACATTTTGAACACTTATTATAAGAACTGGTTCTTAAATCTTTATTAATTAAATGCGAAACTATAATTTTCATATTTCTTCAATTTATCAATCAAAATCAGCCGAAACCCAAACAAAATTGGTATGACTGAATAGGTATTTTCAATACCTTTCAAACGAGCTGTCACTTGCCATAGGGTCCCATTTAAAATTATTGGTCACAGTGGCCTTGTGACGTCATTTATGACTATTGCGTCACCTGTTATGACCAGTTGAGAAGCCTACATCCGTTTATTTCCACCCTCCAAATTTCATTATTATAAGTATACCCGTTCAAAAGATACGAGGGGGGGAGAGGACTTTTGACTAGCACTGTATAAACATAGCTTTGATGCCCGTTTTTGATTTCTCACAGTGTCGACAATTGGTCCTCATATATGTCGGCGATTGGTTATTCATATTTTTCAGGTGTCGAAAATTGGGGCATCTGATATGCGTTTTCATTTATTTAATTTGAATTATTTCACCATGTTATGATAAGTTTTTCTTGTCTGTTGAAATGGAAGTTACAAAGATTCAGAAACTGAATATCGCAACCACGTAAAAATTCCCCTTGAGTTCGAAAAGTATTCGTCATTTTCACGAATACCCTATTGTATGGATATTTATGACCAACCTGATAATTAGTGGGAAATTTGAAACTTTGATTATGTTGAGTTTTGTTCATATTGTGGGAATTTTGGGGAAAAAGTTTTAGTTTCAAAATGTTATTGTAAATATTGCTCAAATTATCCAGGTCTGTATTTTGTTTATACTGTTGGTATCATTCTTGATGGAAAACATTTCTTTAAATAACCATTTATGTAAGTTATTCTCTGTGCAAAGTACTTCAAAATGGTTGTAATCCAAAATGTGCTCACTGCAGATGACATTCTCAGCCAGTGCCAAAGTTCTTGATGTTTGTCCAATATATGCTTTGTCACAAGTCTGACAGGGAATTTGGTAAACGACATTTGATTTTTCCATCCTTTTCCAAGGTTTCAATTGGTAAGTTTCAGAGGGGAGACTATTAGTAGTAGTGGCGATGCGTTGGGCAATTTTGATATTCTCATTTTTGAAGACATTTATAAGCTTTAACGATTGAAAACATGGTAACAAAATAAGTGATTGAAACACTTTTGGTTGCGAGGAAGAACTGAGAACAGATAGAAATTACGGAAGTTGTTTTGCTAACCTCATATGAAGTTAGCCAAACATCGCAAATTTTTATTTAAAAAAAGAGCGACAATTTTTTTTTCTCCGCAACTAATTAGCGACAAAAAGGCGGAAAATTATGGATACTTCGGAACTGTGAAAAAATTGAAATTACGGAAGTTCTTTCGCTAACTTCATATGAAGTTAGCAAAACATCGCATATAAAAAAAATAGCAACAATTTTTTTTTCTCCGCAACTAATTAGCGACAAAAAACCGGCAGATTCTGGATACTTCAGAACTGAGAAAAGATAGATATTACAGAAGTTGTTTCGCTAACTTCATATGAAGTTAGCGAAACATCGCATATTTTTTTATAAATAGAGCGACAATTTTTTTCTCCGCAACTAATTAGCGACAAAAAGGCGGCAAATTATGGATACTTCGGAACTGTAAAAAAATTGAAATTACGGAAGTTGTTTCGCTAACTTCATATGAAGTTAGCGAAACATCACATATTTAAAAAAAAAAGAGCGATAATTTTTTTTTCTTCGCAACTAATTAGCGACAAAAAGGCGGCAAATTATGGAATAATCTGTTATCAACTTTTTCGGAGTTGTCTCGCTAACTTCATATAGGTTAACAAATCACTCGAATAGATCAACTGCTGTAGAAGAACAACAATTGCTGAAAATTACTGGTAATAGCAATCAAAATTCTATAAAACCATACTTAAATCTCGATCAAGAACACCACAACAAGATCATAAATATTATGCGTGGTAATAGATCTTCTATAGTAGAGAACAGCAACGAATCTTATGTTAAGTAAAATTTTAATAATTGTACTTTTACTAACTGTACTTTTAATAAATAAATAAATGTTTCATTGTGTTGAGTTATACATTTTTTTGTCAAAAACATTTCCGTCGAATATCCCTCGGACATTGACAAATGCCTCATAATTTTATGTCAAATTTCTCAAGCTCAGCCTTCGGCTTCGGGCTGTTACCAAGGAACGAGCTTTCGATTGTCATAAAATTATCTCGTCTATTATCAATGTCCTAGGGATATTACTACTGAACATTCGTCGAGTGTATAAAAACAATTAACAATCAAGAACGACTTCCAACTTGAAAAAAGAAGCATTATCAATTGAACATTGAATAGGATAACAACTACTTCCCCAACTAAAGCCACGCTGGACATTGAACTACACTTTGTTCATATCTTCAAACAAATCGATTTCAGACTTCTTTTGAATTTCATAGGATCAATAATGATTTGATCAATAATGATTTGATTGTTTTAGGTAAATGATTTTTGGGCCAATTAGTTTTACTCCATTACTCCCGTTTCTCGTTATTATTTTTTTAAAGATATTTTCCAAAACGTTATACAATTGTTTAAAACACATCATTCGGACGAAGCACCTTTGGCTTGTTTTTTTCTTCCCATATTTCACTTATATTTTTTGTACATAGTAAGACAAGTGATTAGGTATACAGTGCTCGTCTAAAGTCCGTTCCCCCCCTACTAATTTTTGAACCACCTGGTATATCGCAACGAAATTTGAAGGGCTCAAATAGGAGATAAAAACCTACTTTTTCATGAAAAAATCACAGCTAAAAGTTCAATCTTCAATAATTTTTATTAAATAGAACACCCCGTATATTATTCCATTTTCTAAATCTGCTCAAAATGCTCAACAGTTTTATCTAATACACTTTACTGCTGAATTCAATTGTTTTCGAAATATTAACGTTTGAAAAGTGACATTTTGGACATTTCAATCCCAATCAAAAACACTAAAGTTGCTTTCAATCAAGTTTGCATTGGAAAAAATCTTTGTCGCGGTAACATCTTGTTTGCTGTCAAACTGAACTGCTAACTGTCAAATAATCCGTTGAGCGCCTAAATCCTTTTATGAAAAGTGTGATCATGGCTCGTAGTTTAGACGATAAATTTGAAGCAGTTTTGATATTTGGAGAAGCTGGAAGAAATTATCATCTAGCAGTCCGTATGTTGATTTCCCGATAATCCTATTTCGAGGTCGTATTTAAATAAGCTCCAAGCAACTGGTACGCTGGAAGATGCTCCACGATCAGGAAGACCGCCTCTTTCAGAAGATTTGATATAAGCCAGGTCGTTGAAATATAACAAAAACTGTACTGTCCCTAGTACCGAGCCTTGGGGCACACCGTGTCTGACAAAGCCAATGTCTGATAGTGTGTCAGTTCCGACAACTTGGGTTCGTTGACTTAGATATGATTATATCCAGTTGAGACTTTGATTTCTGATACCATAGTGCTGGAGTTTGCGAAGTTCACACAATCGAAAGCTTTCGATAAGTCACAGAAAACTGCTGCACACACCTTCTTCAAGTTCAACTCAGAGTAAAGTCTTTTCAGCAGATGGAAGATGGCATCCCCTGTACTCTTTTTGTACTGAAAGCCAAATTGCTGAGGGTTTAAGATTTTGTGGTCGGATATAAAATTCATCAACCTAATTTTAACCAACTTCTCTATGATTTTACCGAGGGTTGGAATGAGCGAGATGGGTCAAAAGTTTGATGGATCTGTGGTGTCACCCCCCTTGTGAAGAGGGATCACAACATTTGTTTTTAGGAATTGCGGGTAGGTTCCTTTGGCAAACGAGTCATTAATAAGTTGGACTAATAACTCCAGAGCAAAAATTGGCATATTCTCAAAAATTCTTATCGAGATGTTATCGATGCCACAAGAAGTTTTATTTTTGATATGTTTCATTGTATCTATTAGCTCTATTAAAAAAACTTTTTAACAAAAAATTAAACCGACGAAATACGGAACTGAAAAATGAAAAATAAAAACTTTTTAACAAAAAATTAAACCGACAAAAAAATCAACTGAAAAGCAAAAAATAAAATAAGCCTTCTTAGTCTAAATGATAATTGAGCTCCTAAACTAATGTAAGTAACTGATTTTGAGTCGGCGCCAAACAAACAATTATCGAAGATCATTATCTATGAAAGAAGTCATCAAAACGCACCTAATTCAATTGCTAGTTTGTTTGGCGCCGACTCAAAATCAGTTACTTACATTAGTTTAGTAGCTCAATTATCATTTAGACTAAGAATTTTATTTTTTGCTTTTCAGTTGATTTTTTCGTCGGTTTAATTTTTTGTTAAGAAGTTTTTATTTTTTACTTTTCAATTCCGTATTTCGTCGGTTTAATTTTTTGTTAAAAGTTTTATTTTCAATTTTGTGGCTAAAATCTACCAATTACTACCTACTTGTTTTTTGATTACTTCCAAAATACTTACTTACCCACCTTTCATCAACTATTACCAGTTAAATAATATGATTATCTACTTTTTCTATTTGTCGTAATATAAATTATTTTCGTTGTTCTGGTTAGTTTATTTCATTACTTTGTATATCATTCCATCCTCTCATAAAATATACTGATTTTGACGGAACAAGAATAATGTCAGTAGCGATCTGTCATTGTCAACTACGTATGTGTGTGCTAATGTTCACTAGTGAAAAATCAATTATCCCCTATTTTTCTACCCGTCAGGGTGGCTAATTACTTTCAAAATCCAAATATAAGGTATACCCTATCTATTAAAAAGAGAATCATCCAAATCGAAGAACCCAGTACAAAGTTATGCCTGATAGAATCGGTTAACGGACCAGAATTCAGAGGGTGAGTGATCAATATCCTTCATTTCGCTACCCTTAGGGGTGGATTTCATCTTTTAAATTCAAATGAGACCAAAGTCGAAGTACACCTTATCCACTGAAAAAAGAATTATCGGAATCGGACGCCTCAGTAAAAAGTTATGCGTGATCATACATAAAAAAATAAGATGGAAATACATAAAATATACGGGTCGAATAGAGAACCTCCTCCTTTTTGGTTTCGTCGGTTAATTAGTCTCATATAAAACAAATGTTTCAGAAATACTTATGTTGTTCATAAACGATAATGGATCTGGTGCTTTATCTACATTTTTTTATAGTTGGCGTACGAGTTTTGCGACTCTGGTCGGAGTTTTTGGGGTAGAAGATTATAAATTTTTTGTCAGAATTTAATAAGATGACCTAATACGACTCTTGTTTCGACTGGTCGATATTCCCCACAATACTCAAAACTTCCATATGACGAATCGAGATCGAATAAAACCCCCACAGTGACCCTGCACACACATAGTCCATTCCTCTTCTAGAGATCCGCCTCTCTCAAGTTTCGAGACTTTCATGAAATTTCCACTCCGCCAAGCTCATTTCCATTTTGTTTGGACGAGGATTCTTCAATATCCTTCTGTGGAATTGTGGAGAATTATTACGTTCGACCCATTTCTGGGACTCGGTGAAATATTATGTATATACTGAAAAACGAATTCCCACAAAGTCAGGTGCAATTTGTTTGAGACGTCAGATGTGAGTGTTTTATGTGAACTGAAGTCGAAAGAAGGATGATAAAATGGGCAGGTGTGGGAACAACAGGTCTAGCATGACAGAAGACCTGTGAGGTTCGAATTTATTTTACAGTATAAAATATGAAGGGGACATTTTTCAAATAGAAAATATGTGTGTGGAGAGCATTTTTCTCTTCGCACTGTTTATGTACAGGATCGCTACTTTTTTTATAGAATATCATTATACATGGAGGAGGTCGATAATACGGGAAGAAAGTTGCATACAGGATGATTTAAATAGGCCGTGCATTGGAGGTTTTTCAACTAGCAATTGAATTAGGAACTTCGGTTAGGAAAAAAGTGTACGGAACTTCGTTCTTATTTTTTTTTCGTGATTAAAGACCGTATGAAGATGAAGTTTTTTCTTTTCCGAGTAATAAAGCCGTTTTTTTTCTACCTAAAGTTGGTTTTATGTGTGATCAAAATGTTTCTGTAAATACTGTTCAAATTGTTGCAATCAGTCTTCAAGTTAACACTATTATTATTATTTGCAATGTGGGCCATTTCGAGAAATAATATTTTGCTGAGAGAATTCTAAAATCTAAAATTTACACTTGGAGTGAGTTGTAAAATTATCACATTTGAAATTATTCTGACATGTTGGGGTTTAGTATTTCACTTATATTTCAGTGTTTACAACATTTTATCATATACAAGAAGGTGAAAATTTTGCCTGAAGGTGAACATTTTGCCGAAACGTTGGCAACAAAAAAAAAATGTGAAATTTGGCTAATGTGTTTCACTACAGTCCACTTACTCGTGAGCTTTGAACGAGATAAATATAATTTTTGGACGTGAAAACAGAATACAATAAAAAAATATGTTTAATTTCATAAAACGAAGCGATCTTGGAAGTGTTATTGTTTTTTGTTCAGGTAATTTGTTACGGTTTTTTTATCGATTGAATTTTTAGAAAACTTATGATAGAGCGTATATTTCCGCCTTTAGAAATTATAGTTGCCTCTCAAAAGAAATCATGCCTTTCACGAGGACAGATCAGATTATTGTATCGGAACTGAGGACCAGTCGAACTGTTACATTGTCAGTCTAGAAATATTCAACAGGAGACCATTCATTCATTTGTATGTGGTCGCTAGCGGGTTTCTGATGAGTCGGGAAATGTCAAGAAGCCCAAAATTGTACTTTGCTTTGGACCGTATTAAATAAATAAATAAATAAAGCATTTATTGCCCAACAGAAACCATTTACAAGGCAATTAAATATTATAGATAATAATTTACAAGATAGTATTAGTATCTAACAAAACATACAAGGAAATTGACGAGGAACAGTGCAAAGAATAAACATAAGGTATGAGACACAAAATAGTACATGCATGGTTTAATCCTAAATCACTATAAGTATGCTCGAGATTTATTATTTAATTCCGACTTACTGCAGTTAGAAATATCACATATATTTGATAGCTTATTTGCATTACAACACATTACATTGATCGGAGCTTTAGACATAATATTTGTTTGAGCTCTTTTACACTTGAAGGTGGTATTTGACCTAGACTCCAATCTCGGCACATGGAAATCAATTTGAGATAATAGTGCTGGTGAGTCCACTTCACCTATTAATAGCTTGTGCAAGAACATAATGGATGCTTGATGCTTGATGTCTGCGTTTTTCTAAAGATATGAAATCAAATCTATGTAGCAAGTTCGTATAATCACATCCTCTTGAAGGATATGATCCATCGACCTTGAAGCACAGAAACTTTAAGAATTTTTTCTGTACTTTCTCGATTGTAGTTGAAGATTGTACATAAATAGGATTCCATATTAATGATCCATATTCTAGCTTCGATCTTACCAGACTGAAGAAAAGAGATGAGAGTGCAGAAATATCATTAAAGCTTCTACAATTTCTGAAAATGAAACCGTATATGCGATATGCTGATTTGGTAATCTCATTTATGTGAGAGTTGAATGTGAGCTGATTGTCAAAGTACACTCCTAAGTCCCTGATATTATTAACATGTTCTAGAATTGTAGTATTAATTGAGTATGGATAATTGACAATATTTGTTTTTCTGGTGAAGGTTAGTACTTTACATTTTGAGATATTGAGGAAAAGATGGTTTTTCAAACACCAATCATATAAGTAATTGATTTGTTCCTGTAGAATTAAGCAATCGTGCAAATTAGAAATAGTAACATATAATTTCAGATCATCCGCAAACATTAGTTTGTTGCACTCAAGCGACTCACAAAGATCATTGATAAATATCAAAAACAACAGTGGCCCCAGGTTGGATCCCTGAGGGACTCCACTGGTTGCAATGAAGTTATTTGAGGAATATCCATTGAGAGAGACAAACTGCACTCTGTTTTTCAAGTAAGATTTCAAAAGGTCCAAAAAAATATTATTAAATCCTAGACCAGTAATTTTCTTCAATAGTATTTCGTGATTGATTTTGTCAAAGGCCTTGGAGAAATCAGTATAAACCACATCAACCTGCCCTCTTTGGTCTAATGATTCACATAAGTATTGACTTAAAATGGATAGATTACTAATTGTGGATCTTGAGTTAAAAAGCGAGGAGGCACTGGGGAACCAATCAGAAAAATTAGCGCGAAAAGCAAACTGAGGGTGGCGTTTCTCGAGCTGGGGGACACGTGGAAAGAGTTAGTCGGTTCTCGGGAGCGGGAGCTCCAAGACAGCGCTGGCCGAGATGGCTGATGGATAAGTTTTATCCGAAATCATTTGGATCGTCGGGAATAAATGTATCGAAATTTTGTTTTGGTGCGTCTTTTTCGGAGTTAGAGTTTATATTATATTGAATAACGGCATCACTGGAGGACTGGGAAATGCAGTCGGTTATAGAAAGAAAAATTGTTGCACACTTGGTGAGTTGCGATGCTTTTAGTGATTCATGAAATATCCGTAGTGCAAGCTTCCATTAGAATACGAGGGTGAACATCGGATCATTTGAACGTTGGTACAAGTCATAGAAAAGTTTAGCTTCTAGCCACAATAAAGTACGAGAGATCGGTTGGTGGTGACCATCGAGTCGAATTTTACAGGATTAATTGGAAGTAGAGTCGTTACAATTCCTAGGAAAGACAAATATCTTATAGCACGTGAAAAACGACTTTGGCATAGCAGTGTATATGGGCTCTTTTATCAAAGCCTTTTTGGCTTAGTAGTCCGGTCAATTTAGACCAAAAAATGAGAGTGAAGTTACATAAAGTCCCAACAAGCTGAATTTTTGTGAAGTTGTTCAAAACATAATTACAAACAATGTCTAGAAGTTCCCCATCATTCCCCTGTAAGGAAAAAATTTAATTCAAGGTCAAAGGTCAAAAAAATGAGTTTTTCGCGATTTTCAGCAAAACGGTAAGTTTTATCAAGTAAAGTTAAAAATGATATGTAAATGTAGAAAAAGTAAGTTTTAAAAATACCTCAGACAAAAATTGTAGATCATAAAATTATCTATAAAAAAAGTGTCACTACTTTTTTTCTTACGAGCCACCGTTTCTGAGATATAACGATTCTAAAAGTTATAAAAGTTGTTATCGTCATAATATGCATGAGTACGCCACGTATATACATCTAGAGTTGTAAAATTTTATATAATATATATATATATATATATATATATATTGAATGTTTAAATATTTTTCTATCGGTCATTGTAACTTATACTTACAATATAAAATATACATAAGTTTTAACTACAAGAATATCAGGTAAAAAGAAACCCAGTCCCTTAATCTTTAAGCCAGTGTAACTTCGAGACATCTGTCTCTTGTTTCATTGTGTACGTGGCTAGGGTCTTTACCTGCTATAATAAATGAAATACCGTTAGTCTTGAGCGTCACTCTGTAGTGAAAACACGTGTTTATTCTAACCTATATTATGCTGTTTTGAGTTTTATATTGAAAATGTCTGAATATTGTTTTATTTGTGCTAAACTTTTAACTGAAAGTGAAGTTGTTACTGTTGAACGTGGTATGAAGACATTAATTAATGCAAGTATCGAAAGAGCTGATGATTTTTCGGAATATCTCAGAAATCTGTGACAATACATGAAAATTGCCGTAAAAATTATACTCGAAAGTCTTCTATTGCTGCAGCTAATAAAAGACAACGTGAAGAACAAGAAGCCAGTACATCCACAGCAAGTCCTCCTCGTACTAGATCACGTATCAGTGAATCAGCTTTTTGTTTCAAAGAACTGTGCTTATTTTGTGGCGAGAAATTAAATGAAGAAAGTGAAAAAAGAAAATCCTCAGATTTTCGGCGTCGAATCAGCCAAGTAAGTACACTTCAATTTAAAGATTCAATTCTGGAAACAGCTCGGGCTCGTGACGATGCTTTAGCAAAAGCTGTTCTTGCTCGAGTCGAATTTGAATATGATTTAGTTGCTGCTGAAGCTAAGTATCATCGAGATTGCTATGCTAATTTTTTAAAACCTTCCATTGGAGCTAAAATGGGTCGTCCTAAAGACGAAGCAACGAATTTGGCAATGGAGGAAATATTTACTTACATTGAAAATAGCGATGACTGTCAGTTCACTTTGAACGAATTACAAAACGTTTGCAAAACTACGACTCTAGATAACAGAACGATTAAGCTACGACTAAAAGTAAAGTATGGTGATAAACTTATTATCACTGAGAAATCGGGAGCATCAACATTCATATGCTTAGTGGATAATCATCATGATATTTTGAATCAAGCCTGGTACGAAAAAAAAAATGAATAAAACAGAAGAACGATTGAGAGTCCTAGACGCAGCTGCAGCTATTATTCGCGAAGATATTCAAACCGCAGTATTTGATAATTCTAACTACCCTCCACCAAGTCGCATGTTTGAAGATTTAAATAATGAAATCCCAGAATCATTGACATATCTTGTGGAACGAGTGATTTTAAAAAATAAACGATCAAATTTAGATCATTTTAAATTAATATGCACAAATATTTGCCATTGTATCATGACTGCTGTTCGACCAAGGTCTTTTAAATCTAAATTACAATTAGGCCTCGCAGTTTTTTTTCATCGAAGGTTCGGGTCTAAACGTCTTATACAAATCTTTTCGGCTTTTGGTTTATGTGCATCTTATAATGATACAATAATGTACGAGGCAGCAGCAGTTTTCCATCGTCCTCCTCATGTCCTACCACCAGAAAGTGGCACTCTTATTCAATACGTTGCAGATAATGCTGATATTAATGTAAATACGCTAGACGGCAATAACACGCTCCACATAATGGGTATTATTCAAATTGTTACTCCAAAACATTCAGTTTTACTAGAAGAACCTATGCCACGCTTTCTTCTTTCTATGTACGGAGCTCCTAAAAAAACTACCTGTTTAGATAAACATCGATATGCATGTTTCGTTAAAAATACTAAAAATAAAAAACAAGTTCAATTAGCTTGTCTTCCTCCAACCTCAGTTGCTGCTCACCAACATCTTCTTCGAGTATATTACCAAGTTCAAGTGTGGCTTGGTTATCAGCTAGACCCTACAGACTGGGGTTGGAAGTTGGTCAACAATATATTAGAGCCAGTTCAAACTTTACTTCCACCTGCGCCGGAAAAACTGCTGAACACTATTTTTTGCAACTGCAAAAAGGGATGCAGTGCTAAATGTGGTTGCAAAAAAGTCGGTCTGTCTTGTTCTTTGGCATGCACAAATTGTCAAGGCCGGTCGTGCTCTAATATTGAATCACAAACAATGGAGGATTCGTTTGACTCCGACGAAGTATCATGCGATACATCGCTATTGACGCAATTTACTTGCATCCAAAATGAAGATGAAGAAGAAGCAGGAGAAGAAGAACAAGAAGAAGATCAAGAAGAAGAACAAGAATTTGAAACTTACGAATAAGACGAATAAACTTCAACACTTTTTTTTCATTTACATCGCTTTTATCTTTCCCAATCTTTGAAAATTTCCGTTATTTTGCAATAGTTTTACATTAAACAGGATCACAACTGACCCGTGGAGTAGGTCTACTGGGGAAACCACGTTAACAAAAACGCGCTAAGTACACTACCTCATAGGTGGCGTGGAAACGTGTGCATATTATGACTATAACAACTTTTATAACTTTTAGAATCGTTATATCTCAGAAACGGTGGCGTAAGAAAAAAAGTATTGATACTTTTTTTATAGATAATTATGATCTACAATTTTTGTCTGAGGTACTTTTATAATAAAACTTACCGTTTTGCTGAAAATCGCGAAAAACTCATTTTTTTGACCTTTGACCTTGAATTAAATTTTTTCCTTACAGGGGAATGATGGGGAACTTCTAGACATTGTTTGTAATTATGTTTTGAACAACTTCACAGAAATTCAGCTTGTTGGGACTTTATGTAACTTCGAATGTCTAAATTGACCGGACTATAGATTGTTGTTTTGAAGGGTAGATTAAACTTTTTGAGATTTTGTTGCAAAATTTCGGTACTGATATATTTTTGTATTAATATAAGTGTTAAAGTAACTTTCGTGTCTTATTTAAGGGTGGTAAAGGAAAAGAATCGAAAAAGCATACAGTCTAGTTCAGTTCGAAAGAAACAATCTGAAAGATGCTAGTAATGGGAAATAATTTGTTGCCAAGAACCTATTTGCTTTTCAGGAAGACAGAAGAAGGATTGAAGGAAAAAATATCTAGAGAAAAGTTATTCAAAAGAGACTACACATTTGTGAAGCCGCAGCCGAGCCTCGTTCTGGAGGACAATTGGTGACTAAAATAGATAACGAGCTACAACTTTCATACATACAAGACATGTTTGGAAAGAAGTTCCTTTACGTGGCTTGAGGTAGGTGTTAACTAGTAGAAATCGTCACGTAAGAAGAGAGCGTTATGGAGGGGTCCATGCTACTTTTTCTTTCTCTGTCTCTTTCGACTATACAGGGGAGTCAGAAGTACTTTGACAAACTTCAGGAGGTGATTCCTCACAATATTCTAATATGAATTGTCCGAATAAAGATATGTCCGGAAACGCTTCGTTTCCAAGATACAGGGTGTTAAAGTTTTATTTTTATTTTCGTTTTTTATAAATAACTTTCGAAATACTCACCTCAATTAAACGAAAATTGGTATTGAGAGGTTTTTTGAGGTGTTGAATTCGAACCTGATGTTATTATTGCTATTACTCGTAGGGGGCGCCACCTACACTTCTTTTTCTTTCTTGAAGACTCATAACTTTTTTGAGCGTAATTCTAGCACATTTTTCAGTAAAAAAATCAATTCCTCTATCATATCTACGTGAAAAAGCTACCCGTGTTACAAGTCGCTATAAGCAACCGTTTTCTACATATTTGGACTTACAAATTTCAAGTCGATTATTTGATAATCGATGCCTGTTGAAGTTATTACCATTATTTTGCATTTTTCACAAGAATTCTTAGGAAATGAATTTGACGTTCAAGTAAGTAGTTTTGGTAATTACATATTATGTTAAACGTTTTGTTGTTTTGTTGGAGTTTCTGTAAGTTTTAAAACACTAATTTTGAAAAATTGGATTATTTAAACAATAATGCTCGTTTAGCCGATATGCATTTCGTGTAGGGCCTTGCGGACGGCAATGCGCGCGAAGCAAGACGTATTTACCAGGAGCGATTTCCTAATCGAATAC
Source organism: Gonioctena quinquepunctata (assembly GCA_018342105.1). Taxonomy (NCBI): domain Eukaryota; kingdom Metazoa; phylum Arthropoda; class Insecta; order Coleoptera; family Chrysomelidae; genus Gonioctena; species Gonioctena quinquepunctata. Next base: position 126,807 of record JAFIRS010000530.1, read on the forward strand.
TGCCTTCAGCTCCAACATTTACCAGTCTCCACCGTCGTTTGGCAGAAAGAGGTAACTTTAAGAGGGCAGCTGATATTATTGGAAGACCGCGAGCAGTCCGAACCGTAGAATTGGAAGAAGCTGTTTTGAACGCTCTCGAGGAGAATCCAGAAACAAGTACAAGAATAATTGCTGAAGCTCTCAATTCTACTCAGTCCACAGTTTGGAGTATTATCCAAGATCAACAATTTTATCCATACCATTTTCAAAGGGTACAAGCTCTTTTGCCACGAGACTTTCCCCAAGGCATTACTATGTTTCAGTGGTTTTTGAGAAAATTGGCTGGAAATCCTCAATTTTTAAGATATACTCTTCACGGACGAGGCAAACTTCTCCCGAAATGTTATCACAAACTTTCATAACAACCATGTTTGGGCTCTGGAAAATTCGCACGCAGTTAGTGAAAGACCTTATCAGTATCAATTTTCTGTAAATGTATGGGTGGCAATAATTGATAATTACTTGATAGGTCCTTTCTTCCTTCCGTTCCGACTGAATGGCGCAAATTGCAGAGATTTTTTAGAAAATGAATTGCCGGGACTACTTCAGAATGTACCATTAGAAATTCGTATCCGCATGTGGTTTATGCATGATGGGGCTCCGGCCCATTTTAGCAAGGGAATTCCTTAACACTGTCTATCCAAATCGATGGATCGGTAGGGGTGTAGAAGAACCTAACCAGGTGTGGGCACCAAAATCCCCAGATCTAAACCCGGTAGATTCTTAGTTTTGGGGACGTTTGAAGTCACTAGTTTAAAAAACTCCAGTAGCGAACGAGGAAGATCTAAGAAACCGAATAGTAGACGCCTGTGAAACAATAAGAAACACACCAATAATTTTTGAGCGGGTACGAGATTCAATGACTAGAAGACTGAAGGCCTGTATCTTCGCTGAAAGTGGACACTTTGAACAATTCATTTGAATACAATTTAGTTTCCTTCATTTTATTTTATTCTACATATTCAAAATTTCTAGAAATAAAATGATGATATTTCTTGTAAATTTTATCAAAACAAATACAGATTTTGCACCCTTGATACAAAAATAACTATTTCAAACGAGTAAAAATTAATAGAATAGGTGGCGCCCCCTACAAAAAAACAAAACTACTTACTTAAACGTCAAATTCATTTCCTAAGCATTCTTGTGAAAAATGCAAAATAATGGTAATAACTTCAACACGCATCGATTATCAAATAATCGACTTGAAATTTTCAAGTCCAAATATCTAGAAAACGTTTGCTTATAGCGACTTGTAACAAGGGTAGCTTTTTTACGTAGATATGATAGAGGAATAACCAATATCGAAGGAACAAAGTCGGAATTAGCAGTAAGTTTTGTTCTGAAGTAACCTATCACAATAAACTAATTTTCGATTTCCATCATTTTCATACAAATGCTGCTGCACTTGATCCTTAAACGACATGTACCTACGCTCTTTCAAAATCTTCCTTGCTGACTCATGACTAATTTGTAACTTATGGCTAATTTCCCCAGTAGAAGCGGTAGGATTCACTTGTACAAATGATAAAACATTGATTTTCGTCACCTCATCAATGATAAAAGTTTCGTGGTTCCGAATTACTTGTCTGAGGTGTTTTTACACAACGGGAAAACATGGATTATGTCTGTTGGGATACCTTCCAGCATACAAAGTTGCTGCATTCCTCGGATTTTTCTTGCATTCGCCATAAATTAATAGCATGTCGGCTTTTTCATATCTTTTATACATATTTGTTGAAAAATTTAATACCCTACTGAAAATTTATTCCAAGAAATTACAGAGATTGATCACAAAAAACAATAATACCGTTGAAAAAACTAGTTTCGCCATCAATTTTTCGTTAAAAGTGACTTTAAAAATCCGGTAAATTATCCGTCCGCTCGGAGTGGCATTTCGGTAGCGTGACGTCACGAAAACTGTTGGGACTCGGTCCGGCCACATGCATCTTGTGAAAATGACAGTCGATGAAGAAGAAGATGTCATTCAAAACGTTTCCTATTTGGATTGTGCAGCTGGGAAAGGTAAAAATATAAGACGAATTGATAGTAATGGGAATAATATTATTAAAATCAAGAGAATCCGGATATTGTATAGATTTTTTTATTGGGAAAATCCCTGTTCGTTTGTGATGGAACTATACAAAAATATATCAATACATCATACATTAAGTTATTTTCAATATTCGTAGAGTGTAGTACATTTATATTTATTTATTCATGTGATTTTAGGAACTTACAACTAGAAATGTATTGCACTACTCTTTTTTACGCTGTCGGAAACCACCTGAAAATTCATAGAACTTATCAGTAACTTTTGTAGCAAGATTTTTTAAGCAGCAGCCTTTTTTTTATTTTCAGGGGGTTGTAAACATGCGATAGCTTTTTTAATGTGGTTATATCGCCGGAAAGAAGAACCTGCTGTTACCGAAATACTGTGCTTTTGGAAAAAATCCGTTTTACCTACAGAAGGAACAACTAAACATTCTCAAAAGTCCTATCTGAATCTGTTATTTCTGCGCCATACACAAACGATGCGAAAAACTACTTTTTAGGCGAATTTCTAGTGACAGCTCAGGAAAAACAAATTGACATGCAGTTTACACGATATTATTGTAATAAAAGAGCATGAAATCCTGTGTTTGTCTGTTCATCAAATCGTGATAGAATTAAAAAAATGTAATCAAACTTCCGCTGACGAATTTATTATTTTCGCGAACACTGTTTTGACACAAAAATTGTGTGAATTAGCTGAACTTCGGAGTAGGTCTCAAACTCTTCATTGTGGCATGAGTTGCGATATGGTCGAGTTACAGCCTAAAATTTGCATCAAGCTGCTCATTGTATATAAATGATCATTGAAAATGTGGGGCAGAACATTCATTCTCAACTTTCTTGCAGTACCCGTTAATGAATACTGTATGTAGTTTTCCATATCATCCTTCAAAGTGAAATGATCCTCGCAGCAGAACATTTGTACTTTTGTTGGTATGTAGACAAAACCACTTTTTCGACGGACACGCAAAAAAATTATTTTTGTGGTGTTTTTCTTGTTGAATTCTCACAACCAGGCACAGAACACCAACGATAACTCGTTTTTAAAGTTTTAAACTATGCATATTGATAGCGACGCGAACAATAAACACTTCACAATATTAGAGGCAGCAACACGTGCTCGCTGCCTACTGCAGGACAGTATTTTGACGTCACGCTATCTCTCCAAGGTCAGGGAAGCGTTTTAAAACTGGGCGTTTTCAAAACGCTGTAGCATTCTCAAAAATTGTTTTAGAAACGTAGGAAAAAAATTTATAATAATTTATAATAAAGTCGTATGCGTAGATTCCAAATATTGAATAAAAAAATGTCATGTCCCAACCTAATAATTCTATCAAACGGTAGTCATATACCAATACAAAAACAGACATACCCTAGAATATCATGACCATACATACAATACAAGACAAAGAAATACCCGCTATAAAACCCCATTTACATCAAAGACTGTAGGACAAAGAAGTTTTGCCAACCTAGCTCCAAGGATGTACTGCATCATTCCTGAGAAAGTGAGAAATAGTCAAACGACTAAGCTATTTAAAAAAAGTTGTAAAATCTTCATCTCAACTTATTCAAGGGAAGAACTCACAAAAATAATTGAAATAAAAATGTAATTGTAGTTTATTTTTTTTGTTTTTGGTAGTTTTTCTTTCTCAATTGTATTATTGTATAAATATGTGTACAGATTCCATAACAAACTTTACATAAAATCACGTGAGCCTAAAGGCTTTGTAGGAACTTTTGGTTTATTTTCAGTCAATATGAAACCCATGCATTATGAATGAATATATGTATTATAAAACAATATGTTAAAGAAAAAAAGCCAAGTGAAGTGGAATAAAATAAGAAATAAAGTGCACAAAGTCACCTTCACAAAAGATTCAATATAAATTGAAACAAAATTGGTAGACCCCTGGCGAAAAACAACTACTTTCCTAGCAAATACCACGCAGAACGTTGAATGATATTCCGCCTAACAATCCGCATACCGGTTTCAGGCTTTTTGGCCCTCATCAGTACGGAGTAATAAATATAGTAAAATATTGGTTTTTAAAGATTGCAATATTTTTTTTTTCTGTGTGAGTTTCTAAAATATTAAAAAAATTGACTTTTTCCACAATTAGTAGTATAGGTACTCTATGCGGAAAACACTGTCATATAATATTTTTTACTCATCATTCATGTCCATGTGCTGTGATATAAAAAATTAAATATCAAGTATTTAGTTCAATAAATCAAGTAAATGAATATCGAATATGTATAGTATAGTTCAGTAAGTAAGTGTAATATTTCAAAGCGTAACAGAAGGTACTTATTTCGAAGTTCAGATGGCGTCAAAATAACAAAATGCATAAAAACATAGTTTCTTGTTTACATGCACTTTTGAAACCTTCACAATACGGGTAATATTATATTGGACCATAATTCCGGGCGAAACTATAAAAGCGCTATAAAAAGTCCGATATCTGCAGGAAATGAAAGGCCATTATGAAGATCCCTTTTGATAGCCTATTTCATTGGAATGGACTTAATTACTTTTGTTAGGGGTTTTTAATCACCGCTGGTACTTTTCGTTACCTCACCGAAGATCATAAACCTTTATTATCCAATAAAGAATATAGTACAGTGAAGAATTTTTTTTTCATACAAGATCGGAACCTTTAGAATATTTTCGCTTGAAGCGATCTGAGAAAATAAAGATTTTCTTCATTAGCGTTTTCAGGTGCTGGAGGAACTGTCGATTCCACGTTGAAAAAAAAAGTCAGCGGTCACGAAATTCATGTCGAAAAATTCAGAAACGTTGCCCACAAGACTATTAGATATTTGGTTAACATGGTACATCCTTTTTTATTGATTTTCTATCCCCTGACCACGAGCAAGCCGGGATTACCGAAAAAAATTACTACAGTCGCAAAAAAAAGTCTTGAATTCGTCGAAATCACCAACCGGGTATTTCCTTGGCCAAGGTGATATTAATAATGAGAAAATCAAAATAATGAGAGTGATCGATAATGATAGCGATGAGGATGATGATGATAACAGTAAAAACGATTATTATATTGACTACGATGAACAATGTTTGTCATTAATTATAATATCAACTGTAAGTATTTTTCATCTCATTATCAGATAAGTTAAAAATGTTTATGTTCTTCATTCTAGTCCAATATCACATCTACGAGGAAATATTCGAATCAGTAAATCATTCATAGTGTCTGCGATTTAATACCAACGAGCGACCCAATTTTCTTTTCAACATATATTTTAGTAACGAATCAACGTTTTATTTGATCGGGTATGTTCATCTCCAAAATGTTAGATATTGGTCTAATGAAAATTCCCTCATATTTGGAGGACATGCAGTAGCCACAGAAGATTATCGGTGTGAGCTGGAATATCAGGACAACATTCACCCCATTTGACGCCACTAGATTTCTAATAATTTGAAAAGTGTCGTCTACAAGACAGCACCGACATCTTAACTAACAGAAGAACTGCAGCAAATATACTCATACTCCGTCGTTTTTTCACTGGCAGCACGACTTCGTGGTCTCAGGCATAAATAAACATAAACCATAGGCGTTACATTTATTACCAAAATGTAAGGCGTAAATTCAATGATACTTATTACGAACTTTTATACTGTAAACACGGATTTAATTAAGAGCAATTTATGAGAATATGGTTAAATACATACAAAATGAATATATAATAATACTAATACCTATTCTCCTCACCGCTTGTTATTATAAAGGAATTGAGGTAAATATTTGAGCACAATTAATAGTAAATAGTCAGGAAATAAAATATTTATAATTCCCGAGATACACTTTAACTGTACATTCGTTTCTAAGAATAGGACATTCTTACAAAATGAGGGCTCATAGTTAATACCTCATAATTAAAATTTGCTTACTTCTTAGGTAAAACCAATATAATTCGAAATTATCATTATGAAGGATAATGAATGTAAAGTGGATGTACCTGCCCCATTATAGGATCATTAGTTGGTATTGAAAGCTATATATTGCTGTGGAGGGTAGTCCGTGACGAGCTACTGCTTATTCTTAATACGTTTGTGATCTCTGAGTAGTGTTTATGAAAATGGCATCGGGTGCAAACTCTACGCCAGTTAAACCCAATACATTTGTTGCATACTCTGTAAGAGAAAAAACAACCCAGAGTTCCATTCGCCAGATAGTGTCTACATGTTCGACGGGAGTTGTAAGACGGAAATTCAATGATATTTATTACGAACATTCATACTGTAAACACAGATTTACTTAAGAGCAAGGAGGTCATTTTGAAAATTTAGAACCTTGATGGACTTTTAAATAATTCTTAAAACGACTGTGAAGTCATAAGCCTCAAAGTCGTGTTTTTCCCATGTTACTTGATCGATAATGAAGCGATTTACACGATCCATGGCATTCTAGATCGAAAAATAAAAATTGGAATAAAAATTACTTCATTTGTCAAATATTGACAAGTGAGGTGTTGTTGGATTTAGAATGTCATTCTCGATCGAAATAAGTAAAAATATATAGGATGTCCCATTTAAAAATCGAAAGTTGGGGTCATTTCCGGTCAAACCGGAAGTACGGCAAAGCAAGTAAATATGTCAAAAATTTTAAATTGAACTATAATACACAACCCCCAAATTTCGTTTTTCTATCTTTAATAATAAAAAAGTTATAGGGGAGAACCACCTTGGAGAATCACCCGGTATGTACAGTACCTAGTCCCCAAATCATTGCAGTTGTGGGGCGGGAATGCCGAAAATCATTGGTAAAGTGAGCAATGCCCAATGTATTGTCATTCGTTGAAAATCAAGAGGTATTTGCAGTTATATTGACTATAACCTAGTAGCAGGGTTGCCAATTTGCCAGTAATTCCTGGCTTTTGCCAGGAATGAAGAGCCTTGCCAGTAATTATGCCAGTAGTGGGACGATAGCAGGAATTTGCTAGGATATTAAAGATATTATGTTGATTGATATTCTCTCGAAGAAGTTTCAGACAAATTAAAAGCTCATGTAATAAAAATTGACATATTATTTTATTTCTATTTTTTTACCGAATGAAAAAATATATCTAGTTATACCTACCTACCTGCCGACGATTTTTTACAAGAGCTGAGAATTGACGCAAATTTTGACCAGTTGACAATTTTTTTTTTTTTGTTTAAAATTTTTTGTTTAAAATTTGTCACTTCAAAGTGACAATTGTCACTTAAAAAACATCTGGAATTGTCATTTCGAAGTGACAATTGTCACTTTGAAGTGACAATTGTCAGTTAGAAGTGACAATTGCGCAACAACATTACTAAATGTGCTTCAACGATTTTCAAACCAAATTGTAGATGAACAAGAATTAGACAACGAGTTGAGAAGTCACGCGTTACTAGATTATTCTAGTTTGAAAGCAAGATTGTAATTTTCCAAATACAAAAATTGGGCGAGTTTTCCATAAAAAAACGATGACGCGGCCAGTCGGAAAGATAGATTTCACAATCCTTTGATGCATTCCGAAATTGTTATCAATCATCCTGACATATTATGAATTAGAAAAAAAGCTATTTTGTCAAAATCGTTTCTAGATTCAAGTGTGAGATAAACTTTTCGGATAAAAGTTGTGGAACTCATGGAGCTCTATCAGAAGATCTATAGTTTGCCAATATTGATAGGAAAATTAGAGATAGGCCACGTTTATACCGTATATGAATTCGGTAATCTTACCAAGTGTATGTGACCAAATTCAAACCAACTGTTTTAATAATCGTTTATTTACATCGTGTTTTGTCAAATGATTAATTAACCAACTTGGGTCTGGTTTGGTATTTATTCAGTCATGTAACCAAGAGAGAGGTTTGAAACTCTGCTAACTAATTCGGAATTGTGTCATCTGTCAATGACAATGTCTTGATGTCAGTGAGCTCAGGCTCAGTCATTTTAAATTTCATTCGTTCAGCAGTTTTTGTAAAGCCGCTACTCAACATGTCTTCTTCAAGGCTCTTGCAAATGTCTAGGTGTTTAATTTTTTTGCCATCCGAAATTGATATAATTTTCTTGTCCAAAAATATTTGGAGAAACGCACTGGTAATCTTCATCTGTCCAATTAATACCTTTGGACTTTTTTATACTAGGTTCTGAACTGCAACAACTCATTTTATATAAAAAATACTAACAAAAATATATAAAACAATTTCCGAAGTAATGATGCGGAAACTAAGGTTAGGAATCACAAAACATATTTTTCCATAACTCTCTCCCGCTCTATTTTTCATGGCTATTGTTTCCATTCGGTTCATTCAGCCAGTGCGATAACCACAACAGAACGCTTAGCAATCTTCCAAACCAAAATTTACAGTCACGGTTGGTGAAATTTATCATACTGTTTACACCATCTTAGTCAACTTAGTATTATAGTCTGGTTCACAACAAATTTCGGTACCAAACCAAGCTAGTTACTTGACCAAGTGCACAGTTTATATCACACTGACTATCAGAATTTGGTTGGAATATAATCATTGGTCTGCATACCAAGACACGGTATAAACGTGGCCATAGATGATTTTTTCAATCTTTCAACAGCCGCCATTTCGAAACTACCGGACCGATTTGGCCCATCTTTGAACTCATCCAAGGCATTGCTGTAAAGTATTTTTAGGCCAAATTTCGTTCCATTCCATTGAAAAATGTGGCCCATAAGGTTGTAGTTAGTAGGTTAATTAGTAGTAGTGTAATCAGTAGGTAGGTATATTTAAATCAGATGAAATGCTTGATAGACCAGGGCCGAAGCCTTCAAAAATTGTAAAAAATTAAAAAAAATTACAGTAGGATGAAACCCATTAGAAAAGGAGGGGAATATGATAAAAATGACAGGAAAAATAAATTACGGTCGATCCGAGTTCGGGAAGAGGGAGGGGGTGAGTTTATAAGGGTAAAAAATGGTTTATCTTGATTTCCTATGGAAAAAAGTTAAATGGCAAAGTTGTAGGTATTAAAAAGATCTACAACTTTTGTATCCACAATTTTTTCACATAACCTCAAAATTTAGGTGAAAAATTCAAATAACCAAGTTTTTGGTTTTTGATTTTTATCTTTTTCAAAAGAAATTTTTTTCTACGAAATTTGGTGACAACTTACCTTATTATGTCCCAAATACACTGTAATTTATTTGATTTGAAATATTTATTTTTTCGCCTTATTTTAACTTAATATCAAAAAAGCACCCTAATTTTCAATCGAAAATTCTCGCGTCAAAATATCAGCTTTTTCCAAAAAGTCGGGAGGCTTTTTGTTCGTTGAAATCTCTACTTTCTGATGGTGTAAAAAAAATACATTACTATAGTAAATGTTCTCAGAAAATGCAAAAAACTCAAAAAACTCAAATTCGAAAAAAAATTTTAAAAATAGTTTTAATTGATAAACGAAAAAATTGCAAATTGAAATATACTACTATAATTAACAAACAAATAAGTTAATAAAGTTAAGATTTAATAAGACATCTACAATATTTTGAAAAAGTTGTAGAATTTTCTTTAAATAATATTTGTAGATGCCTATTTATTACTGTTCTAAGATAATTTATATACCTGAGTGACCTACGGTAAATTTTAGACCATTGTAAGGTATATATTATAATATTTGCGCTATGTAGAAAAACATTACGCAGCAAGCAGCTATATTGTCTTTGATGGGTACCCCGAAATAAAAAAATCAGTTACTGTCACAACAGTACCAGCAGCTACTTCAACTAAAAGAGGAGAACGTAATCGTAGAAAAACCTCAGACAATATTCCAGAGTTCGATTATCAGAACCATACAAAAATACCATTTTGCAAGAAAAATTTTATCTAACGAGAAAAACAAGGACAAAATAATAAAACTTTAATGAAAAGATTACAGTCACAAGGGTTTTCCTGTAAACAAGTTGAAGAAGATGCTGATGCTGACATAATTAAGACCTCGATAGAAGTTGCCAGAGATACTAAGAAAACTGTCATAGTTGTGGGTCAAGATATTGATCTTTTGGTCCTTTTAAATCAATTAAATTCAAATAATCATGACATTTATTTTCTCAAACCAGGCTCTGGAAATGGAAAGGATCTATTTTTCACGTCTAATAGTTTCAAACATGAATCCTTCAAAAATATTGTTGCATTTCTGCATTGTTTTTCTGGTTGCGATACAACATCTGGATTTGCCGGAAAAGGAAAGAAAAGTGTCGTTAATTCATTATTAGACGCGAAAAATTTGTCAAATTTGGCCGATGTTTTTTATAAGAAAGATGCAAGTAAAGAAAATATAAAAAAATTGATTACAATTAATCAAATCTATTTATAAATGTTAAAAAGACAAAATAACACTGAATCAATTAAGGTTTCAAAAATATCAATTGGCAAAAATTAAATCATCCTTCATTTTGGCAAACCTCCCACCCACAGAAGGAGCAGCAGAACAACATTGTTACAGAGCATATTATCAGCTTCAAACTTGGTTGGGTAACGAATTGACAGCAACAGATTGGGGCTGGAAGCAACACCAACGTGGCATTATGCCCAAATTTACAGAAAAGGATTTAATTCCGGAAGTATTGCTCAAAACTATTTGCTGCAGCTGTGAAACAGGATGTAACAGTTTAAAATGTGGCTGCCGAAAACATGGTTTAAAATGCACAAATTTATGCACTAATTGTCATGGTTCTGAAAATTGCTCCAATATGGAAGAAAAAATCTACGAGGAAGTAAATGATTCAGATGAAATTCTGGATGAAAAACCAATGCAGACTGGAAATAACATTGGAGATATAATAACTGATTAGAATTTCAGGTAAGGTATTTATAAATAACAAGATTAACGTTTTTGAAAAAAAATATCATGAATAATGTAATCAGAATTATGTATCTAAATTCAATAGTTCGATTTACATGTATATTTATATTTTATGAGATTTTCTATGACATGAATGTAATTCGAATTTGATAAATAAACTTTTTAACTAAAAAAAATTGCAGCAATCACGTTTTTTTGATGAAATTGTACATGGTGATTAAAAAAAAATTTTCGAATTTGAGTTTTTTTCAATTTTTTGCATTTTCTGAGAACATTTACTATAGTAATGTATATTTTTTTCGAGGGGGAAACAACTCTTTAAATAGGTGTACATGCAGACATTTAAATATTTCAATACGACTTTACGTACCAAAATACCTTAAATATACTTAAATTATTTCAATACGACTTTAAGTACCAAAATATCTTAAATTACTTAAATTATTTAAATTTTCTATTTAAAAAACCTTCTTTAAATATTCCTTTTATTCCAAAAATATCCACTCCATACTTTAAATTTTTTTACATGAAATATCCACAATATATTAAAAATATTTCAATATAATTTTCAGTATTTCATTACAGTTTAAATATTACAATATCCTTTTCAGCCCACGAATATATTTAAAATATTTGGGATCCAGTTCAGTCTACAATTTATGTTTCATCTGTTTGCTGGCGGGGTTTACCGACATTTTCTTGCATAATTCGTTAGTGTGTGTCTAGCTGGCAGGTTGATATATTTGTAGGTAATATTCGAAGTGAACTGGTGAACTTGATACTTTTGTGGCAGTTTATTGTTTCTTATTAAAACCATGTCTTCAACAGGTAAGTTTTGTGATGTCTTCGTCATTTTAATCTTATGTTATTTATCTAATTATAATTAATACTTAGAGGTTATATATTAACAAACCAGGCATTATTTGAATTTTTCGTTTTTTCGTGGCAATGATGGAATAGTTCTATGCAATGTTTTTTTTGGGAGGTTCGTGGTGTACTGCGCTGCGGGAATTTGACGTACAGAGTATATATAGTTAAGGCGGCCGTTGACGACGCTGTTATGATTTAAATTTATAATTGAAGTTGGAGGAGAGGACGGACGAACATGATCATTAACTGGATAGAATGTTTCGTTTTTGCTTTCGCAGGAGTTTCAGGGCACATAGAGCGTTGGGCCTTCAGGGTGGATTGAGCGCACGGCTGGCTAAGGTTTATCAAAAGACGTTTGCGGCGTGGACATATAATAAGACAAATGAATAAGTAGAAAAAATGATTTTGGAAATTGCAAAAAAAAATTGTGTCTATTTTAATTCTTTTTTTGCTACTTGAATATTTTAATCAATCCCCGCGGGATCTGTATCTATTGTAATCGACATGCTATGAGTTATTGAAAAATGGTTAAGTCTCACACTGTGGGTGATTTGGCAGTAAATCCTCGTTTATTTTATGGAAGTACGTGATGGTAGCAAAAGCAAATAGGTAAAGTGATATTTTGATTTTGTAGGTTTTTTACAAGAAATCAAAGATGCCTTCAATATATCGGATGTTATTATTAATTTACTCAATATAAGTGGGTATAACAATAGAACAGTTTTATCCATTTTCTCCGAAGATGATATCCACCACTTGGAGAAATTTGCTAGAGAAGAGTTACCAAGTATGATAGATATTACTGATGAAAAGTTTAAAATCCCGTGTGGATATAGAAGGACACTTTTGTGTTTGAAGGATCATATTACCAAACTGAACTATTCCAGTCAGTCTCTCCAAAGTAAGAAGAGAAAGGCTGAATCACAAACTGCTAATAGGAATAAAAAGTCTGACTCGGATTCACAATATATGAAAAAATCCAACCGAGAATTCAACATTAATGAAGAACGACTCAAACTGAATAAACAGTTAGTTAATTACATAAAGAATCTCAGGAAGAAAGAAAATTCAAAATTATATAAAGAAATTGATTTCGATGTGAAGATAACTGTCAATGCTCTGGATTCTTCATCCACGAGTAATGATGCCTCTGCTTTAATACCATGTTTTATTTGCAATTTAGAAGTGAGAGTGTCTACATATTCGATGGGTAGCAAATACTATTGGACCCTTTCAAATTTTTATAAAGATATAAAAAACATTTACATAAAAAATCCTCAAAAAAAATTTCACTGACAACTTTAGATACATTTGTATCAAAAGCATCCACTTCTGGGCAGCCTGGCAATGGACCCGACGATACAAATATATCCGACAAAAATGGTTTAGACTCAAATTTTTAGAAAGCAGAGATGTTGGTAATCAGGTCTGCTCAAAAACAAATCTTTTAAAAAAGAAATTGGACTCAATTAGGAATTCGTATGTCTGAACGACTTAAGGATTATTTAAGTGTAATTATACATGTCATGGAAATTGACCTATCTTTGCGGTTTTTCATGATAATATGGTTTGGTTGATATTATTGGTTAATGTTTATTTATACACTTGTACACTATGTCTTTTTTTTTTGAGTGTAAGCATAAGTAAACTGGACCGCAAAAATAGCACTAATTTTTTCTGGTTGATTGTTCCTAGAGTTGATCTGAAGTTTTATCACCCTATCTTGTTTTTAGTTTGACATTTAAACTTTTATTTATTATATTATTATTTATTATTTATTTTATTTATGAATAAATATTTATTTTGGAATACGTTTTATTTTTCAGTTATTTCCCTGATCCTCAAATGGAGGATTTTTAAATGAAATATAATATATCCCAATACCTTGAAAACGTTCATTTTGATTTCTCACCAACAGATATACACTATAGGTATTTTTGTAAAAAACACGTGTTAAATTATATCAAAATCGTTGATTCCTTTAGTTCAATATAGCTTCATCACGTTTTTATTAACTTAATTACACCAAATATTATATTCACTATGTTCCATTTATTTTAATTGCATTTCCATTTATTTACTAATACATTTCCAGTATTTTCAATACCTTCAGGATATTTTAATTATTTTCAATACATCTCTGGTACTTCAAATACCTTCAGTATACTTAAATTATTTAAATACATTTTCAGTACATTAAATATTATCATTATCCTAAATATACTTTAAATATTTCAGTATACTTTAAATATTGTTAATTATCAGATATTTGATTATGGTGTACACATTTTGGGTAGTTGTTTCCCCCTCGATTTTTTTACACCATCAGAAAGTAGAGATTTCAACGAACAAAAAGCCCTCCGACTTTTTGTAAAAAGCTGATATTTTGACGCGAGAATTTTCGATTGAAAATTAGGGTGCTTTTTGATATTAAGTTAAAATAAGGCGAAAAAATAAATATTTTAAATCAAATAAATTACAGTGTATTTGGGACATAATAAGGTAAGTTTTCACCAAATTTCGTAGAATTTTTTTTTTTTTGAAAAAGATAAAAATAAAAAACCAAAAACTTGGTTATTCGAAATTTTCACCTAAATTTTGAGGTTATGTGAAAAAATTGTGGATACAAAAGTTGTAGATCTTTTTATTACTTACAACTTTGCCATCAAACTTTTTCCCATATGACTTGTAGTTTTGCCGGAAATCAAGATAAACCATTTTTTACCCTCAAAAACTCACCCCCTCCCACTTCCCGAACTCGGATCGACAGTAATTTATTTTTCCTTTCATTTCTATCATATTCCCCTCCTTTTCTAATGGGTTTCATCCTACTGTAATTTTTTTTGGTTTCAAAAATTATCGACCCTGGTCTATGATAGCTAACAGAGTACTGATTTTTTTACTTCAATATATTGTCCTACCTACCTGGTATCTATTTTTAATGTTATTTTTATTACCTAAATTTAAAAAAAATACTTAAAAGAAAACATGACGCTTTATTATCCTATCACTCGTCATAAAATATTTTAAATTAAAATTTGTCATTTCCTATTTTAAATAGTTTTGAGAAAAATTGCAAGGAATTGCCAGGAATGGAATCATTTGTAGCCAGTAATTTTGCCAAGAGCTGTAGGTTGTCTGCGAGAGTTTTTGGTCCCTTTTGGACTCCCCTCGATTTTTTCCTATCATATTTTATTTAAGTAAAAGCTAGGAGAATCGAAAAGAGAGTCTTCCTTTCGTTGTGGTTTGGGTATTAAAATTATAATTGCATGGTTTTCCTTCCTGCTCTATTTTTTTTAATCAGGACAGCTTCATATGTTTTTTCAGAAGATCCCAGTAATTTCACCTCATTTCTACAAATTACCAAAGATTGAAGACATCCATTCACTTGCCATAAAATAAATACATAATACATTCGATACGTTGTCCATTCAATTAACCATCGGCAGAGACTAATGAAACGTAAATAATGATCAAATAAACGCATTATGTCACTGTTCACCATCAATGAACTGGAGGCGATATCCATTAGTTCAGCATCCCACGTGCAAACAACACCTATCTTTTTTCTATCGTAACCTCACCTTCTAATTCGACTACTTTTCCCGCCCTCTTCAACGCCTTGACAGCCTCGTCGTGGGTAGCTTCCCTCAAATCGTCCCCGTTGACAGACAAAATCGCGTCCCCCACGTAAAGCTGCTCGGTCTGATCCGCCGCCATCCCCTTGAAAATCTTACTAATGAGAATGGGCATTTTATTTTCTTTTCCGCCTTTGATCGAAATCCCCAGTCCATTGTTTTCCGATTTTATCACGCGCACCAGTCTTTTTTGGTTAGCCACCGAATCCGGCACGTCCGGAGTGTCACTCAGACCGCTAGGAGTTTCGATATTATTGTTCAGAGTCCCGTTAAGGGTGGTCGTATTCTCGTACGACTCGTCCAAGGTGATGCTCAGGTAATCGTCCTCTAAAGTAACGAACACTCTGTACCACTGGCCCCTTACGTGCGTTTCCAGGATACCGGAACGACCGAAAAAGCCGGGAGAAGTCATTTCGTCACTCATCTTCACATCGAACTGGCCGCAACCGCCTGTTGTTGTCAACAATAACAAAACACTATCGCACCTGGCACCTACGATGATTACACGAATCAGCTGATTTCGAGCAAGTGGGCGGGGGGCTCGAATTTTAAGTCATCCGTCAGACTGACCGAAGCGCTATCGCCAAAAGCCATCGCATCGCCTATGGAAGAAGCTGCTCGGGCGACTGTCTGACGTTACGGATCAGTGCAGTGGTAGTGATGTTTAGATTGTTGGAGTCGTATATTACCGATGATTCGGCGCGTCTGAACCCTTGGTTGCCTAGGTAACGGGCGTCCCTTGGGGTTTTTCTTGAGGGCGAGTTGATTTGACTTACGTGGCGGCACCTGTTCGAAAGTGGCCGAAGCTTTCTTTGACGATACGTTCCCTCACATAGGAATTTCAACTCTATGCATTATTAGTTTGGACGGTGTATTATAGAGGGACATACTCTTCTGCCAAAGATTATAGCACAGAACACCTTACCTACACAGAAGCGCAACAGACCTTTCCAGAATACGTAGAACAGAAATCAAAGATATGAACTGAGCCAGTATGAGAGAGAAACAGGTATATTTCATGCGCAACTTGTAGGCAGATTTAAAAGATGCGCAAACATTAGTGCGAGAGAGAACTGGAAAGAGAGAGAGCACCCCAGGAGCATTTTCATCTGTGATACTGTGATGTTGGCCATCCTGGTATGTCGTGAATCTGGTGACAACTGATTCTGTCATTAAAATGTAATTAGGCAATCCATCGACCTGTCAAAACGAAAGCAATATGTAAAGTATTTAATGACAAGTTCTTGTGACACAATAATCAACGAAGTGGCAAATACTATGACATTTCTTGTTATGTTCTTTTTATCCACGGATTACTACTTGAAAATAATACATTTAATAAACCCAGAGTTGTGTGTATGTAAGAAAAAACAAGTCTATCAACGATATCAATGTTCTGACCCAAATTCAATTGAACCCAGAAAAAAAATCGAGAACTGTGGCCAGTGAATGCAATTTATCAAAAACTGCTGTTAATAAAATAGTCAAGAGACGCGAATACAATGATTTTAAATTTGAATACCAAGCCTTGCAAAAATTATATCGTAATGATCTCAAAATGAAGTTCGATTCTGTAATTTGTTTCAACGGAACAAATGACAAATCCAACAATAATGATTCCTCGCGAGAAGATTGAGAATGTATTGGAAGGTATTCAAGGAGACGAAATAAGCAAATGTATAAGAAGTATGGGTTCCAGAACCGCAAAGTGCATTTAACGAAATGGTGGACATTTCGAACACTTACTTCATTAATGTTCATCATTTACTTTCGAATAATCATTTGATTTTTCTTTCATTAAATGATAGTTTCGTTTAATTATTATGAATTAGGTTTTTCACCTCTTGAAATTTGTAAATAATTATTACTTATTTCTTGCTTTGATTCTGTTACGTTCCATTCCGTTCAAGATGAGTTAGTTGATTTTCTTATCGAAATGTATTGCATGTTGTTAATTAAACTAAAGGTACCTAAATGTAATAGAGATCCGACCCAAAGAAATTTGGATAAGGGTCAAAATCACCTGAAAATCAACTTTGAATGACATTGTATGATATATCGTTGAATGTAGCGTTAAAAGTTATTTCGAAAAGTGTCATAAAATATGCAGGTCTGTATTGACAAAAATGAGGTTGAGGGTGGCCCAGAGCGTACGAAACGATAGATACGAAATCTGATTATGTCAAATTGAGGATAATTGACTGTCGAATAAAAAACTACTGTGACATTTTTTGATGATATTCGAAATAAAGTGGGAAAAAAAGAAAAATCAAAATGACAGAATTTACTTTTCTTATGATATCTCAATAACCGGCCCTGATAATCTCGATTTGTTTGAACTGCTTGACAATGCTTCTATGAATGCATTTTTTCTCCATTTGACCGACCTTCTAACTCTTATGGTTTGAAAGTTACCAATACAATCCCATTAAAAAAGTGGCCACTCTGTAATATATATATATATATATATATATATATATAAATATATATATATATATATATATATGATATATTTTCCACTTCAAAAGTAGAGAAAACTCCAAATGAATGTTCATATATATGTACCTACCTCCTCAAAAAACATTCTTACAGGTTATAGGTTATTGAATTACTGGAATACAAATTTTCTTTAGGATTCTGGTGACTCAATAAATAAAAATATTTAGAAATATAGTCTTTCAATCTCGACCTTCCCTTTTTAGATATTTCAGGCAATTATCGAAAGCCTCGATCAAGTCTTGTGAAGGGTGTTGTATTTGATTAGGGTGATTGCGCCAGTAGTCGGCCACTTAAGGGGATATTGTAGGTTTGATACGGTTCCATATTTACATATTCGCAGATAGAAAATAAAAAAAAATATGACGAATAGAAAAAGGTATAAGTAATATGAAAAAAAGTATTACAGAACCATAGGGCTTCCACACCTTCAAGAAAAAAATAATATCTACAAAAAGTACACTTTTGCTAGTTCTCGGCCACCAAATTCCAGTTCTCGACCTGCTAGTGCACCAATTCTCGGCCACCTACGCATTTGTCGTCCATTGATGCCTTTTCTCGGCCATGGATCTTATGTTCCCCATCAATAAGGTTGATATTAGCGATTTTTCGAATGAACAGCTTACACAACATATTTATTGAGTTTAATGAAACAGAACAGTTTACAAAAAGAAAAATATAAAATATATCAAATAAAATGAAAAAACATTTAAAATAAAAACGTCAAAAAATAAAATACTTTTTCTTAAAACAAAAAATCACAGAAAAGAAACATCTAAATGAAAAAGTATGGAGTTGCGATCAGGTACAATTTTCGCATATATAATCTTTTTCCTAGCCTCAGAATAAGGTAGAGAAGAAAGATTGGTACATCGCAGGTGGTACCACCTTATACAGCAGTCGCAGCCAATATTCTTCTCTCCCTTATCCTCTATGTCGCTAATCAGAATATCGTCACACATGGAAAATTTTTGCTTTGGCTTAATAGGTTTTGGTTTGGATTTCAATTTTGATTGCCTTTCAGCAATTTCCTTCCTCCTAATCATTCTCTTTTCCTGCACCTTCACTTCTCTTTCTGCCTTCAAAGTTGCTCTTATCTTGCGTCTATTTTCAATTTCTGTGGTTTTTTCAATTTCTTTTCCTCTTTAAGTAAAATGCTGCTACATAGGCACCTACCTACCTAGGTAGGTACCAACTATCGAGGCATCAATATTTTTTTTATATTTTGTAGTAAAATAATATGCACCTAGGTATTATCGGACATATTGTTGAAAGCACTCTTCTTTTCATAGCAAAATTTGTTGAAATTCAATAAAACAAAGTGGAAAATCGATTGCGATTTCTGGTCTGATAGAGTGGCCGAGAACAGGCGTTCTTGATGCTAGTTGTCGACCGCAAATATTCTATAGAAAAATGTGCTGGCCGACAATTGGCACACATTATACCAATTCTCGGCCATATAAAACAAGTTATTATATTTATTTTATATATGACATTTTAGTGGCCGGAAACTGGCTACAGAATCAACTTCCATAAGAACTTCAAAAAGGACAGAACGATAAATGTCCATAGCATTGGACCGTGTCATTAAAGGACCACGAATACTCAGCTCTATGATCCAGTTCTCGGCCACCATGGCCGACAAATGGAAAATAGTTGTTTTGAGATTCCAATCTACCGGCCACCCCTCAATTTAAAGAAAAAATCATTCATTTACAGTTTTCTCGCATTGAAATGGTAGTTCAACAAATAAAGATACCCCCTACATAAGTTTTTTCTTGTAGATCTAGAAAAAAATCACTTGAACTTACCGTTGAAGAAGTTATGTCCCACTACTTTTTTTCAATTGACCAACGCACAAACAACGTTCACTTCGACCACCATCTCTTGAACTGGCAGGGAAAGAATGATGAGTCTCTGAACAGGTGAATCTATGAAGGTATATGGCGGAAAAAGTATCAGAGAACTTTTGGCGGAATTTTCAAATATGTAGAGTTAGTATTTCTTGACATGATTTTTGGGTAACCTTCCACAGTCTGAAAATGAAAATATAATCAGGAAAATCTATACAAGTGTAGAAAGGACAAACTGATTAGTTCACCCCGATAAGTTATTGCGTTCACCAAATTATATTTCCTATGGAAAAATGATTCAATTTGTCAATAACTTGCCGTTTTCTGAATTTGCCTATCAAAAAATTTTTTTAAAAAATTCAAAAGATACTTCTCTATATAGTTTTTTGCTTGACGTTTCCATAGGAAATATAATTTGGTGAACGCAATAACTTATCGGGGTGAACTAATCAGTTTGGGGGTGAACTAATCAGTTTGCCCTTTCTACACTTGTATAGATTTTCCTGATTATATTTTCATTTTCAGACTGTGGAAGGTTACCCAAAAATCATGTCAAGAAACGTTGTTCCTCCACAAAAAACCACATTCATTCAATAGAGTTAGTATCTTTCTTATTATTTCATGAAAATGGCAAAAACGGCCGACAACTGGAAGTGGCCGGCAAACTGGCGCAATCACCCTACTCTCATTTCGGATGTCCATCGTCTTAATGTATTTGAAAAGGTTTACACGATGTTTTGAATGTGAATACTGTATTCAGACGATTGCAGATACAAACATTCGAAACATCGTGAAAACCTTTTCAAGAACATCAAGACGATGGATGTCCGAGACGAGAGTAATCAAGTTACCACATCGTCTACAACCTTCAAAGGGTATCGTAATTTATTGATAGTAAAAATTGGATATATCGTGATATTTATCGAAATTGTACTATAAACAAATATCAATATTGTGTAATTTTTTTATAATTGGTATTAAATTAAGAGTAATCAACTGAATCAGTAAAACAACAAATAAACAAACATTTATTTATATATATTCATTTGAAACATTTTATTTTTTAAAACAACTGAGCAAGAGGCAAGTCGTCCAATAAATTTTTTGACTGGATGGCATTGGCCACACAGCTTCCAAATCTGTGCGTGCCATTGCCTCTAATATAGCACCAATATGACCACCTACTTCAGTGTTTCCGGCCATACAAGTACAGTGAGCAGTACAAATGCTTTCATCCTTTTCAATTATGTACCAAACATCTGAAGGTTTTTAATTTGCCTTTTGTGAATACTTGACCTGAAAAAAAGTTATGTCAATTAGAAAGAACTATTACGAAAGTTGAGAAGTAATATTCTTAAACATCAAATCAATGTCTCTTATAATAAACAAATGTGGCAATAAACATCATAGAACAGATCAGAAGTTATAAATTGCTTCTTATGTATTATTATTCCTAATTTATAATAATTCACTTCGATGACTCAAGATTTGCAACTGTACATGTACCCATTAAAAAAAACCTGCTGCCTAGGAAAAAACATACTAGACTAACTAAAATATATAAATGATTCTGAATTTTTGTTCTCACCTTCACGACGAAGCCAGATTCAAAGTATGTATGGATTCTAAACTTGTATAGGGCTTCATCTGCATTTGGGAAAGCTGAGTAAAAAGCAAATACGAAATAATATCCATATTCGTAACAGGAGGAGCACCAACAATTGAACAATTCAGTTCAGAGATATTCAGTGTAAAAAGGATCTAAATCACTGATCAATCCTCAACTTCATTTTATACCTGTGACAAATACATTGATAAAAATGTAAACAAAAGATGGGGATGTATTTTCAAGCATACCGTTCACCAAAGCCTCTGCTTTCCAACAATAGTGTCTTCAGGTAATCACTCTCCATCTGAATATTATTAATTAACAACACAAAAGCTCCGAAAATAACAAAAAATACACTTTTACAAGCCAAAGGTACACACTGACAATGATATTCTTATGGCGATTATCGGTGTGTGTGCCAACAACCGCCATATTGGGTCACGTGGTATGGATTGCCTAATTTACATTAATGAGGTAAACCTTTGTTATGATTTTACTTCAAATTTAAATGTTTGAATGTTATCGTGCAACAAGCATTATCAAGCAACATGTGTACTATGGATTATGGGGATTGGAGTAAAGACATTTCACGTTTCCAAGTATTCAGTTTTGGCAATGCAGAGTTTTTTATTTCAAAATCGTGGACTTGTAGACAAGGTAGTCCTGGCTACAAATTCTTTGCCGAAAGTTATATCCACGATGTGTTTGCTCACAAAACTGATTTTACAATCAAAGCGAAGTGCTACAGACTTCATTTACAAGTGACATTTATTATTTTTCGAGTTATGTTAGTCTTAAGTGTTATTGTAGCGATAAAGATTTCTTATATTTGTATTTTACTGAGGTTACCCGTTTTACAATGAATAAATAAACAGAAAGACACAGGAGTATCTTTCTATAAAATTATCAGTTTATTTGTACATATCATAACCATTTTTGTGATTTACTAACAACTAGGTTGATTTGAGGAATAAAAGTTAATTTAGTGTCAAAAATAATCCCTAGAACTTCCATTTGTTATACTGATTGTAAATTTTGGTTTTTAAGTTTATACTGATAATCGACTGAAAGTACAAGCAAAAGTTCAGAAAAGCTGAAGATCCAATTCACGATTGGTTCTCCAAAACCATATGCTCTTAGTTTGGTAATAAGATGATTTATATTATCGAACGCCTTTGAAAAATCTGTATAAATAGCTGACCTAGTATTTATTTTCTAGTGCATTTATGATCAAGTTAGTGTAAATAATTAATCCCACATGAATTTGCTATGAGACAACAAATAATTTTGGAATTTCAGACTGGCAAACAGCTATATAGTTTTCAATGTTTTTTCCTTACTTATGAATGGGTTTCAAAAAGGTAAGTTGTACCCAGTAGTTCGAAAAAATTCCTGCTTTCAAGGATTTATCGAATTAAATTTGTATGGGTATGGCTAGTGTATATATGCACTTTTTCAAAAAATACTTTGGATGCCATACTTACAGAAGAAAATGTAAGACTTATTATTGTTAAAATATTCCTTTACAATACAAACTATTAAGTATCATTTACATTTGTGTTTTATACAACACAGAAGTTTGAACAAATTAACACAATGTAATGAAGCACAATTTATTTATTATCTATGGGTAAGCCCAACAAGTTGGCATAACAATAGTCACCTTACAAACAGGGCCGCCGAGAGCTAGTGCGGGCCCCAGGATAGCTATATGTTTCGGGCCCGCGAGTTAGTGCGGGCCCCGGGATAGCTATATGTTTCGGGCCCGCTTAAATATTGACCGTTTAAAATAATCATGGTAAACCTTTAATTTACTCACCAATATTACTCCTGATTTTAAAAAAATTAAAGGCTTGATGATCTGATGATTGAATGAAAATGCTTGAAAATCAAAATAAACATGTATTATATTAAAAATAAAAACAAGTAAAACAAAGACTGAGAGAGCTGCGCGGCAGAACTCTAACCAACCCTTTGCGTTGTGTATAAAGAGTTGGAAGTCGGTATAGCCCGTTACGTTGTGAGACATACTTTATGGTTATACTTTGCACAACTTAGCGGTCCGAGCTCCAGGCCCCCTTTGTGACCCGGGCCCCGGGAATTTGTCCCGGCTTCCCCGCTCTCCCGTCAGGCCTGCTTACAAACTTAAACTACTTATCACTAAACTAATAAAATTATTCATTTAGAAAACGTTATATGGTTCAATATTTAAGTTCGACATTAGCTTCATTGGCTGTACTGATTCTTGTAATCTTTTGATTTCTTGATTGTGGTATGTAATTTCGTTCCCTAATATATCTGGTTTTTTAACAGGTCTCCGATATTTTTGTGTGAGGTTGACTTTTGCGAGAGTGGGCTGCGTCATTGGAAAATGGCTGGCTTTTTTTTTTATGTTCTGGTTCCCACGAAAAGGGATATCCTGTAATGTTCAGAGAACATCGTGGGAACCAAGGGAAATAAGGTAGGAGTTGGTGTTCTTCTTAAATTTCTGGAGGTTGTATGCCTCGGGGAACACCTCCCTAGGCAATGAGTTCCAAAGCCTCGCTGTTCGTTGGATGAACGAGTCTTTGGAAAGTGATGTTCTGCAGGTCTCCAAAGTGACCACGAAGGGGTGTGATGACTGAACTTGACGGGTTAATCTCGAAGAGACTGCCAAAGCAGGAACGATTGTTGATATTTCAGAAGAGCATCACCCATGAAAATATCTATAAAATAGAGACAAATCGCCAACTTTTCTACGGTGTTCCAGACAAGTGAGCGAGTTTGTAAGCGAGGCATCACCGACGAGACGAATCGCCCTTTTTTGGACAGAATCCAATAGCTTCAGGATATGTTTAGGTGCCGCGCTCCAAATATGGGAACAGTATTCCAGGACAGGTCGGATCTGTGCCTTGTAGATCATAAGCGGGGGGGTGAAATAGCTCTTGGCACGAAACAAAAAACCAAGTTTTTGGGATGCACTTTTGGCAATGGACCTCACGTGATTTTCCCAGGAAAGGTTATTGCTGATAGTAATACCAAGCATCGATATGGATGACTTCAGTGGTATGGTTACTCCTGACAAAGTTATGTTAGGCACAGTGAGATCGGCTTTTCTAGAGAAAAGACAAGCTTGTGTTTTGTTTGCATTGAATTCTACCAAGTTATTAGATCCCCACTCGAGAATTGTTGCTAAGTCCATATTTATATGATTAACATTTCTTCCTCGTTCATTTCTGGTTTCACGGGCTGATATAGGGGCCCTGGAAGAGAAAGCGGTATGGAGGGTACTATCATCGGCAAAGCTGTGTACTGGACATGAAGTTGCTTTCAACAGGTCGTTGATGTGAAGTAGAAATAGTGTTGGTGCGAGAATAGATCCTTGCGGAACACCAGCATTTATGAGTAGAGTGTCGGATGAAACTCTATCGACCACTACATGGAGAGACCTGTTTGAGAGAAAACTACTAAGCAGAGAACACAGCTGAGGGGGCAAGCCATAAGACGGAAGCTTGGCGAGGAGTCCCTGGTGCCAAACTCGATCGAACGCCTTGGAGATATCTAATGCCACAGCTAAAGTTTCTCCATACTTTTCAATAGATAGCTGCCATATATGTGAGACGTAAGCGAGCAGGTCACCAGTTGATCTCTGATGGCGGAAGCCATATTGCCTATCGTTGACAATTCCTGAGTCTTCCAGATATTTCATGAGCTCGATGTTGATGGCTTTTTCCATGACCTTTGAAATAATAGATAGCAGTGCGATAGGTCTGTAGTTGCTATGTAGGGCCTTTTTGCCTTTTTTAGGGACTGGCTGTACTCTTGCAATTTTCCAATTGGACGGAAATACCCCAAATTGTAAGAGTGCTTGAACAACTTGCAAAGAACAGGTGTTAGTTCGGGGGCACATTT
The DNA here is from genome assembly GCA_018342105.1 of Gonioctena quinquepunctata. Lineage (NCBI taxonomy): Eukaryota > Metazoa > Arthropoda > Insecta > Coleoptera > Chrysomelidae > Gonioctena > Gonioctena quinquepunctata. The sequence continues at coordinate 152,092 of JAFIRS010000530.1, forward strand.
CTTGAGAACAATCGGCGGGATTCCGTCAGATCCACAGGCTTTGTTGGTGTTGAGACCCAGCAAAATCTTTCTGATAGTACGTTGGCGAAAGGTGATCTCGGGCATGTGACTGTCAATAGGTGTAATGTTCGGGGGTTGTTTTCCCGATGAATCCAGAGTGGAATTTCCAGCAAATAGGTGCGCAAAAATATTGGCTTTTTCCTGGGCAGTCGTTGCTAGTGTTCCATCTTCTTTGGTTAGAGGAGGAAATGAGCTGGAAGTGAAGTTTCTTCCCACAGCTTTGGCGAAAGACCAAAATGAACGGGATCCGTTAGGACATTCAGCAAGTTTTGATCTTATTTTGGCATTGTGGGCATCTTTTGAGCATTCTATTGTCTCTTTGCATATGCCTCTAGCCTCGACATATGCTGCTCTGGTCTCAGGGCCCGGATTTTTTAGCCATCGATGGTATGCTGCCTGTTTGGAAGCCACAGCTCTAGAGCAGTTTCTGTTAAACCAGGTCTTATCGGATGATGTTCTTCTTTCGGTATTTGTGAATACCTGAAGAAAAAAATACAATATTTTAGCAAGAAAAAATGTATTATTATACAAAGTATAGCTACCTTTTTTTTGGTGTAGAAGTGAAAGTATTTAACTGATCTTCAGCATGACTTTGCTCTTTTGATAAATTGCTATATACAGGAGTAAAAGCATTCACCTTAGTATTGACTTCGCTTCTATTCCCGCTTCGGTTTGACCACGACATTGAGACTTCTGTTAAAGGATCCTAGGACAATAATACACTATTATTAAAACATTCCAGCAATAATAATTCCAAATAAATACCGTGGATCTTGAAAGTTTGGTGTTTCTAGATAGAGTTTCAACTGCTTCGTGATGTGGAACATGTTCCATTTGCTCATATGTGTCGATGGCAGTCTAAAACGAAATCATTTAATTGTAATCATATTAACCAGAACAAAGATCTAATATTACCGTAGATGATGCAGTGGGCAAATCTTGCGTGTTGCTGCACGAAGGCTCTAATCTTAAAGTATTCGGGATAGCACATTTCTTCAATTTTCTAATATTGCCCCTATAATGAAATCATCATTTGTGAAGTGGCGCGAACAAACCTATGACAGAAGTGGTGCCATTGATTAATTATGGATGGAAGGATGTAGACTAAGATGCCTAAAAACCCTGGTGTATTCACTGATTTGATTTTGTTTGGAATTTTTGGGGGACAACAAATGAAAAACGTTGAATTCTGCTTAGAACTTCATTAGTAGATGGCGCGGTTAAGGATTGTTTGTTGTTTGTGTCACGCAAAATGACAAACTTCAAACCTATGAAATTTTCTTTTTCTGTCAACATTACTTCATGCAAAAAATTGTGAATTGATCGTTTACAAAGATTATAGTTCTACGAACAAGATCCCGCTCAGAACAGTTGGCGCGAAAATGAGATGAAATCCTCGAAACTTACTACAATGTTTACATCTGTCTGTCAAAAATCACATTTTTCTTGACTTCTACCTGGCGATTTTTTCAATGTGATTTCTTCTCAAATGGCCTTTTTGGGATTATGGAAACTTCCACGAAGGAATGAGAAAAGGTAGGAGAGTGGACTGATGTCTCTAGATGATGAATTAACTTGAAAATTGAGGGGATTGGAAAATGTCCACGATGACATTGTTTCATTAAACTTTCGGATACAAACTAGTACCAAGCCATTCACTGCCCATCTCTGCTGGACTAACCTTCTGATATGAACAAAATCAGAGAGTTCATTGTAGATATCATAAAATCTGAAGTTGAGAAATCGATGAATCCTAGTGTGCGACAGTCTAGGCTGCTTCCAGCTATCTTAGAATGACTTCTCAGGAAAAGGTGAGCCCTACTGACAAAGGTGAGGGGAGAAAACAATAATCTAAATGCTTCTCTTTTATTTTTCAGTAACAAGGAGGACGATCTAAACCAAGCAGGAGCTTGGAAGAACAAGGCCCACTCCCAAGATCGATAAGGCTAATGATTATGATTAGGATAATTATCACTTTTTAATAAACACATGAATTTCACAAGTAAGCGTGGACTTTTCATTCTATGAAGATATCTTGATTTTGGCTAGTGAATTCGGAACCGTCACAGAGGGTCCCATGGCTCTTTGGAAAAAAATATCCACTATATTCAGAATTTTTCAATACTTTTAGAAGATTTTCATCTCATGGGAAATTTTTTATACAAAATATATATACCTAATATAAAAAATAAATATAAAAGTAATAATAAAATTATTTGACTTGCTAGTTACTAGATAAATTACAATTACAAGTTGAAAAAAATTATTACAATGGGCAAAGGTAGTTCAGAGAAGATTCAAATTAATTTATACATATACGAGTCATTTTACTAGTAGTGGAGTGATATTAGATTTTAGCTCCAGAAAGTTAGGTGACTGTGGGAACTTTTCACTGTACATTAGTGAAGATGTGAGGAACAACATATAAAAAGTTAGCAACCGTAAAGCGTGTGCTTAATTTATTATTTAACAAATAAGTTGCAAAATTACATTGTTTATTGAATATCTTAAAATATATATAAATTAAAAAAAAACTGATACCACCATTCGAAAGAATGGAAGATTTTATATAAAAGAGGTATATGCAACTTTTTTTTAATAAAAAATAAGCTGCAGATTTTTTTTCTAATGTACAAAACCCTGAGGTAGCGACATTGAAGTGCATCTCTTAAGGAGCACGTAGCCACGAGCGCACTTCACTTAATTTGTTAAAACTTTTGATCTAATTGATAAAATTAACCTAACAAAAATTCAAATGAAAGAAGGAAAAAGTAGCTAACGAGATGTCTTGTTTTCAAATGTAAAAAAATGAATAGGAATAGTACATATATGAAGTTATGTCAAAGTAAAATTTTCCATAAAATCAATTAATGATCTGCCATTCTTTAAATTTTCAAGATAAACATCTGAAATTTGTACAGTTTAGTCCCAAAATGACCCTTGAGACGGTGTGCAAATGAAAAACAATCATAAAGTTTTACTTAAATACAGTCGTCAAAATATTAAATGATTTCAAAAAATTAATGAATGAATTTTTAGGACATGCTTCAAAAACCAAAAACTCTAGTTCAAAATCGATATCAAGATTTTTCAATAGTACTTTCTGAAGCTTGTAATCTGTACTTCAGGAAGGTTTGATTGGTTTTATTGAAAAAATTGAATTAATAATACAATTTCGACAAAAATAAACAAATGTTGGTCCAAAATCCCTGAAATTTTTTGTTAAATAAAATTTAATAACGTTTATATAGAAAAAAAATAAGTTTGCCTAACCAACATATATTTATATTACGACCTCAAACAAGGTATACGCAGCGTATAATATTTTATTTAATTTTTTAATATAAGTGTAAATTGTATCAAATACGAAAATATTATGTTTTTTCAGTAAATTGACGAATTGTTCATTTTTATAAATGAGTTCCTGCTTAAAATTTTTGTTTACAATAGAAATATTAGTTTATCTTTTGATGTACTTTATATTGGATCGAAAATATCATATTTGAATGTTAGAGAGAGATTGAACATCAGAGAACGCTTGATCGGTACGATTAGTGCTCACCTGACGCTCTACGTATTAGTGGAGTAAAATTACATTTAATCTTTTAGAAGTTGGGGGACAATTAACCATACAAAATAAATTGGTACGGCTCTTAATTAGAATTATTTCAGAACACCTTTCGAAAATTCTATACAGGGTGTAACTGAATAAGTGTAAAACATTTAAGGAGGTGATTCCTCATCGAAAAAAAGATAGGATCTTTCATATAAAGAAACTTCATTGGAGCATCCCTTGTTAAGATACAGCCCCTTAAAGGGGGTACATAAAATTTGTATAACAATTTTTTTCACAAGCACTGAAAAAGTTACAATATTGAAATTAACCTGACGTTTTGTACTACCAAAAAGACACTTAGCCAGTAATTTATTTGGTTTACCCCATGGTTGTAAGGGGTGAAAAACGCAACCCCTAAAATTTATTTCCAATGTAACTTTTTGTCTTATCATTTGTTTACCATTTAAAAATTTATTTCCGATAGCCTGTTTCATTCTAAACAAAAAATGTCTCTTGGGTTTTTTGCCCAAAATAAACCAGTAAGCAGCAAAACATTATTTTACGAACAACTACAGAGATACATCGTCATAAATGCGAACTGGATTTATTGTTATTTTGTAGTTAGTACCTGCATTAAACGATTAAAGGGTAATAAACAAAACTAAGTTATTAATAACAAAACACACAACATGTAGAAATCATAGTGAATGTTCAATATGTCTACCTTCAAACATTACGCATGCGTCTAGACGTCGGCGCATTGAGCCACGTATTCGCTCAAATATTCCTGGGGTCTCTGATTACCCTGCACGCATCGATGATGCGGTTTCTTAAGTCCTCTACATCGCGAACAGGAGTACGATATACCAAATGCTGTGAATGGCCCCAAATAGAGAAATCGAGAGGATTGAGATCCGGGGATCGAGCGGGCCATTTATGTGGTCCTCCTCGACCTATCCACTGATTTGCATATGTTTCAGTTAAATGCTGACGTGCTACTTGACTAAAATGGGCGGAGCCCCATCATGCATAAAAACATATCCCTTCTGACGCCCAAAGGAACTTCCTCCAGCAGTACTGGATGCACTTCTCTTAAAAATTGAACGTATGCCTCACCATTTAATCGAGGAGGTAGAAAATGAGGCCCAATTAAATCATCCCCAATAACTCCGAGCCACACGTTAAGAGAAAACTGTTCTTGATGGCTAGTTTCGACAATAGCGTGAGGGTTTTCATCAGCCCATATGTGGTAATTATGAAAATTAATAATCTTGTCCCGAGAAAACTACATTCGTCTGTGAATTCTATCGTCTTCAGAAAGTCACAATTTCTTCTAATCATTTCCAGCATCCAATTGCAAAATTCAAGACGGTTCGGAAAGTCTCGCGGTAACAGTGCCTGTACTCGTTGCAGATGGTAAGGGTATAAGAGTTGTTCCTTTAAAATTCGAAATACCGTCATATGATCAACATTTAGCTGGAAAGCAATCTTTCTAGTACTGGTAGTAGGTTGTTCTTCAATCAAATTAAGTACTGCTTCCTCAAGCTGTGGTGTTCGTATTTCTCGATGGCGACCACAATCCTGCGTTCTTTGTCGAATGAACCATATTCTCGTAATCGTTGATGAAGTCGAGCAAATATTCTATGTGAAGGATGCTGCCGTTGAGGATACATTTCAGCATATCTTCTAGAAGCTTCTAACCCATTCCCCTGCGACAGACCGTAAACGTAATGCATATCAGCCATTTCCTCATTTGTGTATGCCATTTTATTAACAAGTGAATTATTGAAGTAACAAATTAAGAACAGAACAACAACACACAATTAGTATTAATTCAATTTCGAAAATTCCCAAACTGACAGCGTCATACCAATTTAATTGTCACTATCGCTAATAGCGACCTACTAGATAGATTAGTTTCGTATTTTCGCATTTATGACGATGTATCTCTGTAGTTGTTCGTAAAATAATGTTTTGCTGCTTACTGGTTTATTTTGGGCAAAAAACCCAAGAGACATTTTTTGTTTAGAATGAAACAGGCTATCGGAAATAAATGGTAAACAAATAATAAGACAAAAAGTTACATTGGAAATAAATTTTAGGGGTTGCGTTTTTCACCCTTACAACCATGGGGTAAACCAAATAAATTACTGGCTAAGTGTCTTTTTGGTAGTACAAAACGTCAGGTTAATTTCAATATTGTAACTTTTTCAGTGCTTGTGAAAAAAATTGTTATACAAATTTTATGTACCCCCTTTAAGGGGCTGTATCTTAACAAGGGATGCTCCAATGAAGTTTCTTTATATGAAAGATCCTATCTTTTTTTCGATGAGGAATCACCTCCTTGAATGTTTTACACTTATTCAGTTACACCCTGTATAACACTGACATGGAATAGTTTGTTCTAAAATATGTTACATCGATCGATCAACCTCAAAATATTTCACAACGAATTGACATAACCTTAAAGACGACAAAAGCACAATCACAGAACGGATCAGAGACACAAATCACAAAAACACCCTGTGTGGTCTGTAATTGCAGTTTACTGAATTATGACAAGAAACGACATCGGCGCCATCTGAAACTCTAGATAACTCCCTTCATCAAGCGGGCTGGTGTCCCCCAGTTTGTCCCAATATTTTACAGGTATAAGTGAATACACCATGGTTTTTAGACATCTTAATGTAGACACTTTTATTTACCCGTGGTTTTGTTTTGCGTCCCAGTTCCGAGTTTCAAGCCCAATCGCCATTCACCATTTTCCCGCATTATGGTTCCTTGTTTAGGGAAGCAATGAAATGAGATCCTACTGGTTTTATCGTACCGTGACCGGCACTTGGTAACACAACATTGTTGAGGCATACTAAAATTTTTATTTTCAAAAACTCTATAAACATAAACAAACAGCATCCAACATCCAAAAGAATGTCATCTGTCAATTGTCAATGATTGACCAATAAGATTCATTCCTAGCCCACAAGTGACGCGCGCAACTTTCACCTGCACAGGTAATTCTGGAAGGCGGCCCTTTGATCTTTTAAGGTCCAATTGTCGTGACTTTAATTTAAAATTTGGATTGTATAATGCCATTTCTGGGCGGTAAATTCAAACTGTCGATTGAAATACATTTCAAGTGATAAATCAAGTCCCGAAAAAACAGTTGGAAATTAATGATACCGGATACAAAGCACTTTGTTCACAAATTCAAATACCAAACAGCCATCAATGACAACAATCCGTCGCCTAGAAATTTGAGGTTGATTAGAAACAAGCCAAACATTTTATTTTGGCGGGACGCCTGAATCACGCTTCTGTGTAGGTGAGGTGTTCTGTGATTATAGTTCTACGAACAAGATCCCTCACAGAACAGTTGGCGCGAAAATGAGATGTAATCCTTGAAATTTACTTCAATGTTTACATCTGACTGTCAAAAATCAGATGACTGCTTGATTTTTCTTGGCGTCGACCTGTTGATTTTTCCAAAGTGATTTCTTCTTAAACGGCCTTTTTGAGATCATGGAAACTTCCACGAAGGAAGAATAAAAGATAGGAAAGTGACGATGAATTGACTTGAAAATTGAGGGCGTTGGAAAATGTTCCCGGTGACATTGTTTCATTAAACTTTCCGGTCACGGTAACTTTCTGAACTGAACAAAATCAGAGAGTTCATTGTTGATGAAGTTGAGAAATCGATTAATCCTGGTCGGCGACAGTCTAGGCTGCTTCCAGCTATCTTAGAAAATGACTTATCCGGAAAAGGTGAGCCCTACTAACAAAGGCGAGGAGAGAAAACAATCTAAATCAGCTTTTCTTTTAATTTTCAGTAACACCCACATGAGATAATCGGAGGAGGGGGATTGTACACGTTTTACGTGGAATTGTTCGTTTGATTTTTGTTTTGTTGGGCGCCAACTAGCTCAGTCTTTGGTCTGTTAATAAGTAAATAATGCACACTGCCACTTTGTACTTATAATAGTTATAATTTTGATCAATGCAGAAGATACATTCTTTTGTTGTGGTTCACCCAATATTAAGGGGACTAGCCAATTTCCAAATCCACCACATAACCTGGGAACCCCCGATGTCTTGCTTGCTTGCTTACTTTTTTCTTTAAGGCCCTATCCATTCCAGATAATCAGCCAGCTGACGGAAATCCACATCACCTAAGAACGTATTCTGTCGGCTTCGATTTCCCTTCGGGGGGCACCGGGATAGTCTCACTCGAAATGATACCTCAAATGCCCATTACTTTCACAACATATAATTTTTAAATTTTTCAATGCACGTGGAACGGCTGTACAAAAACTGACCCCCGATGTCTCTCCCGGTTAGGTTAGAGTCTTCCTCTTTTTTTTACAATTCTCGCGCGCTATTTTTTTCATGGTTGCCAGTTACACAATATTCTACAAGAGGATCTAAACCAAGCAGTTGGTCGGAAAAACAAGGCCCACTTTCAAGATCGATAAGGCTAATGACAATTATTATTAGTATAATTATCACCTTTTTATAAACACATGAATTTCACAAGTAAGCGTGAACTTTTCATTCTATGAAGATATCTTGATTTGGCCAGTAAATTCCGAACCATCACAGAGGGTTCCATGGCTCTTGAGAAAAAAATATCCACTATATTTAGAATTTTCCATCTCTTAATCAAATATACTTATAGTCAGAAGAGTGTCATCTCATGGGCAAATTTTTGTACAAAATAGATATAAAAGTAATGACAAAATATTTGACTTGCTAGTTACTAGATAAATTACAATCACAAGTTGAAAAAAATTATTACGATGGGCAAAGGTAGTTCAGAGAAGATACAAATTAATTTATACATATACGAGTCATTTTACTGCGAAGATAATTTGAGTTCTTGCGATAAGATAGTCGTGTTGTCTGCCAAAATAGTGAACATCTCTTAATTAAGCTGAGAGACTATCAGTTTTCACAATCTGGGTTCTGGGTTCAGATGGGACCAATTGAAGCTCCGTCCTCTGAAGCTGTAGAGATGAAGCTTACGTAACAGTTAAATGAGAAACATATTTTTTCAATGATATATTCCTACCAAAATGAGTCATTACATCATTTAATATTGAAAGTTTATAGCATAAATATAAAGATGAAGTAAAAACATGTCTCAATTTTTCAGAAACTTTAAATTTAGGACTACTCACAGTTTTGTCAGGATATGTCTAGGGATATTACTTTTTTTACAATGTTCCACGTTCCAGCCCATGTTTTCTATTTCATGTATTGCTTACAATAATGTATTCCTGCACAGTCCTTACATTTAATCTCTTAAGGTTTTGACATTGGCCCACAAGACAGAAGTATCAATGTACAAATTGATTTCCCCGATATTTCAAAGGACGTCACAGATAAGAGGGAAATTGAGGTTTGCTGATTTTTGAAGGTAACATAGATATTGGGTATATGTTTGATGTTCTTATCATATCTTATAATTTTCGGTCCGGATCGAATCAAATAAGATGCGGAAGTTCAATTGAAAAAATAATGCATATATTTCTAAAAAATGTTTTGGTGAGAGCATATGACAAGCTTCTTTCTCAGTTTTGGGGTACTAAGATTTCCAACTATTTCAATTATAGAAAACTGCTCTGATGAGGTTTTTGTGGAATGTAGGATGCAGTACGATCCAAAAAACAATGAAATTAGGTTACCGATATCTATGAGTACTTACAGTTTGAATTTTAGATTTATTTACATAATACCACAACAAGAATAAGTTGTGATGTCTATTGTAAACTCAATTTTTTTCAAATAAAAATTCATTTCTCAGGTGTGGAGTCAAAAAGTTTGTTTCAGCAAAAAAAGCTGTTAATGATGGCAAGGGTAATTCCCAATTATTAGAAAAAAAAACACTTCAGGATATTTTGTAATGCCTCTCTTTTAATTTTCGCATATGATATCATTTTAGACTATCTTTTGTGTTGATAAGAAATACGCTTGAAAGAACGGTATGGATTTTATTATAATCATCGAATGGATTTTTATTATTTCCAATCAAGCACATTTACATAATTCAAACAGCTTCAATTGCAGATTCTTCAATAAAAGATTATTCACACTACTCGGTACACACACATTCGGAGAACTATAGTGATACATGATTTCAATGAATATAAAATCTGTGCTACTTTTCAAGTTTTGTCACTTATAATTACACGAAGCTTTTTTTGTCTTGACATTTCGATGAGAATGTCGTTGCTTGGCAATTTAACGAAAAAAGCTACCTCTGAAAAAATTACGGGTCTGTGGGAGGAGTAATTTTTTCTGGCGGTTTTTTGAGTTGAATTGCCTAAAGGCAAGGAAACTCGAATTATAAAAGTTAAGTTCACTTCGATAAAAAAAGCTATAGTGTAATTCGGTACAATTTAATAAATACATATTCAATTTACATATTCGGTCATTTAGAAACCTCATCGGTCTTTAGTAACTCTGCTAGACGTACTAGAATTAGACCGTTTTAAAAGTTAGGTTCCGTTTTGTCCCTGGAAACTTAGGGCAAAGTTTTGCCGCTGCCATAGTGACAAAAACACAACCCCTTATGGGATTTTTTGTGTATGCATTAAATTGTCTAATATATAAATCAATCCTAGCGAAGTATCCATGGAATAGGTAGCTTGTCATGAAGAACTTAGCAAGAACCATAAAAAATGTAATAATGTATTTATCTGAAACCGAACTTTGAATAGTTGCAATCTAATGTAGACCTTTTTGGTTAGATCGTTAATTGCAGATTCAGTGGTCCAGACCTTTTTGAGAATTTCAAAATTCAATATGAATAAATTGACCTAACCTAACCTGCCCAACAAAAATGGAGTCCATATTATAAATCCATCGTCAATAACTGAAACTCTTCGACTCATTCTGGAGACTAAAACAATCATTTATAAATCATGAACAGTTGAAATATCGATTCAGTTTCATGGCTATATAAATGAGAACATAATAATATTTCATCCCATCCGGAAACTTGTCCTAAATTTTTTTAGTATGAAAACACCCGAAGCGTTTCCTCGTGTACGATCCCCGACACTTGATGTCACATGACAGGCTTTCCTGGCTCCTAATTGGCTACACCGAAGCTACACCAAACTCTGAATTAATGAATGAAATCAAAAGTGACCGCATTTGGAGGATTTTGAAACGATTTTACTATTTCATTCATGGATAGGGTTAGTGATTTCTCTAGTCTTTGCTTCTACTCTGTAAGATAAATAACACTTTTTATCATTAACTTCACATTTGTACTGCCAGTGGCGGATTTACACACTTCCACAGCATAGGCTGTTACATTTTTGCCGCCCTTGCCTCCACAATAGTAAGTTCCTAGATTATTTTTACAATTTGGTTGAAATTCCACAAGAAATAGTTTTTGTGTAAAGTAGAACCATAAATCTAAGAAGGTCGTAAATCACCAACCACTTGAGTTATCAGCAGGCGGTGGATTCTACGCAGAGTTGTACCTGCCCTAGCCATTAAATTTTGTTTTATAGGTAGGTATAATGATATTGAGTTGAGATAATTATTAAGAAAAATCGCTTGAATATAATTGATAATTGTTTATTTATATCTAATATATGATAATAATATATATATATATATAATTATATTATGTAATAATATATGATATACCTAATTAATGTAAAATGTCAAACTATATAAAAAGTTCAGTTTCTCGATAAAAGGTATTTATAAGCAAAATTACTCACGAACATCAGTTTCACTTTCACTGTCATCATCCAAATTGATATTAAACTATTCTTTGGGAATTTTTCTATATATGTATGTAAACGTGATCAAATGATCTTTATTGGGCTTACAAACAGTTACAAAATATTAATTGATTTCTATGAGACGGCAAAAAAAATCGGTCCCAAATTTGCCGCCCCCAAAAATCTGCCGTCCTAGGCTCAAGCCTACACAGCCTGCTGTAAATCCTCCACTGAGTACATCTAAGAGGATCATTATTATTCATAGCCGATAAAGCTGAACGGGGAGTCTACCAGAAGCAGAGACGTACTCGATATAATGAAATTTTCACAAGACGATGTTTTATTGACGGCTCGGTTTAACAAATTATTTCGCTGGTAAAAAATATTATATTTACTAACGAGTGTGGAAAGTGGTAGGTAATTTATAGTAAATTCGTAGACAATGAGTATTTCTAAACTACTATTTTTTTAAACTGAAATATCCTTTTTATCTTCTAGTAGGCAAAGAAGTATAGTTTTCCAAATACAAGTAAAAAACTTTTTAACAAAAAATTAAACCGACGAAATACGGAACTGAAAAGTAAAAAATAAAATAAACCTTCTTAGTCTCAGTAACTAAGCTCCTAAACTAATGTAAGTAACTAATTTTGAGTCGGCGCCAAAAATTTTTTTTGAAGTAATTTAATGATGTTCGTTGATTGTTTGTTTGGCGCCGACTCAAAATTAGTTACTTACATTAGTTACTGAGACTAAGAAGGTTTATTTTATTTTTTACTTTTCAGTTCCGTATTTCGTCTGTTTAATTTTTTGTTAAAAAGTTTCTATTTTTAAATTTTTTATGGCTAAAATATACTAATTACTACCTACTTGTTTTTTGATTACTTCCAAAATACTTACTTACCCACCTTACTTCAACTATTACCAGTTAAATAATATAATAATAATAATAATAATGTTTATTTGCACAATAATTGACAATACATATACAATGTAGCAAATAAACAAGACGAATCTGCAAAGCCTAATGGCTGTGTGCAGAGTAAGTATTCACTTTGATAAAATAAAAATTGTATTAATGATTTAATGATTTATGTTACCTACATCTACTGCAATCAATATTCAAACCTTACAATACTACTACAGTAATAATTGGAAAGTGAATAAAATGTAATAATAATAATAATTCATATACCTTTTGATTCAATAGATGTAGGTAACATACCAAAGGATGAAGGGGCATACATTGTTTGCCCTACAATAGATAAAGATCTGTACCTAGGGTATGACAGGGTATGTGTGCAGTTAATCCAGACACTTAAAGTAGTAACATATTTAAAAGACACATAATTAATGAGGGTAATAATTATAATATTAGATCTAAAATATCAATATGTAAGATTAATATTTCTCATGTTGACACACATTAAGATATAGCATATGTACATGCAGATGATCAAGTAGTTGAATAACATAAAAAATAAAATAGTCATTAAAAAAAATTAAAAATATGTTAAGGCAGTAAAAGTATATTTAAAGTCAACTTTATCATACATATTGAGGCATATTAGAATAAAATTACATTTGAAAGTATGACATAAAATTAAAAAAAAAAAGGGAAAATTGTCTAACTATTTTTCAATTATCGCACTATACAATTTAACGTAAGTAATAAACCCACAATAGCTAGAGCCGCGCGTAGGTTTTTCCTTGCCAAAAAGTATGTGTAATTATTTGAACAATTATATATTTTCTTTGTGTATAATCTCAAATTGTATAGAATTGAGATATTAGAAGTTTGTATTTCCGAGATAGGCATTCTATGACAGTAGACTGCTAATGATCTTGAAATTGGTGCCAAGTATAAATTTTTTCATTTTCTTTTTGTACAAATTGCGCGAGTTTATTTCAAATACTTCGTTTTTATGTTTTACGGGTAGAAAGTTGAACGCTTTGACAGAAAGGTAAGTGAAGCTTCTCTGTCCAATTTTTTTTGTTGATAAAGGTATTTTCATGAAGTTTCCAGTTTTTTGTCTTGTAGAGTATCTATGATCCACATTTTCAAGAAGAGCTTTGTGAGAATAAAGGTGGAGGATCAGATTGTGAAATAGTATTTGACGAATACTCAGGACTTCTGCTTCTGCATATAGAGATTCACTAGAATAAGTGGGGTCTTTACTGAGTATGATTTTACTGATTATCTACTTTTACTATTTGTTGTAATATAAATTATTTTTGTTGTTCTGGTTAGTTTATTTCATTACTTTGTATATCATTCCATCATCTCATAGAATATAATGGTTTTGACGGATGTGGAACAGAAATAATGTCAGTAGCGATCTGTCATTGTCAACTACGTATGTGTGCCAATGTTCATAAGTGAAAAATCAATTATCCCCTATTTTACTACCCGTAAGGGTATATAATTCCATTCGAAATCTAAATATAAGGTATACCCATCTATTGAAAAAAGAATCATCCAAATCGAAGAACCCAGTACAAAGTTATGCCTGATAGAATCGGTTAACGGACCAGAATTCAGAGGGTGAGTGATCAATATCCTCCATTTTGCTACCCTTAGGGGTGGAGTTCATCTTTAAAATTCAAATGGGACCACCTTCGAAGTACACCCTATCCACTGAAAAAATTATTGGAATCGGGCGAGCAGTAAAAAGTTATGCGTGATCATACATTAAAAAAAATTATGGAAAAAAGAAATATACGGGTCGACTAGAAAACCTCCTCCTTTTTGGTTTCGTCGGTTGAAAATAGGTGCTTATTCTTGATGTATCGGAAAGAGTAAAAAAAATTGGAATCCAACGAGGACCGCGTGTACCAATTTTGAACCAGATTGAAAAAAAACAAAAATACCATTTCATTCCTCTACCCTTACTAAGAAATATTATACATTCTTGTTTTATCTGGAAAAAGCTTTAATAACCTAAATCACATAAGTTTGGGTCAAAACTAATCAAATGTTTGTGGAATAGACATTTTGCGGGAGATTAATTATGAAAACACGATTTAGTCTTGTCACTAGGTGTAGTCATGCCCTGTATATTGATGCACATGAGCGTATTCAATATTCTCAACCCGTAAATAAAATTTAAACCAACCAATAATTGTAATTAAAACTCAATAATACATTATTTATCCTAATTGAATTTAGTATTGGTTAGGTGGATGTGGAAAAATAAAAAATAAAATCAATAATCAAACAATGTACAAATTTTCAATATCCTACGGGACCACCTTCGCGCTCCGAATTGTTCTGGAAAACATTTCGCGGCGAACATTTTTCAACATAGTTCTGTTGATCAGTGCTGCACAATTCCTTATACAAACTTCTAAATGTTCTACATTTCGAAATGGGCGTGGTTTATAAACATTGCTCTTCAGGTAACCCCATAACGGCGTTAGGTCTGGAGACCTAGCAGGCCAAGGATTACCTGAATATCGACCTATCCACTGCTCACCAAACTCATTGTTCAACCACTCCCGCACTTCATTCGAAGAATGAATAGAAGCCCCATCTTGTTGAAAGAATAAAGGAATCCGCTCTTGTAATGGTAGGTTGTCGATAAATGTTTATGACAGGCGCTGAAAATTTATAAAATATGTTGTTCGGGAAGGTTATGATGTGGTTTCTACGACAACAGTTTCGTTAATCATTGCCTTAGACTGTGTCGGATGATTATAAGGCACTAGTATTTTATTGACTTCATAAGATATTTTGTAATCAAAAGCATTATGACTTTTCAACATTCCAGATGTAGATAGCATATAAAATTGATATTTCAATGATTTGTTATCATTTCGAAATTATTCATATGAGGCTGGCTCTGGAATAGTGTCTAACAATAACCGAATATCAGCCTACCTTCGTATCATCATATTGTGCTGAGAAGATTAGGTTTATCTTCATTTTAGATTTCAACGCTTCACCTATTGACCCTGGTAAGTAAAAAATAATGATTAGTTATGTTATTCGTCCGTTTATCGCTGAATGTTTACTTAGACCCCAGCAGATTGCGATATAACTCAAATAGTTGATATAGAGTCGTTATGGAAGTTTTGAAACGATCTGATTGATCGTTGCTATTATCGGAAGGTTCTATAAGCGAACCATCATACTGTGTATTCCAGTAAAAATGTTCCACCTCATGTATCAAAAGAGAATACAAGCTCTCATTTGTGAGGCAACAAAAAAGTCATATTGAATATACAAATATAGAATTATTCTAGGTAAAAAGTAAAATATTCATACTGAAGTTCCTACCGTCAAAGGGTGCAAGATCCTGTATTTTTTTGTTCTTATTATTGAATTGTTTTAAAAGAGAGGAAGAGTTGTCAAAATAAATTTGTCGAGCCCTAATGTCAGTTTAACTTTTCGACGATAACTAAGTTATTTACTAGCCAAAGGCAAATTTTTTGTAACAAAATCATTAACTTCTGAGGCACGGGCTCATAATAGAAGGCGGCTTATCGGTGAGCGGTGAGAATCAAAAACAAAGGGAGTAAGTAGAAAAATAGTTGTCTTTTGTCGGAGACCGGACATAATGAAAAATTATATTAATTTGGCTTGTTTTCGCAAGAAAGGGGCATTTCACATGTGTACTTCAAACAAGATTAGTTAATCGTTCAGTTTATAGATCTTCATTTTTCAGTGTAGTAGAAACTGTCATCAGTGATCTAAAAGTGAAATAGAATATATTGTGAAAAATGGTAAGTAGGTTCCTATGTAACACTGGTATTATTAACGAACGAACGAACGAACTTGCTGGTCTGTTCCTCATACATTGAAAAAACATAGCCACAATATATATATATATATATATATATACAGTGTGACCCATTTAAAATGGAACCACCCCTGTAGAATACGTATTTTTCAATCATTCTCAAAAAACTTTACTTTCATTTCCAAGGCATTCTATGGTTTTTTTTCTTCGTCAAAAACGGCAAAAGTTTATTGGACAATTTTTGTTTCAAAATTCGACTACACCACTGGATTTGTAGTCGTTATAAATGAAAACCATGAAAATTTCATAAAAAAATACTGATTACCAACGAAGTTACAACAACTTTAATTTTGGAAACAAAGTATTTGATTATAATTTTTATTTAGATTATAGACATTTAAAATCTGGCAACACTGCCGATACAAAGTAGAACACCAGTGAATTTGTACAGCGAAAATCCGAAGTCAATAGCTCATTCCGTTCTACAGTTATAACTCCTGAAAGTATGGTAATGTGAGCGATTTTGTAATAAAAATCTGACTACGCCACTGGATTTGTAAATTATATTCCCTCAAAATAATGTATATAAGTTTAGGTTATGAGTGTATTCGAAAATAACAGAAAATTAAAAATTCATTTTCAAGTTATGCAGTTTTCCATAGCCAATAAAAACGAAATGAACCGAATCAAGTTTTAAAGTATCAACATTATTTATTTAATAATAAAACAGAAAGCAGGACAAAAAATGTTCCTTTTAAATTCTGCAAAACTCAATTGAAACAAGCTTTCAGAGAAGGTATCAATAATTTGAGGAAAGCTGAACTAATACATTAGGCATAGGTATTGTACTAAATCAATAGTAGGCTGTGATTTAGTACACCACAAATCGCTCACATTACCATACTTTCAGGAGTTATAACTGTAGAACAGAATGAGCTATTGACTTCGGATTTCCGCTGTACAAATTCACCGGTGTTCTACTTTGTATCGGCAGTGTTGCCAGATTTCAAATAGGTCTATAATCTAATTAAAAATTATAATCAAATACTTTGTTTCCAAAATTAAAGTTGTTGTAACTTTGTTGTTAACCAATATGTTTTTATGAAATTTTGATTATGTTCATTTATAAGGACTACGAATCCAGTGGTGTAGTCAAATTTGAAAACAAAAATTGCCTAATGAACTTTTGCCGTTTTTGACAAAGAAAAAAACCCGTAGAGTGCCTTGGAAATGAAACTAAATGAAAATGAAAATTTGTGTCAAGATACAGTTTTTGATGCTTAATATTAAAAAAAATATATTTTTGAGATTGACTGAAAAATGTGTTTTCTACAGGGGTGGTTCCATTTTAAATGGGTCACACTGTATATATATATATATATATATAGAAATTGAAGAAAGAAAAAAAATATATATATATATATATACAGTGCGCGCGTAAAGTATGGAAACATGAAGATATCTTTGACACCCGGTAAGATACAATAACAAAATTTTGGTTATGTATATTAGATGGACCAGCGATTTTAAATTTTATATTCTCGACGTTGCCAAATGTACAGTTTCTTAGATATACGAACAATGTGTTTATTTATTTTTTAAATGGGACAACCCGTTTTTTTTACAATTTTCTGTTACAGTTTTCTATTGCCGATGCAGCATACAAACTGTTAATGCCAATATTGACCATTAATTTCAAGAAATTAGGAAAAATATTTTTATTGCAGTCGTTGATATTAAAATAAAGAGAAAATAAAATGGGCCCCTTGGTATTTGTTAAAGTTCAAAAAAGTCTTTGCTGTTTTTGTACTGATAAACATGATATGAATATCGGTTTCATTTCGTTAAATCAAGTAGGTTTTACTGTCAGTAGGTACGTCGTGATACATCTTTGTCGTGATTAACTGTCAGTAGGTACCTACGTCGTGATAGTTTTTTGAAAATAGGCTTACCATCAATAAAAATCAGAGTAAAATACAATGGTACATTTAACAGAGCGTCAAAGAATTGAAATTTTAATACTAAAAGATGTGGTGACAGGTAATACCATAATATTATGAAATTTGCTCGGAAATTTGAGTATGTTTTATTTGCGACATTATTTGTAGGACACGAACACACGAAGAGGTATGTGAAATATTCAATAACAAGTATGAAAAATGGTAAGTATGTTCCTATGTATCACTGATATTATCAACGAACGAACGAACGACCTTACTGTTCTGCTCTTCAAACATTAAAAAAACATAGCCATATAACCATATAAGGACTGAAAGACAGAATTACAGAGGAGATAGTACTAATTTCTCCGGAAATGATTTGAAAAGTCTTGGATGGATTTTCATGCAGAATAGATTTCTGTTTCCAAAGACAAGGAGGTCATATTGAACATCTCCTTTAATTTTTTTCTTTAGGCATTGTTTTCTGTTTATACTGCAATATTAATTACAAAATAAAAATGTTTTTCCTAATTTCTTAAAATTAATGGTCACTATTGGCCATCAACAGTTTTTATGCTACATCGGCAATAGTAAACTGTAACAGAAAATTGTAAAATATACGTGTTGTACCATTAAAAAATAAACATATTGTGGAAACTGTACATTTGGCAACGTCGAAAATATAAAATTTTAAATCTGATACACCTATCGAAGAAAAGGAAATAAATAAAACGGTAAAACACTGGATCAACTATACACCTGAGGTAGAGAATAATCCCGAAAATAATGATATTGAATTAGTTTGTGAGACCTTCTCGGATGTTCTCAAGTCAGTTGCACCTTCAAATGCAACAAATAAGTCTACAAAATGAGCACCACAGATAATGTAGGAAGATTTCCCAAACTTGATGAAAAACCTCAAAAATGACCTCTGTTTCACAAGCAATTCAAGACTATTTGTGACTTCAGCAGCGAAGAAATCTTGCTCAAATTACAGATAAGTTTGAAGAGAGGAGCCAAAGCTGCTGTTGCATTTCTAATAAGGATTTCTAATATTAGGGGCCTGCAATACATCACAGACATGAACATACAGTGACTGATTACATTTTGAACTGAAGTTAACAATGAAGACGCTAAATACAACAGGACACCTCGAGAATCCTCAATTATTGAATAGTATATTGTTTCACGAGTGACGAAAGTAACATTTTTTGAAGCGAGAGAACAGTTTACCAGCCGAGGCTGGTAATGTTCACGAGCTTCAAAAAATGTTTTCGACGAGTGAAAGACTATACTTTTTCTACAACCCTGTTCATATCATAATAATATGCTAAAAAAGAACGATGAACAAATATTTTATTTTAAATTATTACAATCAAGATTTTTATGTATTGAGGTAGACGATGCCACATCTGTTTTGTTGTTAACTGATGTCACTCCAGATGAAGATGCGCCGTAATCGGATAGCGTTGTATTTTGTATGGATTGTAAAATTTTGGTTTGTATTTGATTTTTGCTGCTAACTGATTGATCAACATATCCCTCCGCAACGTTACTAGATTTCCAGCCTCGATGCTTTTTAATTGAAGTAAATCACCTCCTGCATCCACTAATAGCGTTGCGGAAGTTCTACGCAAACAATACCCAGTATATTTTTGGGGACCAGGCAAGTTTAAATATTGAGCTAGTTGCATAGGAAATTTACTGAATGTATTTATTTCCACAACCTGTCTAGTACACTTTCCGTTCTGGTAGTTAATAAAGAACCTTGAATTGATTTTGTCCATATCTAGTGGACGGAAGTTCATATTTATTTTAGAGGAACCCAGAAATGTGGAAGGAACGCGGTATTTTTGTTTTTGTTACGTATTGTAACTGATAGTGAGTTTATACAGCAAGTAAAATAAAATAAGAAATAAAATAAAGTAATTTAAAAAGTTAAAACTACACAACATCCATAACAGGTTTATACAAAAATAAAATAAAATAAGAAGTAATATAAAATAGGAAGTAAAATAAAAGATGGTTAACTTTTATCTTTTATTTTATTTTACTTGACAAGTTGTTAGGCATATGTACATATTGAATAATTTAGACAAATTGACGAGATAGGATGATACATGACATGATATAAATGCAGTCGTCATCATATTTTTGTTTCCATAACCGGAAAACGGTGTGATCACTGGCATTTTTTTAAATTTATTTTTGTCTTTGAATGACTAGATTTTAAAATATTGGTAGTTTTGTCAACAATTGCTTATATTTTACTAAATAAACAATAACGGGGACCAAATTTTCGAGTATTCATCATTGAAGTTTGAGGTAACAACATAAAATCCCAAATTTCGATTGACAGCTTTCTTACTTCTTACATTCTCTATAAACACTCTGAAAATTATTACTTCTTATTTTACTTTATTTTATTTCTTATTTTATTTTACTTTCTGTATAAACTCACTTTAAGAGTATACTGCTGGTATCTTTCACATCATTTACGTCAAATCTTTTGATTCGTGGCAACGACAAGCCCCCAAAATTCCAAAAACTAAGGCTACCTACAAACGTTAATATTAATATCATTAAGAATTTGTTGCAATAATAAAGTAATTAACTTACCTTAGTCATTAAGTATTTGGAGTCGGGTGCATTCTCTCAGGAAGTGTGTATCTCATCGGAAGATTTTTTTTTAGACTTTTGACTTCTAAAACCTTCAGATTTTCGTTTAAAAAAAAAAACGTAACTTGAGATATTTACTGATATCGATATTATTTTTAATCGATAAAGTGGTTCTCAACATCGAATACATAGACCATAGCGTCGATGACTTAAATTTTTTTGACAACCATACAAAATACGCAAACAGCACAGTTCTCGAAAATGAATTCACGTGATTATCAACTCTCCAATCCATGAATTTTGCATATATTTCTTCATATCTCTTTTTATATTCTACTGGTAATAAATCCAAAGAGGTTTCCTCAGCTTGATTTGCTATTTCTGGTGGAGTATTTGGAAAATCTAAATCACTTTCACTTTCCGAATCAGAAATCATGATAACTTAAAAAACTAACAATGCTTTCAGAGCAAACTGACAAGTCTAAACAATTAACGAGGAACGTCAAACTAATGAAACCAGGCAAGTAGATATAAATTGTTTTTAAATCTCACGGTATTTTTACGATTCTATTTTGCTTTTTAATTAAACAAAAGTAGAAAAATTGCATTTTAATTATAGAAACGATTTGTGCCTTTGTTTATCAATAATTTAAAGTCATCAAAACATTATATACGATGGCGGGAAATGATTGAAAATATAAATTTAACTTTCGTCACTAGAAACAAACTTAACGTTATGAGAATTTCTCTCACTGCGACGGGAATCACGTTTTCGCTGAAGGTACTCTATTACAAAATGACGTCTTTTCGTAAAGGGTTGTAGGAAAACATCTTTTATACAAACTTCCAGACGTACTGAAATTGAAGTGGTGTTAAATTGTAGCTAGTAAAAAAGGTCAAGTCAATCTAGAAGATTTTTCGAAACGGGGAGGAGAAGCAGCCAATGCAGCGGACTGAACCAATGTTTCAAGCAAAGAAAGCAGAAATAGTATTTATCACCAAATAATTGTAGGATGATAACTGCCATTATTGAGAAAAAAAGGACCACGATGAAATATGTCCTCAGATGAAATATGTCCTCAGAGCAAAAGTTGGAATGGTCACCGAGAAAAAATTATGTTTTTTTTGTTTGAGAAAGAACCATCAAAAGTTCAAATGTCGAAGGAAAAAGAAATGTGAAACAAATGGATGCCAGATGTTCCATCATCATCTGCTACAAGAATATCTAATATAAACATAAATTATCAACTGTACATTTGGATAACATCCACTACATGCTATTCAGCTGCAAACCACCATTCTCATGTAACCAACACGTAATTCTTCCTGAAAAAAACAATTTTATTTAGGCCACTGTTAATGCAATGTTGATTTCACTGTGTATTGATCAACTCATATTGTACACATTTATTTAATTTTATCTTTTTCTTATTCTTTATCACAATTTAATATTTCTTGATACGCCATTCATGGGAAGTTCTGAAATATGGCTATGCCAACGTACTGCCTTTTGGGGATTTCTTAGTTCAATTATATCATACATATTTTGCAGAAAAATATATTTCAAATAGAAAAGGAAAACATTCTCAATTGGATATTGAAAACGAAGATTGTTCTGGATGTTGAAATTAAGCTGATGGCATCATTTTTATCGTGAATTTTAAAATTTCCCGAAATATATTTTTTAAATATTTAAGTGAGAATGTTTCCCTTTTCAACATGAATACCTCCCGAAAGGTTATCTTGAACCATGGAAGGTAATAGCTAAAATTTATCTTTCAGTCGCAGATGATTCCACTTCCAATTTTATGAACACCCTGTACACATTTCCAAACAAATCTTCCGAATAACTAACATACCACGAGCAAATTGTTTGAGCCCAGATAATGATCTAAACATCCAATGATAAGCGGATTCCCGATTCCACAAACAATTGCAGTTACCAACTGAGGTTGATAAATTCTAGTCAATCAAACATATTATGCAAGTCGGAAAATTCTGAATACTCAAGTTGATAAGAGTTCTATAATACGGAGTAGTTTATCGCATTTTTTTTCTGTTTATCACGTGATTGATGCATAGCATACCTGACAACTAAAACGTAGACATTGTATTTTGTATACAGCTCGAAAAGTGTATTCAACAGGTGTATAATTTTTCATTTTCGATGTTTCTTGCCAAAGGAGGAAACATAACACTGCAGCAGCCACACAAGCCGTACAAATGTAACGCACTCCTGAAAAACGTTATTGCAATAATTATATTGCTACAAGCGTCCACATATTCGAAATTGGTATCCTCTCGGAAACCTCTAATAATAATAATGTTTATTGTTCATTGAAATTTACGATGTTAACAATTGAAATATAGAGACACAATAAACTCAGGAACCTATTAAAACTTTATCAGTTGCGTATGGGTCTCTAGTATGTTTTAATTTATATTTCTTTTTAATCGCAATATTAAAACATGGCGAAAATTATTTGGCTTTTATAATAATTACAGTACCTACATACAATATCGAAATGATGTATACAGTTTTATGTGAACAAAATAATAAAAAAATACTAATTAATACCTAGTATATAAATGCAGAATATAAAATAACAATTTCTCAAATTCAATAAATTCAAATAATAAAATAGATCAACTTTATATTGCTCCCAATCGGTCGACTTTATATTGATCCCAATTCTAACTAACCTTCGAAATGAATCATTATTGGTTAACCAAAAGTGATTGTTTATTTTTTATCTTCCCTGAATACAAGGTGAGTCAGAAGTACTTTGACAAACTTCAGGTATTGATTTCTAATATGAATTTCCAAATAAATCCGGAACTCTTCGTTTCCAAGATACAGGGTGAAGTTTTTTTTTATTTTCGTTTTTTTTTAAATAACTTTCGAAATACTGACCTTAATTGAACTAAAATTGGTATTGAGAGGTTTTTTGAGGTGTCGAATCCGAACCTGATGTTATTATTGCTCTTACTCGTAGGGGGCGCCACCTACACGTATTTTTCTTTTTTTTAAGTTTTATAACTTTTTTGAGCGTACTTCTAGCACATTTTTCACTGAAAAAAATCCATTTTTCTATCGTATCTACGTAAAAAAGCTACCCTTGTTACAAGTTGCTATAAGCAACCGTGTTCTAGATATTTGGACTTCAAGTTGATTATTTGATAATCGATGCGTGTTGAAGTTATTACCATTATTTTGCATTTTTCACAAGAATGCTTAGGAAATGAATTTGACGTTTAAGTAAGTAGTTTTTGTAATTACATATTATGTGACAGTTAAAGGTTTTTTTGAAGTTTCTGTAAGTTTTAAAACATTAATTTTGAAAAAATTGATTATTCAAACAATAATGCTTATTTAGCCGATATGCATTTCGTTGATGACCTTTCGGATGGCAATGCGCGCGAAGCAAGACGTATTCACCAGGAGCGATTTCCTAATCGAGTACTGCCTTCAGCTCCAACATTTACCAGTCTCCACCGTCGTTTGGCAGAAACAGGTAGCTTTAAGAGGGCAGCTGATATTATTGGAAGGCAACGAGCAGTCCGAACCCCAGAATTGGAAGAAGCTGGTTTGAACGCTCTCGAGGAGAATCCAGAAACAAGAATAATCGCTGAAGCTCTCAATTCTACTCAGTCCACAGTTTGGAGAATTATCCACGATCAACAATTTTATCCATACCATATTCAAAGGGTACAAGCTCTTTTGCCACGAGACTTTCCCCAACGCATTACTATGTGTCAGTGGTTTTTGAGAAAATTGGCTGGAAATCCTCAATTTTTAAGATATGTACTCTTCACGGACGAGGCAAACTTCTCCCGAAATGCTATCATAAACTTTCATAACAACCATGTTTGGGCTCTGGAAAATCCGCACGCAGTTAGTAAAAGACATTATCAGTATCAATTTTCTGTAAATGTATGGGCGGTAATAATTAATAATTACTTGATAGGTCCTTTCTTTCTTCCGTTCCGACTGAATGGCGCAACTTACAGAGACTTTTTAGAAAATGAATTGCCGGGACTACTTCAGAATGTGCCATTGTTCGGGATCTTGGCAGATTATTTGACTCCAAAGTAACATTTAAGACACACATTGATAATATTGTCTCTAAATCATTCAAATTATTAGGTTTCATTCAAAGATCTTCAGATCAATTTTCCATTTGCAATTCCAAGATATTGTACTGCTATCTGGTTCGATCAGTTATTGAATATAATTGTATGATATGGTGTCCGTTTTATCAAGCAGATATCAATAAAATTGAGAGAGTTCAAAATAAATAAGGTCGTGTACATTTAAACTTGGTTATCAGAGGAGAGACTATGAATATTCTGACATTTTGAACATATTAAATTTATCAAGTTTAGAACATCGAAGAGCTGAAATAGACTTGAGATTCCTGCACAGGGTTATAAATGGAGCTATAAGTTGTCCAAATTTAATTGAACTCTTTAATCTAAATGTCAATCCCAGAAGAACAAGAATTTCAGAACTGTTCATGGTTCCTCATCACACTACGAACTATGGTCAAAATGAGTCAACTACAAGAGTAGTTAAATTAGCAAATAAAAATAGTGGAATAATTGATTTATTCGATACATCCACATATTCATTCAAAAGTCAAATGAGGCACATTCATTTGTTATAACTTAGTTTTAGTTTATTATGTTTATATTTGTAGATATATATATTTATAGAAAATGAGAATTATCTCTTGAAAATTTATGTTTTTTGTGAATTGGCATGTCCGTAAATAAATAAATAAATTAGAAATTCGTATCCGTATGTGGTTTATGAATGATGGGGCTCCGGCCCATTTCAGCGTTGTAGTCAGGGAATCCCTTAACACTGTCTATCCAAATCGATGGATCGGTAGGGTGTAGAAGAACCTAACCAGGCGTGGGCACCAAGGTCCCCAGATCTAAACGCGCTAGATTTTTATTTTTGGGGACATTTGAAGTCACTAGTTCATAAAACTCCACTAGCGAACGAGGAAGATCTAAGAAACCGAATAGTAGACGCCTGTGAAACAATAAGAAACACACCAATAATTTTTGAGCGGGTACGAGATTCAATGACTAGAAGACTGAATGCCTGTATCTTCGCTGAAGATAGACACTTTGAACAATTTATTTGAATACAATTTAGTTTCCTTTATTTTATTTTATTCTACATATTCAAAATTTCTTGAAATAAAATGTTGATATTTCTTGCAAATTTTATTAAAACAAATACAGATTTTGCACTTTTGATACAAAAATAACTGTTTCAAACGAGCAAAAATAAATAGAAAAAAACAAAACTACTTACTCAAACGTCAAATTCATTGCCTAAGCATTCTTGTGAAAAATTCAAAATGATAACTAATAACTTCAACACGCACCGATTATCAAATAATCGACTTGAAATTTTCAAGTCCAAATATCTAGAAAACGGTTGCTTATAGTGACTTGTAACAAGGGTAGCTTTTTTACGTAGATATGATAGAAAAATTGATTTTTTACTGAAAAATGTGCTAAAAGTACGCTAAAAAAAGTTATGAATCTTCAAAAAAGAAAAAGACGTGTAGGTGGCGCCTCCCTACGAGTAAGAGCAATAATAACATCAGGTTCGAATTCGACACCTCAAAAAACCTCTCAATACCAATTTTCGTTCAATTAAGGTCAGTATTTCGAAAGTTATTTAAAAAAAATACATATATTTATTTGGACAATTCATATTAGATTATTATGAGGAATCACTTCCTTAAGTTTGTCAAAGTACTTCTGACTGACCCTGTATATTAACCGTATGGGATGGGCAGTGGCTAGCTGCTCCTCACGCGACGGCTCTGCTGTGGATTGCTGCAAGCCTGCAAGCCTTGACCTTCTTCATTCTCGGAATTCTTTCGATCCTCCTTTCTTCTGCACTCCAGCTATGATTTGAAGATAATTGAGATATGTAATTGTTTATAACGGAAGATATAAAGATATCGATACGGGGAAGCAAAACCGATGTGTTGGGTATTTTCCTACAACTATTCATGGTCGTTCTGTTAAAGTCATAGTAAACGAAACTTCTACTTCATCCCAATATCATTCAAGAAGAATGCTCGACATTGGATGTTTATATATGAAATATACAGTCCGTATTTTTTATGTCAATCAATCAATCAATCAATTTATTTATCATAAAATATACTTATAAATTCAATCACAAGGACCAAAGACAGATGCATGTTTATGACAAGTCACAAATAAGTATCAAAATAAAATAAAATAAAATACCTACCATTAGATGACATGATAAACATTGAGAAATTCATCTTTACAGGAACATACTTTTCGGACAAAAGGTAAAAAACGTAAATACACAAGAGACAACAAAGAGAGACAGTCATATATATAAGTATGCTATATTGAATACAAATCAAATCAATTGCATATATCGCGAACATAACACAAATTATACTAAGTACTCATCTATAGTGTAGCAGGTCTTCTGAACTAGCTGTTGTTTCAGTCTTGTTTTGAAAATATTTACATTGAGGGAGCTCTTAATATGCTCATCAAGAGAGTTGTATAATTTACAACCAGTAAAAAAAAACTTTTTTGGTACAGCGTAGTCCGGTGATTCTCAGGTTGTAGTTGGCCTTGGAAACGTGTATTATGGTTATGCTTCTAACAGTATTCAAAAACTTGTTTTTATTTTTATAGACGTATGTACAAACTTCCAGTATATATAAGCTTACAACAGTTAGGATTTTGAATTTTTTAAAATAATCTCTGCAGCTCGTTACTAGCAAGAATTCTAATCGCATATTTCTGAAGTACCAGTACTCTATTAACATGTGCACAATTTCCCCAAATCAAAACTCCATACTTTATATGGGAATGAAAATTTGCTAGTACAATGATAGCAGTATGTACTCACTACAGTGGTTCTTCATAAATTTCAGACTATAACAGCTACTCTGTAATTTTTTACACAAACAATCAATATGACAATCCCAGTGAAGTTGCCTATCATAGGTAACCCCCAATAGTTTCACTGATTTACTACTTACTATTTCATTATAAGAACCTTTAAAAAGTTTGATTTCATCAAAAAGAACAGTTATTGTTTTACGATGATTCAGTTGTAGGTTATTATTGTTGTTCCATTTTACAATATTGGCATATACCGCTTCAGCAGTAGTTTTCAGCTTATTGAGATCCTTGTCAACAACCAAAATATTCGTGTCATCTGCATAGCAGATAACACAAACATTCTGAACCCTTTGAAAGTAGAGGGCCTAAGACAGAACCTTGCGGCACACCTTGCTCTACATCCATTTCTTCAGAGAAAATGTTGTTGACTCTTATTATTTGTTTTCTTTTACTGAGGTATGACACTTATTCCATATCTCTCTATTTTGGCACTAATTAATCGATGATCCACTAGGTCGAAAGCTTTCGAAAAATCAATGAAAATACCCAAAGCAAACATTTTTTTGTCAATACTTGAAATGAACTCAGATAGTGCTGTCTCTGTACTTTTGTTACTACAGAAACCATGTTGGTCGGACGATAAGAGTTTTTTAGACGAAACCAAAAAGTCTAGTCGACCCGTATATTTTTTTTCCATCATTTTTTTTTCCATCTTTTTTTTTTATGTATGATCACGCATAACTTTTTACTGAGGCGTCCGATTCCGATAATTCTTTTTTCAGTGGATAGCGTGTACTCCGAAGGTGGTCCCATTTGAATTTAAAAGATGAAATCCACCCCTAAGGGTAGCAACATGAAGGATATTGATCACTCACCCTCTGAATTCTGGTCCGTTAACCGATTCTATCAGGCATTTCAAAACTTTATGCAGTTCAATAACATCCATAACACTAATAACAAGCTCCTAGACCTAATTTTTTGCAATTGTAGCAAAATAAATCAATTACATCACTGTTCTAATCCCCTAGTCCACGAAGATAGTCATCACCCCGCAATAGAATTTATTTGCGACGTTAACCATATCCGAAACCTTCGAAGACAATCGAACAATTGCTATTACAATTTCAAAAAAGCCGATAACTCTCGAATAGACCAAGTAGTATCCGCTATTGCATGGGATAACAACTTTGCTGGAAAGTCTTTGAACAGCAATGTAAAGTATTTTTATGAAACTATTAGAGAAATTATAGACAATGAGGTACCAAAGTATCGCAAAAGTAGATATTTTCCATCCTACTATAGAAAAGCAACCATACGTGCGGTTATAGAAAAGAATAAATTTCACAAAAAATGGAAAATATATAAAAATGAGAATGACCTCAATTTATTCAAAGTACTCAGAGCTCGCTCGAAAAGACTAATCGAAATAGATTTCAAAAACTATCTGCACTCTATTGAACATGAATTACCCTCTAATTCTAAACAATTCTGGAAATACGCCTCTATCAAAAAACAATGCGCAAGTAAAATTCCAAACGAGCTTAGTTATGATGACACCGTAGCTAATAATGGACAGGATATTTGCAACCTGTTTTCAACTTACTTTCAAAGCGTGTACACACCAGAAACACATGACTTCAATTATAACAGCTCACCGTCAACCAATATTAATATTAATAACGAACTACATCACGTTCAACTCACAGAAAATGAGGTAGAAAACGGGTTGAAAGAGCTTGATATTAATAAAGCTGCTGGACCGGATGGAATACCGCCAATATTTTTGAAAACATGCTCTAAATCACTAGCTAAACCCCTAACTTCGATTTTTAACCAATCAATTAACAGTGAACAATTTGCCGAATACTGGAAAAACGCGGATGAATCGATTTAATAGAATAAAAAAACTATCTGCGATTCCTAAATTATTCGAAAAATTAGTTTACAAATATATGCATTTTCTCGTGAAATCCATCATCATATCAGAACAGCATGGTTTCTTTGCAGGGCGATCATTGGAATCGAATTTAATAGAATATAGTGAATATTTATATAGTAACATGGACCACAGACTACAAGTTGACGCCATTTACACCGACTTCAGCAAGGCATTCGATAAGGTTAGCCATAATCTTCTTCTCGAGCGGCTTGCCGAGGTTGGGGTACGAGGCTCACTATTGAGATGGGTGGAATCTTATATAAAGAATAGGTCCCAATCTGTAACAGTTCAAGGATTTCGTTCGGAAGAGTATATTTCCTCATCAGGTGTCCCTCAAGGATCACACCTGGGACCTTTATTTTTTATCATTTATGTAAATAACATAAAGTCGTGTTTTAAACATGCCAACTTCCTGTTATATGCAGATGATATGAAACTTTACCTAACCGTACGAAATTTAAACGACTGTCACAAGATCCAAGATGACCTTGGTTGGTTGGTTGGTTGGTTTGAGACTGACGAGCCAGAGACAGGGTTGGCACTTAGCTTCCCTTGACACTGCGACCAGCTAGGGTCTATTGTATCACTCTGTCGTCAGTGGTTCCTCATTCAAACAGGTTTGTGCCTTTAATTAGGTTAAGAAGCCTGTTGATAAGGTTCTTCGGATTCATGCCTGTTTCCGGGCTGATCTCTCCAAAGGTTCTGTGTCGCCTACTACTTAGGGCGTCACAGTCGAAGATGATATGAGAGGCTGTTTCCTCCTCTTCATCACACAGCCTACACTCCACGGTTTCCCTGCGTACTCCCATGGTGTTTAGGTGTTTTCTTAGGCCGCAGTGTCCAGTCAACAGACCTATTATTATACGAGCCTTCGTTCTGTTCAGGTTCAGAAGGTCAGCCGTCAGGGTCCGGTTTGGATGCCCTACCATGACTTTGCTGTGTATTTGCCCGACAGTTTGATCCCAATATTGTTGGTGTCTTCTTTTATCCACTCGGCGATCAGGGTCCTGCATCGGTTTTGCTAATCCGTGTGCAGGTTCTGGCCCTGTGAATAGCGTTTCAGATGCTTGTCTAGCTAGCTGGTCCGCTTTGACGTTGCCTTCAATGCCTCTATGACCTGGCACCCACATCAAGGTGACCTTGTTGTGTTTTGCCAGCTCGATGAGGTTCTGGAGGCAGTCCCAGACCAGTTTGGACTTTATCTGTGTAGAGTTGAGTGCTTTGATAGCACTTTGACAGTCAGATAGAATGTAGATGTGTTTTCCTATAACCACTTTCTAGATTCTTCTGAATGCATACCATGATAGCATGTGTTTCAGCTTGGAATATCGTGGAGTATTTACCAAGTGGTATTATGTAGTATCCCTTCTTGGCCTAACCACATGTATTCCTGCTCCCGTTCCTTCAACTGTCTTTGAACCGTCTGTATACCAGACTATGTCCGCAGTTGATTGTGATTCTATACTCAGGGCCCATCAGATTCATCAATTCGTGTTTCGAATGGTTTTCGAATGAGTATAGGGGTTGCATGTAATCTGAAATCATTTCGAGTTCTTCGATGTTGGTTACATGAGTGATTCTGGTATGTCCAGTTGTTCGGATTCTCCAGTTTTCGTTTGTTTCAGTCTGTATGCACTCATCCTGGCCTCTCCAATGACATGTAAGTCAAGGGGTTCGAGGTTTAGGATGATTTCCATTGCAGCTGTTGGAGTGCTGTTCATTGCACCCGTGATGCAGAGACAGGCAAGCCTCTGGATTTTCCCAAGGTTGATTTTGCCTGTCTTTGATTTGTTTTGGCCACCATAAGAGTGAGCCATAAGTTATTCTTGGTCTTATTACCGCTGTGTAAAGCCAGTGCATGGCTTTCGGTTTAAGCCCCAGGTTTTTCAAAAGCTCTCCTGCACATCATGAAGGTTATCTTGCTTTTGTTGGTTACATGTTGAAGATGCGGGTTCCAGGTTAGTTTCTTGTCAAGAATCAGCCCTAGATATTTCACCTGCTCTACTACTTGTAATGTTTCACCGAATAGTCTAGGAGGTATGAGATCTCCCATGTTTCTTCTCCGGGTGAAGGGAATTAGTGTTGTTTTGTTCGGATTTGCCCTTAGGCTCTCTCTGTTACACCATTCCTCTACTGTCCTCAGTGCATTTTGCATTAGCTCTGAGGTTGTTCGAGTATTCTTTCCTTGATGAGGATGACTAGGTCATCTGCATACCCTTGAGAGTAATACCCTTGGTTATTCAGAGAAATTAGCAGTTCGTCTACAACCATGTCCCACAGAAGGGGGGAGAGTATGCCCCCCTGTGGGGTACCTCTGGAAATTTCAACCTGCTCTGTTTCCTCGAACATGTTGGCTTGGACCAGTCTATTATGAAGCATTGAGTGTATCCACCTGCAGGTGGTTTCGTCAATGCCTCTTCGAGTGGCCGCAGAGACCATACTTTCAAAGGAGGTGTTGTCGAAGGCTCCTTCGATGTCTAGAAAAGTGCATAGTGCAATTTCTTTGTTTGCTAGAGACTCTTCAAGCCTTGAAACAAGCTGATGAAGTGCTGTCTCGCATGATTTTCCTGTTAGATAGGCATGTTGGTTTTGATGTAAAGGCCGTTCTACAAGAGCGGTTTCCCTTATGTCTCTATCTATCAGTTTTTCTAAGCCTTTCAGAAGAAACGACGATAGGCTTATTGGTCTGTATGCCTTTGCCTGGTCATATGAGTCTCGTCCAGGTTTCGGAATAAAGACCACATTTACAGTTTTCCAGGTTTGAGGTAGCCATCCCAATGCTAGGCTCAGCCTGTACAGTCTGCACAGTTCTGGTGCTAGATATTCAACTCCGCTCTGAAGTAGTATGGGAAATACTCCATCTGGGCCCGGAGACTTGTAAGGCTTGAAGGAGTTTATTGCCCACACTACTTTTGAATGAGTTACCGTTCGTTTAGCCACTTCCCAGTCTGCCCTTTTGGCCCTCAAATGAAGGTTTGCAGGGATTTCATATCTGGGGTTTTGATTTGTGGTGACAGTGGATCCTGGGAAGTGTGTATGGAGCAAGAGTTCCATAGTTTCCTTCCCAGTGTTGGTGTAATGTAAGATGACCTTGATAGACTTAGTGAATATTGTGACTCGTCTAACTTATATTTGAATTTTCAAAAATGCCATTGCATCACATTCACAAGGAATATAAATCCGGTACACTTCGATTATTCTATAGGGAATGGTCAAATAACCAGGGTTAGTGAGATTAGGGACCTAGGAATTATATTCGATTCCAAACTAATTTTTGATCTACATGTCGAATCAATCGCAAACTCCGCCTCAAGAATGTTAGGCTATGTAATGAGAACATGTAAACATTTCGAAAACATCAAGTCTTCAATTTGTGTCTATAATGCATTTGTGTACAGTAAGCTAAATTTCGCTTCTATTATATGGAGTCCTCAATACAAAACGTATATAAACCGCCTGGAAAACATTCAGAACAAATTTGTCAAATATATTAGTTTTAAACAAAATTTCAATTACAACGGCGACATTGAAAATGCGAGAAAACATTTCAATATTATATCACTATCGAGTAGAAGAGTGATCTCTGATTTCCATTTCGGAGAACTAATTCGTCTCAAAACTCTCCTCTATGTAGAATTGTTCGAAATGCTAACAGGTACACTGATCAAATCGATATTTTCTCCAAATCCCACCAAAAATTAAAGACCACTTTGAAACGACTCATGTATCAAACAATTTCTGCTTAAATTAGTAAAAGCAAACAACTAACAAAAAAAACACTTTATCTTTGTTACTTTGTTTCAATTGCTGTCTGAAATTAGTATTAGTATATAAGTTTAAGTATAAGTAAAATTAAATGTATAATGTAGGTACTTTAGTGGACTTTTGTCTGTCTGTATCTTTCATGACCATTAAATAAATAAATAAATAAATAAATAAATAACTTTGTACTGGGTTCTTCGATTTGGATGATTCTTTTTTTAATAGATAGGGTATACCTAATATTAAGATTTCGAATGGAATTATATACCCTTACGGGTGGAAAAATAGGGGATAATTGATTTTTCACTTATGAACATTGGCACACACATACGTACTTGCCAATGACAGATCGCTACTGACATTATTTCTGTTCAACATCCGTCAAAACCATTATATTCTGTGAGAGGATGGAATGATATAGAAAGTAATGAAATAAACTAACCAGAACAACAAAAGTAATTTATATTTAAAAAAATTTTAAAAAAGTATTTTGGAAGTAATAAAAAACAAGTAGGTAGTAATTAGTAATTTACCAAAAAAATTAAAAATAAAAACTTTTTAACAAAAATTAAACCGACGAAATACGGAACTGAAAAGTAAAAAATAAAATAAACCTTCTTAGTCTCAGTAACTAAGCTCCTAAACTAATGTAAGTAACTAATTTTGAGTCGGCTCCAAACAAACAAGCAAATGAATTAGGTAAGGAGTAAAATGATGGCATCGAGTTGCGCGGTGACATTCTGATAATTTTTTTGAAGTAATTTAATGATGTTCGTTGATTGTTTGTTTGGCGCCGACTCAAAATTAGTTACTTACATTAGTTTGGAGCTTAGTTACTGGACTAAGAAGGTTTATTTTATTTTTTACTTTTCAGTTCCGTATTTCGTCGGTTTAATTTTTTGTTAAAAAGTTTTTACTCAAGTAAGTAATTGGTTAACCGATCCTTAATTGTCATCTCAAATAATTTAGAGATACTGCATAACAGGCTTATTGCTCTGTAGTTAACTAAATCATTCGGATATTGTTTTCTTGTAAAGTGGCTGAACTATTGCCAGTTTGAAGTTATCTGGGAATGTTCCTTCCTCAAAACAAAGATTGATTAGGTAATTCAGAGGTTTACTAATCCACGAGCTGCATTTCCTCAATAAATTATTGGAAATATTATCATGGCCAGAGGAGTTGGAAGATTTCAGTCTACTTATTAATGACTCAACTTCAACAATCGTAACGGGTTCTAGATAAAATGATATGTGCGATAAGGAAATATTTGAATCTAAAAAGCTATAGTCGCATTTAAAATTTTTATTGATAGGGATGGTGAACTGGTTTGCAAACTGATTAGCAACAATCTGATCTGGTAAAGGATAGTTATTTTGTGTAATAGTTAATTCATTATTTTTATACCTACCTGTTTTCAATTCATTAATCACTTTCCACATAGCTTTCGTTTTATTTTCCGATCCATGTATCGCATGTCATTATATTTAATTTGATATTTTGGGGAAACAAGTCAGAAGTTAATGGTGCATTCACCTTACAAAAACGAGTATTACGTATTATAAAAAATATGAACTTCGCACAGACATGTAGAGGAGTGATCAAATCAGAAAATATGCTAACATTATATGGGTTGTATATTTATGAATACCTTAGCTTTTTGTTCTGCAATAAAAAAGAGTTCACAAACAACACGGTACAAGAACCTAGAACAAGAAATCTCACTTTAGCGTTACCCACGCATCGACCAAGCCTGTTTCAACAAGTTTCCAAGGGAAATTAAGGCAATTATTAAGAAGGGTTTGTTGAAAAATAATGTAATCAAACTATTGACTGAAATTGAGCCTTATAGTCTACAGGAATATTATAATTATAGTTACCGATGATGTACATCTTACAATGTATTAAATTATGGTTATAATTTATAAGTTCTCTGTCGTCATTTTCATTTTATATTTATCAAAGATTGTAAATCATTGTTAGACCTAATTTGAAATAAGGAAATTTTCTATTATATTCTATTCTAATGTTTTTTTGACAATAGAGCATTTCTGATTCTGATTCTTCCGAGTAGTCGAGCGGTCTAAGGCGCTAGATTTAAACTGGTGCACGAAAGGAAGCGTAGGTTTAAACCCCAGCGCAGCTTTTTTTTAATTTTTTCCTTCGAAATTTAATTGGTTTGGGACGAATATTCGCCTCAAACAAATAATTTTTCATGTCTAAGAGCTGGTAGATCGAGTAATAAAATGAAATGTTTTTACAAGCCTTTATTTAGTTTCACATATGTATGTTCAGTTTAAATCTTGCAAGTGAATTTTGTTCATAATTCAGGTGACAATGCATTATGGAATTTTTGCCAAAGAAAAAACAAAATGGCGGCTCCAATATTATTATTATTATTATTATTATTATTATTACATATAAGAAAAGGCTGAGGACAGAGTCCTATGTAAGACTAAAAAAAACAAACTAAAGAGATCAACAATACAGTGCATGCAAAAGAAAAATAATTAATATATGCGTAGGAACAATTATGCAAATGTCTATTTTGTTTTTAAAACTATTCACTGAGTCAGAATTCACAACATCGTTGGGTAAGTTATTCCATGTTTCGAAAATACGATTCACCAAAAAATGTTGTCTCTGCCTAGTGGCAAATTTCTCCTTTCTTAATTTGAGATTATGACCACGTAACCGCGAATCATTGTTGAAAACAAAAAGTTCTTTCTGATTAGCATAATTATACTTAGCTATACGGAAGGATATGATGAGGTCCCCACGGAGTCGACGTTGGTCAAAAGCTATCCTCAGTCTTTCGGGATAGGTTGGACGCACTTCGCCAAAAGTCATACGCGTGGCTCGACGCTGAACGTTATCCAACAAATTCTTATCGCTCACCAAAACAGGACACCACACCGGACCTGCGTACTCCATAATTGGACGAACGTAGGTTTTGTAGAGTTTTATGGAACTTGAGTATGATAGATGGGAGAACGTTTTGCGGATGAGGTAGATCAGTGTGTTGGCGCGCTTGCATGTGGATGTAACATGTTCGGACCAAGTTAGGTCAGTATTAATAGTCACTCCCAGATCGACATGTGAAGACACTATACGTATCTGTTGACCGTTTATTGTGTACGCGTGGAGTGGATTGTTCTTTCCTTGATGAAGTACGACGCACTTGTCGGCCTTAAGAGGTAAAAGCCAATCCTTACACCACCGACTAATCGAGTTGAGGTCTTCTTGGAGGAGTTGATGTTCCACTATGGCATTTCCATACAGTTTAGTATCATCGGCATAAAACGACTTGCAGGACTTCATATGAAGAGCAAGATCACTTGCATAAACAACGAAGAGGAGAGGGCCAAGAACAGACCCCTGGGGGACTCCACTTGTGACTTGTCTGTCCGAAGAAAAAGAGTGACTCACTTTGACCGTAAAAATTCTTTCTGTCATGTAATTTTCAACCCATGAGTTTAGTTGGCCCCGAATACCGAGTTTGTGCATTAGCCTCCTCACTGGGACCCTGTCGAAAGCCTTGGCAAAGTCAAGATGAACGATATCTGTCGGTGTTTTTTTATCGTGAGCCATCGTCCAATCGTTATGCACTGTAGAAGATTGCTGGTGGTGGATTTACCTTTGATGAAACCATGTTGTTCCGATGGTATAATTGCGTTTTCTGTTAAAAATTCTGACATGTCTTCTACAATTATTGATTCCATTACTTTGGAAGGTACGGATAGAAGACTAATGGGCCTGTAGTTGGTTGGATTGAGTTTATCCCCTTTTTTGAAAATAGCAGTGACAGATGCCTTCTTCCAAGCCCGTGGGATTTGAGATTTTGCGAAAGAGACGATTCTTGATAACGGAGAGCAGAGAGTTTCGGCGAATTTCTTTAGAAAGAAGGGGCTCATTCCATCCAAGCCAGGAGATGAATTTAATTTAGTGTTCAGTAAATGTTTTTTAATTTTTTCCGGGCTAAACGTCACATGGTTTAGATTATCACGCAGTCGTTCTGCTATAATTCCCGGTAATTGATCATCTCGGGGCTCCACTGTGAAGGAGCTTGTGAAAGAGTCGGCCAGGATTTCTGCTGATTCGATGTCTGTCGAGCACAGGGTGCCATCAGGTTT
This sequence comes from Gonioctena quinquepunctata, assembly GCA_018342105.1. Lineage (NCBI taxonomy): Eukaryota > Metazoa > Arthropoda > Insecta > Coleoptera > Chrysomelidae > Gonioctena > Gonioctena quinquepunctata. The sequence goes on from JAFIRS010000530.1 coordinate 189,503, forward strand.
TTGTAGGAGCGGAATGCTTACTTTGGTGTTCAGGTTTGATCGTATGAACTTGTACAGTTTTTTATTGTTTTCAGAGTTCGCAATAGATTATTCAAACTCACGACGTGAAGATCGTAGTGTTGATACCAGGTATTTAGAGGAATTTCGATGAGTTTGGTAATCTTCTGGGGCTTTTGATCTTTTGTATCTCTTCCAGAGTCTTTTTTTGTGATGTATGAGTGACATTATTTCTGTATTTATCCATCGTTTGAGAGGATTTTTCCGGCATACTTTGCTGCGGGAGTTCTTGTCAACAAGGCAGTTATGGTCGAGTAAAATTTTTCCCAGAGGATATCAACGTCATCACATGTATTCAAGAGGGTGATCCAATCGATGGCGGAAAGTTCCTCAAATAACTGGTCGAAATCGATTATTTTGGAAACTTCAGTTCCGTACTTCTTTGGCATGTGAATATTGAGCTGAGTAGTTGCGTAGATTACTGCGTGGTCCGATAATCCAACTGGTGGTAGGATTTCATAATCTTTGACAATGTTTTCATCATTGGTTAAGATGAGGTCAAGAACAGATGGTTCATTGTTGATTCGGAATCCAGTTGGTTCTGTGATAAGTTGAAAGAGGTTTGAATCGGCAACGAAGTGCATGAACTTACTCGTGGCACTATTTGTGTCAGGTATATTATTAATGGGCCAGGTGATATTGGGTAGTTGAAGTCACCAGTAATGATGAGGTTGTCAAGGGTCGATAGTTGGTTTAGGTAATCGATCAGTTGAACATTGGCTTCATGGGATACATCATTGGGTCTATAAATACATACTATGTTAATGTTGACGGTTTCCTTGATTAAGCTGACATGTAAGGCCTCCACTCCTTGGATTGCGGCTATGTCTTGTTTTACTGCGAATTCGGTTATGATCTCATCGCATAAATATATACATACTCCACCACCGACACGATTTAATCTGTCCGCTGTGAATACTGTAGCCTCTTATGTTAACCAGTAAATCTGGGTCAGTTGGCTTAAGCCATGTTTTGGTTAGGAGTATTATGTTAGGTTTGAGATCAACTATGTTACATATAAGTTCGTTGAATTTAGCAGATAACGAGTCTGAGTTAGTGTAAAGGATTTTCCAGCATAGATAGGGCGGTTGTTGGTTGTTGTTAAAGGCTGTTTTATGGCCGAAAGTTGATGGAGGTTATTTTGGGAATGCCATGTATATATTTGATGGTAAGGTTTTGCTCTCCATTTGCTTTCCTCGCGTCAAGTTCCCCGCGTAGGTCTTTCAGTAGCTGAACTGAACTGAATATGGCGGACGAGTTTTGTGATTATAGTTCGATTCTATACAAAATTAGTATGTGGGGGTTTTTGGGGTCGGACATCAGATTTCTTCGTCAAAATTCATGAATTCAAGATAGTGGCTCCAATATGGCGATGAGTTTTGTGGTTATGGCCCGATTCCATTCAAAATTGGTATGTGGATTTTTTGGGTCGTAGATTATCAATGTTTGTCAGAATTCAACAAGATGAGGGATTTCATAAATGACTAAAAAGAATTAAATGGAAATGATTGAAAAACAAATTAAGACTAAACAGGAAAAAATCATTTATTTGTTTGACCTAGATTATTCTGTGAGTAACAGATTCAAAATCTTGCCCCGCAAGCATACCTATTTTATATTCGCGGCAAGCTTTTGAATCTGTTACTCATAGGTCAAACAATTAAAGAAATTATTTTTTGCTTTTTTGTATGAAAGCTTGTTTTAATTTTTTTTAACAAGCATTTTTATTTAATTTTCTTAGTCATTCATGAAATCCGTCATTTCAGTGAATTCTGACAGAAATTGATAATCTACGACCCAAAAAAACCCACATACTCATTTTGAATGGAATCTGAGCATAATAACAGAACACATCATGATGCCCGACCCCAAAAACCCCCACATACTAATTTTGAATAGAATCGAACTATAATCAGATAATTCGTCCGCCATATTGGAGCCACCATTTAGTTTTTTCTTTTGGCGAAAATTCCATAATGCATTGTCACGGGAACTATGAACACCTGCCAAATTTCACGTTAATCGGACAACTAGAAGTGGGTCAAAATTCTCTTGCAAGATTTGAACTAAACATATTTGTGAAATTAAATAAAAACATTTCATTCTGTTATTCGATCGGCCAGGTATTCTGCAGCCAGATCTTAGACATAAGAAATGATTTTTTTTATGACGAATATTCGCCTCAAACAAACCATTTTTCAATTTCGAAGAAAAAAGCTACCAGAGGGGCTTTGAACCCACGCTCCTTTTCGTGAACCAAATTCAAAATTCCAAATTCGTTCATTCATTTTTCAATATTTACATTTCAAGCCTTATTCTAATCACTAACTTAACTAATACATATATACATATACAGGGTGAGTCAAGCTGAACGCCTCGGACTCTCGTGGCCAAATGGTATTTTTTTCAGTAAACGGTCTGGGGAAGTCGATCTGAACTACATTTTCAAAATGATGATTTTTTATACATGGTATTTGAAAAGTACGTGACATATCAAAGTTATATTTTTTTAAATGGAACACCCTGTATTTTCTTGCACTTTTGAATTCTTTGAGAAAAAATAAGCTGACTTTGCTAAAGTATCCCTATACCTAACTCTCTCCGTTTGTGAGATATTCAACTTTTTCACAAAATGTAACGTTCAAAGAAATTCAATATCATTGGAATTAGCCACGGCAGGTGTACGAAATTTTGACCGGTCACTTGAATCCCTTTCAGCTAGTTACTGTGGCTTGAGTAGACGATCAATAGTATACAGTGTGTTTTATATTATCAGGAACACTTGCCGCATATTTGAACTCCAATAACTTTGTTATTTCAAATGGAACACCCTATATTTTTCCACGTGACAAGATTCACCTTTTCATTTCCTTTCGAACCATATTCCCTATACCTAAACGTGGTACTTCAGGAGTTATCGAAGCCTTTTCGAAATAAGATGAATTTTTTGAATTAACATTAATTCATCTAGTAGTCTGATGTCGAATACTGAAAAATCGTTCTTCAATATTATTAGCAAATTGAATTTGAACACTCTCAACCTACAGTTGATTTTCTTTAGAGCATTGTTATATCGGTCCACCTGTATCTACTATTTTTGGGGTTTCTGGTTTATGTTAAAAAAAACAATAATAAAAGATTAAAGTTTAAGGGAAAATTAAAAAAATTGTAATACTTGTTCCACATGACCACCATCTACTTCAATACAGCATCTTATTCTTTTTTCGAATGAGCTTCTGACATTTTTCAACATATTTGGAGTTATTGTTTGGAAGGCATTTCTAATCCTCACTTTCATATCATCAGGAGTAGTGGGTGGTGTACTGTATACAATATCCTTGATATATCTCCATAAAAAAGTCCAAGGGTTTAAGATCTCGCTGGCCAGTTATAAGGACCACCTCTCCCTTCCTTTCTAAATTTTTGTAGCCACATCTTCTGTCTCACATTCAAAGGTATATTTTCTAGATGATACCAAAAATCTGTTTTCATGAATATTAAAAATTTCCTTCCATCCAGATGCCCGTCTCCTATGATTTCACCGAATGAGTTAACACTCCACCGGTTCTGGCGATCGACGGTTCGAAATAAATGTCTGTTTTCGGTGTCATAATAATGAAAGTTATGTCGATTCACCAGACCAGTGTTATGAAGGTTGATTCGTCTGTGAATAAATTATGTTCGTAAAAATTCATCTCTTCGCCAACTCGTTCAAGATACCATAAACAGAAATCTAGCCTGCGTTCAAAGTCCCTTCCTTACAGATGTTGATGCAGCTGAATGTGGTATGGATGACATTTGTGTTTTCTAATAATTCTGGTAACACTCGATTGACTTATACCTGTTGCATTAGCAATGGTTCTAGTACTGGTATTGGGATTTTCAATCACATATTGCAAAACTTCGAAATTGAGTTCCTCATTCCTAGTCACTGGTTTCGATATCTCTCGAATAGTGTACTCGGTACTACATGTTCCTCGAAATCTGGCTAATAATCTCTCAAATACATTTTTATCAGGATGCTCTTGATCTGGGTACTTTTGTGCCTAAACCCTCGACGCTAATAAGCAATTTTCGTAACACTCTCCAATGGCTAAAATCATGTTTATCCTTTCTTCAAGCGTAAAACTTTTCGTTTTACTTCTCAAATCTGAGAACACGAGAGCAAGACGAATTCAACACAAACTTATGACAAAATATTACGCTGTTTGACAGGAGTCTGCTTGGAACAACAATTGAACATAGTTGAACGTATCACTCAAGTATATGACATCGGACTACTAGATGAAATAATGTTCATTCAAAAATTCATGGGATTTCGAAAAGGCTTCGATAACTCCTGAAGCACCACATTTAGGTATAGGGAAATATTACATGGTTCGAAGGGAAATAAAAAGGTGAATCTTGTCACGTGGAAAAATATAGGGTGTTCCGTTTGAAATAACAAAGTTATTGGAGTTCAAATAGGCGGTAAGTGTTCCTGATAATATAAAACACACTGTATACTATTGATCGTCTACTCAAGCCACAGTAACTAGCTGAAAAGGATTTGAGTGACCGGTCAAAATTTTGTACACCTGCCCTGGCTAATTCCAATGATATTGAAATTCTTTGTCAACGTTACATTTTGTGAAAAAGTTGAATATCTCACAAACAGAGAGAGTTAGGTATAGGGATACTTTAGCAGTCAGCTTATTTTCTCTCAAAGTATTCAAAAATGCAAGAAAATACAGGGTGTTCCATTTAAAAAATATAACTTTGATATGTCACGCTCTTTTCGAATACCTTGTATAAAAATCATTATTTTTGAAATGTAGTTCAGATCGACTTCCCCAGACCGTTTACTGAAAAAAATACCATTTGGCCACGAGAGGCGTTCAGCTTGACAGTAATTACAAGTTTTGAGGTTGTTCGCGCAACCCCCAGTCCGGAGAGAGCCGAAACGTGCCCCCGGAGCTCCGTTTCCGACACTCCAGACCTTTCATGTACCAGTTTGAATCTCGCGCCTTAGCCCGCTCGACCATTCAGAATATACTTTATGTTGAAAGTATGGTCGCACCAGAAACTAAGAAGGTCGTGAATCAATAGTAGCCGACGACCCCCCTTATTACCTATTGTTCGAAATATAGATGAGCAATAAAAGTGTGTGCCCCTTAAAAGATTCCCAGGTCCGGATTAAAATACCTCATGAATTAGTTTGGCATTTTAATAATAGTGCGTTCTCCATTATTTTTGACTTTTGTTGACAGTTTTGCTCCTAAGGTTGATTTAGAACCCTTGGTAAGGATATGTTCAAATGTGTGTAAATAATGAAATTTACTTTCCTGGCCACCAGACTTTCAGTACTAATGGGCTATTAACGAGATTATAGCGATAATGGTCTATTTACGGTTACAAAATAAATTACCTACCAGATTTGGAAAACAAGACTGTTTTGAGAACTGACCGCTTTCCAATTTCAGAAATGAAAGGGGGAAAGTTAAATAACATTTAGTCATTACCTATCTAATATTCCGTTGTGTCAGTTGTGTCTATTTTAAAGTGTCTATTCGATTTTTGTGTCGTGAAAAATGTGGCGTCCATGGGCTCATCCTGAAGCTAGTACTTCAACTGGTGGTCGTAGTACCACTAGTCGACAAATGTTACACCCTCATGGGAAACAAACTATATCAAATGTTTATACTTCCCTTCTGGAACGTGGAATGTCCAAGGATCAAGCTGTGCTTCTTTAACAAAAACACCGTATTCGACAGTGTTTAAAATAGTAAGTAACCCTTTTTTAATAAGAAAGAAACGAAAAGGCTATGGCGGTTCAAGGAAACTAGATGGCTGTGACGTAGATATAATTCGAAGAACAATGCCTTGTATAAAGAGCAAATTGTGCCTACATTAGATATTTTAATACAACGGCTTAAAAAGAATGAAACTGGTATCCAGAGTTGCAAAGAGACTTTAAGGAAGTGTCTTTTACAAAACGGTTTTAAATTTAAAAAACTCACTAGTAGCAGAAAAATCTTAATGGAATCTGTGCGCCTTAAGAAATGGAGATTTGAATAGTTATTGGCAATAAACGTAGAACAGTAGTATGTTTGGATGAAACTTGGTTCGATACACACGATATTCCAAACAAAATTTGGGTAGACTCATCTGACTTGTACCAAACTAATGCGCCGTCTAATAGGAATCGAAAATGGTTTTATACCAAATGCGTTGTCTTTATCGGCAAAGAATATTAAGGACTATTTAGACTTATCATGATGATTATACAGCCAAATTATTTGAAGACTGGTTCCAAAATGAACTCATACCAAATATTCCACCCAAAAGTATTATCGTCATGGATTAGACGAAGACTAGATAAAGCACAATGTTCAAATGACACCACACTATACAAGAATATATGTTAAATAATGATATGTACTATGTGGAAAAGTACACAAAAAAACAGTTACTAGAAGTTTAACGCAGTTATTCGATAAAAAATAAATATTTTTGTGATTCACTGGCTGAAAGCTTGGAACATACGGTGCTCAGACTTCCTCCTTATCACTGTATGTTTAACCCAATTGAACATATATGGCATCAGCTTAAGTCAGCAGTTCGAAGAAATAATACTTCTCCAACAGAAACTGCAAACATTCCTCATAGCAGCTGGGCTATGTGTGTTTCCCATATTAAAAAGGTGGAAAAGTCATATAGGGATAAAGGAAAAATTCCCAAAGAAAAGTTTATTATCAATTTGGATGACGACAGTGAAAGTGTAATTTTGTTTATAAATACCTTTTATCGAGAAACATAACTTTTTATAAAGTATAAAGGTTGTCATTTTACATTAATTAGGTATATCATATATTATTATATAATATAATTATATATAAATTATTATCATATATTATATATAAATAAACAATTCTCACTTATAATACCACAAGAGCTTCAAAATTATCGGGTATTTCCCGATAGGTTCGTTGCAAACAAATTAAGGAGTCAAGTTTTTCAGGTTAAAAAATCACGAGCGCGAAGCGCGAGTGATTTTTCCTGAAAAACTTGACGACTTTATTTGTTGCAGAGGAACTATGAGGAAATGCCAGATAATTGAAGCTCATAAGTATTCGAGGATTATTTTTCCGTCCCAAAAAAGTAGTAAATTGGTTCCAAACTGTTTTTTTGCCTTCTCCGTATTAATGGGAACATTCTCCTTTGAGTTTTTATCGATGTGGACAGAGAACAAACTCAAATCGACTAATTTTCATCAAAATCCTATTGTCACAATTAATTCAACCTGTCAGTTTGAAAATGTAGGTTCATTTGACTGGATCATGTTTTGTTTTATATATTAACTACCAGAAAATTTTCAAAATTATCAGTATAATACCATGTAGGTTATACCACGTGACGTCGAATTGCAATTCTATTGGTCGATTTTTCGGAAAATAATCAATTATATTCAAACGATTTTTCCTGATAATTTTCTTAACCAATATCATATCCTACCTATAAAACAAATTTAAAAGCACGCGGTACAACTCATGCGTAAGATACTGCTGCGATAACTCCAAGTTTTTAGATATCTGGTGCGACTATAGTACCAATCTTTTGCTACATTGGTATGATTGCCTTTTTCCGAAGAAAAGGCCGTACAAAACTTAGGCACAACTTTTGCCCAGGTAGTCAATGATTTTTGTTATGTTTGCTGTGAGTACTAACATTTTAAAATAATTTCATTCTGTTACTCGATTGGCCAGGTTTTTTGCAGCCCGCTCTTGGCCTATAATGCTAATGTTTTCAACGAAATCTGTCTGAAAGAAGAACCCTCAACATTTTTTTGCAGAATGCTTCCATGGTATTTACCTAAACTATGTTTAATTAAACAAGTATGTCAGAAAATGTCAAAAACTCATGACTTCAAACGGTCTTTTGTACATATTCGAACGAAAGTTAAAAAATTGGTGTTCGCAGGACGTGAAGGAAACCGGTAAATATGCCCTCATTTTGCTAAAAAAGCTACTCTAGACCTCCAATTTTCAAGTTTTAATGTTTTCTTCACTTACATGTCAGAAGTACTTTGACAAACTTCAGGAGCTAATTCCACACAATACAGGGTGTTAACGTTTTATTTTTATTTTCGTTTTTTTTAAATAACTTCCGAAATACTGACCTTAATTAAACGAAAATTGGTATTGAGAGGTTTTTGAGGTGTCAATTCAAACCTGATGTTTTATTGCTCTTACTCGTAGGGGGCGCCACCTACACGCCTTTTTCTTTTTTGAAGATTCATAACTTTTTTGAGCGTACTTCTAGCACATTTTTCAGTAAAAAAATCAATACCTCTATCATATCTACGTAAAAAAGCTACCCTTGTTACAAGTCGCTATAAGCACCCGTTTTCTAGATATTTGGACTTGAAAATTTCAAGTCGATTATTTGATAATCGATGCGTGTTGAAGTTATTACCATTATTTTGCATTATTCACAAGAATGCTTAGGAAATGAATTTGACGTTTAAGTAACTAGTTTTGGTTTTTTGTAGGGGGCCGCCACCTATTCTATTTATTTTTACTCGTTTGAAATAGTTATTTTTGTGTCAAGGGTGCAAAATCTGTATTTGTTTTAATAAAATTTGCAACAAATATCAACATTTTATTTCAAGAAATTTTGAATATGTAGAATAAAATAAAATAAAGAAAACTTAATTGTATTCAAATAAATTGTTCAAAGTGTCCACCTTCAGCGAAGATACAGGCATTCAGTCTTCTAGTCATTGAATTTCGTACCCGTTCAAAAATTATTGGTGTGTTTCTTATTGTTTCACAGGCGTCTACTATTCGGTTTCTTAGATCTTCCTCGTTCGCTACTGGAGTTTTATAAACTAGTGACTTCAAATGTCCCCAAACATAAAAATCTAGCGGGTTCAGATCTGGGGACAATGGTGTCCACGCCTGGTTAGGTTCTTCTACACCCCTACCGATCCATCGATTTGGATAGACAGTGTTGAGGAATTCCCTGGCTACAACGCTAAAATGGGCAGGAGCCCCATCATGCATAAACCACATGCGGATACGATTTTCTGATGGTATATTCTGAAGTAGTCCCGGCAATTCATTTTCTAAAAAGTCTCTGGAAGTTACACCATTCAGTCGGAACGGAAGAAAGAAAGGACCTATCAATTATTGCCGCCCATACAGTTACAGAAAATGTATACTGATAATGTCTTTCACTAACTGCGTGCGGATTTTCCAGAGCCCAAACATGGTTGTTATGAAAGTTTGTGATAGCATTTCGGGAGAAGTTTGCCTCGTCCGTGAAGAGTACATATTTTAAAAATTGAGGATTTCCAGCCAATTTTCTCAAAAACCACTGACACATAGTAATGCGTTGTGGAAAGTCTCGTGGCAAAAGAGCTTGTACCCTTTGAATATGGTATGGATAAAATTGTTGATCGTGGATAATTCACCAAACTGTGGACTGAGTATAATTGAGAGCTCCAGCAATTATTCTTGTACTCGTTTCTGGATTCTCCTCGAGAGCGTTCAAAACAGCTTCTTCCGATTCTGGGGTTCGGACTGCTCGTGGTCTTCCAATAATATCAGCTGCCCTCTTAAAGCTACCTGTTTCTGCTAAACGATGGTGGAGACTGGTAAATGTTGGAGCTGAAGGCAGTACTCGATTAGGAAATCGCTCTTGGTAAATACGTCCTGCTCCGCGCGCATTGACATCCGCAAGGCCATAAACGAAATGCATATCGGCTAAATAATCATTATTACATAAATAATCAATTTTTTCAAAATTAGTGTTTTAAAACTTACAGAAACTTCAACAAAACAACAAAACGTTTAACTGTCACATAATATGTAATTACCAAAACTACTTACTTAAACGTCAAATTCATTTCCTAAGCATTCTTGTGAAAAATGCAAAACAATGGTATTGACTCCAACACGCCTCGATTATCAAATAAAAACAATCGCTGGATAGATCATAGGGGAACAGAGTCATGGCCAGCTAGATCCCCAGACTTAAACAGACTTGATTATTTTCTCTAGGGACATCTTAAGACTTTGGTAGTCTACCAATTTTAACCGAGGAAGAATTGCGAAACCGCGTAATAGTTTCCTGTGAAGCAATAAGGAATACTCCAGGAATTTTCCAAAGAGTACGCGAGTCAATGACAAGGAGGGCTGAAGCGTGCATACTTGCAGGAGGCGGACATTTTGAACAGTTAATTTGATTTTGGTATTTTTTGTTCATAATAGTTATGTTCCTAAAAATAATAAAAACTTTTTAACAAAAAATTAAACCGAAGAAATACGGAACTAAAAAGTAAAAAATAAATTAAACCTTCTTAGTCTCAATAACTAAGCTCCTAAACTAATGTAAGTAACTAATTTTGAGTCGGCGCCAAACAAACAAGCAAATGAATTAGATAAGGCGTAAAATGATGGCATCGAGTTGCGCGGTGACATTCTGATAATTTTTTTAAAGTTATTTAATGATCTTCGTTGATTGTTCGTTTGGCGCCGACTCAAAATTAGTTACATACATTAGTTTAGGAGCTTAGTTATTGAGACTAAGAAGGTTAATATTATGTTTTACTTTTCAGTTCCGCATTTCGTCGGTTTAATTTTTTGTTAAAAAGTTAATATTATTTTATTTTTTGTGGCTGAAATCTACTAATTTCTACCTACTTGTTTTTTGATTACTTCCAAAATACTTACTTACCCACCTTATATTACCAGTTAAATAATGTGATTATCTACTTTTACTATTTGTTGTAATATAAATTATTTTTGTTGTTCTGGTTAGTTTATTTCATTACTTTGTATATCATTCCATCCTCTCATAGAATATAATGATTGTGACGGATGTAGGAGAACAAAAATAATGACATTAGCTATCTGTCATTGTCAACTACATATGTGTGCCAATGTTCACAAGTGAAAAATCAATTATTCCCTATTTTTCTACCAGTAAGGGTTGATGATTACATTCGAAATCCAAATACGATCAACTATGAGGTATACACTATCTACTCATTACAAAAACTAAATAATAGTTACCATAAAATTATAAAAATATTGAATAGATCCTTTGGTTACCACAATTGTGAAATTAAGACTAAGAGAAAAAATCGAATAGGGACAAGCAAATGAATGTATTTTATTTTCTAAATCGAAAACCTTCCGCAGGTCGAAAAAAAGGCAAGAGACCATTTTTATGAGAAGATAGAGGACAATTACAAAAAAAATATTTATTTGGAAAATAGACAGTGGCGTATCATTATTTTGATCAAAAATATGACAGGGCATGTTAACAGGGACGCCACTGATAAAAATTAAAAAATCCTTTATCATGGAAAAAATATATTTTTATGCGTACTTTGCATGTACCTAATTGGAAAAAAACAAAGCGGTTTCAGAGATATTGAGGAAGAACTGATTTTTTGTTAAATTTCAATAACCTGTATCTTAGAAATAAAGCGCTTGCGGACCTATGTTCATATGAAGAATATTTCTTAAAATCATCCAAGGATTATCACCCCTTAGGATCAGCATTCAATTATGAAACACCCTGTACATTATGTGTAAATAAATAGATTCGAGTCCAGAGAACGATCTCTGATAAATTCTTCATGTCGAAAAATAAGAAATCAAAAATTATACTCTTGAATATTTTAGCAATTATACATAGTTTTGAAATGGGTAGGTAATTTTCAAAGATATGTCTAATCACCAGATTTGAATATGGGAGTGATATAGGCAGTTTTCCAGATCTTTGGAAAGTATCCCTCACGTAATGATTTGTTGTATAAAATGTGGAGAGGCTTTATGAGATGAGATGAACATTGTCAAAAGATGAGAGGAGAAGAAATTAAAGAATTGTCCATATAATATCCGGATCATATTCATACTTCTATTGATATCAGTCTAATTTACACAGGTTCCAATCCAGTGGAATTCATGGCGCCGGCGCCTCATTTATTCAACTTAAATAATAAATCAGAAGAGTGAAAACAATCAATCAATTTAACAACGGTCAACCTTTTATTTTTTTCTCGTTGTTTCCCATAAATCCTGTTACGCTGGAGTGTGTCGAAATTTTGAAATAACGTACTTTTCACGATAGTGCCGAAGGAGATAAACGTCGAAAATATACTGACAAACAATAATGCAATGTCTTGACGTACGCCAAGATAATTGTTACGTTAAAAGTTTGTTTTTTACATCACGCTAAGCTTATCTATATAAAGCGAATTCGTACGGAAAATACAGTTCAGTCGCTCGGTGACCTCATTCAGTGTTTAAAGTACTGCGCTTCTACCGAACATGGCGAAAAATCAAGTGCAAACTAATGGCAGCAGTGTTCCGAAATTGAATGGTGGGAACGGGGATTTCAATCAGCAAAATGACGAATGCAAGTAAGAGAATCCCAAATTAGTTGGATGTCGGGCAATGCTTACGAAAATTATCGATCAATAAAATGCAGTTTATTTCGCCATACCCATATCTCTGAAAGGTCATTCAGGTTTTCGCACCTCTAGTATCACCAAAATTTTTATGTGGCTTTGATTAAGATATAGAAAAATGCTATACCCAATTTTGGTTTCATAAGTTATCAGAGCCGAATTAAGAGGGGGGCAAACGGGGCTGCAGCCCCGGAGCTTCCACAAGAGAGGGGCCTCCACAATATAAATTTTTACGTAAAATTTCCTAACAAATACCGAAGTTCTCCCAATTTTTCCTCTCATTTTTCGTTTTAAACATTCCGTATTCTTGTCAAAATCCATGGTTAATATTAATCTTCGATCTGATGAATCATGTGTATATGCGTGAAACAATCACCAAGTAAAACATCATACTATTATACAAAATATTATATCGTATCGAAATTAGCTGTAAAAACAAGAACAATTGAATTTAAAAAAAAATTATTTTTTTTTTTAATTCTACTATCAAATTCTTGAGAACCAAAATTTCAGAGCTACATTCTCAAACATTGAAATTACAGTGATTATTTTTTGACATTGCTAGAAACCAATGGTAACGTTCAATTCAAATAATTCATATACGTTTTGGCCAATCAATAGCGGGAATATTCTACCTAGAAAATTGTGGCGGGAATAATTTGAGGTATTTTGTTTTTATTGTCTGACAACCTATATTTTTAATTTGACGTCTGTCATCAATTTGCATGAAAAGTGTGAAATGAATCAAATCCGGTTTAGTACATTATATAATTTTGCAAGGAAATGTGTTTATGATCGTAACATCAAAAAATAATCTAAAGAATACCACACGAGAGTTCGATATAGTAGAAAATAATTATCTAGATTTCTTTCTCAAACTTGGCAATAGCCACTCGAGTCAGTTGGTCTCTCTTGTCTATTGCCTGGCAACAAGTTTTCGAAAATCTGTCGAATTATTCTCACTCTCTTGTGATATTACAACTGAGAATGTGATGATGTCAAATTGCACTAGAAAGCGCTCATTTTCCAAAATGAAAAAAATGGGCGAATTACGATGAGACAAAGCCGCCTATCAAAGTTATCGCTTCTTAGCATTGAGAATGATTTTCTCCGGATGCTGGATTGATGATTTCGGTCAAAATCATCAATGATTTTTCGTCGAAGAAAGCTCGCAAGAATTCCTTTGTTTACGCTGTAATTTAATTTATTTCTTGTATTCTATTATACCTACATATGCTCGTGTCGAAATAATTTGATTTGTTCCGCAATAAATAAATAAAAAAAAAACTTGTTTGAAAAATAATTAGGGGCCTCCACTCCTTTGTTGCCCCAGGGCCTCCACACCTTTTAATCCGGCCCTGTAAGTTATTTATCATTGCTCATCCAACAACACGTTTTTTCGATGATCAGATCAGCCCATGGAGCTGGTTATGTGATTCTTTTTTATTTTCACTGGAAATTTTAGGTTTCACTCCTTATATTCTAGAATGAAATATTTTTGTGAAAGGTAATCAATATCCAAGGGCGTCACTAGATTTCAATCCTGGGGGAGTATTCCCTACTTTTTCGTTTTTTGGAAAATGTATATTAAGAATATTCTGAAATTACTTGGAATCACGTTATTTGGTATTGAGAGGATGTAACTGCCATTCATTACTTTTTGGTTATTCCATTTTTTTTTTTTAGTAGATGTATGTGTCATTGGGGATTTCAATATTGATATTATTGTTAGAATTAGAGAGGACGATTACTTAAATATACTCTATGAGAAAGGGTTTGTATCGCTGATAAACGAATATACTAGGGTGACGACCCAATCATCATCCAGCTTGGACATATTCAGGGTGTTCTGTAATAAGCCGATATTTTACAGGACGACTCCTCAGTTGTTTATAAGGTGAAAAGTTCATATAAGCATGGGTCCGCAAGGCCTTCATTTTTTATATACAAAGTTTTAAAAATTTATTTTTATTTTGGTTTTTCGTTAATAATTTTTAAAATAATGTTGATATTTGGGCGAAAATTGGTCATTGTAGATTTTTTAATATGATAAATTCAAATTTGATCTTAGTTTGGCCCTTAATTGTAGAGGGCGCCGCCTACTGGTCTTTGTCTCTTTTGGGGAGTCACAACTTCGTCGTGCATGTATGTATCACATTTTCTAGAAGAAAAATCCATTCCTCTATCATTTTTACGTGAAAGAGGTAAGAACCCCAGATACCGAGGAAGCAGTTCTTAAACTGGTAGGAGAACACCCGGAAACAAGCTCCAGAAAAATAGCGCTGACGTTAAACATTTCTCATGTTTTGGTATGGAATTTTTTTATTGATAATTTGTTATATCCCTACCATATTCAAAGAGTTCAGGCACTACTCCCTCGTGACTTTCCGTTACGTATCAACTTCTGTCGTTGGTTTCTCCAATGCCTTATTCAAAATCCTTTATTTGAAAATCAAATCCTGTTTACCGACGAAGTAAATTTCTCACGCAACGTTATACGCAATTTTCATAAGAATAATTTGTGGTCAGAGGAAAACCCCCATGCAATACAGGAATCACATTTCCAAGAACAGTTTTCTCTTAACGTGTGGGCAGGAATCCATTCTTTATTCCTAGAAGATTAAACCGAGAGAGATATTGTCATTTTCTTGAAGAGGATTTGCCTATTTTACTGGAAGATGTGCCGCTTAGACTACGAAATGAAATGTTGTTTATGCATGACGGTGTCCTGGCCCATTTTAGCATCCAAGCGCGAGATTTCTAGATCAAACTTTAGGCAACCGTTGGATAGGTCGGGGAGGGCCTCAACCATGGCCCCCTAGGTCACCAGACCTTAACAGTTTGGATTTTTTCGTGTGGGGACATCTAAAATCCTTAATTTACCTGTCACATTCACCTATCCGAAATGAAGAATAATTAAGTAATCGAATAATCAACTCTTGTAGAACGATTCAAAATACTACAGGAATTTTCCAAAGAGTGCGCGAATCAATGAGAAGAAGATTGGATGCGTGCATTCAGGCAGGAGGTGGACATTTCGAACATTTATTGTGATTTTGATTTAGATTTATATCTAGTGTTCCGTTGTTTATTTGTTGTTTGAAATGTTTCTATGTTGAATAAAAAAAAAGTTTTCAAAATTGTTTCACTTTTTGACTAACACGTGCATCGATTAATTTAAATCAAAATAACTTTGAAAAGCATAGCTTTTTCACGTAAAAATGATAGAGGAATCGATTTTTCTTCAAGAAAATGTGATACATACATGCACGACAAAGTTGGGACTCCCCAAAAGAGACAAAGACCTGTAGGCGGCGCCCCCTACAATTAAGGGCCAAACTGAGATCAAATTTGAAATTCTCATATTAAAAAATCCCAAATACCAATTTTCGTCCCATTATCGACATTATTTCAAAAATTATTTACAATCAACCAAAATAAAAATAAATTTTTAACACCTTGTATATCAAAAATGAAGGCCTTGCGGACACATGCTTATATGAACTTTTCACCTTATAAATAACTGAGGAATCGTCCTGTGAAAAGTCGGACACTTATTACATAACACCCTGTATATTTGTCAGAGGAAATAATAAGAATTATGAAAAATCAATGCTTACAAATTAAAGAGAACAGAATAAATCAGAAATACAAAGGAATTAAGGTTTTTCGAGAAATATGTGGAAAGTAATAAATAATTTCACAAACAATTATAAAGCACAGAGCCGCGCCAAGCTATGCGGCGTCATCCTGTGTGCAAAATATAAATTTACGCCGTTTTTTAAAGATGTAACTAAAAATTATATATAGGTGGGTACCTACACATACATTCAATTGAAATGATTGCAAATACTCGCATGTCATATAATTTCAAACTGCAGAATTACTAATAAACGACATAAAAAATAAATAAAGAAGTACAAAACCAAAAAAGTAACAAAACAAACAGAACAATGAATACAACAGTAAAAAGAGAACAAAATAATTTTATCAAAACTTACTTTCCTTGCCTTTCTACTGGCAAAATCTCTAATTAATTCGTCGAGAGGAAGGGAAGTCATTTTCTATGGACATAAGTTGAGGTTAGGTTGGACATAAGTTTAAGTGGAAGAATAGCGTAAGCTAAACTCCTCATCTGTTCACCTTTGTGCAATACTCTGTTCACATACTGATACCCATTTGTTTCTTTTTCTTCTTCTTTTATTTCTCTCTTCCATTTCTTGGTGAATGAATAAAGACGATTATTATTTCTTGACATGTTTTTTGGGTAACCTCCCACAGTCTGAAAAAAAGTACCAAAAACTGTGTTTACAACATACCTTGTTCGTGTGGTGATAGTTATATAGGTAAAACGTCAAGACCATTGGAAGTGCGCCAAAGTGAACATCAGAGTTACATCAGAAATCGACAAATAACCGGATCAAAAATTGCAGAACATATCCTCACATCCAATGGCGATCATACGATTGAATGGAATAGGACAAAAATCTTGATGAAAGAACCACATCAAGAGAGGAGAAAATTGAAAGGCACGGCCTGTATTCTTCTTTCCAATAACAACTGCTTTTCAACAAATTCTGTTGAAATGGATCATACATGGTCACCTCTACTCAGAGAGGAAGTGAGATATGGTAGATGCTAATAAACTGATCTGAACAATAACCCATATATCAAATGAGCAATACGTCACTCTCAAACTTTTTTGGCAGATCTCAATCGACATCCGTCAGTTGAAAAAGCGAAAAAGACTCTGCGAGAAAAAATCCAAATTATTAAAACAATTAGAGGAGATTTAGAAGATTTTAAGAACGGGGGCAGATATAGTCCCCGAAACGTCAAGTAAAAACTATATAGAGAAGTATCTTTTGCATAAAAAAAATGTATAGGCAAATTCAGAAAACGACTAATTTTCTATAGGAAATAAAATTCGGTGAACGCAATAACTTATCGGGGTGAACTAATTAGTTTACCCTTTCTACACTTGTATAGATTTTCCTGATTATATGTTCATTTTCAGACTGTGGAAGGTTACCCAAAAAACTTGTCAAGAAACGTTGTTCCTCCACAAAAAACCACATTCATTCAATATGATTATTATTATTATTATGATTATAATTGATAAATTGCTGAGTCTCTCTTGTGCCATTCTCGAAAATTTCAATTTCGACAAAGATACGGAAACTGGTAGCGTTAAAAAATTCATATTGCCACTGCATTATTTGGGAATGTAGAAATTAACTCATTCTCGAGAATGTATTCAAGAATTCTGTTCTAAATCATTCTGTTTAGGTACGTGACATTTCAAACATTTAATTTCATCAAATAAGTCATTTACGACACTATATGTAATTCTTTACGTGATTCATCTTTAAAATGTATTGTTGAATTTTCGCACGATAATTTCAGTTCTTTTCCAGTCAAGCTGAACATTTTATAAATAAATCCCAAAATGTTATTAAATTACTCCAACCCCTTGAATCCTTCATTAGAGATTCGATCTAGTATGAAAAAGAACACGTTAACTTTATAATAAACTCGTGGATCTGTTATTGGTTCGTCATTGCTTTCGTAATCAAATTGTTTTGTCGTTTTTCTTTGACGAACAGTTTATGTAGATAGAAAATTGGGTTCAATTCCTTACTCATCTGCTAGTTCTCTGGCATTGACAAGGAATTCATTGAATCATCATTTCTTGAGTCTGTGAAAAAAGTTTTATTTTTGTTTACTCAATCTAAACAAACTTCTTGCATTCATTTATTTTGAATTAATTTTAAATAATATGTTGTACTAAATCACTAGAGAGCATACAAATTTGGAGTTTTGAATTTCTGGTGCTAGCGATCGAGGTTGGTGTGAGACATTAAAATCTTGTGAAGATGCGGATGCTTCAATTATTTTAAAGAAATTAATCATAAACTTGACCAATCTGATATCTCAAAGCTTTTATAGTCTATTCTACTGGACAACCATCAGAAAGTGGTTTTAAAGTTTAATTTGAAATGCACGTTTTTGAGACTAACCATCGTTTTATTGAAGCGGAAAAAACCACATATAAGTCTTGAACGATATCAAAGAATCCCGAAACCTCAAAAGAAATTTTAGCAGCATCATTAACAACTAAATTTAGTGAGTGCGCTGAACAAGGAACAAAAAATGCCCGCAGGTTTATATTTAAGATTTACCTTTGTAAAAGCCCCCAGACAGTGGTGTATCTAGGAATTCTGCTTGGGGGGGGGGGGTAATGACATAAAAAAGTTATATACCTCTACTTATAGGTACAAAATACAAACGTTTTTTTTTCATTCAAATTCAAACAAAAATACAAAATGTAATAAAACAAAAATACAAAATGTAATAAAAAAAAAATATAGATATATACTTATAGGTAGGTACAAAACCAAAGAGTTCTTTCGTAAATAAATATCACAAAATGAAATCCAGTATCTCGTGTTTCTTATTTGCAAACATTTCAATAACATTTAAAACATCTATTTGCACATCTCTATGAACATGAAGTAGACATAATCCAACCAATCGCTCCTGTTGCACCGTTGATCGCAGCCAAGTTTTCAATCGCTTCAAGGAAAAAAAACCGTCGTTCAGCGGATGCCACACTAGCAATGTATTCAAAATATGAATACACTTTTTTATCAATATGTTAGCGTCACAAGATTTAAAAAGAAAAAGAATTTAAAAATTCAAAAAAATGATAGTATCAGCTGAACACTTGAAAGAATGTAATTTCGTTGGAAAGTAATGTTTTCAAGTAATTTTTTTGGAAGCGCCGATTTTATTTAAACCCGAATAGTTGTTCACAAAATGACTCCATAATTTGTTTGCTTCTTCTAGCACATTTTACATGTGTAAAATTGTTTAAAAATTGATTATTTTGGTAACTATAAATTTAACAAAATATGATAAAGTTAACAAAATATGAGAAATTGAGTAAATATTGTCATCATTTTTTCATTGATATTTCACATTATTGTCAGTTTTATGACTGACAAAGGCATTTTACAACGTATAAGGTTGCTAAGAATTTATTATGATTGAAAAAAAATAAAAAATTTCTTGTTTTTTTTAAATGGGTTATTTTTTTTATTATTTAAATAATATATAAAGAATTTTTTTCTTAAAAATTAGTCATTGGTTATTCTCTACCTAATAATTTTTTTATTAATAATGTTATTTCAGAAGTGAACAAATCCACATTTGCCATGTTTTGAGTTAGGGTTGGATTTAGGTACCCTGTATAAATACCGTTTAGATAAAGCATCTAAATCAGTATTTTTTTCAATTCGCAACAAATCCATATTTATTCAAAATATGATTTTTTCCGGTCAAAAATAAACAAATCCCTGTCTGAAAATTATAGTAATATTTCAAAATGGAACAACTCCAACAAGTATTGTCAAGTCGTACAAATTAATTGAAATATCTTGATTTCTCAAAAATTCACCAAAGTGGATTTATTCTTTTTTCAAATAGCGCTCTTCAATTGTTTATTTACTTAACAATTAGTTATAAATAAACTTCGATTGACATTACAATTTTTGTAATCATAATAAACTCTTAACAACCTAATGCAAAAACACAATTTTTGAAATATATTCAACTTATCCATTTTTAAAAATTTTTTAAAAAATTTTTTAAATTAAATTCCTTTCAATAAAAAAAACATATTTACTCGATTTCTCATATTTTGTTATCTTTAGAAATTTATAATTAACAAAATAATCAACTTTTAAACAATTTTATAGCGTGATATTATCGAGTAAACATATAAAATGTGCTCCAGGAAGCAAAAAAATTATGGTGTTGTTCTGTGAACAATTCAGTTTGAAATAAAATCGATGGTTCCAAACAAACTTCTTAATTAACAATAGCCTCAACTTATCAAAATCCAATCAAAAAAAATCTAACGAAATTAAATTATTTCAAGTGTTCAAATGATACTATGATTTTAATTAAGTTTTTTATTCATATTTAATAGTTTACAAAAATATTTTATATGCATTGCTCTCTCGAGAGGTGATCTACTCCTGCATTAACGCCCACGCGGAGCCCTATTTTCAACGTTGAATTAAAATTATAAATAATTGAGATAGAATTCCGAGAGTAGGAACTTTTCCATGGAACATTTCCTCCTCTTCGAAAACCTGTTTTTTTTATTTTGAGCTATTACTAAAAAACGGCTCTCTTTTATTTTGTTTAAAAAATATGCAAATTCTCGCCATTAAGCCAACATGCATTCCATGCCAGAAGAATCAGTCATAGGACAAAACTCAATGAAATATTCACGTACCTATTTCAATTGTTTTCTTGGGGATTTATGAAGCTGGTCGGTTTTTCATTCGTGAGAAAATATATTCGTTCACTGGTCTGTCATTCAGAAATTTTAGATCTTTAAAAACATTTTTGTACATAGTAATGATCCAAAATGTAATAATGTAATTAAATTAAAATAAATTATCCATGTATTTTATAATTCGGTATACGTTTGTGAAGAGATTTAATAGTTCTACTGACAAAAAACCTTGACTGTACAGGAAGTGATGCAGTTTGAACATATCAAGGATAAAATTGAAAAGTTCATTATTATAGTAATTATAACACTATTATTAATCAATTTATATAAATCTGGTTTTTTAATAGATTACAAAATTATACCTTATATCTCATTATTCTTAAGTGGTCCGGCTGTAAGGGGTAGAGATAATATTTTTATCTCTTATCATTATTCAGAAGTTGAGATATCGAGATATCGAAGTTTTTCCCAGATACCCATAAGGGTTCACCTTTGTCATTTTTTTGCAATATCTGATAATATGAATTTCAAGTATTTCTCAAGTCAAGTATTGTTTATCGTCACACTACCTGTACATATTTTTCTATGGATTAGAAACAAGGATGCGATCCTAGCATCCAGAAGAGTATCAACTGGACATTCACTAGAGTCTAGTCGTCGGATATGAAGATATAAACCGACGTTTTGATGACCCTATTTCCCAAAGTTATGATTTCTTCGAAACAATTTTAAACTTGCGGATTTTCCTCATTAAGTTTTGGAGGACGTCTCATCACAATCGGGCTCGGTCCCATTTTCTTTACCTCTGAAAACAAAAACGATCCAAACTTTTTCTCGGCTATGCACAGGGTGATTCAAAAGTACTTTGACAAACTTCAGGAGGTGATTCCTCACAATATTCTTATATGAATTGTCTAAATAAATATATTTCCGGAAACGCTTCGTTTCCAAGATACAGGGTGTTGAAGTTTTTTTTAAATAACTTTCGAAATATTGACCTTAGTCAAACGAAAATTGATATTGAGAGGTTTTTTGAGGTGTCGAATTCGAACCTGATGTTATTATTACCCTTACACGTAGGGGGCGCCACCTACACGTCTTTTTCTTTTTGAAGATTCATAACTATTTTGAGCGTACTTCTAGTACATTTTTCAGTAAAAAAATCAATTCCTTTATCATATATACGTAATAAAGCTACCCTTGTTACAAGTCGCTATAAGCAACCGTTTTCTAGATATTTGGACTTGAAAATTTCGAGTCGATTATTTGATAATCGATGCGTGTTGAAGTTATTACCATTATTTTGCATTTTTAACAAGAATGCTTAGGAAATGAATTTGACGTTTAAGTAAGTAGTTTTGGTGTTTTGTAGGGGGCGCCACCTATTCTATTTATTTTTACTCGTTTGAAATAGTTATTGTTGTATCAAGGGTGCAAAATCTGTATGTTTTAATAAAATTTGCAAGAAATATCAACATTTTATTTCCAGAAATTTTTAATATGTAGAATAAAATAAATAAAGGAAACTAAATTGTATTCAAATGAATTGTTCAAAGTGTCCACCTTCAGCGAAGATACAGGCATTCAGTCTTCTAGTCATTGAATCTCGTACCCGCTCAAAATCATCGGTGTTTCTTATTGTTTCACAGGCGTCTACTATTCGGTTTCTTAGATCTTTCTCGTTTGCTACTGAAGTTTTATAAACTAGTGACTTCAAATGTCCCCAAAAATAAAAATCTAGCGGGTTTAGATCTGGGGACCTTGGTGCCCACGCCTGGTTAGGTTCTTCTACACCCCTACCGATCCATCGATTTGGATAGACAGTGTTAAGGAATTCCCTGGCTACAACGCTAAAATGGGCAGGAGCCTCATCATGCATAAACCACATGCGGATACGAATTTCTAATGGTACATTCTGAAGTAGTCTCGGCAATTCATTTTCTAAAAAGTATCTGTAAGTTGCGCCATTCAGTCGGAACTGAAGAATGAAAGGACCTATCAAGTGATTACCAATTATTACTGCCCATACATTTACAGAAAATTGATACTGATAATGTCTTTCACTAACTGCATGCGGATTTTCCAGAGCCCAAACATGGTTGTTATGAAAGTTTGTGATAGGGGAAGTTTGCCTCGTCCGTGAAGAGTACATATCTTAAAAATTGAGGATTTCCAGCCAATTTTCTCAAAAACCACAGACATAGTAATGCGTTGGGGAAAGTTTCGTGGCAAAAGAGCTTGTACCCTTTGAATGTCGTATGGATCAAATTGTTGATCGTGGATAATTCTCCAAACTGTGGACTGAGTAGAATTGAGAGCTTCAGCAATTATTCTTGTACTTGTTTCTGGATTCTCCTCGAGAGCCTTCAAAACAGCTTCTTCCAATTCTGGGGTTCGGACTGCTCGTGGCCTTCCAATAATATCAGCTGCCCTCTTAAAGCTACCTATTTCTGCCAAACGACGGTGGAGACTGGTAAATGTTGGAGCATTATTGTTTAAATAATCCATTTTTTTCAAAATTAGTGTTTTAAAACTTACAGAAACTTCAAAAAAACAACAAAACGTTTAACTGTCACATAATATGTAATTACCAAAACTACGTCAAATTCATTTTCTAAGCATTCTTGCGAAAAATGCAAAAAAATTGTAATAACTTCAACACGCATCGATTATCAAATAACGGTTGCTTATAGCGACTTGTAACAAGGGTACCTTATTTTATACGTAGATATGAACAGAGGAATTGATTTTTTTACTGAAAAATGTGCTAGAAGTACGCTCAAAAAAGTTATGAATCTTCAAAAAAGAAAAAGACGTGTAGGTGGCGCCCCGTACGAGTAAGAGCAATAATAACATCAGGTTCGAATTAGACACGTCAAGAAACCTCTCAATACCAATTTTCATTTAATTAAAGTCAGTATTTCGAAAGTTATTTAACAAAAACGAAAATAAAACTTCAACACCCTGTATCTTGGAAACGAAGCGTTTCCGGGCATATATTTATGTGGACAATTCATATTAGAATATTGTGAGGAATCACCTCCTGAAGTATGTCAAAGTACTTTTGAATCACCCTGTATAATACAACTGTCCTTCCCATTTTAGATGTATTCTCACATTGTCGTTGTGTTCAGAGTGAATTTTAATTCTTAATTCTTTACAGTTACACCTATGAAACCCTCTTTGAAACTGCTGGTTTTTTGAAAAAGCTGGTACCATTCAATCCTGTAATTGGAATCATATGTGGATCCGGCATGGGTACGTATCCGAATCAACATGTGAAAATTATCTTAAAATTCAGATTAATTATCATTATCACCTGCAAAATACAACGGAAGAGTGATAGGGGGTTTTGTGGAGTTTGCTTAGCCCCCGAGGTCTCCAGACCTGACCCCACTAGATTTATTTTTACGAGGTTGCTTGAAAAATGAAGCATATCTCGAAAGACCATTTGAACATATTCATATGACTGTATAACTCCTACTGTTATTAAAGATGTAAAGAACGATCACCTGCTCAGAAAGAGCGGTCTATACAGGGTGTTATGTAATAAGTGTCCGATATTTTACAGGACGATTCCTCAGTTATGTATAAGGTGAAAAGTTCATATAAGCATGGGTCCGCAAGGCCTTCGTTTTTGATATACAAGGTGTTAAACATTTATTTTTATTTTGGTTTTTTGTATATAACTTTTAAAGTAATGTCGATATTTGGACAAAAGTTGGTATTTGGGGATTTTTTATATGAGAAATTCAAATTTGATCTTAGTTTGGCCCTTAATTGTAGGGGGCGCCGCCTACAGGTCTTTGTCTCTTTTGGGGAGTCACAACTTTGTCGTGCATGTATGTATCACATTTTATTGAAGAGAAATCGATTCCTCTACCATTTTTACGTGAAAATGGTATGTTTTTCAAAAGTCGCTAAAAGCAGCCGTTTTCGAGATATTTTGATTTAAATTAATCGATGCATCCAATCTTCTTCTCATTGATTAGCGAACTCTTGACGTATAGTTCAATAGTTTTATTTATTATTATTGTGATGATTTGTTTAAAAATGGTAAACTTTATCAATGCAGAGTGTGCTGACAAACATTTTACATACGGACTTGCTAACGGAAATGCATATGTTTGTATCAGGTGCGTTATCCGAATCGCACAACTCCTACTTCAAAAACGTTTTCAAGAATTCACGTTCGGTTAGAAACAGGAAGTTTTGAGAAAATAGCTCTGACGTTAAACATTTCTCATGTTCTGGTATAGAAAATTTTAATTGATAATTTGTTATATTCCTACCTTATTCAAAGAGTTCAGGCACTACCCCCTCGTAACGTTCCGTTACGTATCAACTTCTGTCGTTGGTTTCTCCAATGCCTTATTCAAAATCCTTTATTTGAAAATCAAATCCTGTTTGCCGACGAAGCAAATTTCTCACGCAACGCTAGAAGCAATTTTCACAACAATCATTTGTGGTCAGGAGAACCCCTATGCGACACAGGAATCACATTTCCAAGAACAGTTCTCTCTCAACGTGTGGGCAGGAATCCTTGGAGATTATTTATAGGTCCATTCTTTATTCCGGGAAGATTAAACGGAGAGAAATATCGTCATTTTCTTGAAGAAGATTTGACTATTTTACTGGAAGATGTGCCGCTTAGACTACGAAATAAAATGTGGTTCATGCATGACGGTCCCTGGCACATTTTAGCATCCAAGCTCGAGAATTTTTAGATCAAACTTTCGGCAACCGTTGGATAGGTCGGGGAGGGCCTCAACCATGGCCCCCTAGGTCACCAGACTTAACAATTTGGATTTTTTCCTGTGGGGACATCTAAAATACTTCATTTACCAGGCACCTAACCAAAATGAAGAAGAATTAAGTAATCGAATAATTATTTTCTGTAAAACGATTCAAAATACTCCAGGAATTTTCCAAAGAGTGTGCGAATCGAATGAGAAGAAGATTGGATGCGTGCATACAGGCAAGAGGTGCACATTTCGAACATTTATTGTGATTTTGATTTAGATTTTTATCTAGTCTTCCGTTTCTTATTGTTGTTTAAAAATTAGCGTTTGAAATGTTTCTATGTTGAATAAATTGTTTCACTTTTTGACAAACACATGCATCGATTAATTTAAATGAAAATATATCGAAAACGGCTGCTTGTAGCGACTTTTGAAAAGCTTACGTTTTTCACGTAAAAATGATAGAAAATGTGATACATACATGCACGACAAAGTTATGACTCCCCAAAAGAGACAAAGACCTGTAGGCGGCGCCCCCTACAATTAAGGGCCAAAGTACGATCAAATTTGAATTTATCATATTAAAAAATCCCCAAATATCCATTTTTGTCCAAATATATACATTATTTTTAAAATAATTTACGAAAAACCAAAATAAAAATACATTTTTAACACCCTGTATATCAAAAATGAATGCCTTGCGGACCCATGCTTATGAGAACTTTTCACCTTATGAATAACTGAGGAATCGTCCTGTAAAATATCGGACACTTATTACATAACACTCTGTATAATGAGGAGTATGTGCAGGAGGGCAGACTTAATTCGTATTTATATTTATTTTGTGATGTGATGTAATGTGATATAGTATTACGTGAGTGATGTTTTATTTTCAAATTGAACGATACTGATATTTATTATTGATAATTGTTGCAAAACAGAGAAAAAGGTTATCGAACTTTTGACAAAAAAAAGATATATAATTTGTAAGAATGTTCATTTCTCATCGTGTTTATGAATGTTTTTATCTTTTCTACCTTTGTTTTTATTTAATTGATCAAATCGGACACGTATTACATAACACCCTGTATAATGAGGAGTATGTGCAGGAGGGCAGACTTAATTCGTATTTATATTTATTTTGTGATGTGGTGTAATGTGATATAGTATTACGTGAGTGATGTTTTATTTTCAAATTGAACGATACTGATATTTATTATTGATAATTGTTACAAAACAGAGAAAAAGGTTATCGAACTTTTGAAAAAAATAAGATATATAATTTGTAAGAATGTTCATTTCTCATTTTGTTTATGAATGTTTTTATCTCTCTATTTATATCTACCTATGTTTTTATTTAATTGATAAAATCGGACACTTATTACATAACACCCTGTAGAATGAGGAGTATGTGCAGGAGGGCAGACTTAATTCGTATTTATATTTATTTTGTGATGTGGTGTAATGTGATATAGTATTACGTGACTGATGTTTTATTTTCAAAATGAACGATACTGATATTTATCATTGATAATTGTTACAAAACAGAGAAAAAGGTTATCGAACTTTTGAAAAAAATAAGATATAAATTTGTAAGAATGTTCATTTTTCATCGTGTTTATGAATGTTTTTATCTTTCTATTTATATCTACCTATTTTTTTATTTAATTGATAAAATCAAGAATATACGACTTCCAAACTTATGTCCTTTGATATTCAAAATGTATTTCCGAGTATTCCATCAGAAGAAACTATAATATTGGTAGTGAATCTGTTGGTTAGGTATCATGTCAAGCCGATTATCAAACAAGAGATATTAGATTTGCTCACAGTTTGTTTAACTCAAAATTATTATAAATTTAACAATAATTTCTATTCTTCTGATGAAGGACTAATAATTGGAAGAAAACATTCACAATAAGCCTTTGAATAAAAATTTATTTCTCATAAACTACTATTAAATTACTGGCGATTGAACGAGTAGCAATTGAAGATTTTCAATGTCTAAACCATCGATGTTTCATCTCATAGTAATAGTCATTCCATCGATAAGATCAATAACAAATCCTACAGCAGGAATTGAAATTTTCAGAACGCATTTTTAACCACCGAGGGCCATCTCGCCATTCAGTAGGGAATTTAATTACCAATTCAACGATATACATTATGTACCACTTTCTTTTTGTTCAAAACTAAAAACGATCAATTATTGAATTTGTACAATATTTTATACGATGCCTAGAAATTCCAATGACATCCATTTAGGTTTGATGAAATGAAAGGAAATGGAAAACACTAGGTGATTAACGTCATGTCAAAAGTGAAATACCAATGTTACTTGTCATCTCGTTTCGTTTGTAAAAAGTTTCTTTGAAATCGAAAATAATAATCGTTATTCTCGAAACGAACAAATCGATATGATATTGATATACGGAGAATGTCAGAAGAACGCTATCAATGCTAGTATACTATACGGTGTTCGTTATCCGTTAAGACGGTACCCATCGAGGACCTATTTCATGAAATTGGAAATTATGCTAAGGAAAGAACCAGCTGATCAAAACAACATCCACTTCATCGTCAGTGAAGAAGCGGAAACGAATGTTTTAGCATATGTTCATTTTTCTCCATCTGCCTCAGTGCGAGAATTGGAAATTGAATGTGGGATCAGCAGGGAAAGTGCCAGAAAAGTATTGAAAAAACATAAATATCGCTCCTATAAATACAGTTTGCATCAGCATCTATATGAAAATGACCCAGAACGGAGACTAACTCATTGTAATTGGCTTTTGCGTCATCATGATTTGAATAATGGTTTTGTCTCGAAGATACTGTTGTCTAGGTTTACGAATAATGGTATGATCAATAGGAATAATACAAGGTATTGGGCTCAAGAAAATTCTAGGTTGCTGAGAGAAGGTAATTTTCAAGAAAGATTTGGATTCAACGTCTGGGTAAGAATCATTGAACCAATTTTTTTCGACGGGCCTTTGACGGGCCAAAGGTATCTACAATTCTTAGAGAACGATATTCAAAATAATATCAACGATTTACCTGAGAACATCAGGGAAAATATGTTTTTTCAGCAGGATGGTGCAGGACCACATAATGCTAATATTGTTCGGCAATATATTAGTGATACCTATGGGCAGAGATGGATTGGAACAAATGGTCCAATAAGATGGCCAGCCAGATCACCCGATTGAACCCCTATTGATTTTCATTTATGGGGTTACATAAAATCCAAAGTATACTCGAGGAGACCAACTTCTTTGGAGGACTTGAAAGATAGAGTTGAGCGAGCATTTCAGGAAATTCCTGCTCACGAACTGATAAATATGATGAGGTGTACATTAAATAGAACTAGCATATGTGTTAGGAAAAACGGGATACACTTCGAACATATTGGTCATTAATAAATAAAATGACTTTTCGATGGTTGTGAAACTCTTCTATTGAAAACAGGATAATGGTATTGTGAGTAATAATTTGTACGTTGAATGTTTCACTGTTTCAGTCGTTAGATTTATTCAAACAGTTCGATTATATTAAAGTTATATTTTCTGTAATAGGTTTATAATAATAATAATAATAATCTTTATTTGAAAAAACAACCAAGTACAAGAAGTTACACCTGTAAAAGGTGGTAGAAACATACGGGCGTCAGGATCATTACATATTGTCAAGTCGATTATTTTTGGTAATTTATTGTTACCATTCTGAAGTAAAGTTTGAAAGAATGAATAGATGTCATGTTACCTACCAATTTCTTTAGATTGATATCATTTTTTTAGATGGCTCTCTACGTTTTGAACAAAAAGAAAGTGCTACATAATGTATATCGTTGAATTGGTAATTAAATTCTCTATCGAATGGCAAGATGGCGCTCGGTAGGTACCATTTGAAAAAATCGATTTTTTCGTTAAAAATGCGTTCTGAAAATTTCAATTCCTGCTGTAAGATTTGTTATTGATCTCATAGATGAAATTACTATCACTATGAGTAACTGATATTAATTAGTATGTAATTTGAGCCGTAGAATCCGAAAAACATCAAACATAAGGGTGTTCCATTTGAAAAGTTGGTGGCTATTCTGGCGAAACCGGAAGTCGGCCATTTTGTTTTCATATGTCTGTCAATCCGAAATTGTGTCTCATATCTATGTACAGAATTTAATTCAAATCGGTTGATAAGCGAAGGAGATATAGGCATGGCCCTAGTCCTATTGTCACCCGGTATATTTATTAACTACCAATATGGATAACACTCCATAAGACCCTGTGTGAACAAAGTGAAGTCACGAAAATAAGTCTGTCCTTTTTCATGCGGGCGCTGAAAACTGCTGCGCATGCTGCATGCGCAACTTTTGAATCACGACTCATGACATAAATATTTTAAGGTTAGATTATTTTGACCAGGATAGGCAATCCAACGACCTGTCAAAACGAAAGCAATATGGCGGTTGTTGGCACACATTGTAATTCGTCATAGCGACCATAGTGGTAAAAGTGTTTATTTTCTGATTTTCTGTGCGAATTTGAGTATTTTTTTCAATTTTGGATTATAATTCGTGCTTCAACTGAAGAAAAATGCCCCTTAATTGCATTGTAGTTTATTGTGGGTCTCGTCACGACAGGGATAGAGCCGGGTTATACTCGGTACCTACAGTTTCAAATCATAATTTTTTGACCAATAAAAAGACTTATCGAAGAAGAGAGGAGCTTTATGGTTACCTGCAATCAACCAAGAAGATCTCACGGATTCGAAAATCAAGTATCAAAGAGGCTGCAGCATATAATTCATTTATGGATATGACTTCAGACTTTTGTGATTTATTTTGTTCCTACGGTTATTTGTATGATTTTGCCTACTTGTATATCTCTGAATTATTGTTCATTAGGAAGTCCCATTTCAAATGAAGTTCCTATACATACAGATAACTGATATATTTTCCTCTTCAAAAGTAGAGAAAACTCAAAATGAATGTTCATAAGTATTTACCTCCTCGAAAAACATTCTTATAGGTATTGTTATTGAATTATTGGAATACAAATTTTCTTTATGATTCTGGCGACTCGATAAATAAAAATATGTTTTTCAATCTCAACCTTCCCTTTATAGATATTTCGGGCAATTGTCGAAGCCAGTTTCGAAATTTGTATGGATTCTAAACAATTTAGTTCAGAAATATTCAATGTAAAATGATCTGAATCACTGATCAATCTCAACTTCGTTTTATACCTGTAACAAATACATTGATAGAAGATAGGGATGTATTTTCAAGCATACCGTTTTTCAACGCCTCTGCTTTTCATCAATAGTATCTTCAGGTAATCACTCTCCATCTGAATATTATTAATTAACAACACAAAAGCTCTGAAAATAACCAAAAATACACTTTTACTAGCCAAAAGAGCACACTGACAATGATTTTGAGTTGAAGATAAACGTGTTCAACTGACATTGGAAATACTATAATCTGTGATATTCGTCAAATTTTGAAAATAAATATTCGCGTTGAAATAGTCCATGTGCGTTTTGCTACATATTTCCGGGTATCAAAGAACAAATTCACTAAAAGCCTTCAGATCATCAAAAAAGGACGATGAATCACTGACCATTTCCCCTTTTTGTTCCAGGATCCCTCGCTGACACCCTACAGAACAAAATAACGGTCCCCTACGAAGACATCCCCAACTTCCCCGAGAGCACGGTCAAAGGCCACGCCGGAGCCCTCGTCTTCGGTTACCTCTCCAGCATTCCCGTGGTGTGCATGAAGGGTCGCTTCCACTACTACGAAGGCTACCCCTTGTGGAAATGCGCCATGCCCGTACGCGTCATGAAACTCCTCGGAGCCACCCACCTGATAGCCACAAACGCCGCGGGGGGGCTGAACCCCAAGTACCGAGTGGGCGACGTGATGCTCGTGAAGGATCACCTCAACTTGATGGGGTTCGCGGGCAACAACCCCCTCCAAGGCCCCAACGACGAGAGGTTCGGGCCCAGGTTCCCGCCCATGAACCAGGCCTACGACAAGGAGCTGATCATAGAGGCTAAGAGCATAGCCAAAGAGGTGGGCCTGGGGGACAACATCCACGAAGGGGTGTACACCTGTCTGGGGGGGCCTAATTTCGAGACCGTCGCGGAACTGAGGATGCTGCAGATGGTGGGAGCCGACGCGGTGGGGATGTCGACTGTTCACGAAGTTATCACCGCCAGGCATTGTGATATGACCGTTTTTGCCTTCAGTTTGGTGACTAATGAATGCATTACCAATTACGAGAGTCGAGAAAATCCCAACCACGAAGAGGTTATCGACGTGGGGAAGATGAGGGAGGGTGTACTCAGCAAATTCGTGCTGAGGATAGTTGAGCATATATCCGGTAAAACGAAGCAATAATGTCGCAGATGAGGACATCGGGAGCACTTATATATTTAATTTTATTTTCACGAGATATTTCCGCTAGCTATCAATTATGTTGTGATAGCTCCTAAACACTTATGTTTCATTGTATCATGATATCATCAAGTTCATAATGAAGTTTTGATAAATATAAAGTCTTTTTTTGTTTCACTACATCCATGCACAAATGTTTTTCCTTGGAAGCAAGTATTTCCCAGAGAGCATAAATTCACCTCAGAAATGAAAAGTAAGAGATTTTGAGACTCAAATATGCACTGTAAAGTTATGTTTACCTACACATGATGGAGAACATCTATAAAACAGCCAACATTAGTGAGAACTGAACACATGTTAGATAATATGTCTTCCTCTTTATTTCCCATTATTTTTCTAAGATTGTATTACACATACTTACTGTACTTTCCATTTCTCGAATCTTCATTGCAAAATTGCAATAATGAGACAATATAACTCTCGTGTGATTTAAAACAAAAAAACAACTACTTTGCTCCGAAATCTTACATGCACAATAGAAATATTTAATTACACAACGCTACAAATACATTCTCCTAGTGCTAAGACTTTTCTAGAAAAACTAGAAGATATTTTAGAGGAAAATTCTGCGGGTAATAACAAAATGGTATTAGTAGGAGATATAAATATTGATTTTAATGATAAGAACGTTTTTTATAGCGAACAAGTAATAAATCTTATGAATATGTATGGAATGCAACAAATTGTGAATGATTTCACCAGAGTGAATCTCTAATTGATTATGTAATAACTAACGTAGAAAATGTGAGAGCAAATGTACATCATTCTCCAAAAATCAGTGATCATTCTATTATATCTATTGCATTGAATAATAAGAATATTAATGGGAACATCGTGGATACGATAAAGTTCAGAAATCTCAATGAAGACAACTTGTTTGCTATAAAAACAAGATTACTTGATGTATATTGGGTTTTTAATGATGTAAATGTCAACTCTTTAATGAATGATCTGTATGATAACTTTGAACTGATTATGAACGAAGTAAAAAGAGCAAATGAAGTACCGTGGTAAGGTGAGGAACTGACTAATATTGCAAGGGAAAGAGATAGGGCATATAAAACTTTGAAAAAACGGATGCTGATAAAACTGAATATTGGGAGAGGTATAAATATACTAGAAATCACTTTGTAAATACATTGAAAATTAAAAAAACTATATATCTATGAGAATCAAATTGATAAGTATAGGTACGATGCTAAACAAATGTGAAAATTTGAAGCAACTTATAAAATGTGAGAAAAAAACTAATTTTGAAAAAATAATATTCAATATCAATAATGAAATCAAAATAGTGAGAAAGGAAGCTGAAATGGCGAGATATTTCAATATATATTAGTATAAGAGATATTGTTGAAAGTATACAAAATCAAACATGGATTGAAAACAAAGAAAAACAAAGTCAAATTGAAGTACCGATATATGTGATTCGTTGGAACAATTATGGATATCAGTAAAAATTAAAAAATCGTTTTGGGAGTAGCATATCGGCCTCCAAACGCAATGGTTCCCACAGCACTGGAAACTCTGCTCGTTGCGGCCGATTTCAATATCAATTTACTCTCTACTAATGCATCTGTTCAACTATTCAATGATTATATTATAATCTCTCTCAAATTGTAACTGAACCCACGAGAGTGACATCCCATTCGCAAACGCTAATTGATATAATCATTACTAGCAATCCAGAAGTTATCACCAAATGTGACGTATTCGATCTCCCGGGAATCTCCGACCACTTTGCAACGCTTTGCACCATGAAATTTCCAGAACTGAAACCGGAAACTCGTTACATTACTTTCAGGGACTACAAAAATTTTCAAATACCCCCATTCTTCAAACATATCCAAATGCTATGTAGTACCTACCTCTTTTGGCACACTGAAACAACTATTTCCTCACAGGCATGTCCTCCCTCAACAAATTAAGGTTAAACTATGTGAAAGCTTACTATTTTCAAAGTTATCTTATTGTGACTAGGTTTACGGGTCTGCAATAATGAACTCTAATCTGAACAGGTTACAATTAATCCAAAACTCTTGTGCTCGTTTTTGCAGTGGTCTCAGAAAATACGATCGAATTTCTAATAAAATAACAGAATTGGGTTGGTTGAAATTAGATAAAATGTTCATACTTCACACTCTCACTCTTACGCATAAAATTATAAAAACGGAGAAGCCTCATATATATATATATATATATATATATATATATATATATATATATATATATATATATATATATGGTAAACTCAGATTCCTAAAGCATAATAATGTTAATACTAGGAAAAAACAGAATTTACAGATTCCCAAGCACGCACCTCACTCTATAAACGAAGCTTCATTTACACTGCTTCCAAGCTTTATAATGATCTTCCGAGTCCTTTCAGGGATTATTCAATAATTAATTTCAAAAGAAGACTCAAACTTTCTTTTTTTTCTTTGGAATCTTAGTCACCCAACGTCTCACGAACCTTGCCATGTAAACCTAACCTAACCATGTATTTAATAGTTAGTATTATTATTTAGTAGTTATTTATATGCGTATATATGTGTTTAATGTGAATATGTATGTAAATTTATGTGATATGTGTGTGGGTATATTTATTGTATTAATTGCATTGATGTATATTTATTGTTTGTTATATCTATGAAATATTAATCTCTGCCACCACTATTATATTCTGTTTGCATTTGTATATTTGATCGATTTATTCTTGTTTATTTTTTTATTTTTTTCTTCAAATTGTTTGTAAAAAAATTGGTAAAGTTGAAAAACAGCTCTCAGCTGACACTTCACCATTTCATATTACCTAAAATATGAATAAAGGCGATTTATTATTATTATTATTATTAAATATCGAAATTCAAAACTTTGAATATCAAAGAATTAGAGAACATTGTATCTAGCATATCGAACAAAAACAATAATGAAATATTGAGTAAAAGTGGGTGTTTTTGTTGATTTCAAAAAGGCTTTCGAAACTATCGATAGAAGCATTTTGTTAAAAAAGTTGGAAATATTGGGTTTTGCTGGTGAAGTGCTGGGATGGTTTAGGAGTTATTTGGGTAATAGAAGGCAGCGGACCAAAGTGGGTGATTCAGTTTCTAAGGAAATAACAATTCAAACGGGAGTACCGCAGGGCAGTGTGTTGGGGCAGCTCTTATTCATTTTGTATTTGAATGACATAGGCTTGAGTAATACAGAGTGTGAATTCATAAACCTATTTGCAGATGACACACTAATTTCTGAAAGTGATATCGACCTAAATACAGCTATTACAAAAATGAATAATACATTGAAAATATTGGAAACATTTTTGAAAATGAACAAACTGAAATTGAATGCTCAAAAAACGAATGCAATGATAATAGCAAATAAATATAAATATGATTAAATAAACATTAATGACATCGAAATAAAAATAGAAAATACTAAACTACAAATTATAACTGAATTCAAATACCTTGGATTCATTCACATCAGAAATCAACCCAATGTTGTTTAGGAGGCAGACAATATTAGTTCTATATTCATGTGAATTCTTCTTGATTTTAAATTTCAAATACTTTACTGATGTAATTATTTTATAGATACTTACATTAATATTAATAGTAATGTAAATTTTATAGTCATATAAGGATTGTAAAAATCTTAAGTGAATGTACTTTGAATAAGTTAAATGTTTTTACTAGTGTAATTGGTTTTTAAAAAATACTTACTTACTTACTTACAATAA
Source organism: Gonioctena quinquepunctata (assembly GCA_018342105.1). NCBI lineage: Eukaryota > Metazoa > Arthropoda > Insecta > Coleoptera > Chrysomelidae > Gonioctena > Gonioctena quinquepunctata. Next base: position 225,269 of record JAFIRS010000530.1, read on the forward strand.
TTTTAAATACTAAACGGAGCTGTCGTAAAACGAGGAATTAAACTGCAACAATAATTAGCTTAGGAACTATGGTTAGATTTATATAATCAAGAAGATATAGAAATAATGACCCAATCATTCATTTAAAAATAAAATACACCGACAGGAATTTCAAAACAATCAAAATTGAAAACAAAACCCACCCAAGATCTACGTGGATAACTCCTGAAATAATAAAGTTAGTGAATAGAAAATACGCATTATATAAAGATCTGACAATGTTCCCTGAAAATATATAATGCCGAGAAGAATACAAACAACATCAAAATAAACTAATAAATATAGCTAAAAAGGAATACGCAAATAAAATTATCGAAAAAAATAAAATAGTACAAGGGCACTCTGGGAGTGCCTTAATGACATTTAAACCAAAAAAAAAAAAAATAAAATCAAAATTTCTAACAACTTCTATAAATACTATAGTGAATTAGGTAAAAAAATCGCAGAGAAATTATCCAACCCAAAACAACATATACAGTGCTTTCGTAAAGTACTGAATAAATTCATGTTTAGCCAAACTATCCATTTCTGAGGAATCTCCTGAAACAGGTCGATTTTTAATCTCAATTTGCCACATTTATAAGCGAAAATTAAATATACAGGGTGATCCACGTTTGACTAATGACGTCCGGGACAGTTTTTTCAAATGGAACACCCTATATATTGTGATACTCCATTATCCATCGGGGATTTTCGGTAGTCCAATAACGGCAATTTTGCCTATTGACGTGGCCGTTCAAAACAAACGTAGCCTTGTCAGAAAAAATTATATTTTTTACAAAATTATTATCATTATTGCATAGCCCATGGATGAGGCGTACCTTATAAGGATGGTGCTTTGCTTTTCTCAGAATTTTGTGGACTGTAGACGTTGCCGTATTGAAATCAGAAGCCAATTGGTTGAGTGTTGTGTGATGATTTTCATGCACTGCCAACACACAGCTGATCGTCTTCTGGTGGTGAGGGTCGACCAGATTTAGGAAGATCAGGGACATGCCCAAATTCACGGTATTTTGACTCAACTTTGATCACCATGCTTTGGTTAATAGGTTGCCGATCAGGTTGAGTTGCATTAAACAATTCAACTACTTCTTTTTGGGCGCGCATTCTGTCTCCAAATCCTATCATGCAAAGAATTTCAATTCTTTCTCGTTCATTTAATTTAATAATTTTCCATGAAATGACAAAGCTGAAAACACGAGATGATTATATCCGCTCTGACACCCTCAAGCAAATCGCTAATGAAATCAAAACTCTAGTAGCATATTTTATAAATTGTTTTCCGAAAATTCTAAAACTAGGATGGTGTACACCGTTGACAAAGTGTAACGAAATACATTCAGCATTGAAAAGGGAAACATTCTCAATTAAATATTGATAGAAAGATTTTAATTGAAATCACGATTATAGTATTTTGAAGCTAACAGAACAATTAAATTCTAAAGTGAATTTCATCATAGATTTCTGAAGCAATCAAAGTTGTTGAAATTTATTTATTTCATTCAGATAGTTATTATTTTCATTCAGTCTTAATGAATATAAATGAGAGGCAAAGAATTTTCCCATGAGGTACTCACCAGAATCATTCGTAAATTGACAGAATATTTACATCATGAAGCCCAAATGAAATGAAACATTTCGAGCAATCTCAGTTAGAACTTCTTTCAAGAACTTTGAAATTAGTGTTTTCTGAATTCAAAACCTCATGGTATGATAGATTGATTTGTTTCAATGTCGAAACACTAATTCAATTCTCATTCTAACTTTCCATCTTTGCAAGTGATTGCTTCTTGAAAATGCTTTCCGACGTGGAATGTGCAATAATTTTCGAGACAAAAAGTGTATTGAAGACCAGTAATTGCGCGTCCTCCATGTCATGTACGAAGTTTCTGTGAGTACTCCTTGAAAGATTCTATTTTCTTCTCTTATGTTAAATGTGAATGAAAATCAAACTATCTGAATGAATAAACAATTTCAGACCTTGTTTTCAGAAATCTATCAGATGTATTAATCCATGTTGTTTGTTGACTTCACAAAATAATTTATCGTATTTCAATTCACGAAAATCTCTATCTATTCATGAGAATGTTTCCTCAAAGAATCACAAGAGGTTATCTGACGATGGAAGAAGTGATAAGTTATATCCGCTCTGACACCCTCAAGAAATCCTCAATGAAATCAAAACTCTAGTAGCATATTTTTATAAATTGTTTTCCGAAAATTCTAAACTTGATGGTGGTACACCGTTGACAAAATGTAAGAAATTACATTCAACATTAGAAATTTACACTAAATATTGATAGAAGATTTTTCGAATGTCACAGATCAAATGAAGTTATTTTGTGCGGATGTCTAATCCAAAATTTTTCATAAAACGTGCTGAATCTTTAATATTTGAAAGAACTTCTAATTTAAAGAAAATTTGAATTGAAAATTGATTTTATTCAGATATTATCTGATTTCTATCATTATTCAAAGAATCAAGATAATGTTTTCAATTTAGTCACCAGAAATCATTCGCAACATATTGAGGGAATTTTGTCAGCTTCCACGATCATCTAGAAGAATGAAACACATTTTCAAGAATACTCAGTATGAGAATGTTTTCGGGGACGGACATTGTGAAATTTTGTTAAATTCAAGATGGCGTTTCCAAAATAGGGAAGGAGTTTTGTGATTATGGTCCGATTCTATACAAAATTTTGTATGTGGGGGTTTTCGAAGTCGGAGATTATGAATTTTTTGTCAAAATTTATGAAATTGAAATGGCGCTCCAAGATGGCGGACGAGATTTAGGTTTATGGTTCGGTTGGATGTGTGACGTAAATTCAAAAGCTTGTCGCTTTTGTATTCGAACTGAAAATTTTGCGCAACAAGCTTTCGAATCTATAATTCACGGAATAACCTACAGCACACATCCAAAGCAATTATTTTTAACTTTTTATTGCATTTGAATAAAAGCTTGTCTTTAAAAAGGTGTTTTTTTAATAATAATTTTAAAAAAGCACATTATTTTTATTTTCATAATTTTACGTCATCTGATACAGTACAGTTAAATTATTATTTTTTTCAGTATTTTCGCAATTTTCCTGTACTATTCAATTCAGAAATAAAAACGTATCGGGAATTTCCAAAAAATATCAGTCTCCTTACATTTTTCAATGATTCCACTGGTTTTTTGAGAAGTTCTAATTATTATTTTCAATTTATTATTAGGATTCTCAATTTCCGAATTGGAAGCTTTCAATTCGATTTTTTCATTTTCCAATTGACGGAGAAAAAATGTAATGGAGGGGTTAATAGAGAACCCGAGATCGAAATTTTTCATCTACAGTCAAATATTAATTTTTTCGCGATTTTCTAAGAAAACAAAATTGTAGAGAATTTCGAAAAGAATATTGTAAGTGTACTGACACTTCTCAATGCTTCTACTTGGTCTTCGTGAAGTTTCAAATTAGGTATATATTATTTAGTCAAATTTTCGGATTTTCATCTTTTCACGATGATTTTGTTGCATGACTCTCGTTGCATTTTTCAGATGTTTTCGATGCACTTCCCACCAATATCTCCAGAACTAACTCGCAAAAAGCTAAAAAGAATGTTGGCATCCTTATAACTTAAAGGGGCTGGTGAAAAATTTTTCAAGGTCCCAAGAGTGGTTTCGGATCCCATTATAAAAGGTAAGGTCCCCGTGATCTTAACTCGTACAAGTTTTCATTAACTTCTGAGGGTTGGTCAAACAACTAAGAAAGCGGTTAAAAAAAACAAAAAACAAGTAGGTTCTGCGACTAAGGATTTAAAAATGAAATTCGGCTCCGGGACAATCATTTTATTTGAAATCAAAATACATTTGAGGTATTCATAGTAACACTGTACGACCAAGAGTGGTTTAGGATCCCACTATAAAAGGTAAGGTCCCCGTGATTTAATCAACAAGTTTTATTAATTCTAAGGGTTGGTCAAAAGAAAAGTTAAAAAAAAAAAACATTTTATTTAAAATCAAAATACATTTGAGGTATTCATAGTAACACTGTACTATACAAAGAAATTGTCGGTAAGTAGAAAAAATAATAAAAACATTTTCTTTGACACTCAATTTGTAGTTTGGAATTGTAATTCATTTCTTCTCATATGAAGAAATCACACCAGTTTGACATACCAAGTCAGTAATAATGAGAATTCTTGAACAATCCCCCGAAAAACACACGAAATCAGCCTTTGATCACAGCTATTGGTCTCAACTTGATACACTTCTTTGATATACCAGCAGCATGGCAGGTATTAACCACATCTGTGACGTTTTTATAAGATTCGGGGGCCTCTTCCATAACTAATTTAGGTGATGCAACACGTATCGAAATACCCATGTATTCCATCTTTCTGAGGACTGTGGTGTAATCCAAATTTCTCCTCGATTTTGCTCTAGATAATGCACGACCCTGAAACAACGATAATGATATTGCATTCAGACAAAGAGAGTATTATTTCTTAATAATATATATGATGAATATATTCAATGGGCCCAAGATAACGTCCCTGCAGAACTCCAGAGGTTCAAGACCATGTACTTTTTGTTATGAATGATAGATGAAAAAGTAAAAAAGCCATTAACTGTATTTAACTCTCACATTTAGGGTACCATAGCATTATTTATTTTTTATCTCCGAAAGTATTGTTCATAATACAGTTTCATTATTTCCTCTCAGAAACCTAGAACCAAAAATTCTGAATTGCCACGTTGAAGTAAAAATTGTCAAAGTGACAATTGTCTACCCAAAGCGACACAAACACAAAATGATAACATGACATTTGTCGACTCAGTGAAAGTTGTCTCTACAAACTAACAATTATTGACTCCATGTGAAAACTATGTCTCGAAAGTGACAATTGTTTACACAATGTGACGATAGAGTGACAATTGTCGACTGAATGAAACAATAAAATGAACATCGTCGACTCAATGTAACAATAATGTGAAAACAATTTCAAAGTGATAATAAAGCCAAAATTGTTAACTCAAAATAACAAAGTGACAATTGCCTTTACAGACAATTTTTTGGGTCAAAGTGACAATTGTCATAACAATTGATGACTCTATGACAATTATCAACTCAACCTGACAATAAAGTGACAATTGTCAACTCAATGTGACAATAAAGTGATGTTGTGATGTTGACTCCATGTGACAATTGCCGACTCATGCGGCAGCTTATTGATAAGGTTCTTTGGTGGCATCATACTAGAGAAATGGAAGAGTCGTGTGATCTCAAAACACCCATGAGACATTGAGATAGACACCAAAATTATACAGATGAATAGCCTGACAAGCACAATTGACACTTTGAGTCGATAATTACCATTTTGAGACAACAATCGTCACTTATAGTTGACAGTTGTCACTTGGATCAGCATTAAGTTGACAATTGTAATTTTGAGCCTACAATTGTTACCTTGGGTCGATAATTGAAAGAGCCAAATCAGAATGTTATGAAAATAAATACTTCCAATGATCCCATAATCCTTAGCACTATTCATCATCTAGCAAATATTAGTTAATATGAAGGCTACTTCACTTTGGACTACTTTTTGTTATTTGGCACAAAATGGAGGTTGTCCGAAAATAGAATATTATGAATTTCTCAAAAAATATTACTCTAAAAAAACATAATATTTGAAAGGCTGGACCTGCAAGTACAATTGACACTTTGAGTCGACAATTGTCACTAAAGGGTAAATAACTGTCAGATCAATTGACACCTCAGGTCAACAATTGTCACTTCAATTGATACTTCAAGTCAACAATTATCACTTTGAATTGACAATTGTCACTTTGACTCAACAATTTTTACTTTGAGTCGACAATTGTCAATCTGAAGTGTCAAATTAGAATGTGCTGAAAATAAATAAACCGGTAGCATTTCTGCAACTTCTTAAAAATCAAAATGCTGAACGTGTTTGGTTTTATCACCAAACAAATACCTCTTCAAAAGCCCCTTTCCCGATTTTTTCACAAAAATACCACAAATGATCGCATAATCCTGAACACTCATCACCATCTAGCAAATAGTAGTAAAAATGAAGGCTACTTCAGTTTTACAACTCTCTGCTAGATGGCGTAAAATGGAAGTTGTCCGTAAATAGAATACTATGAATTTCTCAGATATTATTAATCTAAAAAAGATATATTTTTTGGAAGGTTGAACATTTATTGGAATATTATTGACAATCTAACAATTGAAGCTGGAGTTTTGAAATGTTCAGAAATCATTTCTTCAATGGTGTTGGTTTGATTAGGAAAAAATGACTCAAATTTTCCTATGTGTCAAATTAGTTCTCATTGTTAATATTCTGGAAATAAATATCTTGAAACCAAAATCTGTATTTTTTTTGACGTAGAAATAACTGTGTATCTTCCTCAGGGTTTTTTTTATATTGGACTTTCAATAGGATACAATATTTTCTTAAAACTTTGATTTCTCTTGTGGAAAAGTGATATAAACCTCATTTTCCCTCACTATTGCCCATAAAATTGTGTGATAACTGATTCCTGCATTTTTTTCATTTCCTCTCTGGATTTAATGAATTATTTACATAATTCACCATTCATGTATTTCTTCAATAAGCTTCTGTTAAGGGCTCATTCTAGATATACTTTTCTTTACCTTTGTGCACTTTTCAGTAGTAAGGCAACCACAAATAAATCTCAATACCGAAATGCGCAATAGACAGAACTAGAAGTATTTATCTTAATAATGCAGTGTACGGTAAGACAATGGAGAACGTAGGGGTGGATTGATCAAGTGAAAGTCTTTGGTTAGAAGCAAGCATCAGAGAGAACTGGTGTGGAAGGGATAAACCAAAAATGCAAGAAAAGGGAGACACTGACGTACATATTTCAGAAAAGGCAACAAAATATTTGGTGAATACAATTTTAATGTATTGTGATAGTTCCAGTTCCAAACTCTGCCGTGAAGTTGTTTTTCTGAGAGAACAGCTTTCGAAGAGGAAGTATTTTGTATGGGATATGGCATGACCTTGTGAAGAGATTCAAAGTACTTTTTTCAAGAAAACGAAAATTTCACTATTACTATTGTCTGGAAATATGTGACTGGATTACAGTAAATTGTAAATGTTGGAGCAAGGTTCAATAACTGAAACCACTATCAATTCTTTGCCGACGTTTCGACTTTTATAAAGTCATCTTCAGGGCGCTTCAATGTAAAATGATGTGAAAATGATATGTTGACGGGTTGTTTTTTGACAAAATAGCCTACGAAAAGAAGAATTATTCGTGTGTGATATGGCATGTCCTTGTGAAGGTCCAATGTTAATTTCAAATAATAAAAATTCATGAATCAACTTACAGCTCCGTGACAGGTTGACCCGAATGTTTCCAACATCCCTTGCTCTGTGCCGGTTAATACGTAACTACAAGTACCCATGGTACCTCCGATAAGAACCGGCTGTCCTGTCAGCTGGTAATCCACTGGGATGAGAGGGTGATGTGGTGGAAAAGCTCTGGTGGAACCCTTGAAAATAAAAATAAAAAAATGAAAATGATGATTATACAAAAGAATAGCCCTTACCTTTCTGTGGACCAAAAGTGTCTTTGGTTTTCCATCGACAATATGCTCTTCCACTTTGGCGATGTTGTGAGAAACATCATATATCACGTGCATGTCCAGATCGTCTGGGGCCAAACCGAACTTTTTGGCAAAAGCCTGCAAATTAAATTAAAAATATAAATTATTTTCCAAGTGCAGAAACCTGCGAACACGAACAAGTGGAATATTGAAGCAAACATGAAAGGAATTGAAATATCAGATTTTGTTTCTTTCAAAACTTGTAAAGAGAAATAATTAATATAATTTGACGTACAGTCCATACATTTCATTATAAATACATTATTAGAAACTATCGTCAACATTGCTGCCTAGCAACGGAACTGGATTCTATTTTCTTCTTGGCCACCATCTAATTCTTAACATCAATCCTCAACATTATCCGGCTCGAAGGACCACAATGTTCACAATGGTTTCTAATAATATATTTATAATGAAATTTATGGACTTTATATCAAATTATATTAATTGTTTTTCTTTAAAAATTATGAAAGATTGTCAAAATTGCAATGTAGTTGAAATCTACTTCATAAACAAAACTGCCTAGCAACGGGACTGGATGACTTGATCTGGACTGGATTCTATTTTCGTCGTGGCCGCCATCTAATCCTTAACATCAATCCTCAACATTATCTGGCTCGAAGGACCACAATGTTCACAATGATTTCTAATAATCTATTTATAATGAAATGTATGGACTGTATATCAAATTATATTAATTATTTCTCTGCACAAATTATGAAAGATTGTCAAAATTTCAATACAGTTGAAATCAACTTCATAAATAAAACTGCCTAGAAACGGGACTAGATGACTTGATCGGGACTGGATTATATTTTTCTCAAACAGTTTGCTGTAATATACAGTTTATCACACTCTGACCCACCTGTCTACTTAGGAACGTCATCGAACTCCTGTTGACCCAAGCGAAATTCGCCGCTGCCGCCATGCACTTCAAATAATCCTGGCCTTCCTGACTGTGTATCCTCGCGCACGCCAACTGCCTGTCGTTCGTTTCGATGTTATCTCTCTTCATCGCCTTTTCCATCTGTACCAGCGCATCGGTAGCCACCTGATGACCGAATCCTCTGCTGCCAGAATGAATCATAACGCACACTTGACCTTTCTCTTCGATGCCCATCTTGGATGCCGCCCATTTGTCGTATATTTCATCGACTACTTGGATTTCGGTGTAATGGTTGCCGGCGCCCAGAGTTCCCAACTAAAATTCGAAACAGAAGTGATGATCCTGCTTATGTTTTACTGTTGCTGTCATTTATTGTACACTCTTTACTGATTCCTATTTTATCTCTCATTATATAAGTGTCTAGTATAATACATTGATTTTAATTTTAAATGAACCAAACTCATAAAAATCAAACATCAGCTTATATTTGTAAGAAGTTTGATAGAAAATCTTGAAAATCTTGAATGTTTAAAAGCGACTGTGATTTTCAAGTTTTTAGTGAATACTATTTTGGTTCTTAACTCGTTGAAGACAGTGGTTTTTAATACGTTGACAACTTTGAACAACCGTTGAAAACAACCACTTCAACAGCAAGTGTGTTTAAATGGTTGAAGAAGAGCTTTGATATACAACTGGTCAAAAATAACCTTGGATGTTATTTGATTGTTAGGATGAACGCTGGTTTTTAAATGGCTTGAAAGTACCTTGGCTTTTAAGCGGTTGAAAGAATTCCAACAAACATAACGTTTCAAGCATGGTTTTAAATGGTTGCAAAATATTTTGTTATACAACTAACTGGTTGAAAATGAAAAACTCTAGGATTCCAAATTATTTGATTGTAAGGAAGAACGCTGGTTTCCGAATGACTTGGAAATACCTTGGTTGAAAAAATCCCAAAATAGAACCATTTTAAACCATCTCAAAATAAAGGACCAAGTCTGACAAAAATTAAATTTGTCTGGATAAGTCACAACCCTTGATTTCAACTGGATGATACCCAATTGGATGATACCAAGTTTTGATTTCGAATGGTTGAAAAGTGCCTTGGTTTTAAATGGTTTAAAAGAGACTCAATATTCAATTGGTTGGAAATCACTTAAGGATTTCAAGTTATTTGACTTGTTAGGGAGAACTATGGGTTTCAAATGGCTTGAAAGTACCTTGGTTTTCAAATGTTTGAAAAAAATCCAGCGTAATAACATTTTATCCATGCAATCAGTAAAAACAAAGGATCAAGTATTGCAAAAATAAAGCTTGGATGGATCACAACCAAAACATTGAAAACAACATTTTAACTGGTTTAAAAGCAGTTGGTTTTCAATAGACAACACCGAGTGTTGCTTTGAATAGTGGAAAAAAAGCTTTGATATTCAACTGGTCGAAAATAACCTTGGGATTCCATGTTACTTGATTATTAGGAAAAACTCTGGTTTTGAAATGGCTTGAAAGTATCTTGGCTTTTAAATTACTAAAAGAATTCTGACAAACATAAAATATCATGCATGTTATCGATCAAAACAAAAGATACAGACAAAAACAATTTTGTCTAGATAGGTCACAATCCTGGTTTATAAGGAGTTGACAACAAGTGTGGTTTTCAACTGGTTTAAAACACATTTCATTGCTGCTATTGATAAAAACATTGAGAACAACCATTTCAATTGGTTTGAAACAACCTGATTTACAATTGGTTTTGGTTTCAATTGGCTGGAAAATATTTTGGTACGCAACTGGTTGAAAATAAGTCTAGGATACCAAGTTATTTGATTGTAGAAAGAACTCTGGTTTTCGAATGACTTGAAAACACCTTGGCTTTCAAATGGTTGAAAAAATCCCAAAATAGTAACATTTTAACCATCTCAAAATGAAGGATCAAGTATGACAAAAATTAGTTTTGTCTGGATAAGTCACAACCTTGGTTTTCAAGCAGTTGATAATCCTTGATTTCAACTGGTTTGAAACACACTTTGTTCCCAATTGGATGATACCAAGTTTTGGTTTTGAATGGTTGAAAAGATCCTTGGTATTCAATTGGTTGGAAATAACTTTACTTATTTGGCCTTGGTTTTTAAATGATTGAAAAAATTCCAGCGTAATAACATGTTATCCATGCAATCAGTAAAAACAAACGATCAAGAATGACACAAAAAATCTAGGACAGGTCAGAACCAAAACATGGACAACCATTTCAACTGTTTTGAAAAACACTTGGTTATCAATTGGACAACAGCAAGTGTTGGTTTTGAATATAACTCAAATATGCTGTCGTGTACAATTGGTTGAAAATAACTGGATAGTCACAAGCCTGGTTTTCAAGTAGTCGACAACAACCCTTGATTTCAACTGATTTGGAACACACTTGGTCCCCATTTGGGTTTAAATGTTTGGTTTAAAATGTTTGAAAAGGTTCTTGGTATAAAACTGGTGGAAAATAACTTTATGATTCCATGTTAGCTGATTGTTCGAAAAAGAAAAATGTTTTCAACTAGTTGCACATACTTTAAATAGTTGTATCACTCCCACCGTAATAACATTTCAACCATGACATCTATAAAAACACATGATCAAGTCTGATAAAAATTCAATTTGTCTTTAGGCCACAACCCTGGTTATTCGACTGATTTAAATGGTTGTAAAGAGCCTTGGTTGAAACTAGCTTTGGGAAGGAAGGGTTTTGAATGGCTTAGAAATACCTTGGTTTTTAAATGGTTGAAAAAATACTGTGGTACTCAAATGTTATCATTAACATGGGTTTTTAACAAATTGACAACAATCCTAGAATTCAATTGACTAACATTAACTGCCAATTTTCAAATGATTTTCAACCAGCTTTGTTTCAGACTGGTTGAGAACAGACTGGTTCTGAACTATTAGAAACAACCTTCAAAAGTAGATACCCTGGTTTTCGACTAGTTTAAAATAACATTGGTGGTCAACTGGAATTGAATTGAATATCTCACCTGAGGCAATCCCCTTTTTTTAGCCCTCATGCTGACTTTAGATGGGTCAGCGTTCAACATTCTGCCATATTCCTCACAATGTTCCTTGTCTTCGGCCCATATGTATCCTTCCCTCAGTGACCAATCCATTCCCATTTCCAAAGCTTCTTCCAGATCTCTTGCATTCATTGGGATAATTCCTAAAGTCAATAATTTCTTGATTTTTAGCAGATATGTGTTTTCCACTCACAACAAAATATTGTGTTATTCAAAAATGTCTAGGAAATACATTCAATTGAGTAACATAGTAGGTTATTACGCTATTTTTACTGCTGTGTTTCCAATATAGACCATTACAATTTCTTCTTTTGAAAAAATGTGTTATTGAAATGGTTTTTTCTTACCTTTTGAGCCAACCCCAACGGGAATGTGATCAAACAAACTCTGTGCTAGTTGCTCCTTTACTGGTGCAACGTCTTGTTCAAAGAGATTGGTCCTTAATAACCTCACTCCACAGTTGATATCGAAACCTACCCCTCCAGGTGACACTATTGATTCTGGATCATTTACGTCGAATGCAGCCATGTTGCCAATGGCAAAACCATATCCGGAATGGACATCGGGCAAACCAACTGATCTACCTGAAGTAAAAGAATGAACTTGTAACAAAACATATTTGGAGGGAATCAATCGAAAATAAGGGAGTTGCTTAATACTCCTCTCAAATAATTTGAAATGTGTTGACAGAGATTTATTTAACTACGTTACATAAAGTAATGTTTGTAGAACAAAAAATATACATTACCAAAATAAAACATAAGAGGATGTAAATTCTAACAAGTCAGCTTTAGCTACACACATATACCAGTTGTTTGTTTTGTAGATCACAGGGATGTGGTGAGATGTTTGTTAGTAAGATAACGCTTTCTGAATTCATCAACGGAGGAGAAGCAGTATCTCAACAAGTAATTTTAATTTTTTTCGAAATAATTCAAGCTGAGTTCTTTGAGTTCTTGTGACTAGGTATTATACAGAGAATAATCTCGGGATTTTTTTCGGATAATTGAATACTAAATCGATTCAGTCTGAAGTGATGAGAATTTCGTGAATATGAGATTGTTTAATCATGCTGTTGGTGTATTTCACACATAACACGGTATATGTATAGAGTTGGCATTGGCATAATTCCACGTATTTTGAAATATTCTTAACAATGATCTCTTTGTCTGATATTAGCCATTAATCTCAATGCCCTCTTTTGCTCCCTAAATATCTTAATAGCCTGGTATGAATTTCCCCAAAGTTGTACACCATAACTAATATGGAAGTGAAAATGGGAGAAATATGTGGTTCTTAGCTTATTTGCATTTGTGTTTTCTGTAATTGGCAAAGAACAAATAGAGAACGTGAAAGTGTATTCTTTAGTAAGGTAATGTGTGCGGCCAGTAAAGTCTACTATCAAATGTAATGCCAAGTAATTCAACTTTATTAGAGACAGTTTGGTTATTGGCAGAGATCTGGATGTATTATGTCTTCTCAGCATTAAGTTTAAGTTTATTTGATATAAACTACTGATTTGCACTTTTAGTAACCTCTTCAAGAGGCTGTAAGTTATTGTTGGAGGTATCTGATAAAATGGAAGTGGTTTCGTCTGCAAAGAGACCAAATTTGAATGGCATGTTGTTGCACAAGTCATTTACATATATGATATATAGGAGAGGGACCAATACGGACCCTTGTGGAATGCCGTGTTTGACAAGGTACTTGTTGATCATTACTGCTTATTGCATTATTGAAATAATGAGTCTCAAGTATGTGTTTGGAGGGTTTTCAAAAGCATTTAATCTTTTTTCTTTGTTGCACAACATAGGCAGAATAAATATTTCCACTATAATTATTTTTCTCACATACCTAGTTTTTTGTTTGCATCATGTGACTAATTTTTTAATGATGGATATATCTGAAACCCTTATCTTACCTACGATGCCTGGTAGGGCAGCTACATTGGCTATTTGTTTTACACCTGGCAAAAAACCGCCGACCATTCCTGGTCTGCAAGCATTTCTTAGTTCATCCAACATCAATTTTTCCAATGTATGGTTCACATAGAATATACCTTCCACTTTCATGTTTGGTTGGAATCCCTTTTTTATTCTCCAAGAGTATGGAGTGATTTTTTCCAAGTATTCAAGTTCTTGCTGATACTGCCTCACCACCATTTTGAAATTTTCAGTTTCTGTTACCGAAAAAATAAATTATCGAAGAAAGATGTGCAAAACTTGAAAACTATTTTATGATTTCGTTCCGACCATTGATTGTTTCAGAATAATTAAAATTATGACTGTAATGAAATCAATACACAATCTATGCGTGCCGGTTGTCAATGTCAATATATATCGGATTGTCAGTTGTCACTAATTTCTAATTTCATTGGTAGTTGCGTTTTATTGTGATTCAGTGGAGTAATGTCTGGTCTCCAGTAGAACGTTAATGATGTCATTGTTTAAAGAGATCTTATCTTTAAACAATGTCAATGATGATATATTAGAAATACAAACGTGATATTCCAATACCTGCCTTAACGATTATATCTTCAGACATCGTATCAGTAGGCTCTGAAGGAGTTCACCCCGAACACAATGAAACATCAATTCTTTAGCGCTAGTTCCAAGGATGCCACTGCGAATAAAACGCAGCTATTAATTAGGGGAGGTTTTCATACAATGCATTTGAAATACGTTCGCTTCTGATTGGTGGAACAAATATTCGCACCACTAAGGTTTGTGTACGAATAAAAGACGATCGAAAATGTGCAAAATTATTATGAAAATGTATTTTAAATCATAATATTTTATCTCTACTCAGTCATAGATGTCCAACAGATGGCTAATAGAGAGATTTATTCTTTATTTTTTCAGCGACAAAATTAGGTAACTAAAATATTTCTACTTCTATCAGTTAACTAGTATTTTCCATTACCAACCATTTTTATAAATGAATTTGTCATATCTAAGCGTACTGTGCTTTTATATGTATTACGAATCGAAGAGCTTACTAGATAGAGATTTAACTAAAGTCTTTCAATTAACTTGAGGATTCGAATTTAATATTTCCGGAGGTCGCATTTCATATTTGCGATGGAAGGATTCACTGCGCGCCAGTTACCTGATAAAAACAAGAATTAATTGTTTTCCAAGTGGAATAGGCTCATTCCGTGCTGTAGTCTGTGCTCTGATTGGTTGCTGCATGAGAACTTTCATTCACCATCCAATAAAAAAACAGTAGTTGAATCTGTCAAATGTCGTGAGTCCTGCACAACTTTCAAATGCACTACTCGACAGTTGTGCTGCTTGCTGATTTTCACAAGTATTCTGGTGTTGTTATGAGAATGTTGTTGAATCCATTTCACAGGAAGATAATATTAGTCTCGGAGTATCCATAAATTATTATTACTCCGAGGTATTAGTCTTTTAAGATTACAGAAGTGGTTCTAGCCGGGGAAGTAGTTGTTTTCTGTTAGATATTACTAAAAATAACTTCATTATTTTCGTAAATTTTTCAATTTTCAAAAAAATATTGCTATTCAATTCTATTTTCAACATAAATTAAATCCATATGTATTTGCAGTACAATAGTATATTCAACAATAACTTCATATAGTTATAGTTCAAACTTTTTAGTAATAAATCTTTACAAAAACTAGTTTAGTGAAAATCATTTGGATATTTTTTTATAATTTCGATTTGAGATTTTGTGTGTTTTGCAAGATTCTGCAGAAATATTTACATTCCATGATTATTTTTGATCTAAATTGGTCACCCAGTCTGCACATTTAAAATCAATCAGAACTGAAAGTTATTATAACTTATATTTTATTTTAGGTTAGGTCTGATTATTTCTTTCTTCTCTTAGATTGTATATTACCTTTTCTAAACTTTTAGTAAAGTAAATTCAATCCATATATGTATTTGTGGTACAATAATATATTCAACAATAACTTCATATATAAGTTCAAACTTTTAGTAATAAATCTTTACAAAAACAAGTTTAGTGAAAATCATTCGGTTATTTTTTCTTATAATTCCGATGTTGAGCTTCTATGTGTTTTGCAAGATTCTGCAGGAATGTTTACTTTCCATGATTGTTTTCGATCTAAATTGGTCACCCAATCTGCACATTTAAAATCAATCAGAACTGTAAGTTATTATAACCTATATTATATTTTAGGTTAGGTCTGATTTTTTTTTCCTCCGATTGTATATTACCTTTTCTAAACTTTTAGTAAAGTAAATTCAATCCATATGTATTTGCAGTACAATAGTATATTCAACAATAACTTTATATATAAGTTCAAACTTTTAGTAATAAATCTATACAAAAACCAGTTCAGTAAAAATCACTTGTTTGTTTTTTTGTTAAATTTCGATGCTGAGCTTCTGTGTATTTTGCAAGATTCTGCAGGAATGTTTACATTCCATGATTATTTTCGATCTTAATTGGTCACCTAATCTGCATATTTAAAATCAATCAGAACTGCAAGTTATTGTAATCTATATTTTAGGTTAGGTTTCATTACTTCAATAAATCAAATCACGTAATTTTTTGTATCATTCAATTCAGAGGAAACAATTTGTTTAAAACTTTTTATTAGAAAGCACCTTATAAACTTCCATTACATGCCTAATCTTGAAGATGAATAACATAACAAACTAATAAAATATATAAAATAGTCGCAATAATACATTATTCATTTTAGTGTACACAAACTAAATTGAGAATAAAAATTCTTAAACGTAGCAAGTTTAGATATATTGTGATTTTTTTTACAAAAAGTAACCACATCAGAAAACGAAAAACTTGAGAGTATATTTGAAAATATATCTTGGAAATCAATTACAAATGAACTGTTGAAATTCCTTCATATATTTGAATGAATAAACACATACATGAGATGTCACAATCAGGTAACACTGCGATATTACTTTTGTTACATCTCTGCGATGTTCAGAAGATGTCTCTTCAAGATGTAACATAATATTCTGTTGTATGTAACTTTTGAAATGTTGTGTATCTCTTGATGATGTTTACTTAATTAAATTGTTGCCATTGTATGGTATTTTATAATTTGCATCATCAAAATGTTCAATATAATTGTTTTTATCCATCGATTAGATATTTGGGAATCCATGAGAAAATTTCTATGTGAGAGTCAATCAAATCCCCCCTTTCAACGTACATAATTATTTTATGTCATTTCAAATCGACTTTAATGAAATGTTCCTTTTTCAAATAAGATTGTCGTGTGTGAATGTTTCCGAGTATCAAAAAGGACACATAACAGTTACATCGCAAACGATATATCACTGTTACATCGCAAAGTATACATCACTGTTACATTGCAAAGCATACATCACTGTTACATCCCGAATTTCGTAGCAAAAACGACACGTGGGTGAAACATGAGTGGAACAAAATAACATTGTGGCATCAGCATTGCAACGCAAAATGTGATATCAATAGGAATATCATGTCGTTGCAGCGACATCCCCGAGATGTAACTGTTAATGGGTGTTTTTTTTTCTGCTTCTGATAGATCGATCGCCTTTTCCTTCAATCACTTGTTAGCAGTTGCACTAAAGCACTAAAATAATATTGAAAAAAATTCTTTCACTAATTGTACTCGTTCCTATGTTCAACAATTTCTATCTCAAATAAACTTGTAATTGTGAAGCGCACTGTAGCAATACTTTGAGTCCCGGCATAAAATTGGCGATTTGAGCAAAATCTGACCCAGACACTAGTTGCGTGTGTATATTCAATCCTCCTGCATAATCTCCGTTTTGGATACACTGAACCATTTGGTGTAGAGAGGATAACGAGCTGGGAGATAACTGTAAAAAATATAATCGGTCATATTCTTGAAACGAATAAAAGCACAGTAAAATTTGATTTTGATTATAAATAAATCATTCACATGCTAAATTTTTCTGTGCACCATCTAGATAAAGATAGTCACATGCCATTTAAGTGTAAAACGATTTCTAAAAGGTTGGGTATATTTATTAATAATGTTTCATTATTTTGGTCCAATTTTAATGGAAGAAAAATTTGTTTACCTTGTATTCTCTGAGCAAATCATATAAAGATTCCAACTTCCTGCTGACATCCTCTAATTTTCTCTTCATTTGCTGCAAATATCAAAACAATCTTCATAAATTTGAAAATTCTGTGAAACAAATGAATTATGAATCAACAGGGTCAAAGCAATAACAAGAACATAGAAAAACATCAAGAAAAGACGCCAGATATAGATAGATAGCCCAGATTCCAGATTTCTCCCAGTCTAAAGATGGTCCGAGGACTTCAAAGTCAAACCACTCGGTTAGTGGACACCTTAAAGTCCAACCTCAACTTCACGTGGTCGTGACTTGACTAACAAGGCTCTGGCACCGAGAAGGGAAAGAGGACAACTCTTGGCCCTCTCCGTTTCTTCTTTCAGGACACTGAAGAGGTTATGATTCCGAGCGTATTCCGAGATCGGAAGAGGACTCTTCAGGGTGCTGAACAAACGACTGGGACCGCCCAGATGAACCTCCACCTCAAGGTAGCCAAGGCAGTACACGCAGTTGCTAGGAGGGAACTCAAAGCGGTACTTAATCGGCAATCAGGGATACGTCATGGTGAAAAATATCGTACCAGGTAAGATACAATGGGCCAGAGGGCTCAAGTGTCGTCGAAGGCCACAGCCTGAGGAGCCTACAGGGTGGAAGTTTGAGTGGGTAAACCTGTGTCAGGGAGTCCCACACTTTGTCCGTAATGGATTTCCTCCACCTCCTCAAAAAAAACTCGGTTAACGGATATATTTTTGTGACTATCTGGCAAATTATTCTGTCTGCATTTTCGAGCCCATGCAATTATGAATTTTTAGAGTCAAGTTCAATTTACAAAGTCGCTGATGATAATAATATTTATTGTTGTATTATGTTGAGATACTCTTCAACACAATAGAAAGAATATTGCAATAAACAGTATTTTGCTTTATAATCGAATGCATTTATACTCTTAATAAATTCAAGTTCCCCTTTTGAAGATTTATTTAATATGTATTGATAAATAAATACCCATACAAATATTTAATATATCCGGCTATGCACTTTACCTTCTTTCCATCTACTCTTTTACCTTATTTCCTTCACCTCAGCTAACTCAATCGGTACGCCTATGGAATCTCAGAAGTCGGTTCTACTGTGGAGCCCTCTAGTAGTTCTTGATATCAAATTCAGAAAATAGCAATTCATTGTCGCTCAAACATTGAAAATAATGCAGAGATTCGTCAAAATAATAATTTCCTTTATTCAGGAAAAACTTACTACTACCTAGTCTGTGATAAATAACCTAATTTGTGCTTCATAGCAATTATATACAGCAAATGTGAAATTATGTGATACTAAAAGTGAAATTTAACCTAGTTTTATAGGTTATGTGGTCAATATAGTAATTCGTGAAAAGTTCTATCAAAATTCTTCAAAAGTTTTGTTTTTTAATTGCACTGTGGTAGTTTTTATGGTTTCAAAAAAAATACCTGGGACTTCTTGTAACGAGAACGTTCAGTGTTTGGGTTCTTCTCCGGTTCCTGGAAACTGCTGCTACTTTTGTCTACTGTGCCTTCGCCTTGTCTTGGTAAATCTCCAATGAAAATAGGTAAGCTTAACTCTGCATCTGGGATCTTTTATCTGCTATTGTTCTTTATATTATTTCCCATGTTGTTGGTACATAACTGTTTTTCTAATACAAATTGATGATTTTTCAGGATTGAATTTTATCGTTGGTTCTTCCAAAAATTATGTTTTTACAATCCTTTTAGCTTGTTGATTCTTCTCCCTTCATACCAACAACATTTGTTTTCTTCTCGAATTTTTGGTTTTCACGCACCTTTTGTTTCACTTTCTATTATTTTTACCTTTTTGACAGTTTTTATTTACGAAACATTTCTAAATACCTTATAAACTATATACAAGACATGTAAAATCATTCTTTTGACGTTTCTGCTTTTCATATTTTCAAAATTCCTTATTTTGCATCAAGATCTCTCCTGGCATCTCATTGGCTGTTGTGATCAGATCAAATTTCTTAAACAGGATGTTCGAACTTTTAATATTTTTATCTGCTTGTGCTCAAAATATATTCGTAAATTTTATTTCTAAAATTTTAAAATTATGCCAATTCTTGTAATGTTGAAACATGTTATTTCAAACATAGGTACGATTAATATTATACAAGGTTTCAGAAAAACGGTAGAATCTTCAGAAAAACTGTAAAATAACATAGCACAGATTACTAAATACGAACATTTTTTATTTATGGGTTTTTTCAATTTTTAATTCTCATTTCAACTCTTTAAACATTTAACGTACTTCTAAACATAACAATATATATATATATATATATATATATATATATATATATATATATATATATATATATATATATATATATATATATAATATATATATATATATATATATATATATACTAGCGGACCCGACAGACTTTGTCCTATCCAAATTTCTATGTTCCCTAAAATGTTTTTCCCGAAAAAATTTCCGTTATACTGTTATCCCATTTTCCTGTTACCCCTTTATCCTGTTATCCCATTTTTCCCTTATCCTGTCATCCCGTTTTTTCGTTATCCCGTTTTCCTAAAAAAAAATAAAAAATAGGGGTTGATCGTAGAAGGGTGAATTAAGAGTAATATGAATTTTTTTAATTCTGTCATGATAAAATGAAAATAAAAAATTTGCCAAAAAAATAGGGGTTGATCGTAGAAGGGTGAAAATTCAGGGTTGTATGTATTTTTGAATGCTGTATCATAAAAAAATTAAAACAAAAATTTTTGTCTACAAAATAAAATAAAAAATTAAGAGGTGGACCACCCTCAACATTTAGGGGGATGATTTGTGAATCTAAACCATCCAGGGCGCCACCCAAACGCATACACAAAAATTCATTCAAATCGGTCCAGCTGTTTGACAACACACGTACAGTAGAATTATATATATAAAGATAATATATATATATATATATATATATATATATATATATATATATATATATATATATATATATAGTGAGGGTAATCCTCCTAGTTTATTGAAAATCTTAAGACTCGGTGTATGATTTTCAAGAAATTGAAGATTTCATCAATGAATTGGATAATGAAAAAGCATATATCAAAGAGAGTAGAAGGCCTGAAACCGTTCCTTGGAGAACTCCACAAGTCATTTTTCTACCAGAAACATTCAATTCAACAGGATCTTACCCATCATTCAAGTATCTTTGAAATAATTCGAGACATACCAAATATTTCAATATGCCATCAACATATATCAAATAGTAAGTAATGGGCCTAAGACTGTTCCTTTGGGAACACCACTAATATTTTTACTCACCGGATTACTGGCACTACAACTACACTGATTCCTCAATTCATCCAACACAGTCTTCATGTGAATATGTTCTTCGGGAATCGGCGCCTTCTCCACAGGACGGGGCTTTTCCGGCTGCACCGTCCCTTGCACATTCTTCAGCTGTTGCGCCACACTCGATACGGCGTTCTGGTTGAAATTCCCCGGGTTGAAACTTTGCCCCGAGTTATTCTGCATCGCCTGGGGCTGATACATTGTCGGGGGATTCTGGGGGTAAGCGGAAGGATTGTAAGGCTGCGTAGGGGGTGGGGGGTTCATGTCGTTGAAGCCGTTCGTGGGTGAAGGTTGTGCGGGCGCAGTACCGTACATTGGGTGCGTGATTGGTTGGTTTTGTGACATGTCTGATTTCGGCTGGAAATAAAAATGTTCTGTTATTTGATTCAAGTGAAATTTGGCTGTCGAGTTTTTGCTAAACAAATTATAAACACAGATTGGTGGGACCAACAAAAATGCATGGTTTCATTCAGAATGCGTTAGATGTTTCCCAATAAAAAATTCCAATAGAAGATTTTTTTTTTTTAATTAAATTTGAATCATATTGAAGATGTTTCCCTTGTGGTAAATAAAAGACATTCTTCCAGTGAAAAAAGCACTTAAAATTATTCAGTTCTCTCCTAAGCACAGATGTGTTTTGATTTGTCCAACAAAATCTCCGAATTATTGAAAAATAATTTAGTAAGATTTCTGTTGATCTTTTTGGGCAAACAAATAATTAGTCAAATGCAAAAATCAACCTGAAAACTGTTTGGGTGGGAGTTGTAACAAATTTTCCCATCAGGCATTAGGCATTGTTAACAGTTGAAAAAAAAAATTAATAAAAAAAAACTTATAAAAAAAAAATTATTCATAGAAAAAAACTACCTTCCGCCATAATTTA
This sequence comes from Gonioctena quinquepunctata, assembly GCA_018342105.1. Taxonomy (NCBI): domain Eukaryota; kingdom Metazoa; phylum Arthropoda; class Insecta; order Coleoptera; family Chrysomelidae; genus Gonioctena; species Gonioctena quinquepunctata. The sequence goes on from JAFIRS010000530.1 coordinate 247,198, forward strand.
ACGCCTGCGTGAAACGGTGACATTGTTGTGGCATTGTATAACTTGAACAAAAAGTTGAACTTATACTCTAAATTTAAATAATAAATATTATATTAAAATTTACTCGAGGCCATTCTTAATTTTGGAATAAGTTTGGTGAAATTGCTGGTAACATCATTTCAGTATTTTGTCTGCACAATATTTTTTGGTTAATTTTCATGGCAGGTGAATACGCTGAAATATGTTTTATTTAATTAAAAATATCCAAATAGACTGTATTTCAAGGACAGATTTGTAAGTTTCAGCATTCAGTTTTGTTTCAACCATGAGTTATTTGCTGTAGGCAGTTCAAAAAATAGTGGTGGGTGGTATCCATGCAGGAATGAGAATTTCCCTTGCCAGGCTAATGGCACTGTTCATGTTTTTGACCAAGATCAGGTCGAGGAGGGAGTTGGCATGGTTCGTAATGTTGTTCATCTGAAAAATATTGTGGAAGCAGGCCATATTTGAGATGGATTCGTCAGGAGAGGCCAGTTGAGTCGGTGTAGCAGTTGAACTGAAATTGTCCAATAGGCATGAGGGAGGTTGAAATCTCCAGTGAGGCATAGTTGCGTTGGATGTAATTGGTTAACTAGATTTTCAACATTCTCGCAGAATGAAGTGTACTTCTCTGATCCGGTTTTTGGGGGGATATATGCAGTTCCTAATATAATTTACCCATAGTAATAGATAAAGATATGTTCAATGCCGAGAGGCAAAGTTTTGCTGTTCCAGTGTTGTTTCACAGCAATGAGAAATTTATCACAGCGATGAGATATTTATATTTTTTTTCTTGGAAAGTAAAGACCTTTATTATTAAAAATACTCGTTTTTCAGCTTTACCAGAAGTAATATTTTTTTTAAGAAATATTTTAGGTAAATTATTCCTCCCCATCTTTGAACATTTACTAATCTAACCAGAAAAAATATTCCATGGGGCAAAAACCCAAGAAATGGACGGTGATTGAGAATTACTAACGTTTCGTACTGTCAGACATGTTGCTTATCTCCAGAAACACCCGAAAATACCAACTCACAACTCACCTGTGCTTTAGGATGTCTACTGACCGGAGGCGGATCGTTCCATCCGCAAGGAGCCATGAAAGCGTTCAAAGCAGGATGCGCGACCTCAGCCGTATGAGGGGGTGGTGGCAGTGCAGATCCTCCGTAACCCTGACTCGGCACCATCGGGATCGGATTGGGATCGCCAGAAGCGGTCGGGAAGGAGGAATTACTCGGCACGAGCGGATTGAGGTTATGTACGTTTTGGGTGGTAGGAACGAGAGGATTGACATTAGAAGGCGGAGCATACGAATTGTTGCTGAACGTAGAGTTTTGGTAGGAATTCACGGGTTGTGAAGGATACTGGGTGGGCGGTAGACCGTAAGGACTGGATGAAACTGACGGGTCTAGTAAATATTTTCTCGACGGCAAGCCTGTGGAGCCACCTGCAATGTATTATGAGGAAAAGAGGGCACAAATAAATATAGGAATTAATACAACAACAACTTCGAAGTGTACAAAATCATACAACACTTTGTATAAAGAATTTATATCCATCAAATCAACTGGAGATTTGGAATAGTGGGAACAAGGACAATAATGTTGATCTAAATTTTTAAAAAATCCGACGTTTCGTCATTTATTAGACGTCTTCTTCAGGGCTTCATATTTTCAATGAAGCGAAAAAATGCCGGATTTTAGAACATGTAAAATTTAGATCACTTTTAATGACTGTGAAGCCCTGAAGAGGACGTCAAATAAACGTCGAAACATCGGAAATTTTCTAAAATTCAGATCACTTTTATTGTCCTTGTTCTCTCTATTCCAAATCTCCACTTTGTATAATCAAAAATAATTAATGAAAAACCTTTTTAAAGCCGAGCTTTTATTCAAATGCGCAAAAAAATAAACAATAATTGCTTTGACAAAAAATCAATAATTTTCGACTAAATTCATAATCTTCGACCCCAAAAACCCCCACATACCAATTTTGAATAGAATCGGACCATAATCACAAACTTTGTCCGCCATCTTCAATTTAATAATCACAGAGATCGTCCGCCATCTTGGAGCCGCCATTTTTATTTTTTAAATTTTGACAAAAAATTCATAATCTTCGACCCCAAAAACCCCCAAGTACCAATTTTGAATTGAATCGGACCATAATTACGAAACTCGTCCGCCATCTTAAATTTGTGAATTTTGACAAAAAATCTTAATTTCTAACACCGAAAACCCCCACATACCAATTTTGAATAGAATCGAACCATAATCACAGATATCGTCGGCCATCTTGGAGCCGCCATTTTGTTTTTTCTCTAATAAAAATTCCATAATGCATTGTCACGGGAACTATGAACACCTGCCAAATTTCACGTTAATCGGACAGACCGATAACACTGCCTTCCTCATTTAGCAAACTTTTTGAACTGGCCCACTATCATGAAGTACTCACTTTTTTTTATCAAATATTTTCGACCTGTTTCAACATGGATTTCTTAAAACAGATCAGTTGAAACTGCAGTATTCGAATTCACTGAATCAATTATAAAAGCATTTGAGGACAAGGATTTAGCTTGTGAACTCGTCTTAGATTTATCTAAAGCATTTGACTCACTGAACCATGTGCATCTTATTAGTAAACTGTACAATTATGGAATTCGCTGTAACAGTTTATCTTGGATCAAGACATATTTGACAAATCGAACCCAAAGAGTAACAATCGTAAAAAACAAAATAACATATACCTCCACCAAACCAGAGAATAATAATAATAATAATATTTCTTTATTTCTGAATTAACCTTATATATACATGTATACATAAAGCTAAAAAAGCAATGACGTCAAAAGTATAGCACATTTCAGAAGATATGGTTCATATAGTCATCTACATTGTACGGTTCTAGATCTAGGAGCAATTTTTTTATTTTTGTTTTGAACAGATTCTGGTTTCCTATTGATTTAATAGTATTCGGTAGCTTATTAAATATTCTTATACACATATAAGATGGATTTTTTTCAGTCAAACAAAGTCGATGTTTAGGGTAGTTTATGTTAATGGATCTGGTTTCATATCTGGTGTTTAATTCTTTGATTATTCCAAATTTGCTCTTATTTCTTTGTAAGAACATCAGGCACTCGTATAGATAAAGAGCATATACAGTGAAAATTCTTTTCTCTCTGAAAAGTCCTCTGCATTGACTGTCTAAAATCCTTCTTATATATGATTCGAGTACCTTTTTGGATAATAAAATGTTCTCTACAGTTGAGCCTATTCCCCAAAATATTAGTCCATATCGCATGACAGATTCAAAATTGGCATGGTATAGTGTTCTTAATGTTGGTTCATTTAAGTATTTTGCAGTTATTCTAATTGCATAGCAAACCTTATTTAGCTTACTAGCAACATATTATATATGTTGTTTCCAGCCCAGAAAGCTCTCTAGTATGAGACCTAACAACTTAGTATGATGATTTACTGCCAAGTGTTGTTCTTCCAATTTAATAAATTCTGGTCTGTTTTACCTACTGTGACTTGTACTAAAAATCACCATGTTTGTTTTATCCTCATTTAGAATGAGTCTTATTTTGTTGAAACCAGTTTTTTGCCTTTGTGGAGGTGTTTGTTGCTTCAATTGAGAGATTTTGTTCATCTTCCGCTCCCACAGCCAAATTTGTATCATCCAAAATATGGTTATGTTCCCATTTCCATTTAAATTTTCAGTTATATAACACAAATCATTTATAAAAATTAGGAATAGAATTGGTCCTGCAATACTTCCTTGAGGTACTCCTGTATTATTATATAATATGTCTGATTTTTCAATGATTCCTTCCTGGTTATTTTAATACGCTGTGTCCTATTTGAAAGATATGATTTAAACCACTCACCAGCATTTCCTCGACACCATATATTTCCATTTTTTCAATAAAATGTTCCTATCCAGGCAGTCATATGCTTTTGACAAATCAAAACATACCTAATGCTAGTTTATCGCCTTCTATAAAGTTTAAAAGTTCTTTGGTGAATTGGCAGATGGCGTTAGTGTAGATCTCCCTTTCAAATAAGCGTGTTGGGAATGGTTCAGTATTTCACATTCATTCATGAACAATATCAACCTTGAGCACATTGCAAGTTCAAAATTTTTGAAAACTGGGTAGAAGACTAATTGGTCGATAATTTTCCATCAACTCTTCATTTCCCTTTTAAAAGGGGTTTGATTACAGCTAGTTTCAGTTGATCAGAAATATTCCATGTTTGAAAGAATTGTTTATTATATAAGATATCACATTGCTGATTGATGGTATGCATAGTTTGACTATATTTGTCGGGATCTCATCATCACCACTACTATATTTATTTTTCAATGTTTTTGATATTTCTATTATTTCTTACGGATTTGTGGGTTTCAGGAATAGAGATCTATTATTATAATGTATATAACTATGATCTGAAGTTGCCTCTGGGAGATGCTTCACCATATTAGGGATAATTTTAGTTAGGAACTCGTTGAAGTCATTTGCTGTGTTTTTTCCACCTTTGATTTGACATTCCTCATTTATTTTTAGATTTCCATTAATTTCTTTACAAATCGTCATCATAGTTTTGTTTTTATTATCCGAGTTATTAATTCTTTTTCTAAGTTTTGTGTTCTTTTTTTATAAGAAGTTTATCATATTCCTTTTGGTTTGTTTATATTCATTACTAATATTTGATATGTTCTACTTAAAACGAAGCAATGTGTCAAGTTTGTTTTTAACTCTATAACATCTGCATCTTTTTGTACAACCGCTTGTTCCTGGTGCATAATTTTACAGGAAAGGACTCATTGAAAATATGTAGAAAATTATTTATAAACTGTGTCCATTGACTATTTACATCTTTTACATCTATTTCATACACTAATTGCCAATTTTGTTCACTCAATCTTTGCAAAAAATATTTTTTTGAGCTTTCAGTAAAAAATCTACGTGGTGTTGGTGGTTGTTTGGATTCTTGAATCTCAAAATTGATCTTCTGTGCTGAGTGATCTGAAATGTGGTATTCAATTGTCTGACTTTGTGACAATTCAAAATTTGAAAAAATATTATCTAAACAACTTTTGCTGTTCGCTGTGATCCTAGTAGATTCCTTTATTGCAGGTGTCATATAGAAAGAGTTCATCAAACTGAAGAATTCTGATTTGATTCGATTTTCTTCCATCATTTCAATGTTGAAATCTCCTGCAAAAACGATATCCTTATTGTCATTTACTAGTTTACTTAAGAGTATTTCAAGCTTTCTAAAAAATGTTGGTAGGTTTCCATTTGGGGTTCTATAAATTGATATTACTGTAAGATTCTTTTTCCCTATCATGCACTCTACGGCTGCACACTCAAAATCTGCTGTTTTGGACAGCTTTACTAGATTTTTTAGTTCCTTTGCTTTTTGCTTCTTCTGTACAAATATTGCTGCTCCCCCATGTGAACCTTCTTCTCTACAAAACTTCGAAACTAGTTTGAAGTTCTTTATTGCTGTGTTCTCCATTTGATCTGCTGACTTCCAGTGTTCTGTTACGCATAGAATTTTACATTCATTATTTGCTTCTAGCATGTTTTCCACCCTATCTATTGCATTTCCAATTGATTGTACATTTTGATGAATTATGCTCACCTCATCCTTATTTATGTGACCATAGTTATTTTTTGACACCTTTTTTGCTTCAGTAAAAATTTCCCCCTTGATTTCTTAAAAAGTCCTTATGTTTATTGAAATCAAATCTTTTTACTCCAACTCCCCTGGGCCAGAATTTTGTTTCATACATTTCATACTTTTTATCAAAGGGTGCTGTTACAACAAATACTTTTAGCCTGTTTTCTTCTGTTGGTATCTCTCTGACCTCAATATCTTCCTCTATTACACTTGTTTTATCTTTTATAACTTTTTATAATTGTTTCATTTGCTGTTCGTTTTATTCGATACAGATAAAGCCATAATTTTTTCTCTGCTCCACAGAAACCATTTTCCTTGTCCTCTTCCTGTACTTCCCCACAGCCAATTAGTTTTTTTGGCCTGCTTTTTTCCTTTTTCCTTTTCCTGGTCTTTCCTCCAACTAGAGTAAAGTTGTTTTCATGTTCATCCACTTCGCCATCTATTGACTGTTGTTCGTCAGTAACACTACAGGTGTAAGGTGCTGCCCTCTGTATATGAGAGGGTAGACCAACTGGTCTTAAGTTTTGTCGTAGTTTACTACTAAATGATGGTTTGAGTTCCTGCTGTTCCTCAAGGAAGCTTCCTAGGCCCCCTGCTCTTCATTATTTTTATTAATGACCTACCCGCAAGCTACTTCCAATGTCCTAAACACATTTATAAATTATGCTGATGATACAAATATCATAATGAAAGGACACTGCTCAAATTCCTTACTGAATAAAATCGACATACAATCCAAAGAAATAGCAACTTGGTTTCAGAAAAACGGACTGATCCTGAACCAGTCAAAAACACAATGCAGGTTCTTCAAAAAACACCAAATAGATGTATATACACCAGAAACCATAATAGTTAACAATAACCCTATAGATATCACCAAGAACTGTAAGTTTCTAGGAATATACATCGACTCAGCCTGGTCTGGTCTAAACACATTGACTCACTAAGCAGCAAACTATCATCTATAAGTTTCGCAATCAGAATCATATAAAAAAAATTGAAACTGGAAGCAGTTAAAAACGTATACTCTATGAGTTTCTAGTCTAAAATATGGTATAATTTTTTAGGGATCCTCCCAAATATTCACAATATATCCGCATAATGTTCAAAATGGGCTTTAGGGAGTCATGCAGAGGAGTTTTTCATCGACCTTCAGACCCTATACGGAATTTACATCTATGAAAGCATAATTTATCTGAAAAATTATCCAAACAGCTATTCCACTAATAGCCAACACACTTATAATACGAGAAGATAGAACGATCCCTTTATTTCTTTAACCTCCTACCAACACATATAAAAGATATTCAAAACCTAAAGAATTTCAAAGACAAGTTATATGATTTAATATTCTAAGAATCGGTTTTGCAAAATATTACATACTGTTGAAAATTCAAGTCGCTGGTGATATACCTATAGTATATTGTTTCCTATAAATATGCACCTAAGTGATTTAACACTTGTTTTTTTGCAGAAATTAATAAACATCCTTTTTTTTTAATTCAACAAGTTTGATAATATATTTTCTATACTATATTAAATAATTTTACAATAGTAAATATAAAATAAAGTAAATTAATCAATTAATTTTATAAATGAAAAATAGTTGTCATTTATAAACTTCATATATTGCAATGAAAACTTTTTGTAGTTGCTAATATTTTGAATACTTAAAGGTAATAAATTGTAAGTCTTCGAGGCTAGATGGTAAGCAAATCTTGCATGTACATTTTTATTAGAGTTAGGTACTTTCAGCAATTTGTTTGTTATACTAAGAGTCACAATATTATGCGAGATATGATTTTTTAAATGTTCTTTTTTATGAAAATAAAATAGGAAAAAAAGAAATATATAATAATAAAGATAATTAGATACGTGAATGTCAAATGGATAAAATGTACAAACATAAAAGATAAATATTACATATATGAATAAAAAACATATTGTCAATCTCCTTTAAAAAAGAAGGACTATTGAAACAACACATTATAAAATAAGATGTCATTAACAAAAGGGTAACTGACAATTACCACCCTTAAGATTTAACAGCAGTCTTGTATAATAAATCAAAACATATGAGATAAAAAATACAATAAAATAAATGAATGTCAAGTGGATAAAATGTACGAACATAAAAGATAAATATTACATGTATAAATAAAAACATATTGTCAATCTACTTTAAAAAGAAGGACTATTGAAACAACACATTATAAAATAAGATGTCATTAACAAAAGGGTAACTAACTAACTAACAATTACCACCCTTAAGATTTAACAGTAGTCTTGCATAATAATCAAAACATGAGATAAAAAATAAAAAATTCAATAATATAAATATCCAGTATCAATTCAATTCCCATAAGGAACTATAGTATATCCTCATAATATTCCTGCAGGTTATAATAAGCTTTCTGCAATAGAGCCTTTTTTACAGTCTTTCGAAAGTTCTTCAGAGAAGTTATGTTTCTATAACTGGCTGGCAGATGATTATATATTTTTTTGCTTTCATACATGATGGAGTTTTTTGTCAGACTAGATTTAGGTAAGGGTAAGGGAACACAACCTTCATTTCTTGTTTTATGTTTTCGTGTTTCAGTAGGTGTTGAACCATATTTTGTGTGGATGAGGCATACAGTTTCCAAAATGAATAAACAAACGAGTGATAATATTTGTTGCATTTATCCCTTCTATAAAGTAGTCTGGTTGAGTATCGTCTGGCTTTTTTGTAAATTATTTTCAATACATAATTTTGACAAGGTTTTTAATGAATTGTCATATAATGCTCCCCAAACCAGTATTCCATATCTTAAAAGTGATTCCACTAAGGATTTGTAAACCAAAATCAATTTATTTTTACTCAAGATATCCCTTAACTGATAAAATTTGTATATTAGTTTTCTAACTCGTTTTGTTAAATATGCTACATGTTGATTCCATTTTATATTTTTATCTATAATAATTCCTAAATATTTACTATTTTCAACTTTTTTTATGTCTCCAATGTCCTTAATATTAATGCTGTGAAAATTAGGTCTGTTTATATCTGTGATGGTAAATACTATATAATTGGTTTTATCTGCATTTAAAGACAGCTGATACCCATCCAACCACATCTTTATGACATTCATACCTTCTCGAACGCTTTCCTTAGTAACTTCCCAATCATATCCACTAAATATGGCAACAGTGTCATCAGCATATGATATTACTTTGCTATCTATGTAAAGTGTTAGATAATTTATATAAATGGTGAAGAGTATAGGCCCTAGAACTGTCCCCTGAGGCACACCCACTCTCACCAGTTGCAGTTCACTTAGAACTTTATTGACTTTTACATATTGTGAGCGGTCATTTAGATAATCTTTAAAGAGACTTAACACAGTACCACGAATTCCATACCGCTCTAACACTTGTAGTAATTTTTCATGATGTACCGTGTCAAAGGCCTTACCTGGGTTTAGGAAATACTGTTTAGGAATACTGCGATACATTTTTCACTGTCATCAAGATTGTTTGAAACTTCATTAATAACCTAATACCTTCTCGGAAACCGTACTGATATTCACTTAATATTTAGTTGCTATTTAAAAAGTTTATTAAACGTGTTTTAGGCATTTTTCAGTAATTTTTTCAAAATTGTTAATCAAACTAATTGGGCGATAATTTGATATTTTATTTTTGTCACCTGCTTTGTAACTAGGGGTTATCACAGAGTTTTTAAATTGTTTGGGGAATTTTCCATTACTAAATATTAAGTTAATAATATGGCTAAGAGGGTGCAAGTTATAGGAACAATAATGCTATTTAAGATGAATTATATCTATTTATTTGTAGGGCAGAATGAATAACTGCTGAATGTTACTTTTAAGATAAGCAGGTGTGTTCCTTTCCAATGTATTAGAATGATGAAAATAAATCAGTTTACATAGAGACACCAAGCTGTATGTTTGCTCCGTTTTCCAAAACTTTTGTTTTAAAAAAAGGTAATTTCCAGTTCCGAATACTTAACTTGCAGATTACTCATGTAAAATGGAACCTTATTCACTGAACGACTTCTTGATAAGAACATAGCCATTTCCATATACAGTGTGAGTTTCTAACTTGGAATAAATTCAGTAACTCAAAGACAGTTGTTTTGTTAGAAATATGCCCGGACAACTCTATTTTTATTTTGAATTGTGCTCGATTTTATGTAAGAAAATGTTATACAGCGTGTCTCAAATTTGAGATATGACGTCATCGACTATTTTTTTAAATGTGTTAAAAACCTTGCTTTTCAAGTACCCCCATAAGAAATAGTCCATAGGTGTTAAATCCGGAGACCTGGGAGGCCATTCAACAGCTCCTCTTCTACCAATCCATCTGCCTGAAAATACATCATCCAGATACGCATGGACAGGTCTTTTAAAATGGGAGACGCACTGTCTTGTTGAAACCAGATGTTTCTATTCGGGACATCGGCTTCATCCGGATCGGGAAACAGAGTAGCCAAAGTCGGAACTAGTTCTTTCCGCAAGAATTCTTATTACCAATCTCCATTGAGATTCCTTTGGAAGAAAATTGGTCCTATTACTCGATTACCAACAATCCCTGCCCAAATATTAACTTTTGCTGTATATTGAGTGTGGCCTACCCTCATCCAGTGTGAGTTGTTGTCTACCCAATAATGACAATTTTGACGATTTACCTCACCATTTAACGTAAACGTTGATTCGTCAGAAAACAGGACGTTTTCTATGTTTACAACATTTCTTACCCCTCCCCATGGGCCCGTCCTTGTCCATTTCTTTTAAAGTGCCTGAATTATTTTATTGAGTCAGATTCCTTCATTTCTCGCAGTAGTTGACGTTTGTTACATATCTGTCAAACGACTAGGAATCAAAGTTTGATATTTGGTACGCATGTGTAACTTACTATACCCTTCAAGAATAGTCATAAAAAAAATTAGGATTGCCATTTAAAAAAATAGTCAATGAGGTCATATCTCAAATTTGAGACACGCTGTATAACATTTTCTTACATAAAAACGAGCGCAATTCAAAATAAAAATCGACCTGTCCGGGTATATTTCTAACAAAACAACTGTCTTTGAATTACTGAATTTATTCCAAGTTAGAAACTCGCACTGTATATAATGCCATGCTGGACCTACTGAATCCAACGTCCATAATATATACTCACTATCATGTCAAAACTATATATTATCTTAAATTAACTTACTCTTACCTTCATCTTCACAATGTAAAACATTGACCTGTTTGAAACAAATTGTTTATACTGTTTCCTGTACATTGTCTAAAAATTGTTTCTAAAATAAATCTGTCTGTCTGTCTAGAAGTGGGTCAAATTTGTAAGATTTCATTATACACATTGGGACAGGTGAAAGTAAATAAAAGCTTGTAATAAAGAAAACTCGTTCTTTCCGCTATCGACCAAAAAATATTTCCAAAAGTGCTCACCGTGTGTTGATCCAACGCTCACAGGCCTAGGAGGATGACTGGGCGGCGGTCCTTGAGGCGCCGGCGAAAAAGTCTGTGGAGGCTGAGCGTAACCGCCAGCCGGAGCCACGGCCTGAGTCTGCCACGGCTGACTGGTTGCGCTAGCGCTCGGCAGGCCCGTGTTGAACTGATTCTGCCCGTACTGCGAGACTGGAGGCGGAGGAGCCTGTCCGAACTGAGACTGTTGGGAGGTATTGAACGGGTTGGTGTTGGCAAACGTATTCGTGGTTGAATAGTTGGTGAAAGACTGACGCTGACTGCTCCTTCTCTGTTGCTGTCGCATTTCCTGCTGGTTAGACGGTTTATGACCGAGGGCTGTGTTGAGCCGGTCCCTTAGAGAGGCGACTTTCTCGTTCGTGGAGGAACCTAGGTAGTTGAGGGCGGTGGATAGGTTTCCTTGGGAGGCGAGGAGGGAGGCGTAGTGGGAGAGGAGATCTGCTAGGGCCCCAGACACCTATGAAAAAAAAAAAACGCTCAATAATAATTGAGCAGAACATTTTTCCTTGAAGATGTCAAAATTCAATAAAGCAAAGTTTGATTTATGAAGGAGATAAAATAAAATAAGAAAATGACCGTTGATTAAAGTGAAAATGTTTACACCTATTTGTGTATATAGCAAACAAAATGGCGTCAAGGAGTGAACCTTGGGGAACTCCGTGCCAAACTTTGATTATGGGTGATTAATTGCACAGTTTTTCTAGTAGTATAATCATAAGTGACACAGTTGAGAGCCTGATTGATAGTACAAACAGTTATGAAAGTAAAATGGCTTGGATTGAGGACTTTAAACCAAATTATGTACAATAGAGAATTGATTCCAATATTTCATGTATAATTTCTCAATATTCAAGATCAATCAATCTTCTACTCTCCTCACATCTGTAAAAATAAAATAAATATGGTACTAACCTGTACTTGTCTTCCTTGCCTCTCGATGGCTTTCTGCAAAAATGTCACTAGCTCTATCAACTCCTGGAGGCTATCCGTTGATTTCATTGCGTTGTCGCTCCAGCTGGAGACCAATCTCTCGAAGCTGCCAGCACAAATGTAGCAGAGTTGGGCGTCTTGAGACAATTTCGAGTCACTCTTGCTTTCTTCTTCTAATCTGTTACCCAGTTGTTCTGCAATAAAATAGACGGTATTTAGAGTCTCAAAATTTTGTCGTAAACAAATGTTGCACGGGGAAACAATGATCCTGATAACATAAAAAAATGTTGTATAAATAGCCGTTAGTAGATGTTCACAAGTATGACAATATGCTAGTTCTCTATAGCTCAAAATGAAGAAAATAATTTGTAAACATAGATTTTTCAGGAGACTGTAAAACACTTGAAAAACTGCAAAATTTATTCACTAGCTTTAATATAAAAATGCATATTGACAAGCCCACTCGCATCACAGATTCATCCTCTACAATAATTGACTACATTTGTTCAAACTTTGCTGAACAATAATTATTCTTGCAGCCCTTTTCAAATTCTCCCTCAATAGAAAAAAACAATATATCAAATTTGGAGAAGGTAGAATATTCAGTGAAAATAATTATCACAAATTCAAGAAATTATGTGAACAAACCAACTGGAATAACGTAATAGATGCTGCTGATCCTGTTACTACTTTTCAAGGTAATGGTAATGGATATATTGAAAACAAAAACATACAAAAGAAATAAGCTCAAGATTGATATGTGGATTAAAGAAAGCTGGTTTAAGTTAAATTTTCGCTGAATTTAATTTGATCAAGTATTGCTTTAATTTCCTTCTAATTTAGATTTAGACTTGGTGTAAGAATTTTTCAAATTTATAGTTAGCTTAAGGTAAGCGCAATTTAAATATATAATGCTTGAGAGATTTTTGTACATGCTGGAGAATATCTCTCAAAGTACGTCATCATTTTCAACATACCTAGATATAGACAATATATTCATAGTTAAGTTAGGAGTTACTGCACACACAGTTTTTTATATTCTATCGTGCAGCTCATTGGATATAGAACATAGTGTAACATAATAATGTAATGTAATAATGTAATTTTCAATGTAATATTGTTTGGTGTTCTATATATTAAATATTATTATTATTATTATATATAAAAAATGCTTCCCTCTTAAAAAAATCAAAATAAAAAGAAGTTTACATCAAATCAAAATTTTGTTTCATATTTCAATAAATATAGAAGTATTTATAGAAACCTAAAAACTGGATAAGAACAACTATTACGTAGAAAGGATTGAACTATCAAAAAATAAACCTAGAGAGAAATGGGCCATAATAAATTAATTATGGGGAATATCAAATTGCCAAAAATATTGAGATACAGACAAGCTTGTATCTCAATGTGATCCCGTGAGCTATCTGGACAAAATCCACTGTAATTCTAATTTCACGTTAACCCCAACAACAAATATCCATGAAATCAGGGAAACTCTAAATGACATAAAAAAAGATAAGGCAGCGGGATTAGATGGTATAACTAAGATACTTTTAGAAAATATACCCTTGAAAGTGTTATGTTTTAGCAGATGCTATTAATAAATCTTATTTATCAGGAATATTTCCTGCAAGCCAATTCGGTTTCCAAAGTTCAAAAAATACTAATGATGCGATTTTCTCATTCTTAGAAAAGGTTCATTCGAATTTGAATGAAGGAGAATGCATTGCAGCAGTCTTCGGTGATTAATTAAAAGTAATCAACATTATCATCTTACCAATGAAAATATCAACAGATACTGAACAGCAATCTACCAAAGACATCAATCTCGGAATGTATATGTATGAACACAGATTTTTTTTTCTGTTCCACTAGTTTCCGAGTTTAAATTTCAAAAAATCGAATTTCATGTTCAATCTCGATATTTCTGACTTCAAACTTGAAAATTCCGTCTTCAATCTCGGAGCTCAAGCCAGCATCTCACGGTGCGAAACTTGACAAGCTTGGCTTGGGGCTTGGGGATTGTCGAGTCTTGCGTCGTGAGATCGGTTGACTCGCGTTGTAGCGAGACTTGTCAAGCATAAGCTCGAGGTGGCTCGACCTTTCCCATGAAATGTCGGTAAATTCCCAAACATCAAAGGCGCAAGTTCAAACTCAAAAATTCTGTTTCAATCTCAGAATTTGAACAGAAATGTTTGGTGGTTCAATTGATAACACTTACCACAAAGAACTGGAAGATCATCATCGGAAGCATGCGTCAAAACAGCTGAGAGAGCCTCCTTCCAACTACCAACTTCGCAATTCTTAATTATGGAACTCCAATCTTCAGATACAATGGCGGATATCAGTGAAGAGACGTAATCGTCACACTGCTCCAGATATCTGAGTTGGGTTCTCGCCATCAAATCGGGACCACCTGCCAAATTACAATAATCGAAGTGTCAAAAAAATATAGATATCACGGTCCTCATTATGCCTTGCTGTTACAAAGATAGAAAAAATCGAATTTTCTAGTAACACCGCTACCCAGTCCATTATGAATTGGTCCTTCGAGCCGGATCCAGAAGAAATAAAAACATTCTAAAGTCCATCACAAAGTTAACCTCACAGGAATATAATTCGTTACTTTAATCATTTTTCTACACACAAAATAAAAGAGGATTCAATTTTCTGACCTGTTGTGGCTATTATCAGAGCATCGGCAAAACGCTTTGCTGTCAAGCAAAGTTCCACGGCAGCCGCTACATTGTTCATCAAAAGGGCTTGAGTTATGAGGCCTTCGGTGTCTGAAAAAAAAACAATATTTTTTATATACCACCCAAAATAATAACTGACTAATTTGAACATACCGTCGTCTGTCTTTATTTTGAAAGTTTCAGCCTTTTTCTCTTCTCGCCTCGCTATAGAACTGAAAGGATCACTGGATGTAAAGTCTTCTATCTAAAAAAAGGAACATGTATAAAAAAAAAAACAAGCTAGATGATAGAAAATATTATCAAAATCGAATAGAGACTGTTAAAAAGTAACACCACTTACCCTGTTCATATTATCGAAATCGTTAGTTAGTCCATCGATGTTATTTTGCATATCCTTCGGTATGAATCGGTCTAATTTCTCGTTAACGTCTTCGATGCTGTATCCCAACAAATTGAGCAGCTCGGCGCGCGGGCTCTCTTCAAAATTGGCCTTGAGGAAGTGCCAAATGTACTTCTTGTGTTGGTCGTCGGCTTCCTCGGATTTCTCCTGACAATATTCTGGCAAATAAAACATATTCATAATTAACATGCACAAAAAGGAGAGGAATTAATTTCCCTCGTTTACTATGTAATAATATAATAAATTAAAGTGAACTGTTAACAAAATGTGCAGACACAAAAAATACTAACAGATGTAGACTTTGCAACAAGTACTTTTTCTTCTCGAAAAAGGGAATAACAACCAAACAAACCTGTAAAATTGCCATATTCCAACGTTTTCTCTAACTCCGATGACTTTTTGACAAGTTCTGCCTCCGTGATCACTTGACTTATCTGAACTGTCCTGTGAATGATCGCGGGGGCTTGGCCTGGCTGAACATTCTGTAGAGCTTGAGTGATTGCTTCTTTGTCGTTTTCGAATGTGATTAGTTTTCCTCCGAACTGAGTAGATAGGAATGAACTTGGTTAAATTCACATATAAAATAAAAAAATATGTCATACCGAAAAACAGAAAATATAATGTATATATCAAAAGTAGAAATTTCTCTAAAGACATCACAAGGGTCTACTATTAGAGGCCTCTACAGTTTTCAATATATATATATATATATATATATAATAGGGATATTGGGGTAAGCAGCAATGAAAAAGTAAACTCTTTAAAGGTTTATCCAAGCTTTCGGAAATGTTTATTTCCATCATCAGGGAGACTACAATAGATGAAAAAAAAAACAATAGTGATATAAGGCAAAAGGCACTAAGGAAATTGTTTCAATTTTAAATGTGTTTTTTAAGAATATGTGTTTAATATATATTTTAAGGTTACTTAGCTATATTTGTAATGTGATTTGTATATCTTTTCTATTTTCTATGACCTGTCTAAACAAATTATGTGTGTTTGTTTTCAAGTGTACATAATATTGTAACATAAAGACCAATAAATTCTTATCTTATCTTATATTCAAGTGTGAAACAATATGCTACTTACAACTTTGTTGAGGTTGGTTTCAATGATGTTAAACATATTCATCTAACAGTGATACAAAAGAAAAAAAACGTAGATCAAGGAATAAAACGAAGTTCAAAGTTACTACATCCACATTAGCGTTGTTTAAAATTATATAAATATAAATGTGGTGTGACAAGTGAAAATGACAGGTTAGGAATGAATCTCGCAATTATATTCAAGCCAACGACACCTGACAGGTGTCACTTGGAATTAGTTACAGTGGTGCCAACTGTTAGATTAGTACCAACTGATGTTACCAGGTGGCGGTAATGTTAAAAAGAACTATTATTTTATATTACATTGTTGTCAATTTTGATTGATATCTAAAGACAATAAATAAGAGATCTCGCTAAATGGTTAATTTTTTGTAATTTTTATTTTTTTCAATATATTTTTTTTATTTTTTTATTACATTGTTGTCAATTTTGATTGATATCCAAAGACAATAAATAAGAGTAGATCTCACTCAAATTGTTAATATCTGTTTTTTTATTTATACAATTCTTTTCTTGGGAAATGAAAGCCATTTCTAAGAATGTTCTCTTAGATGTATGTGACTCTGTCGCTAGCACTTTCACTGAATCATCGTAATTCATCTGGTGGTCAAATTTATTCACATGTTCTGCCAAAGCACATCTTTCAGGATGCAATTGGCAGTCACTTTTATGAGAAATTATTCTATTCGATAATGATCTTTGCGTTTGACCAATATATTGTTTATTACAATTGTAACACATTTACGAACCAATACTCAAAAATTAATCATCATCAAGTTGCTCTTGATCTAAGAAGTATGCCTCGGAAAAAAGAGATTACTGTCAGCAGGATTATCTCAAAGTTCCAATAGACAGGTTTAGTGCAAAATATCATTCAAATGTAATAAAATATTGACAAACTACAGGTATATGCAAAATATGCAAAAATAGCTATTGAAACCAAAGCTTGAATAAAACTTTGAAAGAGTGAGACTTTGACATACAGTTGGATTTCTATTTTTAGTTTCAAGGAAAAAATGAAGAACATACAAATTTTATGGACAGACGAGGCCACTTTTACCTCAAATTGGATAATCAGGCCTTAAAACTGTAGAAGGTAGGCACAAATTATGTGATTGAATGCCATGTCTAGTATTATTTTAAGACACATGTGTGGTGTTTTAAACCACAGAGTGGTTGGCCCAAACTTCTTAAAAAAAATCCCAGAGATGACGAAATGGGCCAAGTTTTAGATGAAATGTCACTTAAAGACAATTCATCCTCGAACTATTTCGCGATAAGGTAATTGGGCATAATATAAAACAACATTGGCCACCTAGGTTGCTAGACCTAATCCCAGTAGATTTTATCCTTTGGGGTATTTGAAAAAGAAAGTTTACAGAGACATACCAAAACATTATAATTATTTTCCTTCCTTCAGCTCTATAAATGTTTATGATGAAATAATTCTACTTAAGTAAACTAATTTAGCAATAACAAAAGATCTATTAATTGGCAAATGGATTCGATAATTTTGGTTTACGGCATTTTTCAACTGAAAAGCCTTTTTGTTCTGTGAGGAAAATGAATAAAGCTAATTTTGTTCCAAAATGTTGAAATTTGAACAGCTTTGCGTTATTATTGACATCTTTGGAAAAAAAAATCCAGTTAGAAACATTTCCAAAAAGAAAAAAAAACACTTCAGCAGATGATTGTATTACATTTCAACGAGTCTTTTTGGATTTTGAGAAAGTTCAATTGTTTTCCAAATTTGGTTTAAAGGTGGAAAACTTAAAAAGAAACATTTTTTAAATATGTCAATTATTTTCAAAGCCAAAACTCTTCATCAGAGAACAAACCAGAACATCTAAAACTCTTTTTTTCAATGTATACCATTTTTCTAAAGAAGAGTGTTTGCACACGAAAAATATATATTTTTAAATACACTTAATTGTTTTTTTATAGGAACAAACAAAAACCATGAACACTCACCCCAAAACTCGCCCTCACGGGTCTTTTCAACCACCTTGGAGGTTTACTCAAATCAAAGCTAATGGGCGCAATATTCTGTTGGGGCACTGGTGCCTGCGCGTATCCTTCCATACCAGGGAAACTGTCTGCTATTTTATTGGTGGTCTGGATCTGTTGGGTTTTACCTAAGAAAAAAGTTCCTCCGTACATTTTCTAATCATTTTTTAAATTGGGTCATTGACTAGGTTAAACTACACAGAATGGATGTGATTATTTACACATATTTAATTTTAATTAATAGTGAATTACGACATTCTGATAAGATTACACATGTATTCAAATATTAATTAGATTTGAAGAAAGTTATAGATGGCTTGTTCTCAAGGGGTTCCTTACTTTAAATAGGAAAAAATATTCATCTGAAAATTATTTGTTTTTCTGTAGTCAGTCTTAGGATTTTTACTAATAAGATCCCCATTTTTTTTCCAGAATTGAATATGTGTGCCAAACTGACTGCTAAGTTTTTATAAAGGCAAATTTATCGAACTTTAATAATGAATAATGTATCTATCTATCTCTGATAGTTAAAACATATTGATGATCATAAATATGCTTTGTCAGAAGAATATCTTGAGAAAAATTAATATATATATATATATATATATATATATATATATAAAATTGGAAAAAGTCAATAAACAATACAGTCAAACACCTAGAATTAAATAAAACTCAAAGCTTGAAATTTCCAAAACTATTAAAATTCTGAAAAAGGCCAATGTATTTATAGCAATCAGAATGAAATCAGGACATGCCAAACAAAATTATATGTTATAAAATTTCTGTAAAAGTCCAAATTCTCGAAGTGGAGTGGTGTAAATATCCAAAAGAAAAGCCCAAGTCATCTCAAAATTAATGGGGACCCAGAGGGTTATTCCAAAAATGTAAGATAATGAAAATGTTTCGAACCTTTAAAGGTTCATCCTCAGTCGTGGTTAGAGCTACAATACAAGAAAACCCATAATAGTAACATATAGAACATATTCTCAAACAAGGGAAGGCTGTGGGTGTTATACTTACAAAAAATTACATGGTGAAGTTGCTTGATAAAAAGTTAAACAATAGAATGTGTTGAAGAAAGTACCAACAACTAGAATTATGATAGATAATCATGTCACATAATTATAAAAACAACAAAATATTGATTGCAGGCTGCCTGCGATAGGTATTCAATTTCATAGTGATGAAAACAAAGGAACCTCGTTACCAAACTGGTAGATAAAGTCTGAACTTGTAGTCAACACACTTTAAAGCACTTAACGAATCACAATTATCAAAAATCTGTTGTAAGAACACAAAGCCACAAACAGTATTTTATTAAAAATAATCTAGATGGCCAACAGTGTTGCCAAGTAGTGTTTCAAGATTCTTGCACGCTTCTTTGATTGGGAATTAAAAAGCTGTCAACGAACAAACGTTTTCAGATTCGACTACTGTTTTCTGATTGGCTGGTGAATGAAAGATGTTACTTATTCAATTCAATTTTTATTTAATCCATAGAGCTGTGAGGCTATCGGACAAGTCAGATACAAAGTTTACATAAAGTGTATAAGATAAAATATAAAATAGCAACCAATCAGAAAATAGTATGCGATGTGCACAAGAAGTAATTTGAACATTCTTGTCTTTGTCTTCTGCTGAAATTTGTTCTTACAACTAAACACCAAACTGTTCCCTGCGCTCGAACATATCTACTTTTTTTTGAGAAATTTCAACAGCTTCCTTTTTGGCCGTGTCAGTAGCACCGGAGCTACACTACACAGACACTGATCCGTCCTTTTTAGGTTATGCTTAAGGTCCAGGAACAACACTACAAGCCTTCAAGTATATATCACAATATATACACACACAAAACATGTTAAAAACAAATGACTGAAAATACTTCAAATACTCACCGCCCATTAAAGAATATATCGGCACATGTCCGTCGAAATTGGGAGACGCAATCAACGCAGGATTCCTCGGACACCACACGATATCAAAGCTCCACTGATTAGTCCTGGCAACTTCGGCGAGCACCTCTCCATTTTGTTGATTCGAATTAGGATTCCAACACAGTATGCGGTTGTCTTTACCGCAAGACACCAGTAGGTCAGGATCTTCCGAGCACCAAGACAGGACAGGACGCCTCTCTGGTGGTCTTGGAGAGTTTTCAACGGAGACGTTGCGAATCTGAGGTCCCACAACTGGATTACGGGGGACTGGTCCTCTTCTGTTGGAAAAACAGTTTGAGTTGTAACTATTCTACAGTGAAACACGGGATTTGCTTTGTAAACCCAATTTAGTTAAAATTATACACACACGTACAATACATAATAGGGGCAAGGTATTCATCGGGTATTTCCAACAGGGATTGACAAATCAAAATAGAAAGTATCATAACAGTAGCAACAGTTTTTCAACTAGGAGCTCGCAAGAATTTCGGTTAAGGGCACACAAAAAAGGGGAGGAATACTGATAGCCAACAAACAACCTTCACAAACCAACATTTTCTCAAAATGAATATCCCATAGATCAAAATAAAATCAAGCAAGAAGAACTGGACTCAAAAATGACATAAACTTCACATTGCAAATGTAACTTGTAAAGCTCTGAAAATGGCAACCATCGTATAATGTTGATATAGATCTCATCAATAGTGTTCAATATAAATTCTTGAGGTATTATTGTACATATAAATTATCCACCTTCTCAATTTGATTTCTTTGGCACACAGATTAGAATCATATTTTACATTCATCCATAAAATAATCAGTAGCAGTAAAAATTCCTCACAAATTGTTGAGCTTGTAATATTGAATGTGAATCTAAGAAAAACAACAAATAATGATCTTTTTGAAGTTCCTTTTTATCAGACTACGGCCAAAACGAATCTATATGTAGAATTTTCAACAATAGAATCATTCAAAATGACTGAAAAAAATTTAGTTATTTTTTAATTACATTAGGATTATTTGTAACAATACAATGTGGTTTTGTGCATTTTTGAAAAAAAATGGCTATGCCTTTAATAAATGAATATATGACCAGTTTACAATATCAACTAGTGCCATTCATGACTGTTCAACAGATTTGCTCTCATAAATATTACTATTTGTAGATAAAATGGTGCTTTGAGCAAATTCGTCGTGAAATGAGGAGCAAAAAGGCATTTATGTAGAATATAAATGAAAGGGGCTCCAAAACAGAACCTTGGGAAAATCTAAATTAAATGGACTGATATTCTATTGTTGCCTAGATCAACACATGGTTTCCTACTGTTTGAAAAGCATGCAAAGAGTGAGATTGATTACCACTCCTCTGCTTGTAACGAATTTTTCGTTACTTCCTTATACATAACCAATTTCTCATAACGTTTCCGATTATCTTTACGGTGGAACGGGTCAGTAGTCACTGCTCAGGTCGTGAAGAGTGCGCCTTTGTTGTCGTCTCGTGAAAATGGTATCGTGACAGTTGTATTCATGTCGTCAAGCTGTGTTTTTTCCAAGTGTTTTTCAATAAAGAAAAACCAAGAACAGTTTGTGAAAAAAAAACAGGTAGAATTGGTGATTTGTTCGAACCGGGAGGATAATCGTTCTCTATCTTGATTTGAACGTCGAGATAGGCAGGTGGACTGAGTGAATTGATTTTGGTAAGATCTATAAGTTAAATAAGTTTCACTGCTGGAGTTTAGTTGAGTAATATTATTCTCTTTATCTTGCAATTAATGTTGTAGCTGATTAGCATTTTCTTCTTTTTCCTTATGCTTGTAATATTAGAATTCTTGGATATACCGCATGGTCATTTTTGAAGGTTAAATATCAATACTTCGCCATTTTGACAAAGCATTCTATAGTACATATTGTGGCTAACGTAACATCTGTTCCGAATATTGGGAACTGATTTTTTTCATTGGAAATCAGTTCTACGCTTTTGCATTTTTTAGGTACCAGTTAATTGGTAATTTCGAATGGACTAGAACTTACTTACCTCACGACCAGTGGATTGTTCCGAGGATTCCGGTTGATTGTTCTGGGACAGTTTGGAGTGACTAATAGGACGGCTCTCTGGTAAGCAATTTTCTTTATTTCATAACTATATGTTTATGAGAGTAATTTTCTTTTCTCTTGAGAAAGAATTGCTTATGGAGAGAGTTGTACCTCTGGCCTAACGGTCTCAGAACACTCGATTCGATTCAATATATGCCTCAAGCGTAAAGTTTATTTCCGTTTAATAAATTTCTTATATCTATTACTCCATTCAACTCCCAGTGTAGCTTATTTGATTTTTGATCGTTGCAGAGTCAATTCACTTCAGTTACTACCTTATCGCCAAGAGCAGGGAGATTCATTCTAATTTTTGAGAATTACCTGTTTATCGATTTGAAAAGGAATTGCCCTATTTCAAAATTATCTTTATCTAAGAGAGTTGTGCCCACTGAAAGAGCGTGAGGTCTCCCTCTTCAGTTATCTTTAAAAATTCTTCAATTAAAAGAATTATTTAACATTATCTTTTCTAAGAGAGTTGTGCCCACTGAAAGACGTGTGGTCTCCCTCTTCGGTTTATCTCTGGAAATTCTTCAATAAAAAGAATTATTTCACTTTATCTTTATCTAAG
Organism: Gonioctena quinquepunctata; assembly: GCA_018342105.1. Lineage (NCBI taxonomy): Eukaryota > Metazoa > Arthropoda > Insecta > Coleoptera > Chrysomelidae > Gonioctena > Gonioctena quinquepunctata. Next base: position 270,152 of record JAFIRS010000530.1, read on the forward strand.
AGAGTCCTGGCCTTAAAATAGTTGGCTGAAGAGTATACTTTTACTCTGACTATTATCTTGGTTCAGAAACCCTATATTTTTTGTAGCTTACTAGAGTATTTTGGTTATAACGTTATATTTTCCTTTGGCACTTGCTTTAAAATAGTATATTTTTGCACTGGCAATTTTATAGTGTTTTGCTTTAAAATACTATATTTTTTCTCTGGTAAAATTTCAAGGAAATTTTTATATTTCTTTTGGAATACCTTTCCCCATTAAATTTTTTTACCCTTCTGGTACATAGAATCACCTTATCAAAACTTACTTGTTTCAAAACATAACTGAATTTGAACATAACGTTTTGGGTGAGGTTTGTTTTGTTTGGTTTTGAATTTTGTTCATTTTTAATATTTTTTTTAAATTATTAAAATTAACTTATAAATTTAAATCCAGAATAGCAGATTGGATTGCTATTTATTATCTTTGTTCTTTCACTGTAACCTTCCAGTCTTTTATATAGACTGAGATTTTTATTGTATGCTATCATTTGCATCTATCTTTTGACTCTCGATTAAAATTTGAAACATAAAACTTGAGGTTCAAAGGATATCCTTCGTTCTCCCTTTTTGTACATATTTTGATTCCTATCATTTTCTTGCATGATATATACCACGGAGGAACCCATCTACGGAGACAGAAGGACTAGTAACCTGGGAGGTCTTACAGCACATCCATATCAGCACTGGTCCGTGAAGATCAACTAAATTCACGCCGATAAGGGGTCTAAAACCAACTATAGAACCACCCCGACCATCTTCATCGAACGCTGAAACCAAGTTCCTCCTAGAACCGCTTAAGACCAACTTCAAGAAACTAGCCTTCATCTCTCTACTCAAGAACTCAATACTCGAATCGAAGGTATATCCGTGGCACCAACAACTGGAGGAATCATAGTTGTAAATGTTCGGGTTTTGATCAGAGTCGAGAATACTGGTTTTTTTATTATAATTTCTCAATTTTTGTTCACAGAAATCAATACTCTTATAGTATAATTGTCAACCTGTTTTTTTATTGTTCAGTCAATTCCATCTGGAATAAATTTGTTAAGTTGATTTATTGATTTTTTCCTTCCCAAGCGGAATTTTTTAATTTTTTTTTTGACTTTTGTCTTTAGCAAGTCTGGCCCCAACTCTTGAACTAGTCAAGTTAATTAATGTATATTTTTTTTAGTGGCCAAATTTGATTAACTAGGAAAAGTCATTAATTGAACCTTACTCACGGCCTAACCGTATCCATCTGAGCAGCCTATAGGCAAAGTGATTTCACCTTCTTAAATTTGAATCATACAATTTAAAATCTGGGGTTCAGAAGTAAGGGGTGTTGCATGCTTCCACATTCATTCAGTTTATTTAGTGTGGCTCCTGGGCCTATCGCCAGAGAAAGCCAAACAGTTTCACAAGTTGGACAAGAAAGACTTAAAACTGCTCACTAGACATTGTCCTCTGAAGTATCACCTCAAAAAAATGTATAGATCAGACTGTGAACTGCCAAACATTGTTTTGCATAAGGCTCAAGTTCCTTGAGATATTAGGAACTTGATAAACGAGTCTTGGAATCCTTGAATAGATGAAGGTTGAGGTACGGAGAAGCTGAAGAGTCATATCAACCCCCCCTACAATCTACATTCAGTATGGTGCGAGACAATGAAATGCTCTACCTGGTGTGATTTTTTCACTAGAATTCTCAAAAAAAATCTGAATTGTTAAAGGCTATACACTTCAGGGTTCCTCAAAAACAAACCAGAACACATAAATTATTCCAAGAAGAAATGCCCAGGACAAATTATTGTTCAAAGACTTGTTTTAAATTATAATGGATTTTATTCTGACTGTGATATTTTTCAAATGAAACTTTCAGCTGTTAAGCATTTTCTGTCCAGATGTATTCTAGAGATCATGAGCTAAGAAACCTTGTATGTTGTTTGTTCAAATTTTAAGATTTTCCTGTCTTTTTTTTCTTCAAATCTGTGTTTTTATGTATATAGGCCTGTACCATTTGGAGTTTTTACTCTGAAGGTGGACTAAAAAAATAAACTCTGACAGATGAACGAATGATTATTTTCTCTCATACCTGAGGCTAAGCAGAGTTGTGTAGCAACATCGGGATGCCAGGCGACAACTTTCCATCGAATCCTCGAAACTGTATCTGTCAGTTTAATGATTGGTTCGTTTTTCCTCAGATCCCAAATGACACACTTGGAAGGAAAGGTAGAAGCTAAAATGTGCTGAACTTGTTTATTCCATGAAATAGACAGCACATCTTCGTGAGGCTGACTTTTTGTTCCTAAAATATAACATATACAATAAACACTCAGATATATAATAATAATCGTCATTACTTTTTATATTTTACCGTGACTGTTTAAAAAAAAAATTGAATGCGTTTTTCCAACATCCTGGGAATTGCCCGTTAATAATTATTGTGTTTGTAAGGAAGGTAATGTGATTTAACAGAAAAAACTCGCTAAGATTAATCATTCAGGGGGAGAAATCATTGGAGCCAGTAGAATTACTCGTGTTATGATGAAGATACTATTGTACCACTTGGCTAGAGACAGTGGTAAAATGAAAATGATTTTCTGATTTTTGTGGGTTGATCAGGTTGGGAGACTGAGTTGAAATATTCATTTATGTGATTAACATGTTTCAGATTGTTTGGGATTTCTGGGCTTTTTGTTTCCTGCTAATATCAAAGTATTGCACGTGTTGATTTGTTGAAAATATGAACAGGATGTTCATAAAATCAGATGTGGAATCATCTGCGACTGAAAGATAAACGTTAGTCACTATCGTCCATCGTCAAGATAACCTCTTGTGGGGTATTCATGTTGAAAAGGGACACATTCTCAATTGAATAATGGAAATTTTTTTCTGTGATCTGAAAAATCCACGATAAAAATGAAGTTATTTTTTGTGAATGTCTAACAGAAAACAACTACTTCCCCAGCTAAAGCCACGCTGGACATTGGACTACCTCTGATAGATATTCTAAAAAGACCCTAACTCAAAAGAAAAAATCTAAAATTGAAAATTTGCATTTTCATTCAGATAGTTATTTGATTTTATATTCCAGTCTTGATCAAGAACTCAAAAAGATAAATGAGGCAAAGAAGAATGTTCAATGTCCAATTCACAAAAAATAACTTCATTTTTATCGTGGATTTTTCAATTCACAGAAAAATATTTCCATTATTCAATCGAGAATGTTTCCCTTTTCAATATTGCATGTGGTTTTTGAATCTTTATTGGTGAGAATAAAATCGAGATAAGCTTTTTTTCTCCCGACGAATTGCATCAATTGTGTCATTTCTAAGTTCCCTATAACCGTTCCAGTCCAAAACTAAAAGTGATTTTTCATTTATTTTTTTCACTGCTCGGACTCGGAGAGAAATAATTTCTTTGACATTGTGAGTTAGATCTTTCGGATTCATAATTGTCAAAAGTTATGACATTTTAATTAGGACCCATATATGAGCGGCATAGAAATAAGAGTGAAACATGGACAAACCTGGCGACATAGGAGTGCTAGTATTATTCAAGTCCCATATAAAAATTTCCGAATCCCCAGCACCGGTGGCAAACAAATTCTGTTGAAAATTATTAAAGTCCATGGCTTGCACAGGCCCCGTATGTAACTCCTGCTTCCCAATAATTGCATCTTCACTTTTCAACAATTTCGAAGCGCTATAGATCTGAATCAACCCGCTATCACAGCCCCCAACGATGGTACCACTAGCCTGGTCGTTGCCGGCGGCGCCCCAAATGATTTTGTGGAATCGGTGGTCGCTGGGAATGGAAGAGACGAGTTGCGTATCCGGACCTGGGTCGCTGAGATTCAAAGAGTAGATTTCTAGTGCTGCACTAGTGTTGAACGAAGCGTCCAATTGTTGGGCAGCAGTGCCCGCTGCGAGGTAAATCGGGTACTGATTTTTCGGGGACCAAGCCACATTGGCTGTACGTTCTATGTCTTTCACTTTCATCGTTGGGGATCAGTCTGAAAATGAATTAGCGACAGTCGATAGTTTTCCTGAGAAGTAAACTAGCAGAAACTTTACTTTGCTGGAGATCGAGTATTCCAACGAATTGAATGAACTCGTACTCTCGGGAATCGCTTATTTTATCTAACAATAATTAATTACACTTTTGAAATAAAAATTAGTCATTTGGTGTAATGTAGGCACTTCCAACGTGGCTTGTGACTTCAATTCAGTTTGATAGTTCGATAATCCAATCAGAAAGCAGCAATTGCTGTAATCATCACATGAAAGGTTTGTTTATTTGTTATTCCGGCAACTACTTGACAATAGTTCGTCTCTCTTTGACTCTCTACTTCCAGGGTAAAAATATTTCAGAAGTTGCCGTGTCATGTTACAAAGGAACAAATCTCGACAAATATGTTTTTCAATTGGTAGTGTTTTCGCAATCTTTTTACTTTGAAATCAAATTTTTTATAATTATCCAAATATGAGAGTCAAAAATTCAAATCAGTGGAAATCATGAGATGTGTTCGTTTCTGTGTCCTAGCTAATATTACTATAGAACAAACCTTATTATATACAGGGTTGTGGATCGGCTTCAGAAATATTTACATATCTTTTTCATTTTATGGAAATCAATCAATAGGAGGAAAGTTGAAACACAAAGAGAATAAGACAGATTCCCAAAAAAACTGCCTAAAATTCCCCGCATTCATGATTCACTGGAAAAATAAATTCTGATTTAGAACCCATAAATAATGGACCGTGAATAATGGGATACCGATTCTGAGTTTTTGGGTACCAACTACCAACATAAAATGGGAGTCTAATGGCAGGTTACACTATAAAGCTCCAGTTTGATATCATATTTTATTCTCAAATGATAAACATGAAAAGAGAGTGAATATAATCAGTCTTAATAAAACTGAACGTGGAAAGATAATAACACAGAACAGCTATGATTTTCGAACAAATTTAAAGTGAAATAATATTCGATGAATTTCACTCTGAATAACTAAACATTCTCATTGACTGTTGGTTACATAATTCAATCCACTAGAAATGATTAATTTATAATCTAATTTTTTCGGATCCAATTTAACAGTAGAAATATTCTGAAAGTATTACGGGTCTCTAATTTATGACAATGTCAAGAAAGTTGAAGAAAAGTAATTAGTGCTTTTTCGTGTAGCCCCTTTTCATCCGAATGTCAATCCAAAAACTTGTTTCACATCGCAGTTTCAAACAGTCTCTTTATTTTTAATTTGTCTATGTGTGTATATGCCAAATGCCTCTGCTGTTCAGTGAACGCTGAACAGCTCACGTTATCACATACTGTTGTCCGATTGGCTGTTGAATGATAATTTATCCTACAACCAATCCGAAACACCGTAAGTAAAAGACCGCATGTGAAATCTATATTTAGGTTGACTTCCCTGACAACAAAGATGGAAAAATTAGGCTACTTTCAGACTAGGCGGAACGCGGAAATGTCAAATTGTAATTCAATCTCAAGGTCATTCCGGCGTGAATTGTTAAATTTCAGTCAACTTTTTCTGGCGGAAGCATAAACAAGAGACAAGAGTTATACAGTGTGACCCATTTAAAATGGAACCACCCCTGTGGAATACGCATTTTTCAATCATTCTCAATTTTTTTTTGTAATACTGAGCATCAAAAACTATATCTTGACAAAAATTTTTATAACTTTAGTTTCATTTCCAAGGCACTCTATGGTTTTTTCCATCGTCAAAAACGGCAAAAGTTTGTAACGAAGTTACAACTTCAATTTTGGAAACAAAGTATTCGATTATAATTTTTATTTAGATTATAGACATATTTAAAATCTGGCAACACTGCCTATATAAAGTAGAACACCAGTGAATTTGTACAGCGTAAATCCAAAGTCAATAGCTCATTCCGTTCTACAGTTGTAACTCCTGAAAGTATGGTAATGTGAGCGATTTGTGGTGGAAGCGATTTTGTAATAAAAATCTGACTACGCCACTGGATTTATAAATTATATTCCCTTAAAATAATTTATTTAAGTTTAGGTTATAAGTGTATTCGAAAATAACAGAAAATTAAAAATTCATTTTCAAGTTATGCAGTCTTCCATAGCCGATAAAAACGAAATGAACCGAATCAAGTTTTAAAGTATCAAAATTATTTATTGAATGATAAAACAGAAAGCAGGACAAAAAAAATTTTCCTTTCAAATTCTGCAAAACTCAATTGAAACAAGCTTTTAGAGAAGGTATCAATAATTTGAGGAAAGGTGAACTGATACATTAGGCATAGGTATTGTACTAAATCAATAGTAGGCTGTGATTTAGTACACCACAAATCGCTCACATACTTTCAGGAGTTATAACTGTAGAACGGAATGAGCTATTGACTTCGGATTTTCGCTGTACAAATTCACTGGTGTTCTACTTTGTATCGGCAGTGTTGCCAGATTTTAAATATGTCTATAATCTAAATAAAAATTATAATCAAATACTTTGTTTCCAAAATTAAAGTTGTTGTAACTACGTTGATAACAAATATTTTTTTAAGAAATTTTGATGGTTTTCATTTATAACGACTACGAATCCAATGGTGTAGTCAAATTTGAAAAAAAAATGCCCAATAAACTTTTGCGTTTTTGACGAAGAAAGAAAACCATAGAGTGCCTTGGAAATGAAACTAAAGTTATGAAAATTTGTGTCAAGATACAGTTTTTGATGCTTAATATTAAAAAAAAACATTTTTGAAATTGACTGAAATTTGCGTATTCTACAGGGGTGGTTCCATTTTAAATGGGTCACACTGTATATGGCGGAAGTAATCAGCAAACCTAAAAGTAAACGGTGTATGTGTTTGTGTTCTTTTTATTGATATTCGGCCCTACAATACATAATAGTTCCTCGAATATTTGAGGCGACATACGCATATAATAGGCTTTTTCATTTAGATGACAAATGACTAACTTTGTTTACCTGTCAGATCCAACGGCATTGACGGCGAATTTGTTTTTTTAAAGGAATTAAAATATTTCCGAGTTTTCCTATGGATAGTTGACTTGAATTTACATGGAGAAGAAAACTCACCATTAGAAAATATTCATGTACATTATTTTATCTACGAATGAAAGGTTTTTGGCGGTATAAAATAGGTAATAAGTACTTAACCTACAAAGAAAGTTACGAACGCCCATGTATGCAGGTGCATTTGTCATGAAGTTGACATAATTTGAAAATACCGCTAATTTTGAACTAAGCCAATCTCACATTGTTATTTCAAAACTAACCAATGGCTTTTCACTTTCCCAATAGCCAATCAAAACGAGCGCATGCGCCTTAAAAAATCATCTAAATGAAAAGGCCTATTGAATCTTTAATATGAATAATTACACTAAGGTCTTTTTAAACAATGAAAGATAATAATGGTTATTTTAGGTAAATTCAGATATAAGTGAAGTTGTCAGTGATGAGTTTATTTAAATTGTAAAAGGCTTTCTATACCACTATTCTCATTTCCCTTCCAATTTTTCTGAATTAAACGTAAATGATCATTTCATAATTATTATAAGCAAAAAGTGAATACCTAGGTACCCTACTTTTTTCTATGCACACAAACGTTTGACTCATTTTTCAAATTAAAATTCAAACCAATATAGTACAATCAAACTTGTGTTTTTTTCCTGAACAATAATTTGAATTAAAGCAGATTATTTATTTTTATATGACAAGTGCTGGGAAAAAATGAATATTTGAAATCAGCACAGATAACTTGTAATAACCAATCATGTCTGATGAGGAAAATTTAATTTTGTCATCTGGCATTATTGATAAATCACATCAGCATCTAATAACACTATATAAGAAAACCGGTATTAACAAAAAAAATATTTCCCATGACAAATGAGTGTATTCATACATATAATGGGGATTCATGGTAGTATTACTTCAAAACGTTTTTTGGTAATCCATCATTTCCTGTTTCATGGTTTGTTTATTCGATATTTTTCAAAGCAAACAAATTTTCCGATAATACCTCTGGAAATTCGTCAAGTATGGTACAAAATATGGATTCTGTACTATAAACTGTACATGTTTTTTTCACAGACATCCGTTTGAAAACTTCACACTGATGTTTCATTATCTGCAGAAGGCGGAATTGACAATGAAGAAGGTCTGGAGTCCACACACTCTGAAATACTCAGAATCTCCTCTGTCGTGTGATTGGAATGGATATTTCTATTCTTTTCTGTAGTCTGTTTCCTGTGGGGTGTACGATTGGGTGAAGATTTCCTACTAGAATCGTATAACTTCAAAAGTTTTGCTGCGTCTAACAACTTCAACAGAAGTCTTGTATACTGCTGATACTCTTCATCTCCAAAATGGTTCGGATCGTGTCTAGCATGTTCATAAAGATCACAGAATTGATGGATAAGCCTTTGACCGCTTCCGTTCAAAGGGGCTGCTAACGTTGATAGAAGATAGCCCCTCAAGTTCTCACTTGGGTGCCGGAAAAGACAGCTATCCTGTTTGGTAATTTGCTTCTCTAGCTTTTTGACGTCGTCCACCGCCTTCAGCCGGTAATAATGGGCTTGGATTTGTTGACCAGGACATACAATATACCGTGGATCGGTATTGCTAATCAACTGAGGTTCGCACTCGATTTTTTGAACGAGGTCTATACGCCTCTCAATTTCTCTCCTCAACACCTTTGAAGTGTCGTGACCGATAGGTATATGTGGACCTCTTCGATATCGAAGCGCAAAACGCATAATTTGTCGTTTAGCGAATATGAATAACAATAAAAAGGTGAGAACCCCCAGTCCTATAATAATAACAACAGTTACTCCTGAGAGCTCCTCCGACATATTTTTTGGTTTGGTTAGTTTTTCAGCAACAGCTTGCATTTGGAAAGACTAACAGGTACTCGGAAGAACTATATTTATATCAGGAATTATTATTCGTGTTGTGATTCAACTTGGATTATTTCTTCCTTGGCTGAAAATATTGGAATATTATATCGCCGACAAAATTGATGAAAAATAGCCTTTACCCATGAATATTTCATTAGGTATCATACCATCAAAATAAAAATCCCAGTGTGCAATGTATATTATTGCAAATACATCCATGAAATATAGTAATGATCATCAAAGTGCAAAACATGTTCAAGGAAATCTTCCTATTGAAATCATTTAGATTATAGTTCAGGTAATTTCAACTGGCCGAATGAGTTAGTTAAACAAAATATTGTTGTCGCTTGCAAACACAGTAAACTCATAGGTTCGTTTGTTTGTACATTGAGTTCCGGCGGGGTGATCCGGTGTTAATTCTCAACTCCACTGAAAAATCAGAGTCTAGTCCAACAAAACACTCCATTCAATAGGGAACACGCATGTGCCCTTTTGTAGAATATTTTGATTTGCACATCATCATAATAATAATATATATATATATATGTATATATATATATATATATATATTAATAATACAAATATATATATATATATATTGTTATAATGATGTTTTATTATGATTGTATTGTATTTTATTTGTTATGTATGATTATTATTTTTTTATTATTAATTTTTTCATTTTTTTTATTTGTTTTTCAAATATTTATCACAACAATATATCTGCGGCTATGATATTCTTACCCTTTTTCAATATACCATTTACCTTTTCTCAGCTCAGTCGGTACGCCTATGGAGACATGATCATCTCTAACTCAGGAGGATTGCAGATGCGCCATCTAGTTGTTTTTCTTGAAGTCATTATACTGTTTAATGGAAATATAGCTTGAAGATGAATAATGAGTCCAGATAATAATCAAATGATTTTTCTTTTATTCAATAGAATTTTTAAATTACCTAAAGCCTGCGATATCTACTTTATTTGTATATAATATTCAGCCAATGAAATTGAATATGTCAAATAAGTTGCTCATGCGCAATCAATGAACTTGCAAATAAATGTTTGTAGGTTATACTAAGATTATGAGAATCAATAAGAAAGAAAGTTCAATACGGTGAATAGATGTTATTAAATTAACCGTAAAAAGTGTCTGACCCGAATACTCTCTCACTTTATTTAGTTTTGTTGAAAAAAATACCTGATGTTCGTTCCGCTGGTGCACTCTCGCGAATTCTGGCTGTGTTGTGTGGCTATTGGAACTGGATGTTTCGCTAACGTTGGCTCCCCTTGCTGTTGGTTGCGTCATGCATAGGAAATCGCATATGATTCCAAGCCTGGTTTCTTGATTTGCTTTGACTTGTCTGATAGCAGATATGTTTATGTTGTTATTGTATTTTCGTTGATTTTGGTGATCAAATTTTCATCACGGCTTCTCCAAAATTTCTTTTTTTCGACTTCTCTATTTTCCTTTTTTCGTAGCAACCATCACTTCTCAGGCACTAATTTTCAGCTTTTTAAAACACCTTTTCTTATTCTAAACTATGATACTCATTTTATATACAGCTTATATTTCTATACATAATATTATTTATACTGAGTTTTTAAAAATTCTTACCTAACAATTTTCTGTACTCAAACATCATATTTTTATGATTTTCCATGAAAAATAGTTTGACATGTCCCTGTCATGTTTCCATGTGATTCAAGATTAGCATACAGAATGTTCCACCTTTTAGATTATTTTTGTCTATTTAAATTCTAAGATTTTATTTGTTTGTTTGGATTTCTATACTTTTACAGGTTGTGCAAATGAAATTGATTGTTGGAAACATACTGATGATACTAGAAAAGCTCCACTTCTCAACTCTTGGATCATCTGCATTGACTATAAGATGGCCAAAGGTTTCAGAGATTCTAAACAGTACACAGAAAAATTGTAAAAACAATCATAGCAGGTATCCATATGTGAGGAATAAATATCATTATATCAAATTTATATATATATATGTATATATATATTTATATATATATATATATATATATATATATATATATATATATATATATATATATATATATATATAATATTGGCTTTATGCGCCGGAAAGAAAGCAAAAGCCATACAAAATTGAGAAAAAAGTAAGTCTCTCTCTCTTTTTTCAAAAAGCATAAACTTCCTTCCACCTTTGTTTCAGGGTTGTTCTTGTCACCAGATCTAGTACTTTTTAAGGTGATCTATTACCTTCTTACTTTTATGGGGAATTCTAGTACTTTCTGGACAAAAGCGAAAGATTTTCAACCTCAGAACACCAAATAAGTTCAGGTACCATCAGACAACATTGTGAATTATTTTTCTCTCTCTTTATTAAATCCTTCTGTTTGCTTTGTTGTATTTGGTTTCTTTTTTTGCTTGTTTATAACTTTTATCTTTTGGCTTTCACGTACAACGATCATTTTTCATTTTATGATGATATTTCATAATTCTTCGATTCTTGTCTTGTTTCTTTTCTCCTTGTTTGTAACTTTTACCTTTTGGCTTCCACGTACAACGATAATTTTTCAGTCGCTGTTCGGTGTCCAAATTTTATTATTATTATTAATATTGTAAATCTCAGAAATGGAGAGCTAAAGGCTTACTTATGTATATTGGTTTCAGATTTTTTTGTTGAATTTTTAACTTTTGCCCAGATTCCTTATGAAATATAGTCACAAAACAACCCAACGTTCTGAGATCCGCACTACCCAAGTCCTTCATACTACGTAGGTTAGACCTGAACATTTTAATTTGGTTGACTACGAGAAAATCATAGAAGAAAGATGCGAAAATGAGCTTTCAGCCGAAGAAAGTCACACAAAAAAATTATTTACCAACAGAAGTGAAAGGAAGAATATGCCAAGAAATTTGGCTCTCGTTTTGTTGTATATGAATTTTCAGAGAACTCAAGTGTTATCTTTGTTGCGTTTAATTTTCGACGAATATTTCATTTTTATATTTGACAAGTCTATGTTGATTTGCAAGAGTCGAATTATCATAGTGATATGAGAAGATCAAGATCAATACATCTCATTTGTAACCAAATAATTCCAATCAAAAGCCGTTTTTTGGCGCCCATGTATTCAAAACGTATTCGTCCTGTGATTCAAATACATCTATTCTGGCGTTGAAACGATGACGTCATATATAAAACGATTCAAAACGTATTCATAGAGTTTTGAAACCAAGTCGAATTCAGTTTCAAAACATAATTCGTTGTTTTGTGATTGTCATAATTGAAGACGTGAGTGGATGAAGATGTTATGGTCCAATTTTTTTCAGTAAAGTAAGGTCAAAATTTTGTTTATTTGATTTTTTTCCATTTAAGACTAACTGAGCAACGGTGTGTCCAAGTGGTTATCGAAGATCATACAATTTCACTCACAAATGAATCATTAATGTGAAAGATGGTACATACGAGAAAACTTTAATTTATACAAAAAGAAACAGATTTTTTAGGATTGTAACATAACATCACCTTTATCCACTCGATTCTGCAATTCATAATAATAGCCCCAATGAATCTTGGTAGTGGGACATTCCACTAATAATTGTGAGAGTTTGAAATGAAAGAGATTGACCTAGGAAATTATATATCAACAACTGAGTTGGAAACCTACAATGAATTACAAGGTCAGTTTATCAAAATATTGTCTACGACTTTCTCACAGAAAATGTCTTAGGTTAGGTTCGTTTATTGAATCGTATTCGAAATTATGCATTCTTGCGGTTCGTGATAATAATGACGTCACGTAGAATCGTATTCAAATGTAAAGCTGGATTTATAGTTAGACGGACTGTAAACGTAGACGCACTGCAAAAAGATCAACTATAGATTTTATGTACTCTTGTTTATAAATGGACGTAAACGCATGACGTAACGTAAGTGAAACGGACTGGAACGGAAGAGTTGGCCAACTTTCATCTTTTACACTACGTTTCTTGCGTCCGGCCAATCAAAATAAAGAATTATGTGTTATGGTTTTTACAAGACGTAATTATTCATTAAATACTGGAACAGTCATTCACGTATACTTAAAAAATTGATCTGGATCAGCAGTCTTCATCTTTAAAAAATTATTGTAGGCATTCTCTACTTTTCTATTACGGCTTATGGGTCTTGTTTTGTAACGTCTTAGTCGCATAATTATTGTTCTTCGAGTTTGTCTTTTCCAATGCTACTGCACACAACAACAGTTCCACGACGGCACCAAGAAGCATACCTTCATGTATTTCATAATTCATTGTGACACAGAAAACGAAGATAGATAAATATTTAGAATATAATACAAATCCAAACCAACACAGGCTGTTTATGATTCGTGATCACTATCACTTCTACCCATGCGCGAAAATTCCGTTCCGTCGATTTATAAATTCAATAATATTTTACAGTCCGTTTGTTACGTATACAGTGCGTCTACGTTACAGTCCGTCTAACTATAAATCCAGCTTAAGATTGAATACGTTTTTACGCCAGAAAACACCTCAAAGCTACCAAAATGGCAAGTATGTTCAAGGTCATGTATCTAGTACTTTTTACGAAAAATCTAGAACGTTTTTAAGGAGACGACAATTTACTCAATTTAGTACGAACATTTTTACCCTAGGAACAACGCTGCTTTGTTTACCTTTCCTAGAATTATATTTGATAAATACATCACCCCTTTTTGCAATAGAAAAAATCCTTTGGTAAGCTGTTTCACATAGATTTTGTTCGTTCGTATATATATGGATCAAATCTTATCAGTTATCCATTACATTGTTATATAAGCAGAAGCTCTCAGGAACCCCAAATTATTCTTTGCTAAATATCTGAAACTGCCAATAAGTTAAAATTAATCCTGCGTAAAGTACAATTGATTTTTTCTAGGGTGTTAGTTGAACCCAATCCAGAAAATGATGAGTTGAATATTGCGGAATAATGGCAAATATATTAGTAACGGGGTTCGGTCCTTTCGGGGGTCACAAAGTGAATGCAAGTTGGCAGGCAGTAAAACTATTACCTGATGAAATTCCTAACGAGTATCACAAACACTTACCATTTGGTGGTTTTAAACTAATCAAGAAAGAAGTTCCTGTGGAGTATATGCAGGTCGAAAAAGAGGTACCCTCTTTATGGCAGGAGTTCGACCCAATTGTAGGTAATTGAAAAGAAGGTAACGTTCAAATTTGATCAGTAATCACTGTTTTCAAGCTGGTTATCCACGTTGGCGTCCATAACAGCGATACAGTGAAAATAGAAATTTGCGCAAAACGAGGCGATTATAACAAAACCGACCAATCAGGGCAAAAACACCCCACTGGACTATGTTGTGCCACTGGAGAAACATATATCAACACAAAGTTAGATGTTGGAAAAATATGTGCTACTTTGAAGGAGACTGGAATAAATGATGTAGAAACTTCTCTAGAGGCAGGCCTGTAAGCAATTAAATAAGTATTTTTGTGTTTTTCAATAAAAAAAAAATATTTATTGAAGGAAAAACCATCATTCCAAATGAAATTATTATCGACCAAAACCTAAAATTGGATACTTATGTAACATATAACAAAGAACCTAAGATTCCTGATCTGTAAATTATTCCCAATTTCTTAACTTAGACCTGCTGATAACACTATATCACAATTCAGTTGAATCCTTTTCACGTTACAGACTTGTATGACAGCACTAAGACCATTAAATGTCATTCAAAATAAAATACTGAAGATTATTTACAAAAAAGATGGGTTGTATCCAACTGCTGTACTGTACAATGAAAAGATCTAAAATATTAGAGGTCTATTCATTTATTCAATATGTTATCACCTACAAAAACTAGTCTTTGAAAAATCCGATCCGTTATAGAACAGTTCTTCAAAAGGTGTGTAAACTATTTAGGACCAAAATGTTACAATACTCTACCATTATAAATTAAACTATTCCAGAAACATAAATTTAGCAAGATGTGTAAAAATTATGTAAATTTGTTTAGACTTCCCTAGAATAATTTTTATATTAAATATTTTAGTATATTTTCTTCTATATTCTATATAGTTAATGAGCTGAATTCAATCCTATTCTTAGAACCATAAATATAAGTATATAAGATGCTAGTTTTTGACAAAGTAGTCTATGAACTTATCGTAAAATTTGTGAAGAATTTTGGTTGCTGATTTTATTTCTTTTTTAGTCCTGTAGATGTCAATATCTCATCTTTATCGGTTTTGTTATATTTCAGATACCTCTGCGAATTCATTTACTTTTTATCTCTAAAAGAAGATAATAAAAGGACATTGTTCATCCATGTGCCAACTTTGGACAAACTCACTGCTGAGGAAATGGCCGAGAGATTACTAAAAATTATCAAGTGCGCTTTGGATCAAGTTGATCCTCCAATCTCTACCACTAACACAATAAAGAACCCAGAAGAAATAAGTAGAAATCAAGAAGTGAGTTAGCTTGAAAATGGACAGTGGATTCACAAGATGATCCTTTCATCCTTACTACATATTAATATTAAATAATTGAAATATTTTTTTCTTTTTGGTTTGTTTTTATTGCTCTTTTTGTCTTTCAATTATCAATAGGAATGAATATTTTTCCAGCAAATACAAATTGTTCAATGGTTGTGTTCACATATCCTAAATTTGTTTGATACATATAGAAAATCTGAAATTTTTTTTTAGCTGATATATTTAGTTAGACTCTATATGGGATTCTTTGTAGAATTTTATAGTGTCCTTTCTCTATAAACAATGGTGTCACACATGATTTTATTTTAATTTTTCTTTGCCTCAGTTCGGTCTGCAGAAATTACATTTTGTGAACATAATTTCTAAAATCCATTTTTTTTTCTAAATATTCAAATTTGAAGGTGCTTCTCAATTCAAATTTGATTTGACCTTCACTTGAATAACTTCCCCCAAACACTAGCGCCAATTGTGGTTGTTTCAGGGATATTGATAAACAATACTATTTCTTACAACACATAAATTCAACCCACTCTAAGTGTGAAGTAACGATGCATACGTCCATCAGAGGCGCTAGGAGTACGTTTTTGAATGTGATTAAAAACTTGGCGTTTTCAATTTTAAATTATTA
This sequence comes from Gonioctena quinquepunctata, assembly GCA_018342105.1. Taxonomy (NCBI): domain Eukaryota; kingdom Metazoa; phylum Arthropoda; class Insecta; order Coleoptera; family Chrysomelidae; genus Gonioctena; species Gonioctena quinquepunctata. Next base: position 286,201 of record JAFIRS010000530.1, read on the forward strand.
AAAACATTGAATATTTTTTCAATTTCTAAGTTTGTTGCTGAGCTTTCTAGGGGGTTATCGTTATACGCAAATCAAAATATTCTAGAAAAGTGGCACATGCCTGTTTCCTAATTGTCATACTGCATTTGCAAGTAATTTTGCAGTAAAAGTGCATGAATTTCAGTATTTTCTGAGCATTTTGCAAGTATTTCAGACAAATTTATTATGAAACTAAAACAATAGCTGCACACATAATGACCAGTAATGGAATGGAAAACAATGGAGGTTGTGTTGAATTTATTCCTAGTAAGGCAAGGCTCTCAGTGAAACATGGAAAAAAATCTAGTCAGATGGCTCTTGGTTTGACATTCAATATTATATTCATATTAGATATTTTGTGAAAAAAATATATATATATATATATATATATATATATATATATATATATATACAGTGTGACCCATTCAAAATGGAACCACCCCTGTAAAATACGCATTTTTCAGACCACCCCTGTAAAATACGCATTTTTCAGACATTCTCAAAAAAATTTTTTTTGAATATTAAGAATCAAAAACTGTACAAATATTCATAACTTTAGTTTGATTTCCAAGGCACTCTACGGTTTTTTTTTTCTTCGTCAAAAACGGCAAAAGTTTATTAGGCAATTTTTGTTTTGAAATTTGACTACAGCACTGGATTCGTAGTCGTTATAAATGAAAACCATGAATATTTCATGAAAAAATATTGGTTAACAACGAAGTTACAACAACTTCAATTTTGGAAACAAAGTATTTGATTACAATTTTTATTTAGATTATAGACATATTTAAAATCTGGTAACACTGCTGATACAAAGTAGAACACCAGTGAATTTGTACAGCGAAAATGCGAAGTCAATAGCTCATTCCGTTCTACACTTATAACTCCTGAAAGTATGGTAATGTGAGCGATTTGTGGTGGAAGCGATTTTGTAATAAAAATCTGACTACGCCACTGGATTTGTAAATTATATTCCCCTAAAATAATTTATTTAAGTTTAGGTTATAAGTGTATTTGAAAATGACAGAAAATTAAAAATTCATTTTTAAGTTATGCAGTCTTCCATAGCCGATAAAAAGAAAATGAACCGAATCAAGTTTTAAAGTATCAAAATTATTTATTCAATAATAAAACAGAAAGCAGGACCAAAAATGTTCCTTTTAAATTCTGCAAAACTCAACTAGAACAAGCTTTTAGAGAAGGTATCAATAATTTGAGGAAAGCTGAACCAATACATTAGGCATAGGTATTGTACTAAATCGATAGTAGGCTGTGATTTAGTACACCACAAATCGCTCACATTACCATACTTTCAGGAGTTATAACTGTAGAACGGAATGAGCTATTGACTTCGGATTTTTGCTGTACAAATTCACTTGTGTTTTACTTTATATCGGCAGTGTTGCCAGATTTTAAATATGTCTATAATCTAAATAAAAATTATAATCAAATACTTTGTTTCCAAAATTAAAGTTGTTGTTAACCAATATTTTTTTATGAAATTTTGATGATTTTCATTTATAACGACTACAAATCCAGTGGTGTAGTGAATTTGAAAACAAAAATTGCCTAATAATTTTTGCCGTTTTTGACAAAGAAAAAAACCATAGAGTGCCTTGGAAATAAAACTAAAGTTATGGAAATTTGTGTCAAGATACAGTTTTTGATGCTTAATATTTAAAAAAAAAGATTTTTGGAATTGACTGATAAATGCGTATTCTACGGGGGTGGTTCCATTTTAAATGGGTCACACTGTATATATATATATATATATATATATATATATAGAATGAAAGTGGCATGCTCTAGCAACAATGAGCAATTCAAAAGTTGCCCAGTAGCATTGTTTTTTAAACATTGCCAGTAGAATCGAATCTTTGCTCCTTGGTTAATGATGTATTTCGCTTTGTAGACAAAACTTGTTAGTGTGCCACTGCATCGAATACAGGCTTATTTTAATTTTTTGTTAATAGAAATATTATTTATTTTTATTGTATCATTTTCTGATTGGTTGCTGTGTAGAAACGTTAAGTCACCAGCCAATCAGAAAACAAGTCGAATCTATCAAATGCCGTGTAGTTCGCTGACAACATCATCACTATTCCAACATGTACTAACAACAGGTATAAACTTTAATGACACTAGGACATTGGCAAGTGCTGAGAATTTCCACTCAAGAACAATGAGAGAAGCCATCGAAATCGAAAAGCGACAGCATAATATGAACAAAAGGGATGAAAGTCAAAGACTGCCAACCATATGGTGATCTAGCTTGACCCACCGACAAATTAATCAACAACAAAACATCAACGGGGATGAAACATCCACGCTTCCAGCAGATAGTTCACCCAGCAACAACCATGGCGACCTGGCAACAGCGCGTCCAACAGCGACCTCTTCCGGCCCCATACAAAGCATTAACACGAAGGAAAGAGACCGATCGTGCACAATTGAGCAACACCGCGATGGCGATCTGGCAACAACGCATCCAACAACGACGTTTTCCGGCTCCACACGCAACAGGGCACAAACGAAGGAAACCGATCGTGACGATCGTGCGCAATCGACTAACCACCGTTACAAATTGAGGAGCACAACACGAAAACACAGTATAAACTCTATAGAGAACTCAGCATTCTACTGTGACGAAAACATCAGTTGAGTTCGAAACAATCGAATAAACGAGACATCACCTGAAGATGGCAAATGTGAATTTTTCGAAACGTCGTGAAATCGTACCTTTTCAGGACCAATAACGCGGACAGAAACCCGAGATACTATCTCCATATATATATATATATATATATATATATATATATATATATATATATATATATATATATATATATATATATATATATATATAGAGTGGGCCATTGAAAACGAAACAGCGGCTCTGTAGGTCGGCAGAACCGAATTATATAAAAATGCTCGGACACGTCAACTACATTTTGAGGGGGACAACGTTCGCCATGATATTCACCCGAAATACATTCCATCCCTCGGAGCTGTGAGCCACCCCTAAATTTTTAAATGGCAACATATGGCAAGTGATACCTCATTTGAAAGGTATTTTCCTTCTCAATATCAAACATCAAAAATAAATTAATTCTATCGATTCGTTTTCGAGATATAGGAAATTGAAGTTGGGAAATAACTTTTTATTCACTCAATCAATAAAAACAATATCTGATAAAGCAACTGTCGCAATAATTATGATTGTCAATGAGCTAATTGTTCAAACTGTCTACCACCCATTTCCATACAATAGTACAAGTTCTGTTCAAAACGAGACCTCCCATTTCTTCGCATTTCCGGCGTTATTCGATGGCATTCTTCAATAATTCTCCTCCGTAAATCTTCTAGAGATTCTGGTTCGGTTGCAAAGATTTTGTTTTTCAAGTGACCCTACAGGAAAAAGTCGAGTGGGGTTAAATCTTGAGATCTGGCTGGCCACTCTATAGAGCCTCTTCTTCCTATCCAACTTCCAGGAAATATTCTATCCAAAAACGCCCTAACAGGCTGTGCATAATGTGGAGGTGCCCCGTCTTGTTGAAATATTAAGTAGTCTTTATGGTAACGATCGTCATTTTCAATTATGTCTACTAATTGTGGATAAACAAATTCATTCGATAATTCCAAATAAGTTTCTCCTGTCAGGTTACCGTCGAGAAATACTGGTCCAATCAAACGGTCCCCAAAAATACCGGCCCAGACATTGAGTTTTTGGGGAGTTTGCGTATGGACTTCGTGGAAAACATGTGGATGGGCCTCTGACCAATAACGACAATTATGACGATTCACAGTCGAATTCAAAAAGAATGTAGACTCATCAGAAAAGCAGATGTTGAAAAGGAAATTCTCATCAGCATCTACTCTCGTAGTCATAATTTCACAAAATTCCTGTCGCCTATCAAAATCATCTTCATTCAATTGGTGTACCAAATGTATTTTGTAGGGGTGGAATTTATGATGTTTCAGGATTCGGCGGATACTGGTTCTACTGATATTGGTAACAGTAGCCAATTTCCTTGTGCTCAATGTTGGGTCTGCATGAACTTGTCCTAAAAGTGCAACTTCAACAGCTTCATTTCTCAAAGGAAATTCACGTTCTGGGTCTCGTTTCTTGTTGGCTACTGATCCAGTTTGACGAAATTTTTGCACTAATTCTAGAACGTATTTTCTAGCAACAAGTTTATCTGGATGCGTTTCATTGAATAAATTAGCTGTACGGTTACCGCATTCATCATTCTTAAAAAAAAATGTTATTATTTCAATTCTTTCCGCGATCGTATGCACCATTATTGCGGAAAGATATTCAGCAGCTTTAGACAAGTAATTCACTCTAATGTCGTTCGATCAAAGATCAGTTTGACAGTGATAAACGTCCACAATTGCGATTTGGCGAAAAAAATTATCTCATACATGTTTTTGTTGTACTCGCATTTGAGTCGAATTCGAGAAAACGTCTTTTATCAATTCCTAAGAACCTTAAATTTTTTTCGATCAAGTAAATGAGGATGAAATAAAAATGTGAAACGGAATTGTATGCTATTTGTTGGTAAACAGTTAGATCATTTAATTCCTTGACAATGATAATTATCTTTAAACAGTTGCATTGTTAGATGTTATTTTTATTGATTGAGTGAATAAAAAGTGATTTCCCAACTTCAAGTTCCTATATCTCGAAAACGAATCGATAGAATTAATTTATTTTTCTTGTTTGATATTAAGAAGGAAAATACCTTTCAAATGAGGTATCACTTGCCATATGTTGCCATTTAAAAATTTAGGGGTGGCGGTCACAGCTCCGAGGGATGGAATGTATGTGTCCGAGTGTTTTTATATAATTCGGTTCTGCCGACTTACAGAGCCGCTCTTTCGTTTTCAATGGCCCACTCTGTATATATATATATATATATATATATATATATATATATATATATATATATATATATTTCTCTCTTTCATATTTATATTCCTGGACTCGGATGTCACGCAGGTAGCTATAGCTGCCTCCGTGGTGACGTTGGTTGTTGCCCTGGAATTCAGGGTCTGCTGACCGAAATCACAAATGAGCTTCGGTTTGTTGACTCCGTTGATTTGTCGTTTTCTACCAAGTGTTGTTCATCCTTGCACTTCTTCACCGTACTGATGAGGGCCGAGAGCCCGAAACACGTGTCTACGGTTAGCACTTTTCTCTGAGGGCTATGTCCATTAAATTCCTTCCATTTTGTTTTTAACAGTCCCCTCGATATTTCTCTCTTTCATATATATATATATATATATACATTTAATATTTACCAAAGTCTCTACAAGGATTCGGAAGATTAGCTTTTTCAATCTGATTCTTCTGAACTCTGATCTCCGTCATCTTCTTCAAAGAGCTTTCCATGATATTTAATTTTTCCAGGATACTCCTCAACTAATTCGTACAAAGCTAGTTTTTCATCTTTCCATTCCATTTCGGAAGTTAAAAAGTGAAAAACCTGTAATGTACCAGTAAAAATATTATGCTGAAACGTAATCAAATAGCACATCCAGTCACAAAAAAACCTATTCATTAACTGAGGCTAGGAGCTCCTGGATATGTTACTTATGTTACTGGAAATGATGTGATCCACGCACCAGTTAGTCAGTAATGATAAAATGCACTGTTTACAATTGTTGAGTCATTTTTAATTTTTACACTTTTGGCCTGGTTTTTGCCTCAAATACTGCACTGTGCGGCGTACCTATGTCTCCTTCCGGCCACCCACCCCACATCATCACCCCCGTCGAATCTTCAAATTCGTGAGTTATTAAATAATTTGAGAAAATTGATTTGCTTATTTTTATTTCCGAGAAACTGTTACGTGTCCGTTTACCCCGTTCACCCCATAGACAAATTAAAAATAAAGATTTACTTTGAAACTTCATTTTAACCACGAACGAACTAACAGATTCTACGAATCGATTACTGTATATATTTTATTAGTGATCGATTTGCCATTCCTGTATTTCATATGATACAACCATTCATATGGAATACAAGAATGGCAAATCGATCACTTATAAAATATATACCATATCAATCATATAAAAGTAACACATTTGAAAAACCCGCCTTATCTCAATCGGTTTTACCAACTGTACTTTGTTCGGCCAGTTGCGAGATATGTCGCCACTGTCTAAACGTGGTGCCAACTTTTGCTGCAGGTTTGACAACTCTCTTTATTTTTAGTTTCTCTATGGTTTACCCCGACAAACAAATCTGGGTACGTGTTTGTCGTAGTGAGTTCGTACATATTGTACGTACATCTCACAAATTGACCCGAAAGAATCATAACTATGCTATACAACTTTATGTAAAAGATACCAGTAAAAAAAATTATACGCAACAAGAAAAATCACTGCAATTTGAAGAAGATTTTGCTGTAATGTTATTGTGATGATTATATTATTAATATTATCATTTTTACAAAATTTACCGTGAAAAGATTAAGTTGGACGATTTTTTAGAAGAATGTAACTCGTTACACATCAGAATTACAAAAAAAAAGTGTTCAAACAAATAAAGTAAGGCATTTAGTCTTTTTTAACCGACGAAACCAAAAAGGAGGAGGTTCTCTAGTCGACGCGTATATTTAATTTTTTTATGTATGATCACGCATAACGTTTTACTGAGACGTCCGATTCCGATAATTCTTTTTTCAGTGAATAGGGTGCACTTCGAAGTTGGTCCCATTGGAATTTAAAAGATTAAATCCACCCCTAAGGGTAGCAAAATAAAGGATATTGATCACTCACCCTATGAATTCTGGTCCGTTAACCGATTCTATCAGCTATAACTTTGTACTGGGATCTTCGATTTGGATTATTCTTTTTTTATCAGATAGGGTAAACCTCATAGTTGATCATATTTGGATTTCGAATGGAAGTATCATCCACCCTTACGGGTAGAAAAATAGGGGATAATAGATTTTTCACTTGTGAACATTGGCACACATATGTAGTTGACAATGACAGATCGCTAGTGTCATTATCACAATCAATATATTCTATGAGAGGATGGAATGATATACAAAGTAATGAAATAAACTAACCAGAACAACAAAAATAATTTATATTACAACAAATAGTAAAAGTAGATAATCATATTATTTAAGTGGTAATAGTTGAAGTAAGGTGGGTAAGTAAGTATTTTGGAAGTAATCAAAAAACAAGCAGTTAGTAATTAGTAGATTTCAGCCACAAAAAATTGAAAAATAAAAACTTGTTAACAAAAAATCAAACCGACGAAATACGGAACGGAAAAGTAAAAAATAAAATAAAACTTCTTAGTCTCAATAACTAAGCTCCTAAACTAATGTAAGTAACTAGTTTTGAGTCGGCGCCAAACAAACAATCAACGAAGATCATTAAATTACTTTAAAAAAATGTATCAGAATGTCACCGCCCAACTCGATGCCATCATTTTGCGCCTTACCTAATTCATTTGCTTGTTTGTTTGGCGCCGACTCAAAATTAGTTACTTACATTGGCCACGTTTATACCGTGTCTTGGTATGCTGACTAATAATTATATTCTAACCAAATTCTGTTAGTCAGTGTGGTATAAACTGTGCACTTGGTCAAGTAACTAGCTTGGTTTGGTACCGAAATTTGTTGTGTTCCAGACTATAATACTAAGTTGACTAAGATGGTGTAAACAGTATGATAAGTTTTACCAACCGTGACTGTAAATTTTGGTTTGAAAGATTGCTAAGCGTTCTGTCGTGGTTATCGCACTGGCTGAATGAACCGAATGGAAACAATAGCCATAAAAAAGAAAGCGAGAGAGTGTTAGTGAAAAATATGTTTTGTGATTCTTAATCTTAGTTTCCGCATTATTACCTCGGAAATTGTTGTATATATTTTTGTTAGTATTTTTGATATAAAATGAGTTGCTGTAGTTCAGAACCTCCTATAAAAAAGTCCAAAGGTATTAATTGGACAGATGAAGAAACCACTGCGTTTATCCAAATATTTTTGGACAAGAAAATTATATCAATTGTGGATGGCAAAAAATTTAAACATTTAGACATTTACAAGAGCCTTGAAGAAGACTTGTTGAGTAGGGGCTTTACAAAAACTGCTGAACAAACAAAATTAAAAATGACTGAGCCTCAGCTCACTGACATATCCAGACATTGTCATTGACAGATGACACAATTCTGAATTAGATAGCAGAGTTTCAAACCTTTCTCTTGGTTACATGACTAAATAAATACCAAACCAGAACCAAGTTGGTTAATTAATCATTTGACAAAACACGATGTAAATAAACTATTACTAAAACATTTGGTTTGAATTTGGTCACATACACTTGGTAAGGTTACCAAATTCACATACGGTATAAACGTAGCCATTAGTTTAGGAGCTCAGTTATTGAGACTAAGAAGATTTATTTTATTTTTTACTTTTCAGTTCCGTATTTCGTCGGTTTAATTTTTTGTTATCTAATTTGTATACGACATTTTTGTCGTAGGATCAACCGTTAACGAATTATTAAATTATTAGTATTTTTTTTTTATATCTTTAATCATTTTTACCCTAACTTTTGCAGGACAGCCTTTTTTTAGTCCCTATTGATTGGATCATTACAGAAAATTTTCGGTTCGAATAGACACTGGTGGCCGGCATAAACTGGTATCTCATACATGCAAATACAGGGTGTTTCCCAACTACGGTACGAAACTTCAGGGGGTGATTCGTTAGGTCATTTGACAAAAAAAAGTTCCTATGAACATATGTCCGGAGTTGCTTCGTTTCTGAGATACAGGGCGTTGAAGTATTAAAAAAAAGGTATTTATAAAATATCCTGAATATCCTGAAACCGATGTGGTTGAAATGTGCTATTTGAAGTAATAAGGCAATTATTTGGCCCCAAGTAGGTCCAGGGGCGTCTCAGTGGGCACCACAGCCAACAATACTGAGAAAAAAAAAGTTCTTTTTTTTGTAGTATTTTATTTTTTCAGATTAAACAACTGAAAATACAATTCTTTGGTCCCTTGTGTTTTATTCATATCAAGCTTCGTTTTCGAGAAAAAAATACTTTAACTTATTCTACAAATTATCCATGGACAACATAAAATACAAACCTAAAGTAAAAAATAAACAATTTCGACCTTAAAGTAAATGAGCAAAATGTCCACCGTCTGATAAAATACACGACTGCAATCGATGTGTCATTGATTGTCTGACACGTTCTAAAATACCTGGAGTATTCCTTATGACATTGCAATTGTCACTTATTCGATTCCTCAAGTCATTCACATCTGGTAAAGGGGTTTTATAAACGAGAGCCTTCAGATGACCCCATAAATAGAAATCTAGAGGATTCATATCAGGACTGCGAGCAAGCCAATGTTGAGGTCCTGCACGTTCAATCCAGCGATTAGGGTAGGTGATGTCGAGATGCTGACGAGCAAGAACACTAAAATGAGCTGGAGCTCCGTCGTGCATAAACCACATGTTGCCTCTTACAAGTACGGGTACTTCTTCCAACAAAATGGGTAAATGATTTCGCAAAAAAGCCATGTAGGATGGACCTGATAATCTTGCTGGTAAAAAAAAGGGTCAAATTAGGTAGTCACCAATAATTCCTACCCAAACGTAATGTGGAGATTTTCGTCAGCCCAGAAATGGTTATTGTGAAAGTTCATAATAGAATCTCGCGAAAAATTTGCCTCGTCCGTAAATAAAATATTTGGTAAAAAATTATTATTGTGTGCCATCGTATGAATCAACCATCTTGGGTGAAAATTCCTATGCAGTAGAGGTATGTGATATGGGTATAGGAGGTTTCTTTTTAGAACATTCCAAACTGTTTTTGGGCTTACTTCAAGCTGCAGTGCAATCTTCCTGGTACTATTTGAAGGATCTTCTTCTATCGCATCATGTATAGCTTCTTCTAGTTGAGGCGTTGTTACAGTTTCTGGTCTTCCACCACTTACATTTTTATTAAAACTTCCAGTTTCACATAATCTTGCATGTAGCGTTCTAAATGTTTTAGCACATGGAATTACTCTGTTAAGATATATATCCTGGTAGATTATCCGTGCTTCTTTCGCATTTCCATTTGCTAATCCATAAATAAAGTGCATGTCAGCCATTTCAGCGTTGGTAAAAGTATTCATGATGGAATCACTGCTAATTGACAACTCTGACTTTTACTGATATGACAATACTATCACTGTCAGCTGGTCTCCATAGCAGGTAATCATGATTGTAGAGTGCCTTCATTTTTTTTGTTCTCGAAAACTAAGCTGAATATGAAAAAAAAACACAGGAGGCCAAAAAGTTGTATTTTTACCACGCTTATAAAAAACTTTTTTGAACCCACGCTTATATTCAAATGCACTGAAAAGGAGAAAATATTTTTTTTCTCAGTATTGTTGGCTGTGGTGTCCACTGAGACGCCACTGGACCTACTTAGGGCCAAATAATTGCGTTATTACTTCAAATACCACATCGGTTTCAGGATATTCAGGATATTTTATAAATACCTTTTTTTTTATACTTTAACGCCCTGTATCTCAGAAACAAAGCAACTCCGGACATATGTTCACAGGAACTTTTTTTTGTCAAATGACCTAACGAAACTCCCCCTGAAGTTTCGTACCGTAGTTAGGAAACACCCTGTATAAATTGTTTAGTTATTTAAATAATTCAGTTGACAAAAATATGACCGATAATTCCATTTTTTTCGAGATTTTATCGATTATAATCGCCCGCCCGATAAGTAACATTGTCGTATTCAGATTTACCAATTCCAAAGTCCTCATAAACGTGTACACATTGGCGTAGTCATCTACAAGCTTTGCACAAGGGACCTTTTTCGTCTGGTATTTTTCAACAATTAGGAATCTAGATATGAGACACCTGCTAGCCATATCTATCAGCTGAACACTTGTAATGAAATCTCCGATTTCCGAATCACACCTGATACAACAATTTCAAGTGTTTTCGATAATCATATAGATATGACTTAAAATAATTGCAAAATGATTATCAGTGTAACATCAGACCCAACTGATTCTGTGTTTTCAGTAACGTGGTGAAGAAATGAGTGTCGTTCAGTGTGATTAAGTGATTCATCTGCGGCCGAAAAATCAAGATGTTCATTACCAGAGGTGAGTATAGTGCAGTGAATCACAATTAAGGATAGACCAACACGAACACCTCATGATCCTCTAGTTCAGAGGTTTTACAGGCTCTAGGCGATTACAGGCATTGGCGTAGTAATTTCGTAACAATATAGTTCATTACCGAACACATTCGTCAAATTTTTAATATCACTTTATGAAATCTCATTTTAGATAACTACATAGTAATAAATCTGACAAACGTTCGTTATTCAAGAATAACTAGTGATTTATTATTTTAAGCACTATAGCCTAAAGGCTTCCCTGCCTCAAACAATAAATATACTTTATTTGATATTCTATATTTATTGAAACCAAATCTAAAAGTGCATACAACTCTCCCTTTACATTAATATAAAAGAAATAAGTATAAATATTAATAATTTAAAATAAATATCAATAATATAAAATACAACAAAATAAGTCACTAAACAATTTTAACATTTGTATTACATTTAGACGGAAGTAACCATAGTACTAATATACAAAACAGCATCTAGATATAAAACATAAGATAAAAACTTAAAGCTAAATAACATCATGCATGAAGAAGGCTCAACAATTTTTCGTTGTAATATTCCTGCAGGTCATAGTACGCTTTTGGAATGAGGAATTCTTTTATCTCCTTCCTGAATTTTTTAATACTTCAGTCAGAATAATACCGACAAACTCCTACTACAGATTCCTCACCTCATTTCGAGGTGAAAAGTTGCCATCAATTAAGATTTAATTTGTTTTCTCCAAATTTCGTGAAGGAAAAAATTTGAAACTTGGTTCTCTAATCAAGGTTTATCAACGTGCTAATTTGAAGTTATAATTTTTTATTTTCGTAAACCAGTGGCGTAGTTACGATGGTATGTGGTCATATGTTCCTTCATATTTTCTTGCGACAAGGGAATGGACAAATGAGCGTTTGACATCAGTTCGGTTCATCGATACTCAACCTAAAAGTCATAACATTCCATGTGCCTAAAAGTGGAGGTTTCTGAAATAATTGAGAAAGATTGAAGATATGTCCTTAGTAGAGACATAATCTCATAATCATGCTTCGCACGGCCAATAATATCAACTCGCTAATCACATTAGACTGGAATTTAACATCTAATAGATTTCGAAAACTAATACTGGATTATATAAATAATGTATCTGTATGAAAGTTTTTGAGCATTCAGCCCCTCGAACCCCTAGGTTAATTTTTGTTCATGATTTAGAATATTTAGTTTATTTTAGTTAAGTTCGCATGTGTGCCGTATACATTGCTAATTTACAGGCACTATTCATGTAATTAGGTCGATAGGCCTGTATGGATATTATTCAATAAATAAATAAATAAATAAATAATTTCCTATGTGCAATAATCGCATAATGCTAATTTCTTAGAACATATCGGAATATGTGTCAACCTACTGAAATTTTTTTAATGTTGGGAGAATCGGAAACATAGTACGGGTGAGTCAGAATGAGACCGATAACTCCATTTTTTCATTCGTCATATTATTTGATCAAATCGATGTCGCAGATTCACTGATATGTTACCATACTTTCTTGCATATGATTGTTTTGACAGATCAACTGACAAACAAACCCAACCTCAAATTCATAATACCCCCCTTAGATAAGAGTTGAGGTCTGAAATAATTTTTGTGAAAAACTGAAGATAAGTACTCTTAATTTGTTGAAGTTTGTTTATGTTGGAGTATGATTTACAAAGCCATTTCTGATTAAATTATCTGGGAAAATATTATCCAATCAACATGTTTTTTGATGAAGAAAAACAATTCAGAATTTGATGCAAAATCGCAAAAAGCATTGAAAAACCTGGGATGCCATTTAAAAAAATTATTTTGGATGTATTCCTTCAGTGTCTTTGAACTGGATCAGTGAAACAGATACCTTAATAGAATCAGGCAATTTGTTGAACTCCACAAAACCTTTAAAAAATAATGAATTCATAGTACTACGATAAGAAGTGCTGGGAACATAGATGCCATTTTTGCCACGTGTGTTATAATTCTTACTAAAAGTTGAGTAGTTTTGAAAGTAATCTGGTGCCAAGTGGTTAACCCTTTCATTGCGAAAATGATTTTTGAAATATTACTTCACATGCGCAATATTTTAGGTTGTGCAGTGTGGGGCCAATTCATCGGGCTAGAGCAGTGTGGGCCAATTCATCGGGTATTCAAAGAAAACCAATTATATTTATATTTTGGATTGACGTTTATATTAACTGGAAAAAACATACAAAATACCATAAGTAATAAAAAATTAAAAATGTTTTTTGTATGTTATGTTTTTAAACAAGGAATGAGGCACGCTGGTACTTCACATGTGCGACATATATGTCTGATTTCCCGTCTTTTGTGCTGTTTCGCTCAAACTTTACATCATTGTATTTTTAGTCCTTAATTAAAGGGAATGTCTTTCAGTTAAACGTAATTCTCGATTCCGGAATGTTGCAATTCTGCCTATCCTGCGAGTGGGTACAGTTTTTATATTTGAATTTTTTTTTTTGTACATGCTCCTCAAAACTACATCGGGATAAAAAAAATCCAAAAATGCTACTTTTACTGACTTGTTCGTAAAGTATTGCCATGGCCATGGCAACACTTCACGGACAATTCGTAAAGTTGCAATTTTGGAATTTTTTCAGTTCCTAAAGTTGCCATACTTGATTGATTATTGATATTTCTTTATTTTGATGGCAGAAATAAAATGCTTTTATATGAAACATTCTATGAAAAACTTGTACAAAAAAATATTGTATGTAGCAAATGGTTTTCGCGGACTTATATTCATATTACGGACTCAGCTAGCACCTTACAATTCGTCCGCGAAAGCTTCATGCGTGCTTGTTAAAGTTTATCCAATGTCAGTTGAATATGTACAGGGTGTTACAAAATTCAATTCAAATATTTTAAGGGTGCATTCCTTGGGTCAAAATAAGACTTTTTTTTCGTAAACATGTGTCCTAAAATTCACCCCCTCCAAGCTACAGACATCGTAAGTTGCGCGAAAAAAATCGAAAATTTTGAATTGTTGCTACAATTATGTATCAAATGTTCTGAAAATTCACAGGCTCTTGTTTTTTGGACGCTCTATCCATTTCTTGCTTCAGAAATAAGGTAACTGATTCAAAGGGGCGAATGAGGGTTGCCTACAGTTTTTATAGCCAAAATTTTCTATTTTCGAAAAAAAAAACTATTTGAATATCACAGTTAAGTTAGCCATGAAAAAACCTGAAGTTTGGTCTCTTGCATTTTTTTGAATGAGTTTTCGAGAAAATTGCTGGCAAATTAATGGGGAATATTGAAGTAACAAACTAAAATACTTAGTGGGCTATGACTTTTTACCTTGTTTCCCCCTTTGACGCTTTTGACGTTCAAATTGTAATAGCAATTTGATTTACTTGTAAGTGTGACGTTTGTGTTTCACGGTTTAGTGAAAATAGTTTATATCCATACCACGTTCAACGTGTTCAAGGATTGCTTCCAGGGGATTTCCCGCGACGCTTGCAGTTCACTAGATGGGTACTTGGAAAGTGCGAAAGAAATCCGAATTTTTTATCCCGCATCCTTTTTACTGACTAGGCTAAATTTAGCCGCGATGAAGTAGTGAATTTCCACAATATTCATGTCTGGGCTGTAGAAAATCCGCACAAGATTGGAAAAAAAACGTCATAATGTGCAGTTTAGCCTAAATGGAAATAATGGAATATCAGATTTTCAGTAATCCGAAGTAACCAACTTGGCAACAACGCATTTCTGCAAATTAAAAATTGTTCCATTAGAATTGGTCAAGGATATACAAACGCGATTGTATTTTTTTAATAAAGTATTACAATTTTTTTATTGCTTCGGAGAATTTCCCAAGATTGGATATTCCGAAGATTTAACTAGACTAATTTTGCAGATTAGAGATATAAATGACATTATCAGCAAGTGTATCCAAATACAGTAATCCTATCTATTTTTATTTTCGATGCGTATATATACGTCTAGAGCAGTTAAGCGGCTAGCGTATATATACGTCAAGAGCATTGAAAGGGTTTTAATTATTTTGAAAGCCAAAGTATTTTATTGTCAATGTTTATAATAAATCATTTAACAGTATAGTTTAACCATTTTCAATTGCAGAAGCTGTTTCTATAGGGAGCAAATAAAAAACTAACTTCGCTAACACGAGCGTATATGCGAAGAAACGGAACGAAAAATAATGTTTACTACTCGTAAACATTCCGTCGGCGTCGGCGAACGGTAGAACAAAAGAAGATCAAAACAGCCGATAGTCAACTTGGGTTCGAGTGACAGCTGTTTTAGTGACCGCAAGCCAATGATAATGCTTGTAGGTGTGCCTATACGTTGAGACTAATAAATCACCAGTTCCAGAAGGTCTGAGTAAATGAAAGCCAGTAGCGTCTCTGGTCTGGGATCGAAATAGGTTTTAAAATATTCTATAGTTATGATGTGTTTTGTTGGAAAATATGGCTTTTTTTCGACCGTGTGAAAATGAATTATGATGATCCTATTGCCTATTGATACATACTTCCTCGTTTATGGCATATTTTTTTATTTTAACGTATTTTTTTAAATATTTAAATATCTAAATAAAATTAGTTATCTCCTCTGCTGCTCAAAGGATTGCGCCTCAAGATTGGGAAACTTGTTTTTCATGCTTCTGTAATTGATAATGGATGAACTATAACGTGTATTATTTCCATTTGTACTCACAGTGTCACTTTTAAGCACTACTGCGTAAAAATATGCCAATAAGATTGTAACTTGAACCTTAACGTTATAAAGCTTCTCGAAAGTCTTCGAGTATGCATTCCTAGAGCGCTTGAATGATTTTCTTGAATCACACAATATCTTGATACCCATGCAGCATGGCTTTCGCTCTGGAAAATCGACTCAAACTGCTCTAAGTACTAACTTTTTATAAAATTCTGATAGAGTTCATTGAAGTGGGCGAGTGCCCAGCTGCTATTTTGTGCGATTTGAGCAGTGCTTTTGACTGCGTTAATCACCTGAAACTGCTGGATATGTTGGAATGTTATGGAATTTCACATACCTGGATATCCGCGTTTCTCATTAACAGAAACCAATGCGTCTCATTGAGATTTGATCAAGGTGGTGTGGTTTCGTTTCCCACATCAGAAACGAAACTGGTCCGGACTGGTGTGCCTCAGGGATCTATATTGGGACCGGTTCTGTTTCTCTTATACATAAACAATATTGATAGGGAAATATCATACTCCTTATTTACTGCGTATGCGGACGATATTAGTATATTGATCTCGGATAAGCAAACTGATATTTTAACACGGATATCCTGAACTTAACCTCTGAATCCTTCAACAGACAGGATCTATTTTTCAATGCTAAAAAATCTCAAGTTATTCGTTTTCATAACTATCAGAATGAAACCGAAGCACTCTAACTGAAGGTTAATAATACTACCTTACAAAGCTCTCATAATGCAGTTAAATTCTTGGGTATGCAAATGGATGAATATCTGAACTGGATTCCACACTCTGAACAGCTGGTTTCTAAATTGTGCTCACTCATATATCTCTTTAGGAATCTGAGAGTTGTTTTGAATAAAAAACAACTGATCAGTGTATATTATGCTCAGGTTGAGTCTGGGCTGCGTTATGGTGTTTGCTTGTGGGGCAACTCAACAATGAGTAGAAACGTCTTCATTGAACAGAAGGCTATTTTACGTTGTATATTTAACACCCCCAAACGAAGCTCATGTAGAACCCTTTTTATAAATCAGTTTATGTATTCACCAATAAAACCGACTTCATTCTGAACAGTGATATTCATGATAAGAACACTCGTGAGAAACGAATCATACATGTCAAAATTGCCAAATATAAGATTACTCAAAATGCTCCCAAATGCATTGGACCTACAATTTTCAATCACCTTCCAGTAATGATCAACAGAGCTGAAAATACAACGATTTTTAAAAAACGTCTGATGTAGTCGTTTTTGTTGATCAATTGTTTTTATACACTCGATGAGTTTTTATCTAGTTCTCTGTGATCCACTCTACTGTGTTTGTGCAATATTGTTCAGACCTGTAAATCTGTTTGCTTGTTTTTTAGTACTAGTTGTAAGTTAGATATAAGTACTGGACTATTCCTATACAAAACGAAATTTTTTGTCATTTTAAGGAAAATAAAGGATTTGATTTTAATTTGAAAACTGGTATGTTCTATGAATTTCCTATTTATTGGTTAATGCTACTTTTCAGGAAACGTTCAGCTCCCTCTCGCCCTTCTCTTCACCTGTATTGTGAAAGTCCGCACGGAATGCAGATTTTACGGTATTTGTAATACAAACGAAAACGGTTTGTCCCAGTACTGCGTCAAACTTGAGGGATCTGGATTTAAGCCGAAACCATTCGATGAGAAGGATGAATATTACGACGAAGCCATTTCTTATATGCACGAATACTGTCCACATCTCCTTGATGACCATGACAGTGAGTATACCACAAATGTTTTTCCAAACACCAAAAAACAGCGTCTAAAAGACAATCGCGAAGCTATTTACAATACTATTTATTGTACTTTTTTTGTATGCATCCATTGTAATTTCATATATATTTTTAGATTTTTTCAAAGCTTCAATATTACAATATTTATATTTTTAATCATTTTGTTTTTAGAGACAGGATCTTTGTGTTGTAATCCGGAACAACTTATCTCATTAGGAAAAGGTTTGAAAAATTCTGCACCCTTCAAGAGATGTCCAACTTGTGTAAAAAATTTATACAATTTTTATTGCCATCTGAGCTGTTCTCCAAACCAAACAGACTACGTTTGGAGTGAAGATATTGGATGGAATATCAACTGGGAAAAGAGGGGAGGTATGGATATAAATAGGAATTTTATAATCAAAATTTGACTTCACATACTATTGCTATCTCAATAACACTACGAAATGAGTTAGTTAAAATCAGGAAATCAGTTTCCGAAATGATTTAAAAAAAAATAAAAAATTAGGAATAAGTAGAAATGGAGTTTTAGGTTGTATTTCAGGAATGTTATTAATATTACCGACATAGGTCAAATGTTGCAATTGAAATTTGTCCAACTTTCAACCATTCAATAGACTTGAAATTTTGCTGTGTACATTTGCGTGAGAATTAATTTATTTTGATTATGTAATTATTTTTTACAAATTAATTGTGAGAATTCCAATGAAAATACTCAGCTACAGTTCAAATACTATATTGATAATTCAAGAAATTTGACAAATTATCTTATAAAAAGGATCAAAACATCAAAAATCAAGAGTAGTATGAAAATGAAGAATAAATTTAAAAAAGTTTTCAGTTCGAATATCCAAAGCAATTATTTTTAACTTTTTAGCGCATTTGAATAAAAGCTTACCTTGAAAAAGGTTCTTTATTATTTATTTTATTTTGTGCTTTAATCTATGCATTTTTGTTAGAGCATCGTTATTAAGAGGCCTTTTTCCTGTAAGTTAAGTTCTGAGCTATCTACTTCAATGAGAAGACCAGCTAAAGATTAACTCGTCCGCCATACTGGAGCTGTCATCTTCAATTTATGAATTTATGAATCCGACCCCAAAAACTCCGGCATAAAAATGTTCAATAGAAACGGTCCAAAATCACAAAACTCGTCATTTTTTGACAATAAATTCATAATCTCTGACCCCAAAAACCCCCACAAACCAATTTTGAATAGAATCGTATCATAATTACAAAACTCGTCCGCCATCTTGAATTAATGAATTTTGACAAAAAATTCATAATCTCCGACCCCAAAAACTTCCCAATACCTGTTGTTTCCTCAATCAAACAATTTGTCTTTGGCCAGTAAATAACTTGGTTTTCGTCGAAAAGTTAAACTGGCATTCGGTCTTGACAAATATATTTTTACAACTTTAAAAATAACTACACGTCAAAAATGAAAATTACAACTATACAGGACTTCAATAAAAATTGTTCCAATCATAAAACCCAAACATCCTCACCCCGTTTTAATTTCAACATATCTGGTAATTTATTTAGGAGGTCTTTCATCAGCTGAGGATTTTTAAGATGGCCTGTTGAATCTAAAGTTTTCATTGTAGAAACTATGTTGCTAACTTCGGTTGAGAACTAAATCAATTTTTCCAGATTTGTGTCCCGGATATATGGCAAACTTCTCACTTTCGATATCATCACATCAATTATATAATCAGGCCTCCCGAAGCGCTTCTCCAAGGTATGAATCACCAAATCTACGTTCTCAGCAGTCAACATCATCCCTGAAACTGCAGATTTAGCTTCGCCTTTCAAGCATCTTTGTAATTGCAGCATAATTTCTTCATTACTATATTCACATATACGGCATATGTTTATAAACTGTTTGTGAAAAAGTGGCCAATCTTGTGGATTTCCGTCGAAATAAGGAAAATCTTTATCCATCGCGTGACGTGTTAAAATTTTTGAAGATTTATTTTGGTTACTGCTTGAAGGTACCGAATTTAGCACGTTTGTCAAAGTTTCACAAAGCATTTTGATTTCTGTGAAATTTTGGACTTTAGTTTTGTTGTCACCTTTTGGAATGTCATGAGGTTCGTCTTGGGGAATGTTATTAACCCACAGATTTTTCACGTTGTTTTCCTTCTAGAGCTTCATCAGCTAGGAATACATTTTCATATACTTTCGAATGGGTACTACAGCTTCTTTCTTCGTCTTGTTCATCAAGTACAGCATTCTTAAGATCTTGTTCCATTCCTAAGATACGCATGCTATTATAAATTTCTTTTTGCTTTTGTTCCATTTCGAATTGAATTTGGTTTCTCTTCCGTTCCAATTCGTGTTTTCGTTTTTCCGTTTCTATGGCAAGTTTTTTCTTCTCCAAACTTACGATGGAATGTTTGGAACTTCTTGTTTTCCTTGTAGATATCGACAATGGCGTCTTTTCGTCTGCAGAAAAACATCAGCAACTACACTATTAGTCCCGAAATTTTCTGGCCAGATGAAATCTGAGGATAGATTTCTGTTATAACCAGCTCCTTCTCGTCGGTTTCTCTGATCTTTCTCCATATCGTGATCACGTCGGGGTCACCAAATGTTGTTTCCTCAATCAAACAATTTGTCTTTGGCCAGTAAATAACTTGGTTTTCGTCGAAAAGTTAAACTGACATTCGGTCTTGACAAATATATTTTTACAACTTCAAAAATAACTACACGTCAAAAATGAAAATTACAACTATACAGGACTTCAATGAAAATTGTTCCAATCATAAAACCCAAACAATACCAATTTTGAATAGAACCGGACCATCTTGGAGCCGTCATTTTAATTTTATGAATTATGACAAAAAATACATAATCTCCGACTCCGAAAACCCCCACATACCAATTTTGAATAGAATCGGACAATAATCACAGATATCGTCGGCCATCTTGGAGCCGCCATTTTTATTTTATGAAATTAAAAAAAAATCATAATCTTCGACCCCGAAAATTCCCACATACCAAATTTGAATCAAATCGGACCATAAACACAAATCTGATCCGCCATCTTAGAGCCGCCATTTTATATTTTTCTCTAACAAAAATCCCATAATTCATTGTCGCGGGAACTTTGAACACCTGCCAAATTTCAAGTTATTCGGACAACTAGGTCAAATTTGCGATCGATACTTAATGAAAATCCATATTAAAGCAAACAAAAGACTAAATGATTTTAATCACAATTATATGTTTCTTTGGTTCTTTCACAGCACTTTCTTTATCTTGATTGATTATCTTGATATTCACAGGTATTCTTATGTTTCCTAGATTAATTGACTCGGAGAATGTTGTTTTTTAATTTAATATAATATGTAATTAAGGAATATCAAGATTATTGATGATTCGCCATGATTCTTTATTCTCTTCATGAAATTTTACGCCTTCGAGTGGACTTTTGATATTAAATAAGGAAGTTGAGTTGTATCGAGTTCAGAGAAAGCAGTAGAGTGGGAGTTTGGATTGAATCGATAAAATAGTATTAGATTAGAATAAATTATTAATATACAGAGTGGGCCATTGAAAACGAAACAGCGGCTCTGTAGGTCGGCAGAATCGAATTATATAAAAACACTCGGACACGTGAACTACATTTTCGAGGGGGACATCGTTCGCGATGAAATTCACCCGAAATACATTCCATCCCTCGGAGCTGTGACCGCCACCCCTAAATTTTTAAATGGCAACATATGGCAAGTGATACCTCATTTGAAAGGTATTTTCCTTCTTAATATCAAACAACAAAAATAAATTAATACTATCGATTCGTTTTCGAGATATAGGAACTTGAAGTTGGGAAATAACTTTTCATTCACTCAATCAATAAAAATAACATCTAACAATGCAACTGTTTAAAGATAATTATCATTGTCAAGGAATTAAATGATCTAACTGTTTAACAACAAATAACATGCAATTCCGTTTCAAATTTTTATTTCATCCTCATTTACTTGATCGAAAAAAATGTAATGTTCTTAAGAATCGATAAAAAGACGTTTTCTCGAATTCGACTCCAATGCGAGTAGAACAAAAACATGTATGAGATAATTTTTTTCGACAAATCGCAATTGTGTACGTCTATCACTGTCAAACTGATCTTTGATTGAACGACATTAGAGTGAATTACTTGACTAAAGCTGCTGAATATCTTTCCGCAATAATGATGTATAAGATCGCGGAAAGAGTTGAAATAATATTTTTTTGTTTAAGAATAATGAGTACGGTAACCGTTCAGCTAATTTGTTCAATAAAACGCATCCAGATAAACTTGTTGCTAGAGAATGCGTTCTAGAATTAGTGCAAAAATTTCGTCAAACTGGATCAGTAGCCAACAAGAAACGAGACCCAGAACGTGAATTTCCGTTGAGAAATGAAGCTGTTGAAGTTGCACTTTTAGGACAAGTTCATGCAGACCCAACATCGAGCACAAGGAAATTGGCTAGTGTTACCAATATTAGTAGAACCAGTATCCGCCGAATCCTGAAAAATCATAAATTCCACCCCTACAAAATACATTCGGCACACCAATTGAATGAAGATGATTTTGATAGGCGACAGGAATTTTGTGAAATTATGACTACGAGAATAGATGCTGATGGGAATTTCCTTTTCAACATCTGCTTTTCTGATGAGTCTACATCATTTTTGAATTCGACTGTGAATCGTCATAATTGTCGTTATTGGTCAGATGACAATCCACATGTTTTCCACGAAGTCCATACTCAAACTCCCCAAAAACTCAATGTCTTGGCCGGTATTTTTGTGGACCGTTTCATTGGACCAGTATTTCTCGACAGTAACCTGACAGGAGAAACTTATTTGGAATTATTGAATGAATTTGTTTATCCACAATTAGTAGACATCATTGAAATGACGATCGTTACCATGAAGACCACTTGATATTTCAACAAGATGGGGCACCTCCACATTATGCACAGCCTGTTAGGGCGTTTTTTGATAGAATGTTTCCTGGAAGTTGGATTGGAAGAAGAGGCTCTATAGAGTGGCCAGCCAGATCTCCAGATTTAACCCCACTCGACTTTTTCCTGTGGGGTCACTTGAAAAACAAAATCTTCGCAACCGAACCAGAATCTCTGGAAGATTTATGAAGGAGAATTATTGAAGAATGCCGTCGAATAACGCCGGAAATGCTACGAAATGTGAGGTCCGTTTTGAACAGAACTTGTACTATTGTGGAAATGGGGTTTAATTTTTATTAATAATAATTATTGCGACAGTTGCTTTATCAGATATTGTTTTTATTGAGTGAGTGAATAAAAAGTGATTTCCCAACTTCAAGTTCCTATATCTCGAAAACGAATCGATAGAATTAATTTATTTTTGTTGTTTGATATTCAAGAAGGAAAATACCTTTCAAATGAGGTATCACTTGCCATATGTTGCCATTTAAAAATTTAGGGGTGGCGGTCACAGCTCCGAGGGATGGAATGTATTTCGGGTGAATTTCATCGCGAACGATGTCCCCTCGAAAATGTAGTTGACGAGTCCGAGCGTTTTTATATACCTAATTCGGTTCTGCCGACCTACAGAGCCGCTGTTTCGTTTTCAATGGCCCACTCTGTATATGAGTGTTTGTAGTGAATTTTATTTTCAAGAACACAAAAGACAACAATATCCGTGAATATTTCAAAGGGCTAATATGTTTCAGCGTACGCCAACAGTTTCCATGTTGATATATACCAGTCGCTGATGGATAAAATTTATGACTCCTGCAAGTTTGTTTCCCTCCCATCCACAGGAGGGGTCGTTATGGATAGTGCTTGTGGTTACGGAAGGTGTAGCTCTGCAAAGTAAGTTTTCTGCAAGCTTTTTTAAATAACTTCACTCCGTCCATCCTCATGTTCAGAATTTGGAAACCCGGTAGGCTCATTCCTCTCGACATAGTATAAAATAAGCTGCGTCTCTGATCTAATGTTTGACACCAATTCAGAGATTTCAACATCATTGTTTCAAGATCTTTGCAATCGCAGATCGCACAAGGACGCAACATACGTGTGACGATAGCATAAAAAAAAATTTTTTGCTTAAAGAAATATTGTTGAATTACAGAAAAATCCAGAAATAATATCACTCATCTTCGAGCAGGATTGGAACCTGTGACCTCTATATGGCTGTGCTCTCCCAAGCAGCATTATAGTGACGGAAACTGATAATGCAACTTCGACTCGGTGGTTATCACGTAAACACCACTGAATCTACCACTATACAGTAAGAATAACTAAAATTTTATATTTGTATGGTTGTAGTCACGTAATTCCCATATATGGTAGCCACTCCACAGTTCTATAACTTATTAGTGTCATTTGAGGTGTCTGAAACATTATGGACACTGAGCAAATCACTTTAAAGGTTTTTAAACTTAAAAGTGGAAAATAACCGTTGCGGTAACCATCCTGTACCACTTAAATATCACTTAGAAGTCAGAGTCACTTTCAAGAGAGTATGATAGTTTCGGTGGCGTTTTGGTGACTTCCATAAAACCTTCAATGTGACAGGCAGTTGATTGTGATATGTGGTGATGGTTTCCACGTTCTTGATATCTCCATAATTGATAGCCATTTAATAAAAGTCACTACAAATTACAATAACCTTCAAAATTCACCATTCCGCGCGATGTCGAAAGCTAACCTAAGTTTTCTCAAATTATATTATTGTGGCATACAAAAAGTAGTTTACATGGATGATATTTATTCAATATGAAATGGGTTATGTGTTTTCAATAGACAATTTTCCTTGATTTTGAAGTGACCGTGGATTGGTCCGTGCGATGACGAAAATAACCTAACTTAAATTTTAAAATTTTCAAGACACAATTTTTCTTGATTCTGTATAAAAAGGTTAATTTAAATAGAACGGATCTCTGACTTGTGCTCCTGCTTAATATTTATACCTTAATATTTATACATTACTTGTTGATTGATAATTGTTACTTGATACTTGATAATTGTTTATTGGAGCTGCATTAATTCACTATACTGGCTACATGTCCTTTTTTAACAATTAATGAACATGTACCCGCAATTTCGAGGTTATAACTTTGAAGTGGCAGGTTGTAATAGCCCGACGTGTAATTTTTAGGTTATAACTTTGAAGTGGTGAGTCATGGGCCTGCGACGTGGGTGCCACTTTCCAGTGGTGGAAAAGTTAATAATTTAGTTCCACTGGGCACTTTATGATGGCAGGAGCTTTAGAGTGGTATATTTACACTTTCTGACACTCTAAATTATATTCTCCAAAAGCCGACATATTTACAGGAATATGCTGGGTCGACATTATTAGAGAAATGATCGAAATATTAAATAAAGATTTATTTGTCAGCACTGCATCAAATGTAGTAATTCATTACGTAAGTATTTGTTTCAATTAACCAAGATTGATAAAACAATGTTTGAGGGATTTAAGTACATAATTTAAGAGGCGAGTTATTTCCAAAATTATAATGTTTTCCTTAAATAAAGAGTATTCAGATGGTGTGTGCTCACAATCGAGCTACAACACCCATATTTCACATAAAACTTTCAATTGTTTTAATTTTATCCCGATCAGACGTATCCAAATTCAATATACTCACTTACGCGTTTGTATGTTTATATGTTATCAGGCAAAATGGAAGAATGAGGAACATTTATCATAAAAATATGTTGCTGAACAGAGATCGAGCTACATATTATTTACACAAACGCAGTCAGTTGTTGAACGTGTCTAGTGTCGGCCACTACATATCCACGTTTCTGCCAGGTGACCACAACTTGGTTAGAATGTGCTATCTGAGATCCAGGAACGTATATCGGAACGTAGCAGCCACCAAAAAAGTGTTCCCCATTTTGGTAGCCTCCGCGTGATAGAACCGTGTATATTACGTACACCTCAAAGTTTTCCAGAATTGTGGCCGCTACGTTCTGTCCACTAAAAATGCTACTTGAACCAATCAAGCTATTCGAAGACAAATGTTCCATCTGCGTTTCGAGATACTGCTTTTGCTAGCATTTAATGTTAGTTGTTGTTGGGATGGTTTACGAAGGTAAAGGATCTCATGCACTATCAGTGACCATCAAGATCAATTTCTGAGATTCCGTAGATCAACGCCTGAACTTCGGCTGATACAGTCAACCGATAGTGATATGAGTGTGAAAGTTTACATTGATCTTGCTGACCACTGATAGTGCATGAGATTCTTTAACCTTCGTAGCCCATCCCAAAAACAAACTAAAGGCGGTTTTACGTTGATGTTTTATTGCTGTTTGCAAAAACAAAAACCCAACTCCTGAAAATGAAAAGACTGTATACCAAACAGACAAAAATAAATTGCTGTTGTGTTTTCGTTTTCTGTCATTTAAACAGTTGTAGTTTTACTTTTCAGTTCAGTACTTTGTCAGTCGAATAGAAGTAGGTTTTTTTCTTTCTATTTGTTCTAAAATAAATATGTTCAGTGTGGAACGCTTTTTTATTCTCGTGTGTGGGTGGCTGTTGGTGCGTGATTTGGAAAAAAAAGAAGAAAAGGACGTACACGCAGGTGTTGGATAAGATCGTTATTAAATAGAAGGAATTGTGATAGTGCCACAAAGATGTTGATGGAATTACAAAAAGCAACATAGGATTGAATGGCAAACTACGTTCGTCTTTTCATAACTAAAACACAACTCACTGCAATTACCTGCAACCGACTTTGATTGGGAAACGAAAAACACAACAGCAACTGTTGGAAAACTAGGAGTTGGCGAAAAATCTCCAAAAAATCTGCAAAAAGTTTCTGTTTTGTTTTTTCTCGACTCGAGTTGCAGTTTTGTCGGTTTGGTGTAAAACCGCCTTAACATTAAATTCTTTGAAATAGCGGTATCTCGAAAAGCAATTGGAACATGTGTCTTCAGTTGGTTAGAGCACAGACTAGCAATCTAGAGGTCGTGGGTTAAAATCCTGCTCGAAGTTTTTTTTTCTGGAATTTAAAAATTTGTTTAAAATGCCAAACTTTACCTTTCACTTCACTATAAGTCTGCTTTGGGGCACTTATCATAATTATTACAGTCACTTGTAAGAAACAACCAACACAAACCGTATTGAAAAGGGAAACATTCGCAATTGAATATTGTTTTGAAAAATCATACCACGACCATTGTAGTGATTCAGACATTCAGAACACGTAACTGAACACTGTTACCAAGCAAGATTCTCGCATGCACGGTTTACAAAGCTGTCTACGAACGAAAGTTTGTTAGTTCTACTAGTGGTTTCTGATTGGCTGGTGAATGAAAGATCTTAAGATCCCAATCAACAACTAATCAGAAAACGCCCTCACTCCAGAATCCAACCAGAATTGAAATTGACTACTTCATTCATAAATGCGACGAGTGATTCATCATGTCTTCTACTCTCCAAAATACGCACGGAACAGCTTGGTGTTCAGTTTTAAGAGCCAGCCAAAGACAAAGACAATAATGTTCAAATTAATTCTCCTGCATATCGCGTACTGTTTTCTTATTGGTTGCTAATTAGGATATTTCATTCACCAGCCAATCAGAAAACATTAGTAGAATCTAACAAACTTTCGTTCTTAGACAGCTTTGTAAACCGTCCATGCGAGAATTGCTTGGCAACAGTGTTCAGTTCATGTGTTCTGAATGTCTGAATCACTACAGTGGTCGTGATATTATTTTTCAAAACTATATTAAATTGCGAATGTTTCCCTTTTCAATACTGTTTGTGTTGTTTGTTTCTTACAAGTGACTGAGAGTAGCAAGGATAAACATGTTTGAGGGGGACGTTTCTAAACTCATATAGAACATTTACATTTTTCTGTTTTGGCAGTTTTTGCTCGTTCTAAGGTAGTGAATTATTTAATGCCCTTCATTTTTTTTTTCACAGATTTTTCGCTTTCGCAAATGATCCAGACCTGAATCCTTTGACCCCATTTAAGATTACGTATCATGCTGTCAATGATACGGTGGATGGTGCTTTGAATGCTACTGCTTTGTCTTGTGATCAAGCATACGTGAGTATTGAACCCCTTCCCAATGTTCATATGCAGTATATTTACCAAGAAGACCTTTAAATTATTATTCCGAATTGCCATCTGAGTAACTGCCTTGAAGATTGAATACAAAAGCTTCCTGACTCTAATGGATAATATATTGTTTTAGGAAAACTCTACAGCTTGTGGGTGTATCGATTGTCCTTCGAGTTGCAGCCGTAATTCTTACACTGTCTTAGATGAAACATGTTTGTTGTTTGGAAAATTCGAAGTCGTGTCTGCTGTAACGTCGATCGTCATACTCATACTAGGAATGCTCAGTCTTTTGGGGGTGGTGGTATTCAAAGAAAAGTTTTGTTCTGGGACTCTATGTTGTTGCTGTAGTTGCGGTAAGTGCAGATAACTTTGTAATAGGAAATATCCAATACCCAGAAATAATATATGAATCATTAGTATAGTCCGTAAAATGAAGGCATGGAGTAATAAACCGTTCAGATGCATCGATTCCATAGACGTACCGTAATTCCGTAAATCCAGGTAGGTATAAGTACGAACTGCTGGAAAAAACCTATAATCTCTTAAAGACCAGCCCTTTTTATAACTGTAGGTATGGTAGAACCAGAAATCTAAGAAGTTGGTAAATCTCCAACCACTTGAGTTATCAACAGGCGCTGGATTCTACGCAGAGTTGTACCTGCCCTAGCCATTAAATTTTTTTCTATATTCATATATGACTTTTCCACCTTTTTAATATGGGCAACATACTTGGCCCAGTTGCTATCAGGAATGTTTGCAGTTTATATTTGAATAACAGCTACCACAGTTGAACTTAAGGTTGGAGAAGTATTCTTCGAACTGCTGACTTAAGCTGATGCCATATATGTTCAATTGGGTTAAACATACAGGAGGAAGTTTGAGCACCGTATGTCCCAAGCTTTCAGCCAATGAATCACAAACATATTTTTTTTTTTATAGAATAACTGCGTAAAACTTCTAGTAACTTGTTTTTGTGTACTTTTCCTCATAGTACATATCATTATTTAACATAACTTTATTTGCGGTGATTTCAACTTTGATTCATACTCAAATGTTAATTTTGTATCATTATGTAATTTGATGTCATGTTACGATTTTCGCCCATTGGTGGGTTGGCCCACAAGGATCACTAATACCAGCTGCACATTGATTGACCAGATCTTTTCAAACTGTAACAATGAGGAATCATGTTACGTTATTGATTGTGAAATTTCCGATCATCGTGCGATACTCTTAGACATTAACGAAAGCTCTTCTCTGACATCAAATAATAAAACTGAAATGAAGAGGTGCTTCAATGAAAATAATTTAAAAAACTTCGAGTTTATGTTGGAAAAAGAGGAATGGAGCAATATTTATGAATATGGTGTTTGCGAAGATGCCTTCAATCGTTTTTATGATATATTCCTTCATTATTTTGAAACTGCTTTCCCCAAACGGAAAATATATTTTAACAAGAATAAACGGGGGTGGATTGACGATCTTGTTAAAGAATTTAGTCGTTCATTGAAACATTTATTTTACCTAAAGAAAAGTAACCCTGCTTTAACTGAAACATATAATAACAACAAAAAAATACACCTGAAATTAGTAAACGAAACAAGAAAGAAATTTTACCAAAACAAAATTAGTATGTCAGATAACGATCCGAAAATTTTGTGGAAAGTAGTATCTGAACTCACGAACAGAAGTAAAAGCTCACGTGAGAACATCGTTATTCGAAAAAATGATGACGTTATCGAAGACCCTTCAGAGATCGTGAATGAATTAAATAATTTTTTCATCGAAGCACCTCAGGCCTTAATAGGTGATATTCCGAGTAATAATTATTATCGCCCGAACATGAATAATGAAAATGGAATAGATATAAATCCATACACAATGTTTTTAGAGCCATTTAGCGAATCAGAATTATTCAATTTAATCAATCGTAAACTAAGGAGCAAACAATCATCAGGAACTGACGAGATACCAGTGTTTCTACTGAAAAGAGTTCTGCACATTATTATAAAACCGATAACTTTTTTAGTGAACCTTTCATTTTCAAATGGAAGTTTCCTACATCCCTAAAGGTGGAAAGGTAACTCCCTGCGTAAGAACAAAAAATTATCAACCATTGAAAATTTTAGACCAATCACTGTCCCCAGAGCTTTCGAAAGTCTTCGAGTATGCATTCCTAGAGCGCTTGAATGATTTTCTTGAATCACACAATATCTTGATACCCATGCAGCATGGCTTTCGCTCTGGAAAATCGACTCAAACTGCTCTACTGACTTTCTATGAAATTCTGATAGAGTTCATTGAAGTGGGCGAGTGCCCAGCTGCTATTTTGTGCGATTTGAGCAGGGCTTTGACTGCGTGAATCACCTGAAACTGCTGGATATGTTGGAATGTTATGGTCTAAGAGGAAATTCACAGACCTGGATATCCTCGTTTCTCAGTAACAGAAACCAATGCGTCTCATTGAGATTTGATCAAGGTGGTGTGGTTTCGTTTCCCATATCAGAAACGAAACTGGTCCGGACTGGTGTGCCTCAGGGATCTATATTGGGGCCGGTTCTGTTTCTCTTATACATAAACAATATTGATAGGGAAATATCATACTCATTATTTACTGCATATGCGGACGATATTAGTATATTGATCTCGGATAAGCAAACTGATATTTTAACACACAAATGTACAGATATCCTGAACTTAACCTCTGAATACTTCAACAGACAGGATCTATTTTTAATGCTAAAAAAACTCAAGTTATTCGTTTTCATAACTATCAGAATAAAACCGAAGCACTCCAATTGAAGGTTAATAATACTACCTTACAAAGCTCTCATAATGCAGTTAAATTCTTGGGTATGCAAATGGATGAATATCTGAACTGGATTCCACACTGTGAACAGCTGGTTTCTAAATTGTGCTCACTCCTATATCTCTTTAGGAATCTGAGAGTCGTTTTGAATAAAAAGCAACTCATCAGTGTATATTATGCTCACGTTGAGTCTAGGCTGCGTTATGGTGTTTGCTTGTGGGGCAATCAACAATGAGTAGAAACGTCTTCATTGAACAAAAGGCTATTTTACGTTGTATATTTAACACCCCTAAACGAAGCTCCTGTAGAACCCTTTTTATAAATCAGAATATTCTAACTCTGACAAGTCTATTCATATATGAACTTTCAGTTTATGTATTCACCAATAAAACCGACTTCATTCTGAACAGTGATATTCATGATAAGAACACTCGTCAGAAACGAATGATACATGTCAAAAGTGCCAAATACAAGATTACTCAAAATGCTCCTAAATGCATTGGACCTAAAATTTTCAATCACCTTCCAGTAATGATCAAGAGAGCTGAAACTGCAACGATTTTTAAAAAACGTCTGAAGTCGTTTTTGTTGATCAATTGTTTTTATACACTCGATGAGTTTTTATCTAGTCCTATGTGATCCACTCTACTGTGTTTGTGTAATATTGTTTAGACCCGTAAATCTGTTTGCTTGTTTTTAGTACTAGTTGTAAGTTAGATATAAGTACTGACTATTCCTATACAAAACGAAATTTTTTGTCATTTTAAGGAAAATAAAGGATTTGATTGATTGATTGATTTGATATATTCTTGTATAGTGGCTTTGGTGTCATTTGAACATTGTGCTTTATCTAGTCTTCGACTGTGACGATAATACTGTTGGGTGGAATGTTTGGTATGAGTTTATTTTGGAACCAGTCTTCAAATAATTCGGCTGTAGTATCATCATGATAATCGACTAAAGAGTCCTTAATATTCTTTGCCGATAAACACCACGAATTTGGTATAAAACCATTTTCGGTTCCTGCATGAATTATCGTAATGCGTTTTCCTTTATTAGACGGCGCATTAGTTTGGCACAAGTCAGATGAGTCTATCCAACTTTTGTTTGGAATATCGTATGTATGTAAGTTTCATCCAAATACACTACTGTTCTACCATATTCTCTAAATTCGTTTATTGCCAATAAATATTCAAATCTCCATTTCTTAAGGCGCACAGATTCCATTATGATTTTTCTGCTACTAGTGAGTTTTTTAAATTTAAATCCGTTTTGTAAAAGAGACTTCCTTAAAGTCTCTTCGCAACACTGGATACCAGTTTCATTCTTTTTAAGCCGTTGCATTAAAATATCTAAAGTAGGCACAATTTGCTCTTTATACAAGGCGTATATTGTTCTTCGAATTATATCTACATCACAGCCATCTTATTTCCTTCGTTTCTTTCTTTTTAAAATAGGGTTACTTACTATTTTTAACACTGTGGAATACCGCGTTTTTGTTAAAGAAGCACTTTCTTGCTTGATTCTTGGACATTCCACGTTCCAGAAGGGAAGTATAAACATTTAATATAATTTGTTCCTCATGAGGGTGTAACATTTGTCGACTAGTGGTACTACGACCACCAGTTGAAGAACTAGCTTCAGGATGAGCCCATGGACGCCACATTTTTCACGACACAAAAATTGAATAGACACTTTAAAATAGACACAACTGACACAACGGAATATTAGGTGAGTAATGCCTAAATGTTTAACTTTCCCCCTTTTATTTCTGAAATTGGAAAGCGGTCAGTTCTCAAAACAGTCTTGTTTTCCAAATCTGGTAGGTAATTTATTTTGTAACCGTAAATAGACCATCATCGCTATAATCTCGTTAATTGCCCATGAGTACTGAAAGTCTGGTGGCCAGGTAAGTAAATTTTACTATTTACACACATTTAAACATAAGCTTACCAAGGGTTCTAAATCAACCATAGATTTTTTTATTATCAAATAAATGTAAATACAAAACTGTCAACAAACGCAAAAAATAATGGAGAGCCCACTATTATTAAAATGCCAAACTATTTAATGAGATATTTTATCCGGACCTGGGAATCTTTTAAGGGACACACACTTTTATTTCTTATCTATATTTCGAACAATTGGTAATAATGAGGGTCGTCGGCTAATATTGATTTACGACCTACTTAGATTTCTGGTTCTACTTTACTCGGATCGCTGGTAGTGCGCTTTCTATTTGTGTGTGCTTCTGTGTTTAACTTGTGTAAATAAAATAAGATTCAAGTATTATGGATGCTGAACAAGGATCATCAAAACGGCCAAAATTGGGTCCATTATCTTTAAATGAAAAAACATTAATTTTAAACTGTTTAATTTCGAAAGCAAAATCAGAACAAAAGTGTCAGTGTAGATGAGACTGTTACAAAAGCATTGTTTTGCCCTGACTACGGGGTGTTGTGACTTACCACACCACACCTGTAATACCAGACATTATTCGTTAGATTGGAAAAAAACAGTATTGAAAGCATCGACTACCTGAAGGTGGTCGAACCGAAACTGATCTATGGAGCGGTCGACATGGACCAATTTCCTTTCTTTCAATACCGGAACCTGGGTTGTTTATCCAGGAAGTACTACCGTTCAGAAAGATTCGAACCAGACAATGATTAAACAAAATAATGATACACTCATAGAATGTTAAGAATGTACATATATATTTAATAAAAATGTTTCACAATTATTTTCTGCAACACTTATACAACGAAAACGAATGTAGCTTATTGGCAGATGATTTTGCAGTTGGCTACACAATAGAAATAATTTTACTAAAAGAACAATCTTGAAATTCAATTGCCACAAACGGCTAGAAATAATTCTCTTTTGAGATCTTTGTAATCTTGAAAACTATGGAGATACTTTACAGACACATACACATTTCCAAAGGTTGGGTTTTTGCCATAAACATAAATATAGAAAAACTTACATATCTCCCCTTGTTTCACACTTATTCACTCGAGTAGGTTTTTACACGACAATTAGTTCTGTTATTATATCGAGTAATATCGCGTCAAGTTGTTATTCTATTTTATTCGTATACGGCTAAGGTTTTTCTAAGTGATCGTGAACCATTGAATTTCGGAATCCCGTTGTATTATCTCTGTTCTGGAAGCGTTGACAAAATAGACAATTTGTGGAAAACTATGCTGTTCACTCGTGTTTTTACTAAGAGCTTCAATACTTGATTTGAATTGGCTGAGTTTCTATGTTTGCTGAAGTTCACTACACTGATTTGGAAACTCTCATTATTACTGTACGATACTGTAGTTCGACTGACTTTTTAACCTAACTTTTGAGAGTGACATATTCTTTGGTTCACTGTGGAACCCCAACTGATTATTTTGATCTCGAATTCGCGTTTTTATATGATCTTCAACACGGGAGCTAGTAGGCGGAGCCTTGTTTGTCTGATATATTCATGAATAAATCGTGGTTATTATCTATGACATTAATGGGTAAACTTTTTATGAATGACAGGTATTTATGATGGTCTGGCTGAGCTTTCGCTGAAATAATGACCAAAAGGGTTTTTATGTGTTCTCAGAATGTCAACCTTCTGTAAATTACGAGTTTGTTTAATTCACTTAATACTGCGGGATGGTGATGCTCGCGTTATCGTGATGGTTTTTAATTGCTTTTTCGGGTAACGATATATGCTTTTTTTAACTGCCCTGTGTTTATCGACGTTGGACGGGTGTTAAATTTACGACTATGTTATTCGGTTGTTATGGAAACTGATTTGCTTATCTGGCTGTGAATGTAACAAGTAGCAATCAATAATCTTTGTTTACTCTCCTAGATGAATTATTTATGTATCCGGTATACAAGGATTACTTCTTGATAATTATTTTCAAATGCATTTTAATTGTCTTCCAATAACAACGTATGGTTTTACGAGCGTATGCTTATCAGCTGTTTCAGTCTAGCAGGTGGTCCCTATTGACCTTTTCTGTTTATCAAGTTTTTATTTAAAACTATTACGTTGTTTTGCATCGTAGAAAGTTTCTCTATAATTACGTGGCTCAACAGCATCTTCTTTGTTGTGCATAGCGAAGTCCACCATCTATAAATTAATAAGAGAAAAGAAAAGTGGAGCTCTTCAACCAACAAAAACATCTCCGGATCGACCACAGATCACGATAGACGAATCGGTAAAGCAGAGGTTAAGGCGTAAAGTCCATGCGTTTTACCTAAAAAGTGAAATTTCCACACTGGATAAAATTAAGTCTGCAGTTCAAGCTGATCCGGATTACCCAACTTTCTCTAAAATGACATTATCGAAAATCTTAAAACAAATCGGCTTCAACTATACCAAACATAAGAGACAATCTGTACTGATAGATAAACCAGCTATTGCGATTTGGAGAAGAGACTATTTATGCAATATTAAACAAGCCCGAAACGAAGATCAGCGCATTTATTACCTGGACGAAACATGGATAAATGAAGGATATACTGTATCTCAGTATTGACAGGACAGCAATATTAAGAGCGGAAGGCAAGCCTTCGTCGAACGATTGTCAACGGATTTGAATCCACCATCAAGCAAGGGTAAAATACTAATAATCGTTCATATAGGTAGTTCAGAAGGGTTTGCGGAAAGAGGACTTTTGTATCAAAACGAACCGGTGACTATCACGAAAATATGAATGGTGACGTTTTCGAAGAATGGTTTGAACAAATGATCGATTTTATACCGCAGGGATCTACTATTGTTATGAACAACGCGAGTTACCATTGTAGATTACGAAAAGATTTACCCACAAGCAATTGGACTAAAAGCAAACTATTGGATTGGCTTAGCTCAAAAAACATTGTTTTTCCCACTTATCCAATAAAAAATAGTATATTGTTTTACGAGTGACGAAAGTAACATTTTTTGAAGCGAATGAACAGTTTACCAGCCGAGGCTGGTAATGTTCACGAGCCTCTAAAAATGTTTTCGACGAGTGAAACAATATACTTTTTCTACAACCCTGTTTATATCATAATAATATGCTAAAAAATAACAATGAACAAATATTTAATTTTAAGTTGAAAATAACAGAATTTGAATATTGGTTAATTGTAACATTCGAGTAATTATTCAAAATTATAGGAGTATTACAATCAATATTTTTATGTATTGAGGTAGACGATGCCACATCTGTTATGTTGTTAACTGATGCCACTTCAGATGAAGATGCGCCGTAATCGGATAGCGTTGTATTTTGTATGGATTGAAAAATTTTGGTTTGTATTTGATTTTTGCTGCTCACTGATTGATCAACATATCCCTACGGAACTTTACCAGATTTCCAGCCTTCATGCCTTTTTATTTGAAGGAAATCACCTCCTTCATCCACTAATAGCGTTGCGGAAGTTCTACGCAAATAATGCCCAGTTTATTTTTGGGGATGCCATCAAGTTTAAATATTGAGCTATTTGCATAGAAAATTTTTTATTCCCACAACCTGTCTAGTACACTTTCCGTCCTGGTAATTAATAAAGAAACTTGAATTTATTTTGTCCATATCTAGTGGACGGAGGTTCATATATATTTTAGAAATCTCGTAGAAGAACCCCGAAATGTGGAAGGAACGCGGTACTTTTGTTTTTGTATTACGTATTGTAACTAAGAGTATACTGCTGGGACCTTTTACATCATTTACTGTAAAATCGTTCTTCTTTGATCCCATTATTTCTTGTTTATTTTTATATAACTGATGACTGCTGCATTTCACGTTTTTAACGTCCAAAATCGGTGAAAATACCCAACATCTTACTACTTATTAATTTATTACCATCTAATTTTTAAGGAATAACATTCTATAGTAATGTTTGATTGACGTAAACCTAAATATTTTTAAACAGAAATTATACCCCAAGATACATCACTGGTTAGAATTTTAAATCCCTTATACTCTGTCCTTTTTTCACTGGCAGCACGACTTCGTGGTCTCAGGTATAAAATAAACATAAACCATGGGCGTTACATTTCTTACCAAAATGTAAGGCGTAAATTCAATGATACTTATTACGAACTTTTATACTGTAAACACGGATTTAATTAAGAGCAATTCATGAGAATATGGTTCAATACATACAAAATGAATATATAATAATACTAATACCTATTCTCCTCACCACTTGTTATTATGAAGGAACTTAGGTAAATATTTGAGCACAATTACTATAGTAAATAATCAGAAGGAAATAAAATATTTAGATGGACATTCTCGAGATACACTTTAACTGTACATTCGTTTCTAAGAATAGGACATTCTTATAAAATGAGAGTTCATAGTTAATACCTCATAATTAAGATTTGCTTACTTCTTAGGTAGTACCAATACAATTCGAAATTACTATTATGAAAGATAATGTATGCAAAGTGGATGTACCTGCCCCATTATAGGTTCATTAGTTGGTATTAAAAGCAAATAAATAAAGGAATTCTGGGTTTTCCCCGTCGGCCAGTTTATACAAAATACACTGTTTTGCTGTGGAGGGGAATCCATGACGAGTTACTGCTTATTCTTAATACGTTTGTGATCTTTGCGTAGTGTTTATGAAAACTTTACACCAGTTCCCAATACATTTGTTGCATACTCTGTAAGAGAAAAAACTATAGTGCCTAATGTGCACGATGCACTTGTTCATCAACAACCCACGAGTTCCGTTCGCCAGATAGTGTCTACATGTTCTAATACGACGAAAGTGGGTGAAAGAACAATTTACAGCTTTTTAAACGAGAGGAAAAGTGGAGACATTAGTGCACCAAAACAAAATTCAGGAAGGAAGTCACTATCAATCGATGACTTTGATAGGACCGCCATCCGAAGGAAAGTTCACTCTTTTTATATAAATAAAGTGATACCAACAATAGACAAAGTTCTACAGTCAATTCAGGAAGACGACGATTTACCACAAGTAGGCAGAACTAAATTATGGAAACTTTTACGCGAGATTGGCTTTTCCTGGGAAAAGCAGAATAGAAAGTCTCTCCTTATAGATAAAGACGAAATTGAAGGATATTCCACTGGGTTACCTGCACCGATCGGAAAAGGGTGTGGGTTAATTATCACCCATATTGGAAATGAGCATGGTTTTGTTGATGGTGGTTTGCTGCAATTCAACTCGAAATCAACAAAAGATTACCACGAGGAGATGAATGCGGATGTGTTTGAGGACTACTTTTCACAAATGATAGAGCTGTTGCCTGCGAATGCCGTTATTGCCATTCCAGGCATAAGGAAGCGTTGCCAACATCAAAATGGAAAAAAAAATTGATTGGTTACAGCAGAAAGATCTCCCACATGATAATAGCATGGTAAAAAAAGAATTATTATCCATTGCGAGGCAACACAAAGCAAAGTACAAAAGTACGTGACAAAATGGCTAAAGAAAAAAAGATGGTTGTATTCCGATTACCTCCATACCATTGTGAGCTCAATCCTAACGAGCTCATATGGGCTCAAGTGAAAGGAGACGTTGCTATGAACAACACTACTTTTAAATTGGATGATGTACGTCAGCTTCTTCTAGCATTGTTCTCCAAAGTGACAAGCGACAATTGGAAAAATGCTGTAAATCATGTATTAACAGAAGAACAGAAAATGTGGGATCTTGATAATTTAATTGAGCAAACTGTGGAATCTCTAGTGATTTCGATAGGACCCGAAGATTCATCTGATTCGGATACCGATGATGACTGGGAAATGGACATTTGGGTAAGTAACTACATACATTTATTACCATCACTATTTGCAACTAAAACATTTTAGGTGAACTGCCGAAGTCGCGCACAGGACGCAGTTATAATAGTTTGACAAGTGTAACTTTGATACATCTAATAATCGATGAATTGTCAATTATTACTCTAAATTTAATATTGTTATAAACTTGTATTGTTTCTTGGAAAGTTTTATAAATAAATAAATGAATATTGAAACATGGTTTACTTTTACCATCGATGCTTTGTAATAATTTCATCATTCTATTGTTAATTAGAGATCAAACAGAGTGGACTAGAAAAGTAAACTCGAAAACACATGAAGTCCTATCAAAATGTGTTTGTTGCCATTAAATTTATTTGAGCCGACGGTAAACAACTTTTCGCAGATTTGCATTTATAATGATGGTGTTTAGCTGCCAGTGAAAAAAGGACAGAGTTTAACAATGGCCTAATCCGACAAATAGATATTGTGCCGGGTAGCGAATGAAGAAAACAGTTGTTTTGCTAATTTTTATAAATATTCTAAACCAAAATTTACACGAGCGTCTCTGTATGGATGTTGCATACTAAATTATGGTTTATTACTCCACGCCTTTATTTTACAGACTATAGTAGTACAATAGTTTATTTAAAGAACGATATATCATGCAATATCTTCGTTTGTTCCAGGTGGAATGATGGAAAAAATGAAGAGAAATAGTGACAGAGTACACGACATGTTGGAAGAAGCTTTCTACGTTCTAGGAAAGAGTGAGTGATAACGATCTGATATGGCCTTGATGATGACAATGATTTTTTCAGCGATGGTGAACAAGAGAGTGAAAGTTTTGGCTATGTTCGTAGCACTGGTGATCTGCTTGACTATTGGTTGCAAGTTTCTGAAAATAACAACCGATCCCGTGGAGCTGTGGGCATCCCCAGTCAGTCGAAGCCGGCAGGAAAAAGATTTTTACGATGCGAATTTTGGACCATTCTACAGAACTAACCAGATTTTCATCAAAACTGTTGGACTTAGCCCGGTAATCATTATAAAATATTCATAGTCATTAGCACAATGTTCTATGGGTGTCCAATGATAATATTCAAAGGATTATCGCTCAGTTTTATGCATTGTTGTCAAGTCACATTCGAAGAAGATACAGGGTGATCCAGGGTTGCTGCAAGCTCCATAATTTTTTTCTATCCAAGCTATCGACTTGATTTGTTCAAACGACAGGTCCGAGGCACATCCTAACAATATTTCTATTCGTATACAGGGTGTCCCAAAATAAGATACACAACTGAGTTCTGTTTTTTAAACGGCAACCCCCATTTTGGTTACATTTAGCGCAGCCAGGTTTCTTAGACTCATTTCAATAGATTTTGACTCATGTTAGAACATTCATAAGGGAGAATAATTAAAAATGTCATCAAGAAATCCATATTACCGAGTGTCGGGGGCGTTTTGGCAGCGGCAATATTTTTATTAGACACTCTGCCTCCACCATATTTCGTCAGAGCTTTCATGAAGGAAGACAATAAAAGATCCCATCAACAGAAAAAAATACCGAGGGTCAGGGGCGGTATAGCGGTATAGTTTCAAGTTACCTTTCGTAGAAATAGCCTGTGAAATTGAAGAAATAAGTTCTTCTGCACTTCGATGAATGTATAAATTGTGAAGAAATGGAGATCTATTTGTTAGGTTGTAAGGATAAAATGATTTTAGTTTTTTCATATATAGAATATTAAATATTTTATTTTTATGCGTTTCTTCTGCATGCAAGATAATATATCTCAATGTTCCGTAAATCAAATTTCACGATGACATCGTTGATTATTCTTCTCCAATGGCAAGGTCCACTCGAAGGAGTCATTCAGGATTTTTCTTCGAAAATGTTCTGACGAAATATGATAGCAGGATCTCTAATAAAAATATTGCTGAGGCCAACCCATCCCCGACACTCGGTCATTTTTTTCTGTTGAAGTAATAGTTGATTATCTTCTTTCATGAACGCTCTGATGGAATGTGGTGGTGGCAGGACTTTTAATAAAAATATTGTTGAGGCCAACAAGCCCCCGACGCTCGGTAATTTTTTTCCCTCGATCTAATCCTCCATTATTCTTCATCATGAATGCTCTGACGGAATATGGTGGTGGCAGGATCTCTAATAAAAATATTGCTGAGGCCAACTTTGTTGGAGATTCGAGTTTTATTAGTTCACCTTATACATAGTTTTGTTAGTAAAACAAAAATAGTGGTTGACAGTATGTCACATTTTCTGTAGTTTTCTTGAATAAAAGTTTATCAAAAACAATAGGTTATGGGCCCAGTACGCTTCCACTGCGCAACCAACAACCTAGAAGAAATGACCAAACTGAAGACGAACCTATCGAAATCTTTCGAAATGAAAGATTTAGGTCCTATCAATTTCTGCCTAGGTATTGAATTCACCCAAGATATCGAGAAAGAGAACGTTCTTGAAAAATTTGGAATGGAAAACTGTAAGCCCTCATCAACACCTCTTGACGCCAATGCAAAATTAACTTCACCAAAAGATTTGAATGAGGAAGAGATGAAACAATATCAGTATCAGTCATTGATCGGCTCTCTCATGTACTTGGCTATATCAACCTGACATAGCCTACATAGTGGGTATGTTGAGTCAATTCAACAAAAATTATGGCGCACAGCACTGGAAAGCAGCAAAGAGAGTTCTTTGGTACTTGAAGGGAACAGCTGATTTCTGTCTCATCTTTCAAAGGACAGGCATTCCTGTGACTGGGTTTGCAGATGCTGATTGGGGAGCATGCATTCAAGATAGGCGATCACATACAGGGTATATTTTCAAAATGGCAGGTGCAGCTGTTAGCTGGGAGACCCGAAAACAGCGAACAGTGGCTCTATCTAGTACTGAGGCTGAATATATGGCTCTAACGGAGGCAGCCAAAGAAGCCATTTACTTGAGAAGATTTCTCGAAGAATTGGAAATTTTTGCAGAAAACATTACGATTCTCAGTGACAACCAGGGTGCCAAGCGTTTAGTCGAAAACCCAGTTTATCATTCACGAACTAAACACATTGACATCCGTCATCACTTTATCAGAGATGCTTACAAAAACAAATTAGTGAATGTCGAATACCTACCCACTACAGAAATGGTAGCTGATATTCTAACAAAGTCGCTATATGGTCCGAAGCATACATTTTTCATGGGATCCATGTGAGTGGCAGATAATAGAGTTACTGAAACTTTAAGAGGGGGTGTTGGAGATTCAAGTTTTATTAGTTCACCTTATACATAGTTTTGATAGTAAAACAAAAATAGTGGTTGGCAGTAGTATGAAATATGTCACATGTTCTGTAGTTTTCTTGAATGAAAGTTTATCAAAAACAACAAACTTGCACCCGAGGCTTGGTATTTTTTTTCTCTCGACGGAATATTCTCCATCATGAATGCTTTGACAAAATATGTTCGTGGCAGGATCTCTACTGAAAATATTGTCGCCAATATGCCGCCCCGACGCTCGGTAATTTGTGTCTGTTGATGGAATCGTGCATAATCTTCTTTCATGAACGCTTTGAACAAATATCATGGTGGCAGGAACTCTAATAAAACAAATTCTGAGGCCTACCGCCCCCAACTAACGGTATTTTTCTCTCTCTACGGAATATTTCATTATTCTCCATCATAAACGCTCTGACAAAATATGTTGGTGGCAGGATCTCTAATAAAAATATTGCCTCCGCTATACCGCTCCCGACGCTCGATAGTTTTTTTCTGTTGGAGGAATAGTTTATTATTCTTCTTTCATGAACGCTCTGACGGAATATGGTGGTGGCAGGATCTTCTAATAAAAATATTGTTGAGGCCAACAAGCCCCGACGCTCGGTAATTTTTTTCCCTCGATATAATTCTCCATTATTCTTCACCATCTGACGGAATATGTTGGAGGCAGGAGCCAGGATCTCTAATAAAAATATTGCTGAGGCCAACTTTCACCCGAGCTTGGTATTTTTTCCTCTTGACGGAATATTCTCCATCATGAACGCTCTGACGGAATATGTTGGTGGCAGGATCTATACTAAAAATATTGTCGCCAATATACCGCCCCCGACGCTCGGTAATTTTTTTATGTTGATGGAATCGTGCGTAATATTCTTTCATGAACGCTTTGACCAAATATGATGGTGGCAGGAACTCTAATAAAAATATTTCTGAAGCCAACCCGCCTTCAACGATCGGTATTTTTTTTCTCTCTACGGAATATTTCATTATTCTCCATCATGAAAGCTCTGACAAAATATGTTGGTGGCAGGATCTCTAATAAAAATATTGCCTCCGCTATACTGCCCCCGACGCTCGGTAATTTTTTTCTGTTAATGGAATCGTTTATTATTTTCCTTCATGAACGCTCTGACGAAATATGGTGGTGGCAGTACCTTTTATAAAAATATTGCTAAGGTCAACTCGCCCCCGACGCTCGGTAATTTTTTTCTCTCGATATAATCCTCCATACTTCTTCATCATGAATGCTCGACGAAATATGGTGCTTGCAGAAACTCTAATAAAAATATTGCTGAGGCCAACCCGCCCCCCGAAGCTCGGTATTTTTTTTCTCTAGACGGAATATTCCATAATTCTTCATCATGAAGGCTCTGACGAAATATGTTGGTAGCAGAAACTCTAATAAAAATATTGCCGCCGCTATACCGCCCCCGACGCTCGGTAACTTTTTTCTGATGATGGAATCGTTTATCATCTTCCTTCATGAACGCTCTGACGAAATATGGTGGTGGCAGGACCTTTTATGAAAATATTGCTAAGGTCAACCCGCCCCGACGCTCGGTAATTTTTTTCTCTCGATGCAATCCCCCATAATTCTTCATCATGAATGCTCTGATGAAATATGGTGCTGGCAGGAACTCTAATAAAAATATTTGCCGGGGCCAGCCCGCCTCCGACGCTCGGAAATTTTTTCCCCTCGATGGAATCCTTCATTATACTACATCATGAATACTCTGACAAAATATGGTGCTGGCAGGATCTCTAATAAAAATATTGCTGCCGCTATACCGCCCCCGATGCTCGGTAATTTCTTTCTGTTGATGAAATCGTGCATTATCTTCCGCTCTGACAAAATATGGTGGTGGCAGGATCTTTTAAGAAAATATTGGCGCCGTCCTTCTGCCCCCGAAGCTCGGTAACTCGGATTTGTCGATGATATCGCTCATTGTTCTCACTCAAAAACGCTCTGACATAATTTGAAGGTGGCAGAGTGTCTAAAAAAATATTGCCACGGTCAAACCGCTAACTAACTAATTTTGAGTCGGCGCCAAACGAACAATCAACGAACATCATTAAATTACTTCAAAAAAATTATCAGAATGTCACCGCGAAACTCGATGCCATCATTTTACGCCTTACCTAATTCAATTGCTAGTTTGTTTGGCGCCGACTC
The DNA here is from genome assembly GCA_018342105.1 of Gonioctena quinquepunctata. Classification (NCBI taxonomy): domain Eukaryota; kingdom Metazoa; phylum Arthropoda; class Insecta; order Coleoptera; family Chrysomelidae; genus Gonioctena; species Gonioctena quinquepunctata. Next base: position 329,972 of record JAFIRS010000530.1, read on the forward strand.
AAAATTAGTTACTTACATTAGTTTAGGAGCTTAGTTACTGAGACTAAGAATGTTTATTTTATTTTTTACTTTTCAGTTCCGTCGGTTTCATTTTTTGTTAAAAAGTTTTTATCTCTGATATTATTTTAATATGAAAACGCAAGATGAAAATGAATTTTTGACTGATATGTCAATTGTTATTGATGTGTATTTTCACAGTGTTTTCTGAGAGGGTTGCTTAGCTACTACGATAAAAATGAAAACAACAAATAACTATAATTCGGGCGCGAACAGATTTCTTCCTCTGGGGGTACATGAAGGAAAGAGTTTCAGGGGCCGTCCAACAACTGCTTGCAAGAGTTCGGGGCTCATTTACTAGAAGACTAGCAGCTTATGTGAAACATGATGATGACCTATTTGAGCATTTATAAATTTTTTACATTGTTTCCTGTTAACCATCATTTCCTGTTCTTGTAAAGATGACTAGAATTGTTTTCTTTGTGACTTACTCCTGTTTCTATTTCAATTTCATTTTGTTGAAACATATTCTCTTCAAAATTGTATGGATGTGTCAAATTTTAACAGCGGTATACTCGTTTTTTTTTCCGAAAAAATCAAAATTTTTTATTTTGCAACAATTTTGGCAAATTTTACAAAGTATACCCCACAAACCGGCGAAAAGCTCTTAAAAAATGCCATGCAATGTTGCAATAAAATATAGGGTGTTGCACATGAAAAACTCGAGCTATTGCCATTTGTAATTTGTCATTTTCAAAAAATCGTACATCGACTCCCAGTTCGCTTGCATCCCAAAAGATGCGCTTATGCCTAAGAAATCGACTGGAAAAAAGTTGGGCGAGTTTTTTTGAATGGTTCTGAAGTTAGAAATTTTTCTGTGAGTTTATGCACGGCACTATTTTGACACATACATCCAAAAATGTAATAAAAATGGAGGTTGCCTTAAATAAAAAAGAACTTAGTTGTGTATCTTATTTTGCGACATGCTGTATATAAATGGAAATCTTTTCAGAATGTGCCTCATTGTCGAAACTATCGTTAAAAAAAACAAGTCGATAACTTGTATAGAAAAAAGTTATGGAACTTGCATGCATCCCTGAGTCACCCTGTATAAGGATCACATCAGCTTGATTTTGGTGTGGTCCATAAAGAAATCTATTTGGGTGAGTGTTGTTAACGTGAGAAATCGATTGGAACGTTTATAGTCCATCCAATATCAATTGCAGAAGCTGTTTCTATAGGGAGCAAATAAAAACTCACTTCGCTAACACGAGCGTATATGCGAAGAAACAGAACGAAAAATAATGGGTACTACTCGTAAACATTTTCCGTCGGCAAAAGGCAGATCAAAAGAGCCGATAGTCAACGTGGACTTGAGTGACTTCTGTCACCGATTCGTCTGGGCCAATCAAAACGGACAACAACGATGGGAGGTCATAAATCGCGCGTTATATTTGTGTTTTAATAGCTCTGAAAGATTAAAAACCGTCTGTAGCGTCTGTGGTCTTGGTGTGTGCCGATCGAAATACGTTTTATATGATATAATAATAACCTACATCAAACAATGAGAGAAATTATTTTTCTTTCTTAATGTATTTGTATAAATAAAAGCTTGTCTTTAATTTTTTTTCATTTTTCATAATTTTTGAAGTATTTTTAAAATCTTAAAATATCTAAATAAAATAAGTTATCTCCGCCACTGCTGCTCACAGGATTTCAATTGATATTGGGAAAACTATAACTCACTTGTTAAATGAAGAAAATGACAATGCTGCAGTTGATATCGTTTAAGGTATAGTATTTCTAATCCCAATTGGACCGACATAAAAAGTTTCGGGAAGGAATTCTCTTTGCAGTCGCCGTCTGACATAGGCGTCGGTATATTATTTTTCAGTTACTTATTCTTACAATCATAGCAATTGATCACCCCATGTAAAAGTAGACACATGTTATCTCAACTGAATTTTATTATTTGTTTCGAAAGGTCTCCAGAAAGCCATATTGATAAAATTATTTTCTCTGGATAATTCCTGACCTCGCCACTGATTAAGAAATATTGTGAACTGCATAAAACATACGGCTTCAGATAACAGATGTCCAATCCGTGGGCAACTATGGACACGCGCCAGAACTTTTTTATGATTGTACCAGGAACGCTTTGAAAGAAAAAACACTGGTAGTATATAAATTTCCCATTTGCCGGACAGTGCATATGAACACTCCTCGTAGTGCTCTTATTTGTATTGCCGTTCCAATTGGGATTAGAATAACTATAATGTTTTGATTGTTTTGGTTCGCGTTCATTTTGTGAATGATTTATCGAGAAAAAGTTAAGTATTTATTGATTTTATGGTTATATATATATATATATATATATATATATATATATATATATATATATATATGTATATATTTTTGGGGAGGTTTTCTTGGGTTTTGGATTCTTTGAATACAATGTTTTAGTAGTTCGTAGGAGAAGACGTTTCGTCCCTGGCCGGGGACATTTTAATTTTTTTTATATATATATATATAAAAACATACATGGTTTGCTGGAAACAAAATATTTTTCTGTAACAGACATTGGGAAACAATAGATAGATAGATTTATTGACAACGTTACACATTTTTACAAGTGTTTGTAGCAGGTCAGATAATTGTCAAAATTATAGAAATTATAAAACATCAGTATATAAAATAATAAAACATTGTTACTGACACAGAGGTACTTAGATTTACTAAATCAAGGACACACATAAGTTAGAACATTAAAACAATCATAAATTAAATCATTAAAACAATCACTCGAGTGAAAGAGAACGTAATAAAATCATATAGTTAAGTGTGGCGAGAAAAGACATGGGGAGGCAAATGGAGTTTCCAAATATTCCTCTATAGAGTAAAAGCAGTGGTATAATAGATATTCTTTTACTGTGGATTTGAATGTGTGAGACTGGAGGGTTTTCCAATTTTCAGGTAGGATGTTATACAGTCTGATATCCAGAGAGTTTTTGGACGATTTTGTCAAACGAAATCTGGGTGTTCTTATCAGATTAGCAGATCTTGTCGAGTAATTATGTACATCCGATTGCATTATGAAATTTTTTATATTTCCATGGATTTCAAGTAGGGTATTATATATGTATAAGCAGGGCAGAGGCATGATTCCAAAACTGATGAAAATTGGGCGACAGTGTTCAATATAGCTTGCGTTAGCTATGATCCTGATTACCTTTTTTTGTTTCTTGAAAATATTAGCTGCACCAGATGAATTTCCCCATAATATTACTCCATAACTGAGTTGTGAGTGGAAAAGTGAAAAGTAAACAGTCTTCAGTGTGGTGATGCTGGCTATATGTTTTAATTGACGAATGAGGAATATTGTACCGGCCAATTTTCTATTGAGGAGGTCAGTATGGTAATGCCATGTTAGTTTATTGTCAAAATTGATGCCTAATAAAGTGGCAGTTTGTCCTGCTTGATAATTTGCATTAGATGAAAAGGTTATTCTTTGCGATTTTGTTTGATTGAGTTTAAGTTTGTTAGAGGAGAGCCAGCTATTAGTGTCTCTTTCAATGTTGGCTGATGATAGAATTAGATTATCATAGTTTCCATCTGAACAAATAAGTGATGTGTCATCGGCAAATAAAATGCATCTATTGGGATGTAGGAATGAACATAGGTCGTTTATATATATAACAAAAAGTAACGGTCCCAAAATAGAGCCCTGGGGAACACCATGTCTTATAGGTAAAAAGTCCGAATGAGAGTTTTCGAGTGTTACACATTGGAATCTGTTTTCAAGATATGACTTCATGAGTGATAGGGGTATACCTCTTATTCCATAGTAATCCAGTTTTGCTATGAGGATATCATGTGATACACAATCGAAGGCCTTGGAAAGGTCACAAAGCGTCAAAGTTGTATGTTTTCCTTGTTCTAGGCCTTCGATTATGTCTCCCAGAACTTTCAATAATGCCATGATTGTTGATCGTTTTTTCTAAAGCCATACTGTGAATCATTCAAGAAGTTGTTATTTTCAAAGTATTTGGAGAGCCTGTTCTTGATGATTATTTCAATAATTTTGGAAAATATTGTGATCAGAGATATAGGACGATAATTCTCTGGAGCAGATTTGTCTCCTTTCTTAAAAACTGGAATTACTCTGGAAAACTTGAATATTCCAGGAAAGGTACCAGTTGAGAAAATTAAGTTGATCAGGGAAGTTAGCGGTTCTAAAATGATATCTGATGTAGATTTGATTATGTCACTGTTGAGGTCATAGACATCAAAACAGTTGGAATTTTTTAAGGTATTTATGGCATCCCGAACCTCGTGAATAGTGACTGGTTCTAAGAAAAAGGAGCTGCAGGGAACAGGGAAGTTATTGTAAAGGAGTAGATTATCCTCACTTGCAGTTGGTAGAGATCTTAAAATATCTTCTGCAACCTGAGTGAAGTAGACATTGAAGTCTTGTTCAGTTATTTCATTGCAGATCTGAGTTTTGAGTTTACGATTTCCTTCATAGTTAAACAATACACAAACAGGTGACCTACCTTGGCAGAAAGTTCGCTATTTTTTTGAAAAAAACTGCGAGTAATGATCGTGGTATTACCACTGAGGTGTTGTAATTATACAGTTAGGTTTTTGGTTTTTGTGCCTCATTATGTTTTTGTGGCTATAGTTATTAAAATCGGATATCTCATTCACTCTCGGAAAGTTTATTTTCTTGGTTGTGGGTGCGTTCATTGAATGGCTGACAGAGATGTGGTCGGAAATGACGTGTATCTTGTCATGGAGTTCGTGTTTGCTCGTTGATAGAACTCCATGACAAGATACACGTCATTTACAACAAAATGAAGCACCAAAACCAAACAGCAAACCAAGAAAATAAACTTTCCGAGAGTGAATAAGATATCCGATTTTAATAACTAAAGCCACAAAAACAAAATGAAGCACCAAAACCAAAAACCTAACTATATAATTACAACACCTCAGTGGTAATACCACCATCATTACTCGCAGTTTTTTTCAAAAAAATAGCGAACTTTCTGCCAAGGTAGGTCACCTGTTTGTGTATTGTTTCCCAATGTATGTTACAGAAAGATATTTTGTTTCCAGCAAACCATGTATGTTTTTATATAAAAAATAAATAAATAAAGAATTGAAAATGTCCCCGGCCAGAGACGAAACGTCTTCTCCTACGAACTACTATAACATTGTTTTCAAAGAATCCAAAACCCAAGAAAACCACCCCAAAAAAATATCTCAAAAAGGATTCAAGAATATTGGGGTAAGCAGCAATGCATTGCTGCTTACCCCAATATCCCTAGTTTTGTATAGTTCATCCATTATCAATTGCAGAAACATAAAAAACAAGTTTCCCAGTTTTGCGGCGGAATCCTTTGAACAGCACAGGCACAAATAACTGATTTTATTTAGATATTTAAATATTTTAAAAATACGTTGAAATAAAAAAACACATAGAATATTGTAAAACCTATTTCGATCCCAGACCAGAGACGCTAATAGCTTTCGTTTACTCAAACTGATGATTTATTAGTCTCTACGTATAGCAAGCATTATAATTGGCTTGCGGTCACTCAAACAGCTGTCACTCAAACCCACGTTGACTACCAGCTCTTTTGATCTTCGGTTCGCCGACGGAGAATGTTTACGAGTAGTACAGATTATTTTTCGTTCCGTTTCTTCGCATATTAGCTCGTGTTAGCGAAGTGAGTTTTTGATTTGCAGCCTATAGAAACAGCTTCTACAATTGAAAATGGTTATAGTTTAACCATTTTCAATTGCAGAAGCTGTGTAACAAAAGAAAGTTTATTAAGCATTTATTTTGCACATATATCACTCAACATAATGGCATGGGGGCGCGGTACAGACTTAAATAGAGTTTTTGAGGGACAAAAGCGTATTTTGAGACTCGACATGGACTATCGAGATAGTTGCAAACCGGTTTTTATGAGAGAAAAACTGTTAACTGTTCCATGTATTTATATTTTTAAATGTGTTAAATTTGAACGAAATAACCTTGAGTTCTTCGAAACGATTGCTTCAACACATACATACAGTGCTTCTCAAAAGTCCGCTCCCCCCCCTCTTATTTTTGGAACGATTATACATAAACAAGTGAAATTTTTAAACTGAATATTAAAGGTTTTAAACTTCCCTACTAGTGATGATAGATGACGAAATCGTCAAAAATGACGTCACAATGCCATTGTGACCAATAATTTTAAATGGAACCCCACGGCAAGCGACACCTCTTTTAAAAGGTATCGGAAAAACTTATTCAATGATACTAATTTTGTTTGATTTTATGGCAGTTTTAATGGCTCATTAGTAAACATTAAAATTTAAATTCCATTCAGTATGATATTAATAACAGATTTAAGAATCAGTATCTACTCAAAGAAATTGCTCGAAGTGACCTCCATTCACTTCCTGACAGTGAAATATCCTATTTTTAAACTCTTCTCGTACTTTTGCAAATGTGTCTGCTGAAACAGCCTCACATTCTGCAACAATACGTTGTTTTAAAACGTTAATATTGTCAGGTTCAGTGGTGTAAACCTTCGATTTAAGGTACCCCCACAGAAAAAAATCCATAGGTGTGAGGTCCGGTGATCGAGCTGGCCATTCCGTTGAACCTCGTCGTCCAATCCATCCACCACGATACTCCTCATCCAAATACCGTCTTACTGCACCGTAATAGTGTGGAGAAGCACCATCCTGTTGGAAAGTTATTTCCAAATTGCCGAATTCATCTGGATTATCTTCCAAAATTTCAAGGATTAACGGTTCTATTGCGTTTTGCAACAGCTCCAGATAAACCTCACCAGTTGAATTAGTATTTGAAAAAAGAGGCCCAACGATGTGGTTTCCCAGGATACCTGCCCAAACATTCACCTTCTGGGGAAATTGGGTATATGTTTCACGAAACAGGTGAGGATTTGCGTCACTCCAATACCTCACATTCTGTGTATTTACATTTCCATTCAGATAGAAAGTACTTTCGTCACTAAAACAAATTGTTTTGACATAGTCTGGCTATTGGTTAATTCCAGTTTACATATTTTCACAAAATTCTAGTCTTCGGTCTGGGTCGTCGTCTAAAAGTTGGTGAACCATTTTTAATTTGTATGGATGAAATTTGTTTTTTTCCAACACCCTGTGTACTGTACTTCGACTGACTTCACAGGTAGATGCAACGTGAGTTGTTGAAGAAGAAGGATTAACTATTACTTCTGCCAGTATATCAATTTTTTTTCTCATCAGAAATTTGTGGTCTGCCAGATCGTTTCGCATCATTAATACTACCTACCCGTTGTTTCAAACTCACGAAGAAGCTCCCTTGAATAATTCCTCGAAACGGGGCGATCGAGAAACCTCTCATTAAAAATGCATTCTGCTGCATGAATATTTTGTCCAGTTTCACCAAGAATTAGGATCGCTGCTACTTTATCACCTGAAGCACGTACCATTTCGCTTCTTGAAGCACTTAAACGTTCGGCTCACAACAGTTTAACAAATTATTAAAATGTACAAAAATATTAAAAGTACCAAAAGCTGCTAAAACAGTTAAACGTTCGATCAACAATACACAAATTATTAAATGTACAAAAACTTGGACAATTACAAAAACGTCGAATTAGGGAGACTAACAAAAACGTCAGCCAGCCTATTTGACAACTATCCAGAGGCGGAGCTTGAATTTGGAATTTTAGTATTAACCGATTTAATTCATCACAGCTTTGCGTTTTTTGAAAGCGAGTTGCCAAAACTGCCATAAACGAAAACAAAATTAGTATCATTGAATAGGTTTTTTCGATACCTTTCAAAAGAGGTGTCGCTTGCCGTAGGGTTCCATTTAAAATTATTGGTCAGAATGGCCTTGTGACGTCATCTTTGATGATTTCGTCATCTATCATCACTAGTAGGGAAGTTTACAACCTTTAATATTCAGTTTCCAAATTTCACTTGTTTATGTATAATCGTTCCAAAAATAAGAGGGGGGGAGGGGACTTCTGAGAAGCACTGTATAGTACAAGATTCGGAGGACAGCTGCGGATGCCAAAACATAAAACTTCTAAATACAAAAGTTCCTCGGCTTACAATGCTTTGTCTCTCTACAACAAATTGCCGAATGAGATAATAAATTCTCAAAGTGACAACATTTTTTGTAATAGAGTTAAATATTTATTGATTGACAAGTGCTACTATACTTTGCAAGAGTATTTGAATGATACTTTTTAATTATTTTTTCAATTTTATGTACTTCCTTTATAATTCTGTATGTAAAACTGTGATTTTTTTAAATGTTTTTTTATGTTGTTTTATATATTTGTATACCTTTTATCTGACCTACCATATGTACCCTGATGTACCAAAGTGGTTAATAAATTATTATTATTAGTCAACGTGGGTTTGAGTGACCGCAAGCCAATTATAATGCTTGTAGGTGTGTCTATACGTTGAGACTAATAAATCACCTGCTTCAGGAGGTCTGAGTAAATGAAAGCCAGTAGCGTCTCTGGTCTGGGATCGAAATGGGTTTTAAAATATTCTATAGTTGTGTTGTGTTTTGATGGAAAATATGGTTTTTTTCGACCATGGGAAAATGAAATTATGATGATCCGATTGTTTATTAATACATACTTCCTCGTTTATGGCACATTTTTCATTTTAACGTATTTTTAAAATATTTAAACTGGGAAACTTGTTTTTTAGGCTTCTGCAATTGTGAATGGTTTGACTATGAACTAGTTCATCCATTATCCTTTCCAATTTTTTGGCTAAAAAATTAGTCAAATCGGTCCAGCCGTTCTCACGTTTTGCGCTTTACGAAGAATCGAGATTCATTTTTATTACATAGATTTCATTGAGGTATTCAAAACAATGCTTTTGGATCTTTATATGATGAAAATGAATGAAGGTTTTTCAAATTTTAAGGTTAATTTATGAGGTATTAGCCGTGGAGATATGTTTTAGAGGTGCAAGAAAACAATAGATAGAATCTTAGAAATGCACAAAAGTAAGAGGAAATTAGATAAATAGGGATGCGGAATTAGAAATTAGAGGTGAGAAGAAATACGTCTATATCAATGAAGACTTGTCAAAACGTGAATGTTAATGTCATTATTGAATAAATGTGATTTTTTGTGGAGAAAAACGTTTCTTGACATGGTTTTTCGGATATCCTTCCATTTTCAGACTGTGGAAGGTTACCCAAAAAACAAGTTAATGTCAGCTTCTGTACCTATAATTTGATTATTGGTATTATTATTTTCGCACTTTTCGGTATTCACGACATATTTCCTAGTGTTTCCAATTCTGATGACAATATTTTTTTTCATTTTGTAGTTTGAAATTGAATCGCAATATAACGAATCCCAAACTTTGGGCCCAGCACTCAACAGAACTTTCCTGAATGAAGTATTCAAGCTACAAAAACGAATTGAAAATGTGAGTATATGGATATAATATCCTTTGGTATGAATATATGAAGTTTGTTTCAAATATTTTGAAAAAAATTAAAATAAAAAAAAACTCAATGAAAAATTTTGGGATAAGATATTCTTTTTCAGAAAATAATATTCGTTGACTCGAACCTGAGGACTTTACGCTACTTGATATCTTTGGGGATTTTTTCCAATTTTAATGCGATTAGAAGCTAGATAAAAGCTACTTTCCAAGCTCGCTACCGCGCCGACTATTGAACTTCACTAATTCTTTATTCAAAAATGCTTTGGATGCAACATTAGATGAAAATTTGTCATTTGGTTTTCAGATAACAATCGACAGTGAAGGATGTAAAGGAAAAACAACGAAAAAGGGTTTGAAAGATATTTGTTTTGCACCTTTGAGAACCATTTATTCCGGCGAACCGAATGTGTCAGAATGTACAGTTATGTCCCTGTTGGGATACTTCGGCAACAGTATAGAAGAGTTCAATGATGATTCTACCTATCCATACGATATAATCACTGGCTGCGTGCAGTACGTATTTACTTGGAATTACATCAACCTAATCCACCTCGTATTATTTTCCATCCTCTAATACCTGCTGTGGGTGTTCATTATTCAGCCAAGTGTCTTTCAATTTTTTGCGATTAGCATACATTTTTTAATTTAATTATGATCCAAAAAGTTCCTTTGAAATATCTATCGAAAAATGGATCACCCTGTATAAGTATGTATTATGGTTTGTAGATTGAAATGAGAGCATCTACCAGCTTGGCCATTCTGGCACTATATTTCCATGACTTTTCCATTTTCAAATATTACTATAACGTGAAAGTGGAAATATTGTGTCCGAAATACATATAATGAAAGAGGGAATTTTGTTGCATAGTGGACAAATTATTAAATTAAAGAAAAAAAGCATCCTCAAGTGGGAGTCGAACCCACGACCTTATGAACTCTAGCCATACGCTCTACCAACTGAGCCATTCGAGGACATAGGAATCGACACACACTCGTTAATCCTTTCCTTCCATCATTTAATATTCTTACTAGAAATGAATCGAAATCACTGGCCGTCGAGATCCATTACCTGTCACTCAACTTCATCGTCATTCGAAGATTTCAGTAGCAGATTCAAGCAGATGATCTCTAACCACTGATAAGAATTAGGAAAGGATTCACGAGTGTGTGTCGAATCCATAAGTCCTCGAATGGCTCAGTTGGTAGAGCGTATGGTTAGAGATCATAAGGTCGTGGGTTCGACTCCCACTCGAGGATGCTTTTTTTCTTTAATTTAATAATTTGTCCACTTTGCCACAAAATTCCCTCCTTCATTACTATAACCTTTTATCAGTACTTTTTTTTAGATCTCCATACAGTATAAACTGTTTAGCGCCTTACGGAGGTCCAATTCTTCCAGGTCTGGCATTAGGAGGGGGTTCGGCAAAAAATAATTTTGTGGATGCCGTCGGTGTTACGCTCACTTTCCTCACAGCGAACAGTTTGGATAAATCCAAACTCACCGACACTTTTGAATGGGAGAAGAGGTAAGGAAACAATCAGGTAATATTTCGTACCATAGCTGAATCTGATATTGATTGATAACTCGTCGTTTTCGTAAACACAATACCAAAATAATTCCACGTCAAAAATAAATTATTTTTTATCATACCTGCATCATAATCCTTGTTTTATGAACTAAAAAGCGTGCGGAATCTTAAGATTAAAACACGCGTGTTTTATTTATGTGTCAAATTACATCAAAAATATAAAACAATTTGAGTGTTTCTTCCCGATTCATAGCATTCACTTTTCATATTCTCTATAATACGAATTTCTGGATTTTTCTGGTAAAATTTTGATTCAGCATCCTCGGCTAACTTTAAAATTTCGGATGAGAGTTCTCATTGATTCGCAACCATTTTAAAATTATCAATCATATGAACTGTCAAATAAGCTATATTTCATTCCTTCTATGAGACTCGTAATCAATGGGAGCAACTATCATTGAAATATTTTTTCCAGAGCTGTCAGTCTATCTTTCACTAATATCTTTATTGGCAGCTCAATAAGGTTATCTCGTTATTTTTTCGGAAGAAAATATAACACCCAGTATTCACCTGAAGACGATTGCAGATACAAGCATTCGAAACGTCGTCAAAACCTTTTAAATCCATTAAGACGATAGACGTCCGAAACGAGAGTAATCAACCCAGTATAAAATCTCTATAGCTATACTATAACATATTTGTATAGCCAAAACAGGGATCAACGATCTGGGGACAGGTCATAACATTGATCTCAGGTGTGGGGTCATACCATTGGCTAGTCTGTTGTGGGATTTTTAAATTCTACAACTGTCCCAGGTCATAACAATGGTCTCAGGTGTGGGACATAATACAAGGCGAATATTTTATTTAGTGTTACTTCGGTCCATGTTAGTCTCTTCAATCTACTAGTACTTATATAATTGAATTACATCATTTGTTTTTGAGGAACAATATCATTTTACTCTCTTATCGTTGTGGCAGTTTCAGTTACTTCTGGTATTCCACAAGGATCTCCTCTGGGCCCGTTATTGTTTCGTGTATCAGTGTTGTCGAAACATTTGAATTGCTCTCCCTTTTTGCTAATAATTTGAAGGCTTTCGATATAATAGAAAATGGTTCTGAGTATCCTGGTCTTCAAGAATATCTGAATACATTTTATTCCTTCTATGAGGAGACTCGTAATCAATGGGAGCAACTATCATTGGAATCTTTTCTCCAGAGCTGTCAGTCTATCTTTCACTAATATCTTTCTCAATAATGAGATGATTGCTCAGAAAAATGCCGTTAGGGTCATTCAGATAAGGTTGTTGAAGAAGCTTTCCGAATATTGTTTTATATAAATCTTCGATTAGATATAATAGAATAGAATTTATTAAACCACGTTACATGAAATGATATGTTTATAGCATGTCAAGTTACAATAGTTAAAAGATTACCCATTAAAAGTAATAAAAACAGTCGTTACAAATAAAATAAACAGAATAGAATCATATATGCATATACAAATAGTTTAAAAGTTTTGAATCAAGACAACAAAACAATTGTATTAATCATTACCCTTAAGAGGGTTTTATTGTTTTAGATTTTTTTTCTATGAATATTTTTATTGCGATATTGAGTAAAACAATGTAATAGTAAATGGTTCTTTACACATTTCTTGAATTGGCAGAAATTTAATGATTTTACAGATTCTGGTAATTTATTAAAAAATCTGACATTTATAGAATTTTGCTCTGTGAATCTGAATTTGGGAGTTCTGAGTTTATTTGAACTAAACCTAATATGAGCCTTGTTTTTAGCTTGCTCAGTAAGATTGTTGTTCAATTAAGGTTGTGTCATCTGCAAAACAAATACATCCAGAGGAGGACATATAGTGAAAAATATCGTTGAGGTAGATAAGAAACAACAAAGGTCCCAGTACACTTTCCTGCGGGACTCCGTGATTTATGTTCTGTTATTCTGTTATTGAGGATTTTATCAGTTTCAGAGGTACCCCCCACACCGTATAAGTTTAATTTATCTAGTAGTTTTTCATGCGATACACAGTCGAAGGCCTTGGATAGGTCGCTGTGCCCTTTATGATTTTACTTTTTAGACAATGAATATCAAAACAGTTTGAGTTTTTTAATTTATTTATTGCAGCGTTTACCTCTTCGTGATTTACTGGTCTTAGGAAGAGTGAATCTTTTGTTTTGGGGAGGTCATTCAGAAAATAACTCGAAGATTGGTTCATATCAGGTAATGTTAGGATGATCTCCTCGGCAACATGAGTGAAATACTAACTAGAGCATGAATTATTGCCGGAAATTTTTTTCTGATTTTCCCCGTTCCCTAGTAAAATAAAATATTTAATATCAGATAAACTATTATGTAAAATTAATTTATTTCATACAACTTTCTTACTAGGTTTCAGGGAAATGTTAATATTGACTAAAAATTAAAGTGGATACGTTCGTATTGAGGGAGATCTTTTTTTATTTTCCCCGTGCCCTAGTAAAATAAAATATATAATATCAGATATAAAATTGATTGTTTAATACAATTTTTTTACTGGGTTTCAGGGAAATGTCAATATTGATTAATAATGAAAGTGGATGTTCTTATTGCGGGATATTTTTTTCCCGTGCCCTATTAAACTAAAATTTATAATATCAGATACATTATTATATAATAATAATTGATTTCATATAATTTTCTTACTAGGTTTCAGGGTAACAAAAAAAATAACAATTTACTTATATAAAAAATTAATATTAGCGGTAATAATTTGTTTTTCAAATAATTCAGGAAATCGGGATATTTTATTCTTTATTCTAAATATAATGTTATTGGCGTATGTTGCCGGTTAAAAAAATATTTTGTAAAGTTAGCCATGGATTTGACATTCACTACTCCTGTCAATCAATATTCTATTTGTGGCATTATAAGTTCCTCATAACATTGTATAAAATCATAAGTTAGTAAAAAAGTTATAATAAAATGAACTTTCAATCGTATGAATTGTGTTCCTTTTGCAAAGAATCACAGCACATTAAAATGTACCATAAAAATGTAAAATATCTAACATACCTAGTGGAAGAATCTGGATTAAATCCTGAGCAAGAAAACTTATTTAAAGAGATGGCAACATTCTGCGTGATATTGTGCCTTCTTTTGGACACAAATCTAATACTCAAAGAAATAAACTGGTGTCTCAGTATTATTTTTATTTTATGAAACACAGGCATATTGTTAAAAAAACACCTGTTCTGTGTTTTATTCACCACTTAGGAAAGAGGAGGTAGAAGTGGAATTTTTGAAGAATTTAAAATTAATTAATGATATTCTAGAATGTATACCTTAATAAATTGTTGTAATATTCCCAACTTATAAAGTAAGTAAATAAAAAATATTGGCAATATTATTTCAATATTATTTTTGTCTAATTATATGATAGCTGTCATGTGCCGGGAAATTTCCACTTATTATTTTTACGTCTACATGCTAATGTGGATGAAAAATTTTCAGAAAATTTGCTGGTTACCATAGTAACAATGTCGAAATAAAGCATCTGATTGGTTGAAAATCACTGGTATAAAATTTTCGTTGAAATCGTCAGGATTGAGTTTAGATATTTTTGATTTATTCGCTTCTCTATCCCTTTCGTGATTTGTTAACTTCCATGAATCTTCAGATTGGTTAGTGGAATTCAATATAAATAAATTGTAGGAATATTTTTTTGAGGTAGCCAGTGCCTTATTATATTGAGATTTGTAGAGACTGTAGGCAGTTCTATCTTGGGGATCGTTTGTCGAGTCACATATTATTTTTATGGAGAGTATAGGGAGTCTCTCGTGGACCTTAGGTTGTCGATAATTTTTTTTACAGGAGATCTGTATTTGTTAGCAATTTTTATCTCAGGAAAATGTTTCTTCACCATGGCTTTTAACTTGTCCATTAGATAGTTTGGCAATAAATTACAAATTTCTTGGTATTCTTGGGGTATGTTAAAGATGGTCCAATTCTGGTCCAGAAGTGACTCATTCATTTTACCAAGGCCAATTTCATTTATTTTTTAACCGACGAAACCAAAAAGGAGGAGGTTCTCTATTCGACCCGTATATTTTATGTTTTTCCACCATATTTTTTTATGTATGATCACGCATAACTTTTTACTGAAGCGTCCGATTCCGATAATTATTTTTTCATTGGATAGGGTGTACTTCGATTTTGGTCCCATTGGAATTTAAAAGATGAAATCTACCCCTAAGGGTAGCGAAATGAAGGATATTGATCACTCAACCTCTGAATTCTGGTCCGTTAACTGATTCTATCAGGCATAACTTTGTACTGGGTTCTTCGATTTGGATGATTCTTTTTTTAATAGATAGGGTATACCTTATATTTGGATTTAGAAAGGAATTAGCCACACTTACGGGTAGAAAAATAGGGGATACTTGATTTTTCACTAGTGAACATTAGCACACACATACGTAGTTGACAATGACAGATCGCTACTGACATTATTCTTATTCCGTCAAAATCAGTATATTTTATGAGAGGATGGAATGATATACAAAGTAATGAAATAAACTAACCAGAACAACGAAAATAACTTATATTACAACAAATAGTAAAAGTAGATAATCATATTATTTAACTGGTAATAGTTGAAGTAAGGTGGGTAAGTAAGTATTTTGAAAATAATCAAAAAACAAGTAGGTAGTAATTGGTAGATTTTAGCCACAAAAAATTTAAAAATAAAAACTTTTTAACAAAAAATTCAACCGACGAAATACGGAACTGAAAAGTAAAAAATAAAAACTTTTTAACAAAAAATTAAACCGCGAAAAATCAACTGAAAAGCAAAAAATAAAATAAACCTTCTTAGTCTAAATGATAATTGAGCTCCTAAACTAATGTAAGTAACTGATTTTGAGTCGGCGCCAAACAAACTAGCAATTGAATTAGGTGAAGCGTAAAATGATGGCAGCGAGATGCACGGCTGCGTTTTGATGACTTCTCTCATAAATAATGATCTTCGATAATTGTTTGTTTGGCGCCGACTCAAAATCAGTTACTTACATTAGTTTAGGAGCTCAATTATCATTTAGACTAAGAAGGTTTATTTTATTTTTTGCTTTTCAGTTGATTTTTCGTCGGTTTGATTTTTTGTTACAAAGTTTTTCTTGTGAAGGTTTTTGCTGGAAGAGTAATATGTGGGATTTTTACGAGTATTTTTTGTGTCCAGGATCGACTTTATCCACAGAGTAACTGGATTTATTTAAGTGTGTTAGAATGTTGTCTATACAACTGGCAGATCTAGAGCTCACTCTGGTATACTCATCTATTGTGAATCTCAGACCAAAGAACTGTATAATTTCTGACCATTCCAACGTTGATTTGTGACTTTTTTCAATGTGTATGTTTAAATCACCCAGTTTAATGATTTGATTGAATTTCGCGAAAAGCTTATGCATAAAATTATTGAAATGTACAATAAATATCTATAAATTCCCATGCACACAAGATCTATACAAAGTGATAATACAAATACTTGTGTTTGAAAGCACAATACCACACATTTCCGAATGAAATTCTTCACAGTATTGTGTGAGATCTATGGTTTTTAACCGACGAAACCAAAAAGGAGGAGGTTCTCTATTCGACCCGTATATTTTATGTTTTTCCATCATATTTTTTTATGTATGATCACGCTTAACTTTTTACTGAGGCGTCCGATTCCGATAATTCTTTTTTCAGTGGATAGGGTGTACTTCGAATTTGGTCCCATTTGAATTTAAAAGATAAAATCCACCCCTAAGGGTAGCGAAATGAAGGATATTGATCACTCACCCTCTGAATTCTGGTCCGTTAACCGATTCTATCAGACATAACTTTGTACTGGGTTCTTCGATTTGGATAATAGGGGAAATAGGGGATAATTGATTTTTCACTAGTGAACATTGGCACACACATATGTAGTTGACAATGACATATCGCTACTGACATTATTCTTGTTCCACATCCGTCAAAATCAGTATATTTTATGAGAGGATGGAATGATATACAAAGTAATGAAATAAACTAACCAGAACAACTAAAATAACTTATATTACAACAAATAGTAAAAGTAGATAATCATATTATTTAACTGGTAATAGTTGAAGTAAGGTGGGTAAGTAAGTATTTTGGAAGTAATCAAAAAACAAGTAGGTAGTAATTGGTAGATTTTATCCACAAAAAATTGAAAAATAAAAACTTTTTAACAAAAAATTAAACCGACGAAATACGGAACTGAAAAGTAAAAAATAAAAACTTTTTAACAAAAAATTAAACCGACGAAAAATCAACTGAAAAGCAAAAAATAAAATAAACCTTCTTAGTCTAAATGATAATTGAGCTCCTAAACTAATGTAAGTAACTGATTTTGAGTCGGCGCCAAACAAACTAGCAATTGAATTAGGTGAAGCGTAAAATGATGGCAGCGAGATGCATGGCTGCGTTTTGATGACTTCTTTCATAGATAATGATCTTCGATAATTGTTTGTTTAGCGCCGACTCAAAATCAGTTACTTACATTAGTTTAGGGTATTTGAATAAAAGCTTGTTTTTAAAAAGGTTAAAAAAAGGTTTATTTCATTTTTTGCTTTTCAGTTGATTTTTTGGAATTTTTTGTTAAAAAGTTTTTTACTTTTTAGGGTATTTGAATAAAAGCTTGTTTTTAAAAAGGTTTTTTTTTAATAATTATTTTATTTACTTCAATTTCCATTTTACAGATTTATCGACTTGCTGAGGAAATACGACAAGGAAGATCGGCCAGACTTCATGGACATTGCATACTCTGCAGAAAGATCGATCCAAGACGAAATCGAAAACCTTTCGAAATCTACCATTTCGACAGTTGTTATAAGTTATACAGCGATGTTCATTTATATAACGTTATCTTTAGGTAAAATAACAACTTGGAGAAACTTCATGGTAAGAGATGAAATGAAAAATATCCATACGTTTTTCTCAGAAATAGTATTTTATAGAGAATGATAATTTTACATTTAAACCGACCCCTTTGGTCCCATACCTGATTTTATCCATTAACTGTTGCAAACTGTGCTTTCATTTTATCATCATTGGGTAATTCAAATCAAATCAAATCAAAATATACTTGATTGTCAAAAGATGAGATCTCGTGGACAAAGCAATCATAAATAAGTGTAGAAATAAACACAGAATAGTCAGGTGAATCATCATAGGGATATCAAAAAAGCATTCTATGTTAAAAAAACACAAATAAATATAAATATATACACACAAACATATATACATCCTAGGTGAACGAATAGTCATACGTTAACAGAACATTAAGGGAAATAAAAATAAAATATATAAGAACCAATTTGGTATACAATGGTTGAAATAAGAAATGATTTCATAACGGTATGCCATCCATATCTTCATCAACGTATTCTTGAACACTATAAAATACCTGGTCAATGAGAACTTGCTTTACAGACTTTCTGAACTGATCAATTGATTGGATATCTTTGAAATTAGTCGGAAGATGAGTATACAGTGCTTTTCTTTAATGCCCCCCCCCCCTTGTATTTTTTGAATGGGTCAACTCAAAAAATTGAAACTTGGGATAATGCAATTGATGCATGAATACTATATTTTGGAGTAAAATTGACAAATGAAATCTGGTCTTGTGACACATCCTTTTGAAGCTCCTGACGAATACTTCACAACCCTAGAATATAAAGTCAATATCTTCACCTACTACAAAATGGCGGAACAATTAATAATTACCTGCATACAAACACATTAATATCGATACATCTAGAAATATTTGTTTTTCTCTGCCATATGGCAATCCCAACAACCCGATAAGGTTTGATAGGTTATTTTTTGTTTGAACAAAAAATGACAAGAAATGTCAGTAGGACAACGAACATCATTGTTCAGTTAAAATATTCTCATTCAGTTTTCGGTTTTACTAGTAAATAGGTACCACGTGAACTATCTCTAAAATGGTCAATTCTCGTCCATTGGAAGAAAAAATCGAAGCGATTTTTATTTACGGTGCGACGCGTAACTTTCACGAAACCGAAAGAATTTTTAATGATCGTTTCCCGAATCGTCCTATCTGTAGAAATTATTTAAGGGAACTTGTAACCAAATTTACAACTACCGGTAGTGTACAGAACAAAAAGCCCCCAGGTCATCCGTCCATTCCGGAAGAACAGCAAGTTCAAATAATTGGTGAGATGATAGTAAATCCTCAACAGTCTACTTCCTCCGTCGCGAATGTTTGTGAGGTGTGTCCTTCTACTGTGTGGAGACTTTTGAAGAGGAATAAGTATCATCCATACAAAATAAAATGGTACACCAGTTAACTGAAGATGACCCTGATCGAAGAACAGAATTCTGCGAAATTATGACGGCAACCATTGCAAGGCATCCTACCTATCTCCACAATATTTGTTTCAGTGACGAATCTACATTTTATCTCAACGGCAAGGTTCACAGACAAAATTGCCGTTAGTGGAGTGACACCAACCCTCACATTTTCCGGGAAACTCATACTCAATATCCAGAAAAAATTAACGCCTGGGCAGGAATATTGGGAAACCATATTGTAGGACCTCTATTCATTGAACAAAATTCAACAGGGAAACTGTATTTGAATATGCCGGAAAATACTGTTGATCCTCTGATCACCGAAATCGTCGAAGCGAATCCTAATGAATTCGATATGGATCTTGTATTCTAACAAGATGGAGCACCACCACATTACTACGGACAAGTAAGAAATTATTTGGATATTACTTTCCCCGGTCGGTGGATTGGCCGTCGAGGTCCTACGGAATGGCCAGCCCGCTCGCCAGATTTTTCTCTTGTAGACTATTTTTTATGGGGCTATTTGAAGCAAAAGGTGTACGAAACTGAACCTGCTTCAATATTGGATATACGGCAGAGAATAATAAATGTTCGAAAATGTTCGGCGTGAAATATCGGATAGGCTGTCAAGCAGTTCAAGGCAACCATTTCGAGCATCTTCTCAACTGAACTCAGCTTCTTTCCTCAAATTATGAAGTTAAACGTCGATCTATTCAGGCTATTATTAAATGTTCCGCCATTTTGTAGTAGGTGAAGATATTGACTTTATATTCTAGGGTTGTGAAGTATTCGTCAGGAGCTTCAAGAGGATGTGTCACAAGACCCCCCCTTCAATTTTTTTTCCCAGATGGTGCCCAGTCGCCATCTTGAAAGTTTCATCTGTCAATTTTACTCCAAAATATAGTATTCATGAATCAATTTCATTATCCCAAGTTTCAATTTTTTGAGTTGACCCGTTCAAAAAATAAAAGGGGGGGACATTAAAGAAAAGCACTGTATATTTTAGCTGAATTATAGATCAGCGATTTTTTAATCAAATTTGATGATGGAATGGGCAGTCTTAGCTTGTCATTTTGGCGGGTGGATCCAACAACAACAACATCGTAAGATGATTTGTTCTTATGTACCAGGCACACATTTTCTAGTATATATGAAGAGGAGATTGTTGAACATGCTAAGTATCAATTTTGTATTAATATATAACTGGTTTTTCAGTTTGAATCGAAGATTTCTCTGGGAACCGGAGGAATTTTGATAGTATTTTTCTCAGTTGGATGTTCCATTGGATTGTGCTCCTATGCTGGAATAACTACCACTATGATTACCATAGAAGTAATACCATTTCTTGTGCTAGCAGTAGGAGTGGACAATATATTCTTGATAGTTCAAACACACCAAAGAGAAATCAAGTGAGTATCAGACTGTGATCTGGCATCTTCCCGACCATTTATGCAATGCTACTGAAATAAACGACCTTTTCGTCTCGTCTACCCAATTCGGTGACATAACCGACTCTGATCTTAACGAATTCCATAGTAGTAATATAAATGATTCCGTAACAGCACCTTTAGTATTTACTTTGATAACAGAAATTCAGCTACTGTTCTACATGTCCCAAATCAAAAGTAAGTCTAAAAGAATTGATGACTTAGACAGTTTCCTTATAACTCTAGGTTGTTCCTTATTGTTACCTGTTATACTACACATTATTAATTTCTGTTTGGGAAAAATAGTTTTGCCCAAAATGTGGAAGTAATCGATTGTGATTCCGATACCAAAAGTTAAAGAATCCAATGCTCTGAAAGATTTACGCCCTATTAGCTTACTTCCATTCCTTTCTAAAATCCTAAAATCAGCTCAGAGATCACCTCTATAATAATAACATTTTACCAACGATGCAATCTGGTTTTAGATCGAATTACAGTTGTGCAACTGCCCTATTGAACATACTCGATGATATTGTCAGAGCTTCACATAATAACGAAGTCACTGTTCTAATTTTAATTGATTATAGCAAGGCTTTCGATACCATAAATCACCAACTGTTAAATTCTTTGAATCCTACCGCTCGAATAGATCCCAACTAGTAAGAATAGATAATGTAAAATCAGAATGTAAGACCTTATCTTCAGGCGTACCACAAGGTTCTATCCTCAGGCCCATACTTTATACAATGTATACAACATAATTATCCATTGTCTTGTATAAATTAAAAAACCATATGTATGCGGACGATACGAAATTGTATTACTCATTCAAACTCAACGAAATATCAGACAGTGTAAGTGTTATACACCGTTTTGTCGACATTTCGAAAAAACATGCACTCCATATGAACAGTGCTAAGTGCTCAGTAATAATATTCGGGCGATATGGAACCAGGTCGAAAGTTGGTGGTTTCGGTATTTAAATCGGCGACGCTGAAATGCCTGTCGTAAATCAAGTGAAAAACTTGTGAGTACACGCCCTGGGTACTAAAACTAAATTACTTCTTTGTGACACACTATTACTTTGAACCTTCAACCATTGCGATGTGGTTTACTTCTACTCTCTGAATACTACTGAACAGCACATAATCTGAAGAATTCAAAACTCGTCTTTGATTTTCTTTCGGAATTGAAAAAAGGGATCCTGTGTCATACACGCTGAAAAAAGCTGAATGGCTGAAAATATCTGACAGGCGCACACTTCTTACCTCAGGGTTATATCACAAAATTATTATCGCCAAAATATCACCCTACCTTCACAACAAAATACAATACATCAGACGTGAAAGGATTCACATTGCTAGACATTCCACGGAATAGTTCAAAAGATCCTTCACCTACAAACCTACAAAATAGCTGAACTATATAACGACTTTCCGCTTTCCCTCCAGGCAAAATCCTTGGCCAGTGTCAGATATCGCCTCAAACAAAAGTTTCTGGATAATATGTAATGTCAGAGTGCTATACTTTGCTATGACCTTGATTGCTATGCTATGACCATGATCGCTTTGACTTGACTATGCTGATACACTATGTCGAATTACTCTGTGTTTCCATAATTATTATAATTTAGCGTATTATTGTGTGTGTCATGTTTTTATACACACTTATCTATCTTTTTTTTTTTTTTTTTTTATTTCTCTTTTTGTAAGGTGTAAGAGTAAGAATGGAGCCATCCAATCTTGTATCCTATTGGCAGAAAAATTATTTGTCAATAAATGCATATATTATTATCTTGAGTCATACGAAATTATTTTTAAAAAAAAAAAATACAGATTCGTAATAATTGTAAGTCTGTCTCCAAGGAATTGGAGAAGTAGATATATATATATATATATATATATATATATATATATATATATTTGGTAATCTAAATGGTGTTATATCTCTGAATGGCCAGACATGCGTATGATATCATTGAGCTGTCGTATCTTTGTTTGCCCTTATCTATAATCATAAAATTGTACAAAAAATAAACAAAACAGTTATAATTTTGTTTTTTCGGAAACAGGCTCACATATGTTTACTAACACCCCCAAATATTTCCATAAACCTTCGGTAATAATTAATTTCGTGCTAATAAAGACGATACGGTCATCACAAAAGGTATTGAGATACCTGACAGTACTAATATCTTGATAAAAAGTATTTTAAACTGCATAGGGGGATGATTCTGATTCAATTTCGAGCTGGCCACCATCCGCTTTCAGCAGTTTCATGGTTTATCTATCAAAAGGCCATTTCCAATGCTGCGAAATATAGCCAAATCCAAATATCAAAATATTCGAAATGAAATATTGGAATTAAGGACTCTTTGGAATACTTCATTCAGATACTTATACAGCCTTATCTGCAATAGTGTTTTTGTGTTTTTTTCAGAAGAGAAAGTCTTTCCCTCACGGAAAGTATCGCAGAAACTATGAGAAAAGTTGGACCAAGTATGCTGCTTACAAGTTCTGCAGAAATAATTTGCTTTGGAATAAGTAAGTGTTTGATATTTACGTACCTTCCTCATCCAATGTGATCATTATAATCGCTATACTTTACATTCAGGGCCTATTTTTGAAGCTCCAATTTTTTCGTAGGTAATATCCCTATACTAACAAGAAGAAAATAGGCGTTTGGATTTTTTCAACATTAGTGTAGAATGATGCAAAACATCACTTCTCCATGACAAGAATCTGCATTTTGGTATTCTATTTTGTTGTTTTCAGGTACTACGTCCAGTATGCCTGCAGTACATACATTTGCTGTATACGGGACCGTTGCGGTATTGTTCAATTTCATCTTCCAAATCACAGCTTTCGTAGCTTTCTTATCTATGGACGAGGAGAGGTATCAGGTAATTGCATTAGTTTTTAATGTAGAGGAATCCCCTTATATTTATAAGTCGATATTTTCCAACTAGTCTCCGCAACCTACGGTACAAACCACAGTATTTGTTCGGTAGACATGTTATTGCGTCTTGAATCTCTGGTTTTTCATCCCAATTCGGTTCTTCCCTCGGATTGTGTATTTGCTCTCAGTCGCCAACTTCTGTTTAACGTTGGAAGGCCACAAATGCCAGGCAGCTACAGTGAAGAAAATATAATCCAGGGGAGGATATAGTGTTGACACTCAAGTAGCCACAAGGGCATATTTTACTTGATCTTCATTGGAGTTACACTCTGGTTATCGGCTGTTCATTCGTAATAATAACCGGGTTGTTATATAAAAAGATCATACGTACGGAGTTTCTGGAGCAATGAAATAATTAATAAAAAAACTTTTTAAAGACAAGCTTTTATTCAAATGCACTAAAAAGTTAAAAATAATTGCTTTAGATGTGCGACGTAGGTTATTCCGTGAGTTATAGATTCAAAAGCTTGTCGCGCAAAGCTTTCAGTTCGAATATAAAAGCGACAACTCTTGATTTTCTGATTTACGTGGGATGTGAAGAATTGACGATGCCCGATAAAAAAATAGTGTTTTCAAAAACTGTGAGGGTGACAAGGAAAACAATTTCACTAAGGTGAACATCATTAAATTCTTCATAATTGTTATGAGTTTCAGGAACGCACATCTTGTGGTTCTGATTTTACGAGGGGTGTAAAGAATTGTTGTTACTCGATAAAAATATCATTTTCTCGAAAACTGTAAGGGTGACAAGAAAAACGATTCCACTACGGCAATCAACATGAAATTCTCTATAATTGGTAAGATTTTCATGAACGCACATCTTGGGTTTCTGATTTTACGAGGGGTGTAAAGAATTGTTGTTACTCGATAAAAATATCATTTTTGCGAAAACTGTAAGGGTGGCAAGAAAAACGATTCAATTACGGTTATCAACCTGAAACTCTATAATTCTTATAATTTTCAAGAACGCACCTCTTGTGGTACCGATTTAACGAAGGGTGTGAAGAACTGACGCGATCCGCATTGAAAAAATAATTTTATCAAAAAGTCTATTAGTGACAGAAACATTTCCGTAGAAAAGTGACGTCATCATAAGAGTTCCCCTTCATAATGTAAATGGGCATGATTCCAGGTTTGATATCGACTGATATCATGATGATATCGAAAGCTGCTGAATTCCAGATCACATATGTATGTTGAATATTTCCGGCCCCAGATTTTTAGTCCGGGTGCTGATAAATATGTAACCCAGCCACAGATTTTAATTTTCCACTACGTCAGCATGTGTGGCTAGAAATCTATGGATAACTTCACACCAATAAAATAGTAACAAATCTCAGCAAGTTTGAAATATTTTACACGGAAATTCTTGATATTTTCTACTAGAAAATTTCCACGATGGATAATGTTTGTCTGGCCTATAAATACAATTGTTTTGAGGATGACTTCAACGATTTTTTTTTTCAGCAAAACAGGTTGGATTTCTTCTGTTGCATCAAAACGGAAATTCCAAAACAGGAAAACAAGCCTAGATTGCTATTTACATTCTGGAACGAGTGGTACACGCCATTTATTATGAAGTAAGTAAATGATTTGGAATTTGCATGATTTGCCTCGTAGAAAATCTGGTTATGGAGTATGTTGAAGAAAAGATCATCAAATCACTAACTTTCAAACCAATATTCTTCAAACGATATGTAGACGATTGTTTAACCTGTATTCCTACTGACAAAGTTGAAGAAATTCTAGAAAAATTTAATAAATATCATCCTAGATTGAAATTTACAGTAGAAAAAGAAATAGAAAAACAAATAAACTTTCTCGACACAACAATAATACACGACAATAATGGAAAAAATTTCACAAACTGGTTAATTAAACCAAATGCATCAAATCGTTACACAAACTATTTGTCAAACGCACCCCTTAGTTACAAAAAAAATGTTGGTCAAAATTTAACTGACAGAGCTCACCCAAAATTCAGGAAAAATTATTTACAAATAATCAAGAATATATTGAAAGAAAATAATTACCCCAGAGACTTTGCAGAAAAAACAATAAAAAAACGAATACATGTGATCTACAATAAAAATGATAATGATGTAAAGAAAACAACAACATACATACCTTCACCATACATAGACAAACTATCGAATAAAATTAATAAAACAATGGAAAAACACAACATAACTATTTCACACCGACTGAAAAATACGAACAAAACCATTTATTCAAAATTAAAACAAAAAATACCAAAAAAACAAACAAATTCATACAGTATATAGAATACCGTGTAAAGACTGTCAAAGTACCTATATAGGTCAAACAAAACAATATTTGCAGAAACGAGTACAAGCCCACAAATACTCAAAAACCGACATTACAGCCTTATCCAACACGAAAAAGAAAATCAACATAAGTTTGACACTAACAACGTTGAAATTTTGACCAAAGAAAGGAATCCAAGAGTAAGAACATTCCTTGAAATGATACATATTAAAAAAGACCCCAATAGCATTAACAATAGAAATGATATCAAAAACTTAAGCCAGATTTATAACAACCTTTTTTAACTTTGTTTATAGTAATAATAATGAAAACTGATCTTTACATGCGGCCAAAAAAATACAGTCCGGCTCATAACTCAATATAAAGAATCCAATGTACTTATGAAGAGGGCAAACATGCATGAAAGATAAACAAACCATTCCCGATAACTTCGACGCAGTCACACACCTACAATAACGTTCGTACGATGCGAACGCAGAATCCAAATAAAATAATTTGTGAAATACTCATAAATGTTACAGATATTTTTATATTGAGTTAAATAACCTGTTATAGAGAAAGAAAGAGAGAGAGAGAGAGAGAAATATATTTTATTGTCTAAGAAAAACTTTCTTATTGAAAAAGCTTGTTAAAAAAAAATATAGTTTGTAAAATTTAAACAAAAGAAGAAAAAAAGCACAAGTACAAGAATCACATAATTTGAACATAAGTTCACATGCCATAGAATAAAAATATAATATATTACCGGATAAGATAAGCTTCAACATATAGGTGTGTAATTGTTAACAATATAAAAATATCAATCACAGCAAGGTTTCATTGTAATATTTCGAACCATACGTTTTTAAAGAATTATTTTAGTGCATACATTTCAATATTGTGTTGAGTTAATGTCTCAATGTCTCAAACTCCATAATTTTAGTGTTTTAACCTGATGATGACAAATACCATGTCGAAACGTAGTTGAGAGAAATTATATGAATTGACTGAATCAGACCTTTATTCCGAGAAATTGAAGAAATATATATATATATATATATATATATATATATATATATATATTATATATATATATATATATATATATATATATATATATATATAATTCCGGGATTATTCCGGACGAACCTTTTAGAGTCTTTATGCATTTTTGAAACTTAGTTGGCCATTCTTTGATATTGATAGCCATCCAAAAATGATAATGCATCCTATAGTATTTCTAATCTCAATAGGAGCAGCATAAAAAGTTATTTTTCAACTTGACCCTTTCACTAAAGCAATTAATCACTCCATTCAAAGGCAGACCCATGTTATTTTAAACGGAATTTTCCACCTTGGATAATTACAAAAAACTTCGAAATGAGTTAATTGTTGAGTCAGAAACAATGATAACACAAATAATCACCCTCAATAGTTGTCAAAAATATAGGGGAGACTGTTGTACCTTGGATCACAATTTACTTTGATATTTTTTTATAAGCCATTTTTTGAAATATAATAATAGAAAGAGTTTCTCCTGATATCACAATTATTCCTACACGCTATGTATTTTTTGTGAATTCAAATATTAAATAGTTATAGAAAAAAAATTGTTTATATTTTATTGATATGTGATAAATGGTACAAGACCATAATGTACCATGGATCACGCCCTAGGCCCTAGTGTACCTTGGATCATCAACGACTTGTATCAAAAAGGTAGATACCTAATATGTATTAAAAACAACATTTCTATACAGAAATTACATTATATTGTTTCATTACAAGAAGAAATAAGATTGTATTAAAGTGTAACCTAATTTTTATTTGTATTCATGTGTACAAAAAGTTACAATATGAAATTTATAACTTAAAATTAATAGGAAAAAAAGTTATGTATGTAAATTTGATTTTACTCAATATTAGTTGAATATCAAAAATAATAGTTAACGTTAAAGCTAGAAAAATCCACTTGGAACCACAACTGTCCGTCAGTCCTAGCCGATCCAAGGTACATGATGGTGCGTTTTTACAAACTTATCTTCCTCAACATTCTGGATTATATTCAAAACTAAAATATGGCATAACAAATTACTCACCAATGGGCAGTGATTCAGGTGGAATAAGATTTAAAACACAAAACACAATCGTCAACTTGTATAGAAATAACTAGTAGAACCAAAAATGGTTACTTTTTGAGCTAAAAATAAATATTTATAATTTACTCGAAAACAATAGCACATGGACGACAACCACTGTTCCGCTTGCTTGCACTCTACTGAGTGAACATTGTCTTGGGATAGTTCTGTTACGTACACAGTAGATTAATACACGCCTATTCTAAGAACCAATGAGATTTCTTCAATTTCTCAATATCGACCAATTAACAGTCATTTTTAATCATAAAAAGCTACCTTGCTTTCCCAATAACTGATAAATATGCACCTTGCTTTGGATCAACTATACCGTGAATGGTAGGATTCACAATTCCATACTTTGACAACTGTCACTGTGAGATTATTTTCGAGTTTTCTTAATACAACGTTGTTTCAAAATGGCAAGATTTGGTCAAGAATCTTTAGAAAATATCGAAAAAACTGTACAGAATGTTATTCAGAAAAGTACAGTAAATAACCAAAATCAATATGGAAACAGTTTGAAATATTTTTAAAAGAGAAACATTATGAACTTATAGAAACTACTTCAAATCAAGAGCTTGGATTAGTCATGAAAGATTGGGCTTTTAACATGAAGAGAGCTGATGGTAAAGATTATAAAGAATGCGTTATAAAGATTATGTGGAATGTTATTACTGCAAAACTTCTCCAAGAAAAATACTATAAACAGTACCCCGAACATTTAATCCATTTGCAGACATTGAATTCAAAGAAGCAAGGGATGCAAAAAATGCGAAACGAAAGCAGCTTCAGTCTATTCCCAACAAGAGAAAGCAAAGTTCAACTGCTCTAAGTAAGGAAGAAATATATGAAATAATGAATTTGTGGAACGAAGATTGTTCAGAAGGACTTCAAAAAAAGCTTTATCATATAATGGCACTCGAACTAACCTGGAGAGAGGAAGAAGCAGCAAGATGCAAAGTGCACTTTTTCAAAGAGGAAAAGAAATCGAATGGTAACCCAACTGTAAGAATTGAATACAACCCGATTTTTTCCAAAACGTGCAGGGTGGAGCTCAAAAATTATCAGACACTAAGTGGTTAGTGCCTAATCACAATAATCTTCATGTGTGCCCGGTGAGGTTATTTAAAAAACTTATGTCTAAATGCACTACTAGAATAATGTCAGACCGTATATTTCTGACTGTAAATCCTTCTGGAATAAAACCAATTCTGGATGGTACAAAAATATGCCTATTGGGATAAATGAGATTGGAAAATGGACCAAACAATCTGCGGAAAGAATAGGGCTTGATACTGTTACAAACAAGATCACAAATCACTCAAATCGATCAAGTGCTGTATCAAATCTTGCTAAGTCAGGTGTCCCGGAAGAACAGCTCATCAAAATGACTGGACATGCAAATGCTAAGTCATTAGGCCCCTATTTACAGTTAGACGAGGAACATCATGCTAATTTAATCAACAACCTGAGACCTAAACCTTCTGGGATCCAAACTACAAGAGATAAATAAATTCCAACCAATATGGATTTCAAGCAAAACGAGGTACACAAGATGCAATCTTCTCCTTCTTGGAAAGGATATACCATAGTTTGAATGAGGGAGACATGGCAGGAGCCGTATTCTGCGACTTCTCCAAGGCGTTCGATTGCGTGATTCATGACATCTTGTTGAAAAAGCTTCATTGTTATGGAATTAGAGGTAATACTCAGAAGTGGTTTTCTACGTACCTAGCTGACAGGCATCAAATTGTGAAGTAAGGTTACCAGTATTCAGATCGTGGAGTCATTGAAACGGGTGTACCTCAAGGCTCGCTTCTGGGACCAATACTATTCCTCTTGTTTATAAATGACATTACCCTCCTACCGATTACTGGTATATTTACACTATTCGCTGATGACGCAACAATAAGCTGGTCGGACAGACACCGTAACATGTCTAAAGACCTCGCAGTTATTTTTTAATATTTATTATTTGATTAGTTTTTTTAATAATTAATATTTTATAATTCAAATAGACAGAATGGTGTGCAGCCAATAAAGCCACATTCAATTTTAATAAAACGCACACTTTGACCTTCAAAGGCGGACAGCGGGACATTATTGTAAATGACCATACCATTGAATCCAAACAGTGCAACAAATTCTTGGGAATACAAATTGACAGTAGACTGAATTGGGATGATCACGTTGTGGCCCTTGGAAAAAGAATTTCAAATTTCAAATTTTTGTTAAGAATAAAATATTGACCCTTCCAGCTCTGTTTATTCTTGAAACAGTCTGCATCATATATAAATATAAAAGTTCATTCCCTACTAGAATTCATGTCTATAACACACGACAGGATAACAACATAAGATTGCCAATTACAACATCAACTCTTGTTAAGAATTCTTTTATTTATAATGGTTTAAAAATGTTTAACCACTTGCCAGAACCAATTAAAAGGACTGAAGCCTATTGTAGGTTCAGGAGGGCAACAAAAAGACTACTTGTAGAACAGCCATTTTATTCTGTCGAAGAGTTTTTATGTTCTTCTCTCTGAAATTTATTTTTCTTGTTGTTTTTTATAGATTTATATATACATATATGTGTGTAAGTGAATACGAAATAGTATTGTGTCTTAATTAGGTTTTTTATTATAGGTTTTTATTTATATGTTCTATTGACTGCTCTGCTAGAAAACTGTATAAACTATGAGGTATAATGTTTTAATTATGTTTTATTTAAGTTCTTTTGTCATGCTTTGTTACAAAATTTATATTTTTAAACAATAAAGCTATTTTTGACTTGACTTGATATACATATTATACAAGAAAATTCTACTACGAAAAACATTAATAATATCCAAAAAAAATCTGTTCATAATATAACATACAAGTATTGAATGAATGTGGTTTTTTGTAGAGAAACGTTTCTTGACAAATGAAAAAAATTTTGATAGGCAAATTCAGAAAACGACAAGTTATTGTTTAATTGAATCATTTTTCTATAGGAAATATAATTTGGTGAACGCAATAACTTATCGGCGTGAACTAATTAGTTTGCCCTTTCTACACTTGTATAGATTTTCCTGGTTATATTTTCATTTTCAGACTGTGGAAGGTTACCCAAAAAACATGTCAAGAAATAACATACAACTATTGCACTTTCAATGTTCATAATATGTATGTTACTGAAGATCAGTCACACTCTAAATAATTTGTGAACATTTTAATACGTTTTCTATTAATTTGAAATGTTTATTGTTAATTTGAAGTTCTTACTTCTCAATTGAATTTTCTATTTCAAACTAAATTGTCTTTATAATGCAGTTGTGTATTAATCTCCCTAAAATACATTCGATTCGTTTTTTATAGATAAATACATTTCAAATCGTATTCAAATTTTATTGTCATTTGGCAAAAAATCTCGAATCAAGGGAAGTAGAAAAAATCGCTCGAGCAAGCACTCGCGATTTTTTCACTCCCTTGATTCTCGATTGTTTGCCATGACAATAAAACTTTTATACAATTGAACATGTATTTATCGATAACAAAATTATCTCTTATGTATTTACCCCTGATAAGAGCATTTGTCAAGAAACTGAACTATGATCAAGGTTCAACAGTCTCCACTACTAACATAAAAATAAATGTTGAAAAGGGAAAAATTCTCAATTGAATACCTACTGTTAACAAAACGGGACTAGAAAGTAGTATATAGACAGTATTCTTCACTATATTCGGATGAATAATGTTCGTATTTATGGAACTTTGGTGTAACGAGATACAGCGGAGGAAACGTTAACATTCTTCCAAAAAATCATCCAACTGCTCCTTTTTCTCATTTCAAGAAATCCTTTGTAGCTATTCACTATACAGGGTGTTATGTAATAAGTGTCCGATATTTTACAGGACGATTCCTCAGTTATTTATAAGGTGAAAAGTTCATATAAGCATGGGTCCGCAAGGCCATCATTTTTGATATACAGGGTGTTGAAAATTTTTTTTATTTTGTTTTTTCGTAATAATTTTTAAAATTATGTCGATATTTGGAAAATTGGTATTTGGATTTTTTAATATGAAAAAATTTGATCTTAGTTTGGCCCTAATTGTAGGGGCGCCCCTATCTTTGTCTCTTTTGGGGAGTCACAACTTTGTCGTGCATGTATGTATCACATTTTCTAGAAGAAAAATCGATTCCTCCATCATTTTTACGTGAAAAAGGTATGCTTTTCAAAAGTCGCTACAAGCAGCCGTTTTCGAGATATTTTGATTTAAATTAATCGATGCATCCAATCTTCTTCTCTTTGATTCGCGAACTCTTTGAAAATAAAAGTATCAAGTTTTTTTTGTGCTGTCATGTCAAAAATAATATCTTGACGCATTATTTATTAATATTGTGATTATTTGTTAAAAAACGGTAAACTTTACCAATGCAGATATATAATAATATTTATTCATCTACTCGATATATAAACAATAGACAATAAATTGTACAGACTATTGATAATAAATTTGCTGACATACATTTTACATACGGACTTGCTGACGGAAATGCATATGAGGCTAGACGTTTGTATCAGAAGCGTTATCCGAACCGCACAACTCCTACTTCAAAAAAGTTTTCAAGAATTTATGCTCGGTTAAAGGAAACAGGAAGTTTTCGTTAAAAAATTCTGGTAAAAATTGGAATAGGGGTTGCATGTTTCACCCCTTTGAAAGATCACAACAAAATTTAAAATATAATCATAGGTAGCCTTTTTATTGGTAGAACATGCCTACAAAATGACATTTCTTCAACTCTTAAGCAATTAAAAAAAAAATGTTTTTTTTCTCATTTTTGGAAGCGTGTATCTTTTTAAGGAAAGGCCTAAGAGCCTTTGTTTACATGAAAGACCCCCTTTAATTTTCAACAAGGAATCACCCCCTGAAAACTTCCGCATTTATTCGGTAACACCCTGTATATATATATATATATATATATACAGTACGCGTCAAAATTATGGAACAAATTCGATATTTCGCAAGCCATGTACTTTTGACAAACATCCTAAAATAGGTCGATTTTTATTTTAAAATGCCGATTTTTTTATGTATATTCTAAAGAGGTTATGTCACTGGTTTTGACATGGTGACGTGATCGGTAATTTTTTTAAATTGGAATAGATGTATTGTGATACCTCATCTGAAAGGCCTTTCAATACTGCATTCAATGATAATAATTAATTAGATTTTTTTTGTACAGGGTGAACAAAAATTGATATTTTATTTCAATAAGAGAATAACTTTATATCCAACAAAATAGAACAGTTAAATAAGATGTTCGAAATGCCATCCATCAGTCTCTTGACAATAAGCAAATCTACGGACACATTCCTCTTGCACATTGCGAATAACTTCCGGAGTAATTCTGTTAATTTCGATCCTAATTCGATTTTTCAACTCTTGTAGATTTTGCGGCCTATCTACATAGACCTTCGATTTCAAATAACCCCACAAGAAAAAATCCAGGGGCGTAAGATCTGGAGATCTTAGGGGCCACTCTATCGGTCCGCGTCTACCAATCCACCTCCTAGAAAAACAGTTATTCAAAAATTCGCGAACATCACGTGCATAGTGCGGGGGTGCACCATCTTGTTGCAACCAAATACTTTCATTTGTTGGCGTTTGGAAAAATATATTTTTATTATTATTACATTATGATTATGAAATTCTTGTATTGTCATCGGTCCTTGATATGTGTTACAAATTTCAGATCATTCGGAAGATTGGAAGTGGGTGAATATTTACTTCCAAGATTTTATTACATTGTTATTTAGTTACAAGTAAAGATAATAAAAGCGTGTTAAAAAAAGCAAAATTTTACTTTTTTGAGCCAAGGCTCTAATCCCTTAGACTGCCCTGGCGGACTAGTGAGTCAGTGCTCTACTACACCAATGGATCCTTTCCAAATA
Organism: Gonioctena quinquepunctata; assembly: GCA_018342105.1. Classification (NCBI taxonomy): domain Eukaryota; kingdom Metazoa; phylum Arthropoda; class Insecta; order Coleoptera; family Chrysomelidae; genus Gonioctena; species Gonioctena quinquepunctata. The sequence goes on from JAFIRS010000530.1 coordinate 364,101, forward strand.
TTAATATTTCCTAGTCTAAAATGGAAACAAAAGACAATCACAAATTAATGCCATAATAGGCAAGTTAGTGTCAAATAAATGTCAGTGGAAATATCAACAAATATTCTTCACAAATTCTAAGTGAAAAGGTTCTAAAAGTAAACTATGGCTACTTTAAGTGAAACCCACCGCATAGAAATTTTAATTTTTATTGGATGCGGAGATAGAACCAGAACTCAGCAAGAGGTATGCGACTTGTTCAATGCGAAGTATCCAAATAGACCTATCAGTTGTTCAACAGTCAGTAAGATTGAGAAAAAATTTAGAGAAACTGGTCATGTTAAACATATTCCGAATGCTGGACGTCCTAAAATAGAAGAAAACGTGAAACTTGATGTTCTATTGGGTGTAGAGAATAATCCTCACAATACTTCACGACAAATTGCAGCAGACCTTGACATATCCCAGAGTTCTGTATTACGTATTCTAAAAGCAGAAAAGTACCATCCATACAAATTACAGCTACATCAACAACTCAATGATGATGATCCCGATCGCCGTGTGGAGTTCTGTGAAATAATGCAGGATTTGTGTAACCGCAATCCAGGTTTTATAAAACAAATTCTGTTTTCCGATGAGGCTACGTTTTGCCTAAATGGTTCAGTAAATCGTCAGTATTGCAGATATTGGAGTAGGGATAATCCTCACTGGATGATGGACGGGCATACTCAATACCCTCAGAAAGTCAATGTTTGGTCAGGGATAATAAACGACAGGATTATTAGCCCGTATTTTTTCGAAGGAAATCTCACAGGGGAGCGTTACTTGGAATTTTTGAGGAATGAACTCATACCTAGCTCATCTAAGATCTTACGCCCCTGGATTTTTTCTTGTGGGGTTATTTGAAATCGGAGGTCTATGTAGATAGGCCGCAAAATCTACAAGAGTTGAAAAATCGAATTAGGATCGAAATTAACAGAATTACTCCGGAAGTTATTTGCAATGTGCAAGAGGAATGTGTCCGTAGATTTGCTTATTGTCAAGAGACTGATGGATGGCATTTCGAACATCTTATTTAACTGTTCTATTTTGTTGGATATAAAGTTATTCTCTTATTGAAATAAAATATTAATTTTTGTTCACCCTGTACAAAAAAAAATCTTATTAATTATTATCATTGAATGCAGTATTGAAAGGCCTTTCAGATGAGGTATCACAAGACATCTATTCCAATTCAAAAAATTTACCGATTACGTCACCATGTCAAAACCAGTGACATAACCCCTTTAGAATATAGATAAAAAAATCGGCATTTTAAAATAAAAATAGACCTATTTCAGGATTTTTGTCAAAAGTACATGGCTTGCGAAATATCGAATTTGTTCCTTAATTTTGACGCGCACTGTATATATATATATATATATATATATATACAGTGTGACCCATTTAAAATGGAACTCCCCCTGTAGAATACGCATTTTTCAATCAATCTGAAAATTTTCATAACTTCAGTCTTATTTCCAAGGCACACTATGGTTTTTTTTCTTTGTCAAAAACGGCAAAAGTTTATTATTTATAAAAAAAATATTGGTTAACAACGAAGTTACAACAACTTTAATTTTGGAGTCTTTGATTATAATTTTTATTTAGATTATAGACATATTAAAAATCTGGCAACACTGCCGATACAAAGTAGATCACCAGTGAACTTGTACAGTGAAAAATCCGAAGTCAATAGCCCATTCCGTTCTACAGTTATAACTCCTGAAAGTATGGTAATGTGAGCAATTTGAGCTTGAAGCGATATTGTAATAAAAATCTGACTACGCCACTGGATTTGTGCCGAAATTACAACTCAACAAATAAGAAATAGTGTAAAAAATATTCGGAAGAGATACGATAAATGTGTCGAATTAAATGGATGTTTATTAGAAGCCACAAAAATTCAAATATTTCATTTTACCGTATTGTTTATTTTAATTTTAGTTTTTGCTTAGTGACGTTTTATTTTTGAATAAATACTTTAAAACTTGTTTCTGTTCATTTCGTTTTTATCGGCTATGGAAGAATGTACTACTGTATAACTTAAAAATGAATTTCAAATTTTCTGTCCTTTTCGAATACACTTATAATCTACACTTAAATAAATGATTTTAAGGGAATATAATTTAAAAACAAAATGGAAGAAATTTAATGGGCATAGCCCTCAAAGAAAAGTGATAACCGTAGACACGAATATATGATTTTTTCTTTCTTCTCACCTCTATGTCGGAATTCTAAGTTACAAGTCGGAATTCCGAGTTACAAGTCGGAATCTCGAGTTTGCAAGTCGGTATATGTAAAATAAAGAAAGTTTGGCACTTCTACGCCTTCGTATGAACGTGTAAATATTTTGAATATTTCGTTTTCGTATTGATTCATCCATAAAGTTATTTATTCAGGAAAATATTGCAGATTTCCAGTGAGATGTGTGATTCTGCTATTCTTCATCTGCACTTTGTGCGCTTCAATACTGCTGAGTTCTTTGATCGAAGTTGGATTGGATCAGGAAATATCCATGCCCGAAGGTAGCCACGTTCTTAAATATTTCCAGGTGAGTTTCATATTGATTCCTGAAGATAAAACAAAACAAGGTTAAGATAAAGCCTATAGTACACGGAGTGTCAGGGGCGACTACTTTCGCTACTGTGTAGAGTTTATTCGTTAATTGAATCATTAGCCTTTACTGAAATATGTAGTTCAATGTCCAGTGTGGCTTTTAGACCAGTGCTGAAGCCTTTAAAAATGGTAAAAAGTGAAAAAAAAATTAGTAGGATGAAACCCATTGGAAAAGGAAGAGAATATAACAAAAATGAAAGGAAAAATAATTTACGGGCGATCTGAGGTCGGGAAGTGGTGTCATAACCGCTCGTTAGTTTTTGTTAACTTAGCTATGCATTAACCATACTGGGTGTTATCAGTCTATGTATAAAAACAATATATATATAAGAAAATTTAAAAAAATTTTCTAAAATATAAAAACAACTATTGATACACCTGGTATAATTTACTGAGAAAATGTATAGAAAGTCAAAATGAGATTGAATAAACAATAAATTAAAATGAGAAACAATTATAGGTTGACAATTAAAATAACTGTTCTTTAGTTATTTTAAACAATTGATAATAATTTTACTTTTGTTAAATCAGTAATATCTTCTACTAACAAATCAATAAGGAAATATTTTCTATTAACACTATACATATATACCTTGCCAAATAAACAGTTTGATTTCTTACCCTCCACTGAAGTAATTCACAATATTTTACTTTAGACTTAATTATTCCGTTTTATTTCCGAATTATATTACGCGTTCACTTGTTGCAATATGATTATTTAGCTTCTTGATGAATATTAATTCCATTGATTTAGTTATTACTGAGATGATTTCTGATGCGTTACTATTTCACTATGATTTCTGCATATAGTTGATTAATTTGCTACTTCAGATAATCTGTACGGAGTCTACGCTTACTACTCGTAGGAAGATGAAACTTCATCTTCTCTAATTGAAATTAAACTTCACTTTCGTTCGCTTCATAATGAAGCATAACTTGCTCTGTACTGACTGACTCGTTCGACGAAAAAATTTGTAGGTAATAAAAAGATCTACAACTTTTGTATTCACACTTTTTTCACATAACCTCAAAATTTATGTAAAAAATTCAAATAACCAAGTTTTCGGTTTTTTATTTTTATCTTCTACGACAATTTTTTTTCACGAAATTTGGTGAAAACCTCCTATTTTATGTTCCAAACACACTGTATTTTTTTTATTCAAAATATTTATTTTTTCACCTTATTTTGACTTAATATCGAAAAAGCACCCTAATTTTCAATCGAAAATTCTTCCGTCAAAATATCAGCTTTTTAAAAAAAGTCGGTGGGCTTTTTGTTCGTTGAAATCTCTACTTTCTGATGGTATAAAAAAAAGTACATTACTATGACAGAAAATGCAAAGAAACGAAAAAAACTCGAATCCGAATTTAATAAGACATCTACAATATTTTGAGAAAGTTGTAGAATCTTCTTTAAATTATATGCGTAGATGCCTATTTATTGCTATTTTAAGATAACTTATATACCTGAGTGACCTACGGAAAATGTTTGCCCATCAAAAGGTATTTCATAAAGAAGTTGGGAAGGGGCTAGGAGGGTCTGGGCCTTGCTACCTGTTATTTCTTTGCATTTTCTGAGCACATTTACCATAGTAATGAATTTTTTTTTACACTATCAGAAAGTAGAGATTCCAACGAACAAAAAGCTCACCGACTTTTTTAAAAACCTGATATTTTGACGAGATAATTTTCGATTGAAAATTAGGGTGCTTTTTCGATATTAAGTCAAAATAAGGTGAAAAAATAAATATTTTAAATCAAAAAAATTACAGTGTGTTTGGAACATGAAAAAGGAGGTTTCCACCAAATTTCGTGAAAAAAAAATTGTAGAAGATAAAAATAAAAAACCAAAAACTTGGTTATTTGAATTTTTCACATAAACTTTGGGGTTATGTGAAAAAAGTGTGGATATAAAAGTTTTCTATAGGACTTGTAGTTTTGCTGGAAATCGGGATAAACCGTTTTTTACCCTTAAAAACTCACCCCTTCCACTTCCCGACCTCAGATCGCCCGTAAATTATTTTTCCTTTCATTTTTGTTATATTCTCTTCCTTTTCCAATGAGTTTCATTCTACTATAATTTTTTTTGGTTTCAAAAATTATCGACCCTGGTCTATTTAGCCGGGGAAGTAGATATTTCAATTTTAAGAAACATATGTTTATTCAATATTCAATTTAGAATCTTGGGGGTGTTTTGAGAACTTTTCATACCTACCCCTAAGACGTTTTCAGTAGGTCTTTGTGCCATCTGAGAAAGGGTGGATTTCGAATACAACGCGTTTGTTCAGAAAAATGATTTCATCAATACCTATGCGAAATAATTCGAAAAAAATAATTTAACTTCGATTTTCAGGCAATGAAAGAATTACTGGGTATTGGCATTCCCGTTTACTGGGTTACAAGAGGTGCCGTAGATTACTTCGACCCAAACATTACATTCAAGGTTTGTGGGGGCTCTGAATGTTCCATGGAGTCGATAAGTACACAGTTATACATGGCAGCAAACCAAGGTAACATGTAAGTTCGACTAATTCATGTACATATTTGGGTGTACAAAGATTGAAAGATTGCATAAAGCGTTTTTTAAAGAATGAACCGAGAATGTCTTACGGGAAAACTCAATTTGACATGATTATTTCAATGAATTGTTGATTCGAATGTCCTCATCTGAGAATATCTCTGGGATGTTCCAAGAAAAATCCGGATTTTTTCTTGAATATTCCATGAATTCTTCGGGAATACTAAATGATTCAATGATCATTTCAATAGAAAGAAACAGAGCAAATAGTTCTATAATTCAAAAACTTTCATCTCCCTATACTACGCCTTCGTCAACAATAAGCTCACTTTCGCCTCAGTTATTTGGAACCCCCAATACACTGTTCAGTCATCAAGAATACAGAGTGTCCAAAACAAATTATTAAGATTTCTTGCCTTTAAAAACAACTCACCAATCCAATGACCACAATTATCACCCGATACAAACACAATATAAAATTATGCGCTTTGTAAAAGACGAATAATGTCAGACCTATCCACACTCTACAAAATTATCAATCATGAAATCGACTGCCCTCATTTACTTGCGATAATAAACTTCAACGTTCCCGGTAAAAATAATCTGAGACACTAGGTCCCCTTCCCCCTTCCCCCTCCACTTCCACTTCCCCTTCCCCTTCCCCTTCCCCTTCCCCTTCCCCTTCCCCTTCCCCTTCCCCTTCCCCTTCCCCTTCCCCTTCCCCTTCCCCTTCCCTTCCCTTCCCCTTCCCCTTCCCCTTCCCCTTCCCCTTCCCCTTCCCCTTCCCCTTCCCCTTCCACTTCCCCTTCCCCTTCCCCTTCCCACTTCCCTTCCCCTTCCCCTTCCCATTCCCCTTCCCCTTCCCCCCTTCCCCTTCCCCTTCCCCTTCCCCTTCCCCTTCCCCTTCCCCTTCCCCTTCCAGCGGCTCTGTAGGTCGGCAGAACCGAATTATATAAAAACTCTCGGACACGTCAACTACATTTTCGAGGGGGACATCGTTCGCGATGAAATTCACCCGAAATACATTCCATCCCTCGGAGCTGTGACCGACACCCCTAAATTTTTAAATGGCAACATATAGCAAGTGATACCTCATTTGAAAGGTATTTTCCTTCTTAATATCAAACAACAAAAATAAATTAATACTATCGATTCGTTTTCGAGATATAGGAACTTGAAGTTGGGAAATTACTTTTCATTCACTCAATCAATAAAAATAACATCTAACAATGCAACTGTTTGAAGATAATTATCATTGTCAAGGAATTAAATGATCTAACTGTTCAACAATGAATAACATGCAATTCCGTTTCAAATTTTTATTTCATCCTCATTTACTTGATCGAAAAAAATTTAAGGTTCTTAAGAATCGATAAAAAGACGTTTTCTCGAATTCGACTCAAATGCGAGTACAACAAAAACATGTATGAGATAATTTTTTTCGCCAAATCGCAATTGTGGACGTCTATCAGTGCCAAACTGATCTTTGATTGAACGACATTAGAGTGAATTACTTGACTAAAGCTGCTGAATATCTTTCCGCAATAATGGTGTATACGATCGCGGAAAGAGTTGAAATAATAATATTTTTTTTAAGAATGATGAGTGCGGTAACCGTACAGCTAATTTGTTCAATAAAACGCATCCATCAGATAAACTTGTTACTAGAAAATACGTTCTAGAATTAGTGCAAAAATTTCGTCAAACTGGATCAGTTGCCAACAAGAAACGAGACCCAGAACGCGAATTTCCGTTGAGAAATGAATCTGTTGAAGTTGCACTTTTAGGACAAGCTCATGCAGACCCAACATTGAGCACAAGGAAATTGGCTAGTGTTACCAATATCAGTAGAACCAGTATCCGCTGAATCCTGAAACATCATAAATTCCACCCCTACAAAATACATTTGGTACACCAATTGAATGAAGATGATTTTGATAGGCGACAGGATTTTGTGAAATTATGACAACGAGAATAGATGCTGATGATAATTTCCTTTTCAACATCTGCTTTTCTGATGAGTCTACATTCTTTTTGAATTCGACTGTCTTTATTGGTCAGATGCCAATCCATATGTTTTCCACGAAGTCCATACTCAAACTCCCCAAAAACTCAATGTCTGGGCCGATATTTTTGGGTACCGTTTGATTGGACCAGTATTTCTCGACGGTAACCTGACAGGAGAAACTTATTTGGAATTATTGAATGAATTTGTTTATCCACTATTAGTAGATATCATTGAAAATGACGATCGTTACCATGAAGACCACTTGATATTTCAAAAAGACGGGGCACCTCCACATTATGCACAGACTGTTATGGCGTTTTTGGATAGAAGGTTTGAATTGGATTGGAAGAAGAGGCTCTATAGAGTGGCCAGCCAGATCTCCAGATTTAACCCCACTCGACTTTTTCCTGTGGGGTCACTTGAAAAACAAAATCTTTGCAACCGAACCAGAATCTCTGGAAGATTTACGGAGGAGAATTATTGAAGAATGCCGTCGAATAACGCCGGAAATGCTAGGAAATGTGAGGTCTCGTTTTGAACAGAACTTGTACTATTGTATGGAAATGGGTGGTAGACAGTTTGAACATTTAGTTCATTGACAATAATAATTATTGCGACAGTTGCTTTATCAGATATTGTTTTTATTAATTGAGCGAATAACAAGTGATTTCCCAATTTCAAGTTCCTATATTTCGAAAACAAATCGATAGAATTAATTTATTTTTGTTGTTTGATATTAAGAAGGGAAATACCTTTCAAGTGAGGTATCACTCGCCATATGTTGCCATTTAAAAATTTAGGGGTGGTGGAATTTCACGCGAACGATGTCCCTCTCGAAAATGTAGTTGACGTGTCCGAGCGTTTTTATATAATTCGGTTCTTCCGACCTACAGAGCCGTTGTTTCGTTTTCAATGGCCCACTCTTTATATACATTGTCTGTAATAGATATAATTTACATCTACTATTGTAAATAACTTAGCAACTATTTCTTTGCGGATGCTTTTTTTGGAACTATGTTCTGTTAGCAACCTGAAATTTGTAAATAAATAAATAAATAGTGAATAGAATGTCTAGGGTAATTCCATAGTCCACATCTGATAATAACTCAGGAATAAAATGGATTTTTTTTCGTACAGCCTCGCACATTCCCTGATTCAGTATATCATGTAGTTTTTCGTTCCAAATGAAAAGTAAGGAAGATCTCATAATTTTTCCAATGGATTATCTAATATAAAAGCAAACAAAAGACACTTTCACTAAATGATTTTCATTAAACTGGGTTTACAAAAACACGACACGTGTTTCGGTATACAATGGCTTCTTCAGGGGGAGGTAATACCCAGCGAGCACAAACATCCCTGGGAGGTTTTGGGATGTTTTGAAAATGTCGGCATGAGGATGAGATGCAATACGCACATTTGTTCTTCTGTGGCATTTTTTTGTATGTCTACAGAGAATTATAGAGAATTATAAAATAGACATTTTTGATATCACTGAATAAGCAAATAAAGTAAATATTACATGAATTAAATATATTAGCATAGTCCAGAAACATAATTTAACCTCAAAAGCATACAATGTGTATTTTTTAAATACAATGTGTATTTTGACATGGTCAAACCGTTTCTGGTGATTCTTGAATTAAACAACCTGGTTTCTTTATCATTTTTCCATTAGGAACTTTGTTAGTTTTCAGACTATGGGGAGTTGAAAAAAAAATAATAAACAACTTTTCATGTATTCCAACAGACTTATGCGACCTGAAATATATTCACCCATCAAATAGAATTCGGTTTGTGATCAAAATGAAGAATCACTGTGAAAATGAATATTTTTCTAAATTTAATTTCATATAAATCTTCCTTCCTAGAGATACAATTGAAATTATATATAAGAATATATATTGTAATTATCACTAGTAATATAACGAGTGCAATGGAAATTATCGATAATTTTTGGGAAATTTGCTCGAATGCATTTTTAGTTGAAAAAGGTATACAAAAATTATAGATGTATTTCCATTGCACGAATTGTATTTATAAGATAATTTCATGAATCAAAAAAAAATTTTTTTTGTATACCCTCGTAAGTAAGTATAAAATGTCAGTGTCATAAAGAATGTTAAAATAAAGGTATCACCTCTCGTTGTCCTACAGCGATACAAACACAATCAATTTTGAAATTTCGTAAATTATGTCGTGACTTCGATTTGGAGACAATTTCAAGACTTCCTTGCTGAAAATCACTATATTCTGGACAAGTGTACATCAAAAGAGAAGCTCTCTTAAATTTTACAACATAAAAATGATAGGTACCATCTTAATAATCTACCTTTAGCAGTTTTACGGCGAATTTACTTCCAACAATATGGAGCACCCCCTCATAATACCAGAGAAGTTCTTAATTACTTAATAGAGCATTCTAATTATCAAGTTATTGCAACCAATGGTCTAGTACGGTGGCCTGCCCGCTTCTTTATTTGGGGATATGTTAAAGAAAAGGTTTACTATGAAACAGCCCCAGCCACTCTGAAATCCATGGCACACTTGACAAAAGTAAATACATTATTATCCAGTATTTTCCAATCGCAACTAAATTAATATCGTTAGATATGTCAAAAAATTCTTTTTTCGGAAAGTGCTTGTCAAAAAATGGTCGTCATTTGAAAAATAATAGTTAGACTCGAAAATGTAAATTTGCCAACTTGTCTTATTCCTATCTATCTTACTAGTCACTGAAACTTTGCGATTGTAATTTTCTGACATCACCTGAGGTCCTCAGATTAGTTCACGTCAGATCATGGCCACCTAGATGCAATATTAAAAGTGACTCTGAAAAAATGAAGTGGGCGTGAAAACTTTTCAAAATGTCACATTATGATCCAAAATTGTCTCAGAAAATGTTACAATATACAGGGTGTTATATTCAAAAATTCAAAAAACGGTGAAACCGCAAGTGACCAAAAAGTGAAAAATATGCCAAAACTCTCCTCTTCACATACCATTTACCTATACCAAATCTCATTTTGATACACCTGATATTCTAGAAGTTATGACTTGTCTAATAGATTCGTTGACACCCGGTATTTGCTGACTTTGGACGCGCACAAGAGTTGTGAGCTGATTGACTTCTAAAGATTTAATATCTGAATACTTTGTTACATTTTTAACTGTATATATGCACAAAAGATGCAATTTTAAATGGCTACTGGTGACTTAAAGAGTTCAACTCGAATTCTGATACATTATTAACTTTTGTTGTTGGTATTTTTCTTATATAGTAAGCTCTCCCCTGAAAGCACCGTGGACGATCAAAGTTCCCAAAACAATTACATGTTTATGGCTTGGACATTTTTAACCTTTTATTTACGTGCCCATTAATTTTTAAAGCTTTGTGGGCTGGATAAAAGTTCATTAATTACGTCCTGAAATGTTTAACATTGTTGAGAGTCACAATAACGAAGGGTAAAATACCAATTTTATGGTCTACCCCCGCAAAAATTCACTTAAGTCTGATATTTTTTAATAAGATATTATTGCTCTGTTAATTATTGGCTCGATAGGTGGCGAGGCTTTTAACTTCATAATTTATTCTGATTTAGTAGAAGGTGCCAAATCTTTATCAAATTTATGATTATTTTCAATTAGTCTTCGTCGTGATGGTTGTGATGCTTCAAAAGCTATTATTATAAATTGTCCATGGACAGATTTCAGTTACAATTTGTTCTTGTATAATTTTTGTTTCTATCCATTAAAATTATTCCTAGCGATGGGTTTATACAGAGTAGTATCTACAACAAATTAAACAAAGAAGAATTTTTGGTCATTTATCAAATATTGTTACTTTTTCATTTATTTATCTCCCAACTTTCTAGAAGGTCGAGCTTACCATCTCTCTTTTCTATATGTAATATTTCGAAATAATTAACAAAACAATAGTGAGGGGCAAAAGTAAGTGGAAGGGGAGGTTATCGACCCACTCGAAAAAAACCTAACCTAACACTGAAATCAACCCAATTTAGTGAAAATCAAGTATTGGTCGCATCAATTCAAAAAATAATTCTAATTTACCCACCCAATTTTTCAGGAATAATATATACCTATATCCATAGAAGAGAAAGAAAAATCTGGAAGTATTTCAAGTCATTTTCAACATTGAAAGATTTCAAGACGAAAATTTCATACTCTTGAATAATAACAATAATTACATGCACATTGAGTAAATTTTTTTTCGCGTTTTATTCATTAAATTGTATGCGAAGGCTTTTATTCACTAGACCTTTTACGACGTCTATAGCGAATTTCATACGCGAATTTTTACTTACATGTATGGAAAATTTTATTCTCGTGAGTAATGGCAATCATTATTCGCTTATGGAGTATTATTCTTTGTTGTAAGTAGCGAAATTTCCACAATAATTCATCGCAAATGACTGAGATACTTGTAAAAAGAAAAATGATGCTTGCATTTCTGAATTTTTGGATGAATATTCGCAATTTTCAGCACGTATCTGTCAGCACAGGCGTCATCGTGGTTGGACGACTTCAAAGAGTGGGGAGAAACGGAAGGATGCTGCAAATATTTCAAGTCCAATGGTTATTTCTGTCCACATACCTACGGCTCGGATAAATGTGACTCTTGTCACTATGATTTGTTGAAGGACAAATTGACTCTTCCCGAATATTTCAGACGATATTTACCGCATTTCCTAAATGATAACCCGAACCCAACTTGTGCCAAAGGAGGGCATGCGTCCTACGCTGCGGTAAGCTTAAAAAAAAATCCGCAATTAAACGACGTTATCGTTCCGCCAAATCCTGCGGAACGGGTTGACTGTTGACGTTTGCCTTACATAATGCTAACGAATGGATTTAATCTTCAGATTGTTTAGACTAGTTCCCAGAAAGTGTTAAAAATAATAATTTAAATAAAAAAATATTTTTTTTTATTGGTGCCCCTTTTTACCTATTTAAAGCACGCCTCAGCGTGTTTAAATCGAACTTAAAAAAACGCGCGTTTTTTAAAGGTAACCATGACAACATCAACAAATCGAGAAACGTGAAGTCTAAATGACAAATTTTTGATTATTGATCTGACAGGAGTACCTTGTAACGTCAAATAATATATTACTCACAATTCGTTCATTTATATGTGCTCCTCCATCCATTTGATGAACTTTTCATATTCTTTTTTATATATATCACTGGATTTTCGCGGTATTAACCGTGATTCTGCCTCACTATTCAAAAAATCGATATTAGAATCATTCATTTTTGAGCTCTGGTGACAACAAATATTGATCTTTGGTAACAAATTGCAAATGAATGTTTTTCTCATTTCCATGACAACGAAAGGTATACTGATGTCACATCACTGATTCAACCTTCTTGCATTATTAGTTCTTATTTCTATTTTTTGTAGTAATAATACCAGTATATATGATTTCAAAGTGCACCAATAAAAAAAAATAACGTAAAGTATTCGTGGATAACTGGTCTTAAAAACACTTGCTCTATTTCGAGCACTCCGGCTGCGCCGTCGTGCTCGAAAGATCGCGCGTGTTTTAAAGCCCTTTTTATCCACTTATACTTTAATATACTATTAAATGCCGTATTTAAAACGAACTGAGTATTATACCTCAGTATATTATGATACAAGTGTATAATTGAGTCTTTAAAGCACGCGTAACGAGTTTGAGGGCCCGACGCGGAGCGGAGGGCCCTAAATGTTGCAAGTGCTTTAAAGGCACTTATACACGTGTATCATATCCTATTTTTTATTATACCTGCATCATAACTTCAATAACAATGCTACAAATGAATTTTAGATCAGGATAATGTATGGGTATAGCAAGGCAAGGTATGTAATGGATATAGCAATTGTTATTTGACAGTTCATACGATTGATATGAAAGTTGGACTTGTTTTTGTAACCTAGCAACCTTTAAAACGCCGTGTTTTAATCTTGAGATTTCGCAGGCTTTTTAGTTCATCAAACAAGGATTATAATGCAGGTATGATAAAAAATTATTTATCCTGGCCCTATACAGATTTATAACCCTATATAGATTTCTAACACCTGAAAATTTGTGATTATTTTTTATAGCCATGAAAATACTTGTAATATTATTTCAAATGAATTGTTTTAATGTTTCCATTAGTTATAACTTCTTTCCAATATAAATTTCGTTCAAAAATAAAAACCTTCCTTATGAATCATTCCAACACACAAACTTAATTTCCTAGGGACAACTCATACAGGGCAAACCAATAATTCCTCAACAGTGCCCACTATTACAGTGTTCTTACCTGTAACCCAAAACACCTTAAATCATACATTTGAAAGTGCGATTCACACCATAAAAAAACATGTTTTGCTGTAGCATTTATGAATGAGTCAAATTTTAATTTATTTCGTTTCAGGGAATAAATTACAAAACAAATCAAGTTGGCGTTTCTACAATTATATCGTCCAATATTATGTCCTACCACACAGTTCTGAAATCCTCTTCGGATTATATTGAAGCATTAAAGTATGCCAGACATATAGCAACCAATTTAACGAAAACACTGGATGTACCTGGAGTTGAAATATTCCCATATAGGTAAGGAAGTTGCAGTTGATGCTTAATGGACGCCGACGTTACTTGATGTTTCGCTATACAATATCGATTGTATCTCCATCTGAAGAAGCTATTGTAGAGCGAAACACGTGTTGTAGTTTTGTAAACCCAATTTAGTGCTTAGAAAAGTTTACTTGGTAGGCATTTTTGTTATTATGAACTGATGATCTTGGTGACAATACCAGGTCATAGCTATGAAATTATTGTATTGTCATCGGTTCTCAATACCTGGGTAAGATTTCAAATAATTCGACAGTCTGGAAGTGGGTGAAATTGAATGATTCGATTACATATACAGGGTGTAATCTAACCTCTTGCACGCCCGTGAATGACGCGTGTATAATGCCATTTTATAACGAATTGCAGTGGTTAGAAGTCTGAAAAAAAAATGAAACTTGTTTTGTATTTGTAAAATTCGACAAAATTTTGGGTATCGCCACCTGCCTAAGTTCAGGTGACCTACTCAGAGGAAAACTTTGGCAATTGCCGAATGCAATAAACATTTGATTCGACATTTGTATAATGTAGAATGTTGAACTGATTATGTCGTAATGGTATACATTGCAGGCTGCATGATATAGATATTCAATTTCAAAGTGAAGAAAACAACTAACCTTGTTATATCCAAACTGGTGATAAAGTCAGAACTAGTTGACTTCATGCTCTGCTTTGAGGCTCTTATAATAATTATCACAGTAACTTGTAAGATACAAACGACACAAACATAATGAAAATGTAAACATTCGCAATTGAATACTGTTTTGAAAAATAATATCACGACCATTGTAGTGATTCAGACATTCAGAACACGTGAACTGAACACTGTTGCCAAGCAAGATTCTCGCAAGCATGGTTTACAAAGCTGTCTACGAACGAAAGTTTGTTAGATTCTACTTAGTGTTTTCTGATTGGCTGGTGAATGAAAGATCCTCATAAGTAACCAGTCAGAAAACAGTACGCGATGTGCAGGAGAATTAATTTGAACATGATTGTCTTTGTCTTTTGTTGGCTATTAAAACTAAACACCAAGCAGTTCCGTGCGTATTTTGAAGAGTAGAAGACAAGATGAATCACTCGTCGCATTTATGAATGAAGTAGTAAATTTCAATTCTGGTTGGTTCCTGGAGTCGCCAATCACTGTGTGGGCGTTTTCGTACAAGATTATTATAAATTATTTTTTTATTGGCAAATTTTTTAAACGACAAAGACAATAATAAATGTAAATGTGGAAAGCTGAATACACAATAATCAAATTAATTCTCGTGCACATCGCGTACTATTTTCTGATTGGTTGCTAATTAGGATATTTCATTCACCAGCCAATCAGAAAACACTAGTAGAATCTATCAAACTTTCGTTCGTAGACGCTTTGCAAACCGTGATAGGGTTTTAAATTGCTTTGTTTGTAGCTCACAAATTGGCAACAGCGCCTAGTAGACTAGAAAAAGACCAATATATATTTGTTCGTTAATGTCTCTACTTTTACAAACTACACGTGTTAGTGGTCAATATAAGCCAACTGTTTGTTTATACTTTGTTGTTTGTGCTTGTAAAGAGTACTTGTTTGAATTATTTTCGATTAATATTTTCCATCAATTCAGGGTAGGTACAACAAAAATAAACCATTATTTTGAGTGACAGTTATCTTTATTAATTATTTACAGGATGTATCAGTAGTTTTTTTTTTTATGTTCTGGTTCCCACGAAAAGGGATATCCTGTAATGTTCAGAGAACATCGTGGGAACCAAGGGAAAGAAGGTAGGAGTTGGTGTTCTTAAATTTCTGGAGGTTGTATGCCTCGGGGAACACCTCCCTAGGCAATGAGTTCCAAAGCCTCGCTGTTCGTTGGATGAACGAGTCTTTGGAAAGTGATGTTCTGCAGGTCTCCAAAGTGACCACGAAGGGTGTGATGACTGAACTTGACGGGTTAGTCTCGAAGAGACTGCCAAAGCAGGAACGATTGTTGATATTTCAGAAGAGCAACGCCCATGAAAATATCTATAAAATAGAGACAAATCGCCAACTTTTCTACGGTGTTCCAGACAAGTGAGCGAGTTTGTAAGCGAGGCATCACCGACGAGACGAATTGCCCTTTTTTGGACAGAATCCAATAGCCTCAGGATATGTTTAGGTGCCGCGCTCCAAATATGGGAACAGTATTCCAGGACAGGTCGGATCTGTGCCTTATAGATCATAAGCAGCTGAGTGGGGGTGAAATAGCTCTTGGCACGAAACAAAAAACCAAGTTTTTGGGATGCACTTTTGGCAATGGACCTCACGTGATTTTCCCAGGAAAGGTTATTGCTGATAGTAATACCAAGCATCGATATGGATGACTTCAGTGGTATGGTTACTCCTGACAAAGTTATGTTAGGCACAGTGAGATCGGCTTTTTAGAGAAAAGACATGCTTGTGTTTTGTTTGCATTGAATTCTACCAAGTTATTAGATCCCCACTCGAGAATTGTTGCTAAGTCCATATTTATATTATTAACATTTCTTCCCCGTTCATTTCTGGTTTCACGGGCTGATATAGGGGCCCTGGAAGAGAAAGCGGTATGGAGGGTACTATCATCGGCAAAGCTGTGTACTGGACATGAAGTTGCTTTCAACAGGTCGTTGATGTGAAGTAGAAATAGTGTTGGTGCGAGAATAGATCCTTGCGTGTTCTGTACCCACTTGTCTGAATTTCTCAGAGAGATAACAAAATTATTTACACTTAATGTTTATGTAATTTAAAAATCAAACTGTTCTTAGAAAAATCAATCCAAGGCAAAATATAAATTTTAGTTCAACAAGCCAAATGTAAACATAACCCTTCAAAACTGAGTTCTCTTCCTATGTTTCTTGGTCGTTGCCTCCTTTGCGATGCATGGAACAGAAATAAGCAGAATGGCAAGTTTCTAACCTGATCAAAATATATCCATCTATGTTTACCTTATCAACATAACGAATTTGTTTTCCTTTATTATCTATGAAATCTGCAGTCGATGTTGCCAAATGGTGAAATAGAAACAAAGCACTTTAAATTTTTAATTCTCCAATTTTTTTTTTTTTAAGGATTTGAAATATTTTTTTTTGGGAAAAAAGTTTAAATGCGACGTTTTAAAGATATTTCATAAAAAATACTTCATTATCGTCTGAAGGAGAATTCTCCATTATGATAAGTACCTCAAAGAAGAGTATGAAGTCAACTAGTTTGGATACAACAAGGTTAGTTGTTTTCTCTTCACTTTGAAATTTAAGATCTATCTCAGGCAGCCTGAAATGTGTACATTTTCCGCACAATCAGTTCAACATTGTACCTTATTCAAATGTCGAGTTAAATGTTTATTGCATTCCTCTGAGCAGGTCACCTGAAATTAGGCGGGAGGGGCTAGCCAAAATTTTGTCGAATTTTTTACAATGAACAAAACATGTTTTCAAATGTTTTTTTTTTCAGATTTTTAACCATTGCAATTTGTTATAAAATAAATGGCTTTATACATTCGTCATTCACGGGTGTGCAAGAGCTTAGATTACATACATACCGGACAAGCAAAAAAGCGTGTTAAAAAGAGAAGAGACGTTTTGAATTGCCCTTATTATATCGAGCTATTTGAATAACAAAAACTACGTCTAGCAATGTTAATGAAAAATTCAGACAACTTTCTGTTTTCAGTGTGTTTTATGTATACTACGAGCAGTATTTGACAATATGGAACGATACGCTGAAATCCATAGGATATTCCATTCTGGGAGTTTTAATAACAACTATAGTTTTAACTGGATGCAGTATTTTCGCTTCCACGATTATCATCATAAATGTATCTATGATTGTGATACACATGTTGGGACTGATGTGGTTATGGAATATATCGTTGAATGCAATATCTCTGGTGAACCTTGTTATGGTAAGTTGATAAGAAAGAACTGTTTTGAATTATCTGATTCTCCTTAGCATCAGCAGTGTTTCTTGTCAAAATTCAATAATTTTTTGAAAAATTATAACTCACCTACTTTGATTTATTATACATTTTCAATTATTTTCCAGAGTGTAGGCATAGCAGTGGAATTCTGTGGTCACATCGTACATTCATACGAGTATTCCAAAAAAGTTGACTCGGTGGGAAGAGCTACTGATGCTTTGGGAAACACAGGATTGAAGGTGAGACCAATAATTTTGCGAGAGTCGCAAACCAAATGACAAACAAATATATCCTCGTTGTTTTTTTTTGCCAATTTCAGGTTCTCAGTGGGATCACCTTAACGAAATTTTGTGGCATCACCGTCCTCGCCTTTTCCAATTCCCGAATATTCACAATATATTATTTTCGAATGTATATGGGCATTGTGGTGATTGGAGCCTTGCACGGGCTTGTATTTTTACCAGCTCTTTTGAGTTTCTCAGGTAAGGAAATTCATTTTTGACCATTGTTTAGTATATCTTCATCTTACCAGTGCCGGGTATATGTGATATTTTTAGGGTATAAACTATGATTTTTTCGCCCTTGAGATTAACGAATTTAGAGAACCTTAGAAAATATACCACTCACTTAACTGGTAGTTTTCTGGCTTAAACTTAACTCATTCGACTTCCTGCTGTAGTGGGAGACGGACGTCGACCACACGGTCAGGATGTCAGGTTAATGTTAGTTCTTGTACAGCCGTTCCACATGCATCGCAAAGTAACATTTTTTGTTGTGAAAGTTTTGGGCCTTCGTGGTATCATTTCGAGTAGGACAATCCCGTTTGCACCCCGGAGGGTAATCAAAGCCTACAGAATACGTTCGGGGGCTGACGAATTATCTGTAAAGATAGAGCCACGAAAAACAAGCAAGCAAGCAACGAGCAACTATACGTTAAAACCCGACGTCCTACTGCCGTGCAGACCGTACTCAGTCTCCATGCTGACGTCAGAAAATTCGTGTTCCTTAGACTGTGTTTTATATAGGCTCGCGTCTGGAGGTGTGCTTGGTACAAAGCGGTTATCTACTTCTGGCGTATTAACGGACCGAGTATTGAAAAATTCTGGGAAACAATGCTATTAAAATTAGGTACTATCTCAAGTACAATACATTGAAATATTGTATGCAGATAAAAATCATCTTTTCAGCGTATAATTGCTCTGACTCATTCAAATTATCCGTTCACTGAAATTGTAGTTTTCAAAATGCCTATTTTCATTACTTTAAGGCAATAATTTAGTTACATTTTTAACTGTATGTAATTGCGCACATATGATGTAGTTTGAATAACGTTTGGTGACACAATTTCGAATGATTCTCTTATTTATAGTTCCTTTTTTTATGTCAAAGGTACATAATGTGAGTACATTAAGCTCAATAGATGTCTGTATCGAATAAGAGTTCATAATTTGTTTTAGGAAATGGTTTCCGTATGTTCAGTTTTAAGAAGACCAAAGGATGATTGTCGAATTATGATCTGCCCTGCAGGAAGGCTATTATTAGGGCTTCTTTTCACTAGACAGATTCCATTTACAATTTGGTTTTTCATATCAACTGAATTTCTTACTAACTGTGTTACTTATACAGAGTAGGCTTCACAAATGCGAACCACGAAAGCCCTCAAGGGAGTGGTGGGGCTCTTTAAGGGAATATTTTCCCGACCCCTCAAATCGCCCCAGCACGCGCCTGATAGTAGAAGTAGCAGAAGTGGAAAAAATCACGAAATTTTCATTTTAAAATTTTATTAATTATGACACAGGTGAAAACTTCATTTCAAGTCTCATAAATATCTTCTTCATGCCCACCAAATATAACAAATGCATTCATTTGTATTATTTCAGGTTTAATGAAGTACCCCATGGATAAAACTTCTTCCAATGGTGTAACGCAGAATGAAGTTGGAAGAACTGACGACCAAAACCCAAACTTGGATGAAACTGGAATAGTAAAAGCAAATGGAAATCTAAACTAAGTCGACAAAACTTTCTCGGAAATTTATTTTTGTACATAGTATTTACTTTTTTATCGAATAAACTATAAACACGTTGGAATTATCTTTCTACCGTGCTTCATTTAGTCGGGACGCTAGGCCGTCCGAGCTCCGAGAAAATCCATATGTGACGTATACAGAGAGTGAACATAGGTAATCAGTTTATTTTTGTTTGTGAACGGCAAAGTCATGTTGCCTATTTTTTGGAAAAACCTACCCGTTAACGTAAAGCTCTAGAATTGGGCAGGTCGGGCGAATTCTCTATCCCGACCTTCGAACTTGTGAAAAGCCCCCTTGTTAAACTCTTGCATTGGGCAGGTCTGGCGAGTTATTTATTCCGACCTTTGAACTTTTGAAAAGCTCCCCGTCCCGGTAAAGTAGATCCCGTGTAGGAAATATAAACCACAGAGCTTTCCGGAAATAAAAATTGAAAGGGGTAATTCGAGCCTGATTGAAAGTTGCCGCCCGTCCGAGATCTTTAGCATCCGCCGACGTGAAGCTGTGCTTGTTGATCCGACTAGTTTGATAGCTTTGTTTTGCACGATCCCGCGTGTACCTCATTTTAACAACCTCCTTTGCTTGGATTGCCGTGTCCCAGAATTTATAATTTGTTGAGCTGAGTCCCCAGTCGCAACCACCGTGATTATAATAGTAGATTTGTGGACAATAAAGTGAGTGAACGAGATATTCTTTGTTTTTTTTTATATTTGCGTCATTCAGTTGAGGCAGTTGCAACCAGTCAAGCTCAAGTAAATTCTGCCCTTCCAGCTTCTAGAATTAATCTTAATATATCGACCCCTGGAACGCCATTTCTTCACTGAAGCTGCCCAGAGCAAGAGTCCTTCCCACGATAAACAACAAAACCGTAATTTGGAGTCAAATTCATTGTAGAAGAAAAATAACCCTTACAAATGTAAGTATTTAGTCGGCCAAGCGTTGAGATCAGTAATGTATGGAAACACTGCACCAACAGATCTATAAGAAAATAGCAAGTTGCACATAAGCTTGTCAGTATTCACTGTACACGTTTTACGAGGAATTGTTCGTTTGATTTTTGTTTTGTTGGCGCCAACTAGCTCAGTCTTTGGTTTGTTATATAAGTAAATAAGGCACACTGCCACTTTGTGCTTATAATGTTATAATTTTTTGTGAATTCAAAGATACAATGTTTTGTTGTGGTTCAGAGTTCAGACACACATAACCCGGGAATCCCCGATGTCTCTCCCGGTTAGGTTAGAGTCTTCCTCTTTTTTTTACAATTCTCGCGCGCTATTTTTTCCAGGGTTGCCAGTTACACAATATTCTACAACACTCCCCCCTTTCAGGAGTGTCGCAACCACAACTCAAAACAAATAAAATATCATCAAAATTCATCCAATATGACAATATGGATAAGAAAAGAATCAAAAATATTCACAAAATGTATACCTTAGAAAATATATGACAATATGGTTTGCCTAAAACTCAAAATTCATAACTGTAAAAAGGAAGGGAATACAACAACAAAACAAAAAAAAAGGTTCTGAACACATTGCACAAGTGTTTTTAAGTCTAGGTCGTTTCTTCACTGTCGTCGGCATTGCACGAACATTTGGAACATTCTCGACAAAGCAGGAACATGGTTGGCGAATTTTTTTAAGTCGCAATTGTCTTCTAGGTGGCGAAAATGAAACAGCGGTTGAACTGGTAGCCTCAGGAACCATATTAAGTTCGGGTGATGCGACAATTCCATTTTTTGTCAATATCGAAATTGGGGATTGGTCCTTTATGGTGTCTACTGGTAAGCTAACATCAATGGTACATTCGGCCTCATCTGAAGTCGACTCCCTTGGACAAACACCATTTTCTAAGAACTGATCATTAGAATGGCCACTAATACTCGTCGATTCGTGGTCGGAGCTATCCAGCTGCCGAGTAGGGTACCAATTATCCAAATCGGTGATCCGTTTTGAAGGAACTATATCTAAAACAATTACTTTTATTTTTGCACAGCAATTACAAACAAAATCCCTCCATACTAAACAAAGATTTACACAATCAATGTAAAGAGAGTTATAAACACTTACTTCTTGATACCAAACGCAAAAATAACTTTAATAAAATTCAAGAATCAGACAACAAAACCAAAACAATATGGTCAATAATTAATGAGGGGACTGGTCGAAACAAAACAAAGACGGACCTCGCTGATATAGATCTGAATAAATTCAACCAATTTTTCACCAACCACTCTACAGATATAGTAAAAAACTAGAGAAAACAAAAAATACACTAAGAAGCCCGGAATTCAGTACCTTTTCAATTTTCCTTCGGCCCTTAAATGTAACAGATGTTTTGCAGCTGATCAAGAAAATGAAAAACAAAAAAACCCAGGACATGTATGAAATCAGTACGTACCTTATTAAACATTGTGCCCACAATGTCGCAGAACCGTTATGTGATATTGTGAACAGCTGTCTGACTCAAGGAATATTCCCAGATATTTTTAAACCAGCAAAAGTTCTTCCACTTTATAAAAAAGGTGACGAAGCCCTCCCAGAAAGCTATAGACAAATTCATATCCTACCTAGCATATCTAAAATTATAGAGTATGCTATCCTCGATCAGTTGTTAAGACATATTGACGAACATGACATTTTAAGCTCTACTCAGTTCGGATGTAGGCATGGTAAGAAAACATCAGATGCAATTGTTTTCCTCATGGACACCATACAGGAGGCATTTGAAAATAAAAATTGTTGCATAGCCACATTTACCGATTTGACCAAGGCCTTTGACTGTGTCAACCACTCTATTCTGCTAGACAAACTAAACTCATACGGCATACGAGGAGTTGCAAATAATCTCATAAAGTCATACTTAACAAATAGACCACAAACGGTGATCGTCAATAATAAAAAAAGCGATGCACGCATTATGAAGCGGGGAGTTCCACAGGGGTCCATCCTTGGACCTCTCCTCTTTCTTCTCTACATAAATGATCTACCAAATCACATGAAAACCTTTGATAACACATCACAAATAACCACAATTATGTATGCAGACGACACTAATTTTACTTTTCATCTAAAGCATGAGGAATCCATGGGAATAGACTTAATAATTAATCAAATTCTAAATCATGCTCGGGGATGGCTCAGTCCCAATGAACTATATTTAAATGAAAATAAAACTGACAAATGCGTCTTTTCACATGTCGGTCCATCAGAAATGTCTCATATAAAATTTCTTGGGATTTTATTTGACCCCGCACTATCGTGGATACCTCAAATTAACTTCATGTGTGGCAAACTATCCAAAGTAGTATTTGCAATACGGATAATAACCAATCTAGTGAATAAAGAGGCTGCTCTCACCACCTACTATGGGCTATTTCATTCCGTATTAACGTATGGAATTTTAGGGTGGTGCAATGCCTCCCACATACATTTACAGAGAATTTTTGTTCTACAAAAAGCTGCAGTTCGCAGCATAACGAAAGCAAAGTTTGAGGAACACTGTCGACCCATCTTTCAAAAATTAGGAATAATGTCACTATTCTCCATGATTCTTGGAAAATCTGATGTATATTAAATGCAACATAAATAAATTCTCTTCACATAGGGACATCCACTCCCATAATACACGAGGTCAGGATAAGCTACTACACTCTCGTAAAAGGATAAATAAATCAAGAGTCTTAGGCATAGACCTGTATAATGCAATACCACATGTCATATCATCCCTACCCAAGAAAAAATTCAAAACAAAGATGAAAAACATCCTGAAAAACATGTGCTTATACAGTATTGAGGAGTTCTACACAAACATAGGCACGATAGGAGGAGAAGATTGACTCACCTGTGTATACAAGTTGTCTATTTTTAATTATTGTTCGGTCTTATATGTACTTGTCTTATATGTACTTGTCTTATATGTACTTGTCACTAATGTGTATACATATAGGCTTTTTTTTCTTTCTCTGTAATTCTGACGTTTCCACAAATGTAAATTTAAAGGATGAATAAATATTGTATTGTATTGTAATAGTCTTCTAGCCGCAATTGGCTCAACTAACAACGAGTTTAATCGGTCTTGATTATGAAATGATGCCAAAGGTCGAAAAGGGCTGGCCACTTCAGTCCTTGAACCTTCGCTCCTATCATCTCCATCATTCGAATTTAACAGTAAAGTATTATCATTTCCAACTGGGATTGGTCGTAAATCATCGTCATGGACAATGATAATATGACCATCACGGGAGATGCTATACCTAACATCACCTTTGGATTCAATTCAACAGATACGGTTTGTGGATCCCCACATTTTTCCAAATGCGAATAAATACTAGTGTTCATCATATCAAATTTAATTTGTCTCGTAAGTGGTAACTCTACTTTGTTGGAGCTAATCAAAGTCTGCCATTGGTTATCCATCGTTTCATCAATTGTCAATTGAAATCAAACGGGTACTCACAGTTTTTTTGTTTTTTTTTGCCTACCACATGTTTGACCACCACACTAAGTTTACAAAATTGTTGTTAGAACTTCGTAGCAGTTTCTATTTGAACATTAACACATATATCGAGACTAGTGTTTATTATTGTGAGAAACTTTCAAACCCACCAAGAACATAGGCGTCTGAAACAAGAGTTTTCAATTTGCTCAAGTGGATTGAGTCTTCCACTTTCCTCCTCGACTCCCGAATTAATTTTGCCAGGCGCTTTCGTTTGTCGTCAACGGTTCCGGTGGTTTCCAGCTCTTCCTTGCATAGTAAGTACACCCATCCCACTCGGGTATCACTCGTATCTAGCTCCAGTTTAGGACTAGGTGGGATATTGGTCACTGGAGCTGCTGCGCCTCCTGATTAGGAAGCTTCTGAATCGCCGTATCCTTTGACCATGTTCAAAATACGGTCAGAAACGCATTCCTTATCCGTCTTTGTTCTCCGGGATTTCTATCTCTCCTACAGCCCTCGTATCTCACGAGTGGTTGACGTAATCGGTAAAAAAATGACGGCAATCGCTTCTACGCTTTAAAATATCTGCTAAACAATCGTCCAAATGACAGGTCTGATGATTTCGCAGTTTTTCACCCTTTGGAACCGGTTTTAGAAGTTTTCAACGGGCAATAAACTTCAGAACACTCGACCAAAAACCCGCCTTGTTTCGACCTATTTTCCTATATCGTGGGGTCGGTACACTATGGAACGGTCCCTGCTCGGGCGCCAAAGTTGTAACGCTTATTTTTCTGCCTCAGGCAACACCTTCTTTTTAACGTGGAAAGTAAAACCATAGGTAGTGGAGTACAATAGGTAAAGACTTTATTTGAGTTTGACTGGTTGATGGCCTGGACGTCAGCTGCCTCAAGGATCTCCTCGGAGCACGGACGGCCTGGCGGTTCGGTGTGTTGCTCGGGAAACTCTAGTCTCTCCCTGGCGGTCGTTTGGCATTGGCTGGCTGGTCATTTGGCAGTGGCTCATGTCGCTGCTGTACTGGAACTGCCGTCTCGGGGCTCCCAAGATACATCGAATCATTCTCACCTTTGAGTAGGAGACCGGACAGCCGGCACACGCTGAGTATACTGGTCTGTTGTAGAGCAATTTAGCCGCAATATCTTTATAATTGACTTAGCCAAAATAGTCCGGTACATAGTAGGGCTGTTTGGCTTCTTATCGGAATGTAATTTCCACCTTATTTGGAGCCCCTACTATGTTTATCATGAGTACACAATCGAAAAAGTACAAAGAAAGTTCTTGAAATTCATGTACTTCCAAAATTGTGGTATCTATCCAGCTAGAGGCTCTGACCATAACAACCTTCTTGACCACTTTCAATTCATTTCTTTAGAAAAAAGGAGAAAATGTGCGTCAATAACTTTTCTTCATAAACTGCTGCACGGCCTAATTGATTGCAGTTTGCTTTTATCAGAACTGAACTTTAGGGTACCAAGGGCTCATTCACGGCTGAATCTCACATTTTACTGCTCCACAGCGCGAACTAATTTAATCTTGCATTCTCCAATTGAATATATGTGTGATAATTACAACTCCATATGCAGTTTTTGCGATATCAATACTTGTTCTGAGAAGCATATGAAAAAAGTAGCAATGGAAATATGGAATTGACTATAGTTAATCTGTTTTTGCTGTTTTTTTTTTCTCTTTCTCTTTTGTTACCGTAAGAAATTATGTACCATCACTTTTACCGTTGATTACCGGTCATAACCGTGCATCACCATTAATTAGTTTATATTAGTTTAGTGATTTTTCGTCTCACTAGTGTAATTTACACTTTGTTTTCTTTTTTCTTCTTTTTTTATATATTAATATTGTATCACATGTGAACTCAATATTACTTGTTAATTATCTACTACTTAACAGTACTGATGTATTTAATTATGTCCTGTAATATTGGGTTTTACCTGTTGGGCAATAAATGATTATTATTATTATTATTAAGGTAATATCCTGTATGGTGTTATCGTTATGTGATTATAGTAGTTTGGTCCCAGGTTACAGAGTTTTTTTTATTGAATTTTAGAAAAAAAGAGCGTCTATCTCCGCATTTAGAAATTTCAGTTCTCTCCAAAAAGAAAGCATGCCTCTCATGAAGATTGATCGTATTATTTTATGCAGTAACTGGACACAAATCGAATTGTTACAATGTAAACAAGTTAATCATCTGATGTTTAGGCTTTCTGAACTCCAATAAAAGGCCATTGTTTTGTGGGCGAACCGTTTTGTGCGTACTTTACTGATCCGACAGCATATATAGTCCATGTGGACCAGGCTGAATCTGCAAGACTTTAGATTTTTCCGGCCAACGAAATTTGAATAATGATTGATGAAGCGAATCACAAAACTAAGCAAACCCAGAACGGCGTCTCTTGTCTAGTTGATTCGAAGAGTGTTGGCCGACGGATAAGATTTATCCAAAATCAGGGCCGACGCGAGAAAGTTTGAACCATCGGAAATAAATGTCGAAATTTTGTCTTGAGCGACGTTTTCGGGCGTCAGAGTTGGCATTGTATTAAAGTATGGACATTGGGGCGAGTGTCAAGTGTTGTTAAGGATGCTATATGAGGGTAGCCGGTTATGGAAGATTGTCGCGCACTTGGTGAGTTGCGATGCTTTTAGTAACTATGAAATAACCTAGTGCAAAGCTTAAATTAGATTTCGAGGGTGAACATTTGTAAATTTGATAGACACATTTTACAGCGTGTGATCAATACAATTTTTGCCATATCAGAGCATATGGACTCTTTCAACCAGGCATTTTGGCTTAGATCATTACTTTGAACTAGTTGGTTTTGTTTTATCTGATTATAATTGTGATTTATTCCTTATATTCCACCCTATATTTTATTTTGTTGATAAACGTTGGTTGTAACATATTTTTGAACTCAATATAAGTTATTTTGGTGTATTATTTAAGGAGACTGTAAAGGAAAGAATTTGAAAAAACCTAAATTCGAGTGCATTTTTTTTATAAGAACAAAGTCTTTTCAAGGAGACAGGATAGTTATAGAAGAAAAAGTTTATTGAGGTGGAAAGTTATTAAAAATGTGCATTTGTGAAGCCACAGCAGAGTCTCGTCCTGGAGGACAATTGGTGACTAAAATACAGAACAGTGCCTTATATTATTCTATTATAGAGACGTTCTATAATTATATAATTGTGTTGTGTCTAAAGGTTTTTTTGACATTGTATATATATATGTATATATATTCTTCAATTTCTCGGAATAAAGGTCTGATTCATTCAATTCGTATCATTTCTTTTAACGACGTTTCGACATAGTATTTGTCATCTTCAGGTTAAAAACACAGAAAAAATTTCCAACGTTGTGAAGTATCCATCCATTTTTTGGCAGTATCTAGTTCTCAGCCGAATATATTTTTTCTTTACATTACATTAATTTCCATTTTCATAGATGCTCAGCAAGGCATCAGAACTACTTTGGATACAAAAATCGATTAAAAAGCTCTTCCAAGTGAATGGGTTGCAATGACATTGATGATCTTTCAACCAATGGAATTTTCTACATAGCAGCAGTATATGAGGTGAAACTCCTGATGGACTTGGACCCAGAAATTGAACTACCTGTGTCATGTATGTTTATTAAAAAGATTTTATAAAAGTGGGTAAAAAAGGCACAGTCGGGAGACCCATGTCTAAATCAACCTTTATTAGTAAATCAATTAAAACTATGTTAGCAAGTGTAACATGAATATGCAATAAAGTATGAAAATTATAAAACTGTTGAGAACCTCACACCAGAACGAAAAAATTCTGGTATGAGATTCGCAACCTCTCTTAACCTAAAAAAAAATGAAAAATCTTTCCTTAACAACTATTCTAGCAGACAACTTAAAGCAGACGGCACCAAATTTCTTCTCACATACAGTGTGATAACAAAAAATGCCTTCAAAGGCAAAGCAATATAAAAAAGTACATATACACATAAATGATATCAACTGAGCTGTATTTTCCTTCAGTTGATGAGCCCCTTAGCCTTAAAGAGATCCCGCATCAGCCCCTTTCAGGTACTTGATTTCCCTCTCCAAGTCAGTAACTTTTCCCCCTAGCTCCGTTTGGTGGTCCAAAAGTTGTTTCTCCTCGCCGAGAATTTCTTCGACTTGGGCTTTCTTTTTCATGCGATACCTTGTAGCAGCGTTCTTGTTCTGCTCCTTCTTGCGCACCTTCTTCTCTTCGGGAGGGCCTTTGGTGTAGGGCCTGGACCGTTTCCTCGATTGCTCCACAGGAGCTTCATTGATGCTATCTATGGGTTCGGGAACCCATTCCGGATCGTCAGAAGAGCAATCGCCGAAGTTGCTGCAGCTGCTGCTGCCAGGTGAGCCAGGGCCGCTGCTGTTACTACTGGAGCTCCATTGCATGTTTTCCACGCGACTGCGTACGAGTTCTTCTACGACAGCAAGTTCGTGGGCGACATCAGGTTGAGGGGTTGCAACGGGAGGGTAGTTTATGACAGGAGGGTAGTTCAATTCTACGATTTCGTTTCCTGTAAAATAAAATTAGAACAATGATTTAGTATAGTCTATTCGAAAATCGATTAATCTTTATATGGGAATCGCAAAGAAAAAATATTTTTCAATACCGTGTGTTCAAATACAAGCACTGCCTCAAAAATGTTGCAAGCTAATAACTTATACCTTCAACGCTATGTTGCGAACAAAATACTTCCCCTGTTCTTGGAATGTGCCCAGATCATCATGATCCCCAAAGCAGGGACATAGCCAGAATGTAACACCCTGTAGGGTGTTGTTGTTTTTATTTTGGTCCTAGTGTAAGTATGTATATTTTTTTTATTTATGAAATTGAAATTTTGTTATTGAAAGAAATAATGAAAGAGCTCATTTTTATTTCCTTTCATGAAAGAATATTATCGGGATTTGGACGTGTTTTATTATAATACATCGATTGTTTTCTGGAAGTTTGGGCCAGAAAAATAGTTCGTTTCATTATAAACAGAATATGTAAAATTCGCGATGTCAGGAAAATTGGTATGAAACTGAGGAATAATAATTCTTGCATAGTGGGAGATGTGGTGATGAATTTTCATCAATCAGGAAAGGATACGTAAGCCAGATTGGATGAAGTTTGGCGTCATCTGGGTTATGCAAAGTACCCAGAAGAGAGTCGATTCAGGGCTTTGGGGCTAGAAAGGCATTTTTAAATGTTGGCCATCGCGGGATAAAGTGAGTTTTTCTCGATTTAAAATGGGTGGTGTTTAAATATGGGTTTTTTATGACGTCAGTAAATCTAAAGGGATATATGAGTGTCTATGAACAATAGGAAAGAAAATTGGGAAAACTATTTGGAAAAATTGGATTTCTGAGACAACAAGTATTCTATTGGGTAAGCGCGGAGCTTTTAGGAAAAAAGTAGTTTAACGCTTGCTTTTATTTTATTGTTTGGGTGAACCACATGTACAGAAATTATTCGTATTGATGCGAATGCATAAACAGTTTTATTGAATTCGGGAATTATTGGTAATGATAAAATACGAGATTTTACGAGAAGTACGATTCTATTGTTTTAATAATAAAAAGTAATATGAAAATAAAATATAGCTCTTTTATTGAAATAAATTTGATGTTGATTGGTGCTTTGAAATTTATGGTTTAATTTTTTTTTCTAAATTTAGATATGATTTTATTTTTTTATCTTATTTTATTGGGATTATTTTATTGATGAATCTTGAACTGTGTTATATTTGTTTTAATATTATTTTATTCAATGGAAGTATTAAAGTTATGTTTGTGTATTATTTGAAACCATAGTTAAGAAAAAGATAAATTGAGTTCAATATAAGAGTCATTTTAATTTGAGAAGTTTATTTAATTATTTTTGATGAATGTATCTAAACTAGAGAAATATAACTTGAAGAAAAGCTACTATTTTATTCATTGAAAAGGAAAGTTATTAAAAAAAGACCTCGCATTTTAAGCCGAAGGCCGAATCTTTATCCTGAAGGACAAGTTACTAAAATTAACCAGTGCCTTATAAGAATTTTCAAGATCTGGTAAATTGAACACCCCGTATCTCGAAAAACTAAGCATTTGCGGACAAAAGTTATATAGCAAACTGTCATTATTTTTTCATGCAGAATCACCCACTGAAGTTTGTCGCACTTATTCACTAACACACTGTATATGAATAAGTACTCGAGTAAACGGTCCTAAGTGGCATCCTTGTGGTACTTTATATGCCTTTTAATTTCTACTGCTATTTAATTTAATGAATATAGCTCTCACCTATGCTGTAGTCGCCCAAAAATTGCTTCTCAGGCACGGAATAAATGACGGTTCTCTCGCTGGGCACCACAGAGTAGTTCAGCAGCGGTTCCAGAGGGGTGAGCAGCAGCGTCTGGCTGGGGGGGCTTTGAGGGGGCGTGAGGGTATCTTGTGGCGGCTTGACCGTGATGCCGTGAGCCAGCTCCACCACGTCGTACATGGTCTCGAATTCTTGAAGAAGGTAGTTGGTGTCATTGGGGTATTCGCTTTTCAGGTTTTGACCGGGAACTGGTATGGCACGGGGTGGTTCCACTTCGTCCAAGATTGTGGGGAGGATTTTCTCATCGAGAAGGAACGGTTCTAAAAAAAAGGTGTGGTTTAATAATCGAAGAAGAGTTTATAATTGTAAATTGTTCGACTATACAAGGCATTTCAGGACGAGCTTGATTGAGCAATATCTCAGTTTCTGTTGGAGGTTGGGATGGCGGGAATAAAAAAAATATATATATTTATTAATCCTTTCAACCATCAATAACAATAGATAGGATAAGTCCAGTGGCGGATTTACAGATTTGCCGCCCGTAGGATATTCAATTTTTGCCGCCAGTAGGCTATTCAATTTTTGCCGCCTCTAAATTTTGATATCGCTGAGCTCATAAAAGTTATTTTTTTAATTATGATTAATTACTTTTTATATAAAAAAAGTAATTTTAATGCCATATCGTATGGATTTTTGAAGATCGTGTTCACAGTAAACACGAAAACTTTCGAAAAAATAATTTTTTCACTTCAATTTGTTTTTAATATACTCATTTGACTGGAGAGAAGCCGTTGAATAAAAAATTGCTGCTAAGTATTGTTTTATCTTATTATAATTAATTCATTCCGATTGGCATTTTCTGAAAAAGTTGGCTTTGTGAAAAAGTTAACAAATGTACTAATGTAAACATTCAGTTTAAATAATTCGTGTAGGACATGAGCGCTTAAGGCATGCTCATTTGGATTTTCCAAATTATTCTTACTACAAATAAAAAATTAAAAATTTTAAATTTATTGTCGAGTCGCAGTCGTTCAAATATTAGTCAATTTTAGTCAGTATTTTTTACGCATAAAGAAATAACTTTCTGAAATTGAATTTGACAATTTGCAAACTTGCTGCAGCAATCATGATTAAACCATCGATATTATATCAAGATTGAATTGTGTAAGGAGATCTCAT
Source organism: Gonioctena quinquepunctata (assembly GCA_018342105.1). Classification (NCBI taxonomy): domain Eukaryota; kingdom Metazoa; phylum Arthropoda; class Insecta; order Coleoptera; family Chrysomelidae; genus Gonioctena; species Gonioctena quinquepunctata. Next base: position 395,779 of record JAFIRS010000530.1, read on the forward strand.
AATTATTAGGTACACGGAGAAAAAATTAGCAGTTATCAGTGAAGAAAATATGTAAAAATAACTAAAATTTCGATTTTTGTTAAATATTTTAATTTCTCTCCAATTATATATATATATATATATATATATTTTAAAGTTCATTTGAAATGAAATAAGCCTTTTATCAATAGAAAGTTTCTTCACAAAACTCAATGACGAATCGCCAACTCTTGAATGCTCTAATTATAAAAAATATGTTTTCCAGAATAAACCGCACTTAATAACTTCCAAATTTGATTTGTTGAAAATATAAACAGGATGTTCATAAAATCAGATGTGGAATCATCTGCGACTGAAAGATAAACTTTAGTCACTATCTTCCATCGTCAAGATAACCTCTTGTGGGGTATTCATGTTGAAAAGGGAAACATTCTCAATTGAATATTGATAGAAAGATTTTTCTGTGAATTGAAAAATCCACGATTAAAATGAAGTTATTTTTTGTGAATGTCTAACAGAAAACAACTACTTCCCCGGCTAAAGCCACGCTGGACATTGAACTACATCTGATAGATATTCTGAGAAGGCGCTAACTCAAAAGAAAAAATCTAAAATTGAAAATTTGTATTTTCATTCAGATAGTTATTTGATTTTCTATTCCAGTCTTAATTAAGAACTCATAAAGATGAATGAGGCAGAGAAGAATGTTTTCCAAAAGAGAGTACTCACCAGAAATCATTCGTAACATTGACGCAGGAGAGACATCGCATTCACTAGGTCTTCAATACATTTTTGTCGACGAAAATCTATTTCACGCTTCCACGATCTTCAGGAAGACCGGAAGAAATGGGAAACACATTTTCAAGAAGCAATCTCACTTTGCAAAGATCATCAGCACCGTACCACCAATCAATAGATGAATGTTCTTATTTTTTTCGCCAAATGGCAACAAGTTTGCGAAAGAAATCTGGAGAATTATTTTCTTCTTTATCGAACTCTCGTGTGGTATTCTGTAGATTATTTTTTCCTCGCAAAATGATATAATGGACTAAACCGGTTTTGATTCCTTTCTCACTTTTCATGCGAATTGATGACAGACGTCAAATTAAAAATATAGACGTCAAAAAATAATCATGTATAATATAACAAGTGCCGATAAAATTGCCGATTATTCTTCGACTTCCCTTGACGAGTTATAAAATTTTATGATAACGAGTAATTTTGAAGGAGAAGAATATTCAGGACAATTTTATCGACACGAATTGTATTTTGTATGAGAATTTCACAATTTTTGCTTTTTTTCCGTACTAATAATTGGAACTAGAATTATTTATTTCATCTCATTTAGATACATAGAAAATTTACAATTAATTACAATTGAAATTTTGAACATTGAATGAACAGTTCTGATACTATTTTCGAATTTGTAGCAGTTCCCCATCTATTGGATTCCATTTCTTGTTGGAATCACCGACTAATATTTCGAAAGCGAAACGATATTCAAACGTTAGTTATGTGTCAGAATTTCAGTTACCATGGATATCGAGCTCGTGCTATTATCGTATATTAATTCGCTGCAGGAGAGAATAATCAACAAAGCTTCAATGGATATGTGAAATTCTCAAGGAAATATTCCATCATTTTATGAATCAGATATAAATAAGGTGTGATAATATTGTCAAAAAAATCTTGTTTTTGTTTAAGAATTCTCTGGAGGGTATTTCTCATAAAATTTGTGTGTATCCCGCATTTTTTTATATTCTCAATATTGTTTTGTTGAATCATGAGGCCAGTCAACGATAAGGGGATATTTTTATGAAATTAATGTTTTATATGAAAACGGAGAGATATTTAAACAAAGGAGTCAATTTTATTCAATTGATTTAAATAATAAACTATAACTCTTTGGTGAAACAGAAAATATACTGTTTTTTCTTCAACCCGATCTTCAACCATTACGTATGATAAAATCCCGATGTTATTAGACTCAAAATAAAATATAGAAAATTATTCAACCTGTTATTCTGAAAACAGGTACAGAAGAATGCGACAACCGTGTTTGCACTGTATGAAACTGCAGGTGATATAAGACTCTCAAGACAATTATTAATTTATTTCAATTTTCCTTATCAGATATTCGAAAAAACGTAAAACATTAATAGCAAAGGCCGTTCCAGATCTGAAATCAACTCTGCGTGAATGATTTACGGTAGTTCGGCTTCCTGAACGTACTTAATCACTTCCCACTAAATTATTAGGCGAGAGGTGCACCACAAAATAAGCGCCATGAGTTATGATCAATATCTCAATAAATTAAATACATAAATTTCAGTGCATGGACCAATAATAATAGCTGTCGTATTTAAGTAAAAACTACTTTGTTGGCTTGAAGCTTTTTCGCCATTGCAAAAATGATACATCATTTTCTTGAATCGACTACATTTCAATGATATATAGTCAAAAGATTGGTGTATATGATATGTATACAGGGCTTTTCACGTAGAGCGTTAATTAGACGTTTCTGGCAAACCAGACAACGGATCAACCTGAAAATTTCACAGTATGCATAAATTAACATTTTAGACGATGCGGCGTTGCCGCTTCTACTATAAAGTAGCGGCTACTCTGATTTTTCAAATGGAACACCCTGTATATAATATCATATTATGATTTTTTATCACTTTGTCAACAACTTCATGTACTATTTCCCTTTACCTATCTGTTACCGTTTAGAAGATATAAATTAATTTCGATCTTTTTTTTACCAAACATTTACTTTTATAAACGCTGATAATCTTGAACTCTCTGGTACTAAGACGATCAAATTCGAAATGCAGTGGAGTGATACCATGAGGATCTTCACTTCGAGTCATATTTTTATTTGCCTCATACAGGGTCTTTCAAAAATGCAGATACTTGGTTCACATGAAAAAGTTAGTGGAAGTCAATTTTTTCAAATAGGACACCCTGTATATTTCCACATTTTTGAGCTCTACATCTAATTTTAGATTGACTTTGTCAGATAATCCTATTTTCGAACCGTTTTCGAGATAAACTGTTTCAAACAGAAAATGACGTGGTTTCCTTGTATTCATCACTTATTTTTGAAATTTAACATCTATTTTATACCACGTAATATTTATTTTCGATTTAGTTTTTCAACAGTCTCAAATCAGTCAATTCGAAATTGATATGTACCTTAGAAAAAGTAACAATTTGTATGCATTGAGGTATTGAGTGTCTCTACCGTACAACATTGCAAATTAATATTTTTTAATAGTGTGCTTTGGAAAAATGAATGATCCAATAGGCTTTTTCATTTAGATGACAAATGACTAACTTTGTTTACCTGTCAGACCCAACGGCATTGACGGCGAACTTTTTTTTTTAAAGGAAATAAAATATTTCCGAGTTTTTCTATGGATAGTTGACTTAAATTTACATGGAGAAGAAAACTCACCATTAGAAAATATTCGTGTACATTATTTTATCTACGAATGAAAGGTTTTTGGCGGTATGAAATGGGTAATAAGTACTTAACCTACAAAGAAAGATACGAATGCCAATGTATGTAGGTGCATTTGTCATGAAGTTGACATAATGTGAAAATACCGCTAATTTTGAACTAAGCCAATCTCAAATTGTTATTTCAAAACTAACCAATGGCTATTCACTTTCCCAATAGCCAATCAGTCTTACGGTCTCAAAACGAGCGCATCCGCCTCAAAAAATCATCTAAATGAAAAGGCCTATTTTGAAACGTCAAACTTTCGTTGGTGGTTTTGACTGATTGTGATACCAATTATAATAGAAAGATGTCAAGATTAGGTTACAGTGATGAAGATTTCTTGAATTTATTAATAATTTATGGTGAGTGCAATAGAATTGCAAGTAGAACATGCCGAGTATTTCATGAAAGATATCCACAACTTCCAAAGCCGAATAATAATGTGATAAATCGACTACTAAAAAACTGTAGGTTGAATGGAACCTTTCGTCCAAAAATCATTCGTAGAAAGCCTGAAGTGGATGATGATGACAATGGCATAACAGTTATGGGATTTTTTCATGCATTTCCAAATGCTTCTCTACACGAGGCTGGAAGGGAGATAGGTATACCCTACGTGACACTTTATCGCATTCTTATTAAGAACAAATGGCATCCCTATAAATTCTACTGTGTCCAACATCTGAAAGAGACTGATTTGCCTCGTAGAGTGGAATTCTTTGAATGGTTACTTGTCAAGACTCAAGAGGATGAACATTTCCTTGACAATATCATATGGACAGATGAGGCCAAGTTTACAAAAAATTGAGTTTTCAATAGACACAACAGTCATTATTGGGCGCCAGAAAATCCCCATCTGGCGCCGCCAAAGGGGTTTTCAAGAAAGATAGCAATTTAATGTATTTTGTGCCATAAAGAATGGGTCAATTTTTTATATCGAGTTTTATGGTGATAATTTGAATGCAACAAAATATGAAGATTTACTGAGAAATGGAATTCAAATGATTTTAAATAATAGGCCAGGAAGAGAACGTGTATGGTACCAAATGGATGGTGCTCCACCCCATAATTCTCGTTCAGTAAGCGAAGCTTCAACTGAAATCTTCGAAGACAGATGGATCGGTAATAATGGACCTTTTCCTTCGACCCCTAGAACACCAGTGGAACCATTAGATCATTTTGTGTGGAGTTTCATTAAAAATATGGTTTACTCCAACCCAGTAACAACAATGGAAGATATGGATCGTTGGCCTCCTAGAACACCAGATGGCAATCCATTAGATCATTTTTGTGGGGTTTCTTAAAAAGGTTTAACCCAAAAAATGGAAGATATGAAATCGAGAGTTAGAACTGCTTTCAATAGTTTAACTCCAGACTCAATCAGAAGCGCTACACATGAAAATCTTTTGAAGAGATTACATGTTTGTTTAAATAGAGGTGGAGATGTGTTCGAACATATTCTGAAATACACTGACAATTGAATTAACTTACTAATTCATGAAATTATTTTCAGTTCGTGTGTCAGCGTTAATAAAACTATTGTTTGAAGAGAAGTTTCATTTGATGGTTGAAGAGTGTTTTAATAATTATTTATTCATTGTATTATCTGTGACTGATAAAGGAACATCGAATGGAATTTGTTAAATTTCAAAAATAAGTGATGAATACAAGGAAACCACGTCAGTTTCTGTTTGAAACAGTTTATCTCGAAAACGGTTCGAAATCGAAATAGGATTATCTGAACAAAGTCAATCTAAAATTGGATGTAGAGCTCAAAAATGTGGAAATATACAGGGTGTTCCATTTGAAAAAAATGACTTCCACTAATTTTTTCATGTGAACAAAGTATCTGCATTTTTAAAGACCCTGTATGAGGCAAATAAAAATATGACTCGAAGTGAAGATCCTCATGGTATCACTCCACTCCATTTCGAATTTGATCATCTTAGTACCAGAGAGTTCAAGATTATCAGCGTTTATAAAAGTACTTACATGTTTGGTAAAAAAAAATCGAAATTAATTTATATCTTCTACACGATAACAGATAGGTATAGGGAAATAGTTCATGAAGTTGTTGACAAAATGATAAGAAATCAGAATATGATATTATATACAGGGTGTTCCATTTGAAAAATCAAAGTAGCCGCTACTTTATAGTAGAAGTGGCAACGCCGCATCGTCTTGAATATTTTAGGCGTGTAGATCATATTAATTTATGCATACTGTGAAATTTTCAGGTTGATCCGTTGTCTGGTTTGCCAGAAACGTCTAATTAACGCTAATCGTGAAAAGCCCTGTATACATACTTCATCTATGAAATTAGTTTCTGCAGTGTTTGATGAAAAAAGTTGAGGAAGTACACTTAATTTTATGAATTTTTTCCATACAAATTTAATATTTTGAAGGGGCCCACTTGTTTTATATAAGTAAAATTCAACATTATCACAGAAAAGTTTGTATCGCAAATAAAATCCGAACTAGATGTGAATGCGAAACCATCACTTGCATACATCATTACGTTTCTTGACATTTGTTTTTTCATACGCTATGTTCATCTTCAGAGCGTTTACGAATAAACATGTAGGTTAAGATACACAATATGCAGTAAACATTCATTATCTTCTTGTAACATTCTACTGTTTGTTTGTTTGTGGTAGAAATGACTGAATTTTTACCATCAGTCGACTATTCTGAAGGCAATTTTACCTATTTATGCCTTCGACTTATTAGGCAAATTGGCTTGTTTGCCCAATTTTCGACTTCTGAATTGCATCCATTTTCTTCCCCATATTGGTAAATTTAAGGTAATTATAACGTAAGAATTACCTTCGCCAATTTGGGCGCTGACCAATTTGAAGGTCGAAATGACGTAAATTTTACTTAAAATGTTTGTTGGGATGAACAATTGAGACTCGGATTAAATAAATGCTCTAATGGAAAGATGTAGAATCAGCTTTGCTTTGAAACTGAGCGAAATGCAGAAACTGGGAATAAAATGAAGATTATGATGTTCTAATTAGTGCTAAATAAAATTTCATTCCGGCCTATTGGTCAAGTGATCAAAATGCCGCCTTTCTATTTGAACGTGTCACCGACATTATTACTATCATTTCCAAGATATGCCTCCTGCCTAAAACGCTTGAATAATCAGAAAAAATAAAAACATAATAACGGCAAGGACGTTAGCCGCCGCGCCGATATCACTTTCACTTGTTTCTAAGCCGCGATTTAATAAACAAACGATATAAAAACCGGGCCATTCTGATTAGATTTTTTTCAGTTCCCGTATCTCGGCCTCAATAACGAAAAATGGTGCGATCAAAGGGTGCTTTGGATGTTTTGTTGTCATGTTAATACGATTCCGATAATTTGTTATCTCCTTGCTTATGTGTAATTTGATGTGTTTCGAAGAAGATATAATTTTGACGTTTAAATTGAAGTGCACAATTAATGAATACCTATAGGTAAAAGACTTTTCTTACGTGTTTTTGCCTCCTGAACACGCATCCGGAAAAAATGCGGCGGTCTCATACCGTTTCCGAGTTACACTTTTTACTTTTTTATAACTTTATTTTAAAGCACCGTTTTCTCGCACAAAATACACTCAAAATGCCTCCTTTTTACCAGCTTACAAGCATAAACAATAAACCCGAAATCACTTATTTCCGGCAAAACTTCTCACAAAATATTGCCGTTTTATAGAAACAATCATCCTTCTTAAACAGTTACAAATAAACAAACTTCATACATCTGACAGATTAAATTAGTAACTTTCACTTTTCTGCATGTTGGTAATAACAATTCAATCACCGCCAACTTTTTTAATTCAAATATGACCAATAGTTTACCCTATTCATATTTGCTATTAATACTTACTTCCTCGTGTATGGCATATATTTTTATTTTAACGTATTTTTAAAATATGTGAATATCTAAATAAAATTAGTTATCTCCGCCTCTGCTGCTCGAAGGATTGTGCCTCAAGACGGCAAAATTGTTTTTTATGCTTCTGCCATTGATAATGGATGAACTATACCACCTGTTTTTTTTGTAGAAAAATTGAAAAATAAAGAATACATTTTTTTGTTAATATTTTTGTATTTTCAGCCTGTTTCAAGAAATAAAATGATTAATAGTTGTTGCCCCTCATAGATGCAGTTTCATGTTTTCGGAGATGCCCCTGAAAGAGTTAAACAAATCCTTCTAATAGGAATAATTTTTTTCTAATATTTTTATATTTTCAGCTTTTCAGAGTTAAACAATGCCTTCCAATAATAACACAATAAAAGATGAATTCTCATATCCAAATCATATCGAAAATGCTGGTTATTGATTGTAAACGAATGTATCGAAAAAACAATAAAATAATGCTTATCTTTAGCGTTGAAATTTAAATGAGAACTATTTGAGTGACGTCAATGTTGTTGAAATTTTTAGCATACTTTTTGAAAATCCGCGTAAGGTTCTTCCGCAGAAATGTCGCTGCCACTTTTTAATATGCGTTTATACATTCCGAATGCCTAATTAAGCTCAATGAGTGTACAACTATTAGATTTGTCAATAATATATACAGCTAGCTTACACATTTATTTATAGATAACCTACCTACCTATCTAGTTAGCGGCCGCTTAGAAGAAAAAACGTAATAAACAAAGAATTAATATCCAGTTTTCAGTGCATAGCTGATGAGATTATCACGAGTATAGTGCGTGGACGCTTTTTCAAAACTATTTACATCTAGAGGGTGTGCTAGTTAGGTGACATATTGGAATCAAAAGTGAAAGGACAAATGCTACTGTTGAATAGTCATACCGCAAAACGATCATATTGAGCTGGTACAACTGATATCGAAGTTGGCGGTGGATAGAAAAATCGTGCTTAAGGTAGTTTTGTGTGAAAATAGCCGCCACAGATAGCAAACTAATGGACGGGTCATAACTAAGACCAAGACTTATATCTAAGAGTTCAACAATAACATGTCAATGAGAACGTTAACGGGATCGCTACTAGTACTAAGAACAAAGGAACTCTACAGAAATATATATAAATTTGGGGGTTGTGTATTATAATTCAATTTAAATTTTTTGACGTATTTACCTGCTTTGCCGTACTTCCGGTTTGACCGGAAATGACCCCCAACTTTCGATTTTTAAATGGGACATCCTATATATTTTTACTTATTTCGATCGAGAATGACATTCTAAATCCAACAACACCTCACTTGTCAATATTTGACAAATAAAGTAATTTTTATTTTTCAATCTAGAATGCCATGGATTGTGTAAATCGCTTCATTCTTGATCAAGTAACATGGGAAAAATACGACTTTGAGGCTTGTGACTTCACAGCCGTTTTAAAAATTATTTAAAAGTCGCAAATTAATCCATTAAGGTTCTAAATTTTCAAAATGACCTCCTTCTTGATCACGGCAAAGTTCAACTTTTTCAATTGTTGCGCGCACCACATTGATGGTGTTCCGCAGTGATGTTCTGGAATGCCACCCTTACTTCACGAGTAGCTGTTGCTGTGTTATACACCTGATTTTTAATTGTTCACCAGAGAAAAAAATCTAGCGGAGTAAGATCTGGTAATCTAGAATATGAAAAAGAAATAATACATTATGAAAAAATGTGACAACTTAATAATGTACCTCGCAGGCCACTTAATAGGTCCATAAGTGCCAATCCACTTTTCTGGGAAAGTGTTATTCAGATGTTCTCTTACAACTTGAGAATTGTAAGGTGGGGCTCCATCTTGTTGAAAATATATATCAACTTGATTAGCCAGTGGCAAATCTTCAATGAAATCATTAATTTGATTTCTAAGGAACTGTAGATATCTTACGACAGTAAGTTGTCCGTCGAAAATGATTAGCCCCAAAAGTTTTCCCCCGAAATACCCATCCAGCAATTGAAACCAAATTGCTCTTGAAAATTTCCCTTGCATCAGATGTAAATTTGTTTGAGACCAGTACCTTTTATTATTCCGATTGTACAGATCCAAGTTGGTGAATAAATAATTTTAAATGGAAAACGTACATCTTCTCTCTATTTAGTCAAAAACCAGTTGCAATAAGTTAATCTTCGATTGTGGTCGTTATCGAAAAGATGTTGGTGTAGTTGGTACTTGAATGATCGATAATTATATCTGTGAAGAATTCTCCAAACGGACGAATAACTTATACTCAGAAACAATTTGGCGAATTGACGCCGTACAATTCATTTCAACATAGGCCAACGTCTACTTCTTTTTCATCACTGACGATGAAGTTATTGGCATTTTCTTCTGGTTCATTTCGCATTTTCCTTTCCAGTTTTGGAAAATAATGCCGAGTGGGGTGGCAATGATTAGGAAAGCATAAATCCGAGCTGCATCAGTTGCATTCTTTTTTGCTTCTCCGTAAATTAGCAACATGTCAATTTTCTCGTTTCTAGTATAATTTTCCATATCAAATTATAAATTACGCAACAAATAAATTTTTAAAATGACAGCATATTCATTAGCCTATTTGTTTAGGTAGTCCTAGCAACAGCTTCAATTGTTTGTCACGGATAACTAGAATAACAGGACTTAGTGCATAAGTATACCGAATACGTATTATTTGTTATTAGGTATGATCGCTTCTTGCAATTATTCAGAAAAATAGTGAAAATAAAGTAAAAGTGTGTGGTATCAAATTATTCGTAAAAAAATTATCTTTCACAAAAAGCCGACGAGCCACGCCCTTTCCATTTGAAAAAATCAAGTCAACTGGAAAAATTCATATTTGCGACTTTTAAATAATTCTTAAAATGACTGTGAAGTCATAAGCCTCGAAGTCGTATTTTTCCCATGTTACTTGATCAAGAATAAAGCGATTTATACGATCCATGGCATTCTAGATCGAAAAATAAAAATTGGAATAAAAATGACTTTGTTTCTCAAATATTGACAAGTGAGGTGTTGATGGATTTAGAATGTCATTCTCGATCGAAATAAGTAAAAATATATAGGATGTCCCATTTAAAAATCGAAAGTTGGGGTCATTTCCGGTCAAACCGAAAGTACTGCAAAGCAAGTAAATATGTCAAAAAATGTGAATTGAACTATAACACACAACCCCCAAATTTAGTTTTTCTATCTTCAATAATAAAAAAGTTATAGGGATGAGCCACCTTAGAGAATCTCCCGGTATATACCGGGTGACACAGGATATCGGGCCACCCCTGTAACTTCTGCATTCGTGAACAGATTTTTGTGAAATTCGGTACAGTTATATAAGCAACCATTTCGGATTTGATCACATTACAATCCAAAATGGCGGACTTCCGGTTTTTCTGCAAATGCCAGCAACTTTGTTTTTTCAAATAGAACACCCTGTATATTTTTATATATTCAAGTTCAACAGGTCAAAACAAGTCCAAACCTTAGGTCAAATGTAATTTTTTTGGAACAATTGAAATTAAAATGATTTTTTTATTTTACCTCGTGGATAAATGAGATTTGGTCAAGGCTATCCACAATGAGTCGCACATAACAGAAAAACATATTTTTTTCTGAAAAATTAGTTTTTGTGTCATTTATTGATGAATTAATTCAGTCACATCACATTTTGATCAAAAATTATTTTTTTTCAAATGAAACCCCTATGGGCCACCTACCTGTCTCTCTAGAACATTCATTAAGGAAAAAAATTACATATAATTTTTTTTATTTCGGTGTAGTAACAAATTGTATACATTCAAAAATCTACAACTAGTTCATGAGTTTCCTTGCAGTTCGAATAATTTTTCAACTTAGTAAGCTGTGGAAAACAACATTTCTGAATCTTGTCAACGAATTGTGTTTCGCTGTCATCTTTCATCTCAACTCTCGAAAATTAGTAAACTTCCGGGAATTAGTTTAGTAGAAATGTAAAATCAAAATTATAGGTTCACAAGAAGTCAACAGGTTGATATTTTATTAATTTACGGAGAATGTCTTGAAAACATTGTCGCCGCTTGTCAGTTATACGCTGAACGATACCCACACAGAAGACACCCACAAAGAACCTTTTTCAAAAATGTGGAGAGAAGATTCCCAAAAGAACCCAACAATGGAGAAGATGATCGTAAGTGAGGAGGCAGAAATGAAGTTTTGCTTATGTTGATTTTGATCCAACCGCTTCGAGGGGAATTGGAATACCAATGCAATGTCAGTCGAGAAAACGCTAGTAGAATTTAAAAAAAACACCATTATCGTGCTTATAAGTATAACTTACACAATTAGTTGACAAGATTCAGAAATGTTGTTTTCCACAGCTTACTAAGTTGAAAAATTATTCGAACTGCCAGAAAACTCATGCACTAGTTGTATATTTTTGAATTTATACAATTTGTTACTGCACCGAAATACAAAAATGATATGTAATTTTTTTCCTTAATGAATGTTCTAGAGAGACAGGTAGGTGGCCCATAGGGGTTTCATTTGAAAAAAAATGAATTTTTGATCAAAATGTGATGTGACTGAATTGATTAACCAGTAAGTGACACAAAAAATGATTTTTCAGAAAAAATCAAGTTTTTCTGTTATTTGCGACTCATTGTGAATAGCTTCGACCAAATCTCATTTATCCACGAGGTAAAATAAAAAAAAACATTTTACTTTCGATTGTTTAAAAAGAAATACATTTGACATAAGGTTTGGACTTGTTTTGACCCGTTAAACTTGAATATGTAAAAATCTACAGGGTGTTCCATTTGAAAAAACAAAGTTACTGCCATTTCCAGAAAAACCGGAAGTCCGCCATATTAGATTGTAATGTGATCAAATCCGAAATGGTTGCTTATATAACTGTACCAAATTTCTGAAAAATCCATTCACGAATGCAGAAGTTACAGGGGTGGCCCGATATCCTGTGTCACCCGGTATATATATATATATATATATATATATATATATATATATATATATATATATGTTCATCAAATGAAATGGCCTGATGTTTGGGTATTTCCAGAAATTCAATCGTCTTTCTACGGCAGCTGTTTTCGAAAACCGGCGTCAATTTTAGTCGTAGAAAAAGTATAGTGTACAACGAGCATGAAATGCCCATTTCTCAATGACTATCATTCCATGCCTGTTGTACAATCTATGTAGTTGAAGCATTGTTGCCACAGTCGCCTTGAATTCCAGCCAATAAATCAATATTCGCAAACTCCCAAAGCTACAGTTATTTCGAGTCAGTTATCGGAATTTAATTACAAATTACTCAGATAACCTCGATCTGTTCAATGGAAAACCATCTGTTATACATGGTAAAAGCCTGACAATTCATTGAAACTGCGCGTGATCAATCCACAATGGAAGATTTGTTATAACAAGGAATGCTTTTTGGGATTTCTAATTTATTGACATGAGGAATAAAAACGTAATTTTAAGTTAACTCTGTGAGTGTATTTCAGTAAAAACGCATCTTTTATTTTAAATAAATTCTAATGATGATTCAATATAATTTTTCTGACGGTAGAGAAACAAATAACCGAAAATTCTAATCCTGTACCGCAAGAACCTTCAAATATTAATTTTGGGACGAAACGGATTATAACGACCAGATTGGAACCGCCATCTTGAATTTTCTTCGTATACAAATGTCAAATTGTATTGACACAGAAACCATGTGTGGTTTGCCAAATTTCGAGTTAATCGAAGATATAGAAGTTGGTAAAAATCGACTTGAAGGATTCGGTTGCATTGAATTAAGATGCCTACATTGAATGCTACAAATAAAGCTTGGTATGAAATGAATCCCAAGAAGATAACAACATCAATAATAAAAGTGAACACTTAATATTTTCGAATAATAAATCGATATTATTGTTATTAATGAAACATCAACAACGTTGTGTATTGAAGGGCATTTAGTTTAATCTGAATGATTTGTAAATATCGTCACAAACAAAACTATTATGAATTCTTTTCAAGAAATTATTTTACTGTACGAAGGATGCATAAACATTTATGAGCGTTGAATTTTGATAAAATACTTAACAATCATCTCAAATATGAAAAAAAATAAGCCATCTTCATGCATGCTATTTAAGCTTTCGGTTTTTAATGTGTTTTATATCTAGGTGCTGTTTTGTATATTCGTACTAAGGTTACTTCCAGCTTCATGTCATACAAATGTTATCATTTTTTTGTGGCTTATTTTGTTGTATTTTATATTATTGATATTTATTCTTTTATATTAGTTACTTTTGAATTGGACACAGTGGTTCTCTCCACTTCATGTTACTCCCTCACAACACTTTGTCAATAGGAATAATAATTCTTAGACAATAAATCACAGGTTTGATTAATGAAATCGTAAAAAAGGTTCAGGAGATAATTTGGAGGAGGCTGTAGTCAGGTGAAGGGTTGATCCTCAGGACGACTACGAATGCATGGTTTAAGAATGAAAACGTAAATTATAAATGGTACTCACTAACGTGAGATTAAATTGGTATCAATTCGATTGAAATACATACATGAACTAGATGACAATGACATTTGAATAACAAAATGAAAAATGTCATTGTCATGTAGTTCAATCGAATTGATACCAGTTTCAATTGAATCTCACGTTAGTAAGTTGCCATTTATAATTTAAGTTTTTATTCGGAGTCGCCATGAGAAAGGCAATAAACTTTGCCGAAGGCACGGCGTATTCCAAAGAGTATTTCAAATCAACCCTTCACCTGACTAATGTACAAAAAGAATCTAAGCATCTAGGTATTCAATTTATTAGCCATGAAAACAAATGAACCTCGTTACCAAACTGGTAGATAAAGTAAGAGCTAGAAGATGAAGTCAACACACTTTGAAGCACTTAACGAATCACAATTAGCAAAAACCAGTTGTAAAAACACGAACAGTGTTTTATTAAAATAATATTGATGACCATTGTGATCTGGTGATCCAGGTAGAGAGTGTTGCCAAGTAGTGTTTTCAAGATTCTAGCAGGCGCCTCTGGTTGGGAATAAGAAAGCTGTCAACGAACGAACAACACAATAAGCCATCCGAATCAGATCTAGTATCCAACGTAGAAATACTACCCCCACTTGGAATGTCAGACCACTGCAATTCCAGCTTCAACTATGATACACGGTTTACCTAATATCAACGATAACCTGTCCCAAGTGGACTGGAGACAGAAATTGAGTCACCCCACGATGGACATAAACTGGAAAGAATTTTATGACAGAACGAACAGTTTGATGGAGAAACAGAGTGTTCCACGTTCCACCAATGGAACGCACTCCCCAGAGAAATTGTCATGGCACCATCAACGAATCATTTTAAAAACCTTCTTCACTCTTCCATTAACTGATATAGCTCTTATTTCAGTGTTTCTCAATATCTGCTGTATACTTTGAAATTATTCACCTATTATGTATTTTTAGGTATATATCATGTTTATTTCTGCCCTAATAGGAGTAATCCTCTACTCTTAACCGTATGTAATAGTAATAGTAAGTAATTTGAACATTCTTGTCTTTGTCTATTGCTGAAGTGCGTTCTTACAACTAAACACCGAACTGTTCCGAGCATTCAACCATATCTGCGTTTTCTTAAGCAATATTAACAGCTTTACTTTTGGCCGTGTAGCACCGGAGTTATACCGGAACACGAAACCCAGACACCAATCGGTTCTTTTTGAGGCCCCGGAGCAACACCACAGCACAGAGTAGTCACACAGAGAAGGCTAAACAAGACAAACGAAATTAGAGAGAGATGGATAGGACTCCAAGTTGAATGCCCGAAAAGAACTGTCAGAATGATGCGCTTCTTGACCTTTATGAAGGTTATTTTAAATATACAACTGAAGAGGTTACGGCGAGACCTCCATTTTGAATGATGACGTGTTTATGCTAGAATTCCAACTTCAAAAATCTAAACTAAATAAGAAATTCGAGAAATAAACGATATTATTCTACATAACACAACTTGAAACTCAAGCATTCAACACTACAAAGATTTCGAAAGCGAATCTTCAATCAATTATTCATAATTTTTTCCTACCTTACCACTTACGTTGGCAGTAATGTCCTAATTCCATATGAAACATAATTTAGAACTGGCAATTGTGCCTATCTCGAGTTAACGGTCCGAGGTCAATGAAGCGGCAAACCAAACATCAAAGGAAATAGGCGGAGCTTTATCTGTGTGTATAATCTGTTACCACACCCTTCCCCTGATCCCTCTCTCTCTCTCTTGCACCTATCAATAACTTGTTGCAACAAGCCCTTTTTGGTTATGTTCAATGTTAATGTTTGAGTAGCATTCATTGATTACAAGAACTAAGTTGGCCGTCTTGAAGCTGATTGCTTCGTTCTTCATTGATTTATTTCATAAACTGGTTATTGGAAGAACTGTTCTTAATGCAATTGCAGTTGGGAACTGCCGCAAAGAAAGTGCCACCTATTATCTGTATTCTAAAACACCAAGATGGTGACCATTGTTTTATTACTATAAGTGTAGTGTATTCATTTTTGATGTTTTTATTGTTATAACATCGATTTTATTGGAACGAAGTTCCTTATCGCGCGTTGCGAAAGGGGGCTAGACGGAATAAATTAAGACCAAAAGTTGTAACGACACTTTCTGCTGTAGTTGTAAGCCGTGCGGCGTGCGCGTGTTTCTCTGTCTGTCTCTCTCTCTCTCTCTCTCATAGAAAGCAAGCCAGTTATTTTCGTTTCGTCTTTCTATTTCGCATTGAACAGTGTGGTGTCGCGACGATGATTTTTTGTTGAGTGTATACAGGTTTTGTACATAATAAATAATAATAAAAATAATAACAATAATGAATCCTGACAGTGTTTCTGCACAAGTTCCGGATATTGTGATGGAGTTAGGTAAGTAGAGATTTTATACAGACAATAATAAATGCTTATGTATTTTAGCAAGTACGCATTATAACCTCTCTTTACTATTAAACTAAGCCTACTGATTAAGTTTATATTACAATTTAAAAATTTAAAAGCAAATTATATTTTAATATTACAATATAATGCGTATGTACTAAAATTGAGCCTACTGATTAAGTTTATATTACATTATATTTGTTAATAATAAAAAAAAAATTATTATAACTTAAATAAAATTTTATTACAATTCCTCCACTAATTAATCGAAAGGAACTTCGTTCCATCCGGGTGTCCCTTGACACCTCTCAACTTTATTTTTAACAAATACAGTTTGTGTTCTTACAACTGATTTTTTAATAACTGTGATTCGGTAAGTGCTTCAATGTGTGTTGACTTCATCTACTAGTTCCGATATAACGAAGTTGTTTTCATCACTATGAATATTTTGAAAACACAGTATTTTGGAAGCTAGCAGTTTGCGGATTTTTTTTACAATATTCATTAGGGATCTGAATTGAAGTAACAAGATAACCAATGCAAAATTTTCAAAACTCGACACTTCTCTTCCTGAAAAACAATTCGATACGGTTAACTGTTGTTTTTGTCTAAAGCTTGACCTCTACGGCCAATTTTTGACCGTTACTCTAGAAAATATCGATAACAAAGAAAATAAGGCCGTGTTATCACAAAGTTGAAAGATATGTGCTATCAGAGGTCACTTCCTCAATGTGAAAAATGGGTGTGATAAACTATTATTACGCACAAAGGAATCAATTAGATTTATCAAAAATGTCGTTTATAGTACAGAAAATTATAACACATACGTGGTGTTTTCAAAGACGATGAAATTCTTTAACAGGAGGTAGATTTCTCCCAACAGGTGATTTTACAAAAAATCACCTTATACCGGATGTCAACGAATCTATTAGACAAGTCATAACTTCTAGAATAGCATAAAATTAAATGTACTTTCGGTCCTAAAAACCATTGACAACTCAGTACAAGCAGAAGATATAAATGAGGTTAAGTTAAGCAAAACTAAAAATGAACAAAGACCATTGGTTCTTGTGACAATAAATGATCTAAACATAAAAAACGGCATTTTGAAAAGGAAAATAGCCGCCGGCCAACTTTCTGGCCAAAAATGTAAAGTAAATGGAGTTGATAAAATATATGTTAATGAGCAACTTACCTTTTTAACTTTGAACATTTTACATGAGGCTAATAACCTTAAAAAAGTTGGCTACAAATTTGTTTGGAGTAGAAATGGTATAGTTTATGCCCGTATCAAGGAAGGTGGGTAGTATATATCACTGTCGAGAGTTATTGCTAGCAACAAAGTAACTCCTATCTTTTTGTTTAAAAACTAGTAATTTAACACTGTAAAAATGGCTTTCAACACTCTTTTCGACGATCTCCCAGAATATAAAGCAAAAACTTATGACTCAATTGAAGAAACTAACTTATTCAATAACCCTGAAAATGATCTCAACGTTATTCACCTCAATGTTCGAAGCATTTGCTGTAATTTTGGGAACTTGACCTCATATCTGTCTTCACTTAATAAAGAGTTCGATATTATCGCACTCTCAGAAACTAATAATGTGGTATACAAATTGAACAACCTGAAGCTTCCAGGATATACATTGTGTTATAATAAAAGTGTATTAAATACGTGTGATGGATTTATCTTTTATATCAAAAGTAACCTGCTTATCAATTCAGAGGTTGTTTCAATTAATAGTGCAAAAGTTTTAAGAATGTTCTTAATTAAAAATGATATAAAAATAGACATTAGTGGTATATACAGATGTCATAGTATAAGCCAAGAATTGTTTACTGATAGTATAAATGTATATTTACACAATTTGGTTTCATCAAATGAGATAGAAATTTTTTGCGGTGATACAAATATTGATCTCATGAAACAGTCTTTTGTTACTAATAATTATTTAAGTTCATTAATCTCAAATGGATATGTTACTAAAATAAATAGTGCTACCAGGGAAGTTGGTGGTAGTCGCTCCTGTATTGATCACTTTTTGTTAAATCTAATTTTAAATCTGAGGGTATAATTTTAAGGGGTGGATACTCCGATCATCATTCCATTCTTCTGAATATAACATTAAACAAAAACAAAACTTGTAATTCCAAAAAATTTACAAAAAAACTAGATGAACAAAAATTAGCAATTCGTCTCAGCCTGGAAAAATGGACAGATGTGATCGGAGAATCAGATCCGAATGTTTGTGCTAATAGCTTTATAAATAATGTATCTGAAATAATGACTGTTCAAAAAATATAAAATGCAAAAATAGAATTATAAAACCTGGATAACAAAAGGATTACTGGCATCTATTAAAGAACGTGACAAGCTAAAAAAATTATCAGCAGTCTATCCTCTTGATGTATCAAAAAAAATGTATAATGATTACAGGAAGATATTAACCAAACTTTTAAACTCTGCCAAAGCCAACTATTTTAAAAACCTTTTTACAATACATAAAAATTATCCTCGCCAAACTTGGAAAACTATAAAGCATGCTACTAATGAAATTGAAGGCAAACAAAGTATTACTAGGATTATTGGTGAAGATAATAAAGATTACTTACACGAAAAAGATATCGCCCAAGAATTTAACAAATATTTTAGCTCTGTTGGAAAGAAATTAGCGTCAAAGATAAAAACCCCAAAAAATGTTACACCTAATTTAAATAAGGTAGACCAAAAACTTATTTTAGACAATATTAATGAAAATGAATTGATCATTATTATAGGTTCACTCAAAAATAATAACTCTTGCGCCCTGGATAACATTTCAAATATGATAATAAAACAATATCATAAATACCTTATTCAGCCTTTACTTTACTTAATAAATTTAATTTTTTCTACAGGGATCGTTCCTAACTCACTTAAGAATACAATAATAGTACCGCTACATAAGAATGGACCTAAGGATAGGTTACAAAATTACAGACCAATCGCTCTGACCAGTAGTGTCAGTAAAGTTGTTGAGAAATGCATTAAACTTCGTCTAACTAACTACATAAATAAAAATTAACTTCTTTCATGTAATCAATTTGGTTTTGGAGAGTCATGTAGTACTGAGGATGCCCTCATAAAGGTTAGCAGTCAGATAGTCTCCAGCTTTAATTCAAACAAAAAGTGCATGACCATTTTTCTCGACCTGGCGAAGGCTTTCGACACTGTGCCACACCACATTCTACTGGAACGGATGGATAATTGGGGCATCTCTGAATTGCCAAATAAACTAATCGCATCTTACCTAGATGGACGTGAGCAACAAGTTAAAATT
This sequence comes from Gonioctena quinquepunctata, assembly GCA_018342105.1. Classification (NCBI taxonomy): domain Eukaryota; kingdom Metazoa; phylum Arthropoda; class Insecta; order Coleoptera; family Chrysomelidae; genus Gonioctena; species Gonioctena quinquepunctata. Next base: position 415,452 of record JAFIRS010000530.1, read on the forward strand.
GGAGATGCTCTGAGTCCACCGTGTCTGGTGGAATGTGGTGTGCCACAGGGTACTGTCCTTATTTTGAAGAAAATCGTTGAAGGCACTAAAAACTGTTTTTATAGAAAAAAATACAAATTATTACACTAAATGTCCGTTTTTTCGATTGTTCCAGGCACACAATAGAAAAAACAACATTTTCAGAAATATTGAAGGAAATCGTTAAAAAAGAATTATAAGAGATACTCACGAAAATGAGAAATAACATATAAAACCCTGTAGTTCAAAAGTTAAGACCTTTAGGACATATGTTCATATGAAGTTTTTTGCTCAAAATCGACCCAAGGATAACCTCAAATATTAGCATGTTATTATGAAACACCCTGTATACAAAACCGTGATCGGATTACAAAATATTAATCGATTCATCATGACGATACCAGAACATAAAGAGATCTTCGTATTCCTAGGAATCGTTTATCGTTTTGCCAAAGATCTCACCAAAAAGTTGGAATAAGGCAGTATAATAAGTATATCACCTATTGAATATATTTCGTTCACTAAATAAGATCATTTCAGGAAAAAAATTAAATTGATGATGTTAACCAAAAGTCCTCAGAGCTTTGAACAGTTTCATTGATTATCTTCTCTTCCAAATCGTATAAACCGGTATTTAACTCACTTTTCATTACAATCATTTTACTGAGAATTTTATTACCTAGGTTTCTACAAAAGAAAAGGGAAACATTCTCAATTGAGTATTTAATAGAAATATTTTTCTGTGAATTGAAACACCCATGATAAAAATGAAGTTATTTTTTGTGAATAAAACAACTACTTCCCCGGCTAAAGCCACGCTGGACATTGAACTACATCTGATAGATATTCTGAAAAGGCCCTAACTCAAAAGAAATAATCTGAAATTGAAAATTTGCATATTCATTTAGATAGTTATTTGATTTTCTATTGTCCAAATAAATATATGTCCGGAAACGCTTCGTTTCCAAGATACAGAGGGTGTTGAATTTTCATTTTTATTTTCTTTTTTTTTTTAAATAACTTTCGAAATACTGACCTTAATTAAGAGTAAATTGGTATTGAGAGGTTTTTTGAGGTGTCGAATTCGAACCTGATGTTATTAATGCTCTTACTCGTGGGGGGCGCCACCTACACGTCTTTTTCTTTTTTGAAGATTCATGACTTTTTTTAAAGTACTTCTAGCACATTTTGCAGTAAAAAAATCAATTCCTCTATCATATCTACGTAAAAAAGCTACCCTTGTTACAAGTCGCTACAAGCATCCGTTTTCTAGATATTTGGACATCAAGTCGATTATTTGATAATGGATGCGCGTTGAAGTTATTACCATTATTTTGCATTTTTCACAAGAATGCTTAGGAAATGAATTTGGTTTTGGTTTTTTTATAGGGGGCGCCACCTGTTCTATTCATTTTTACTCGTTTGAAATAGTTTTTTTTGTATCAAGGGTGCAAAATCTGTATTTGTTTTAATAAAATTTGCAAGAAATATCAACATTTTATTTCAAGAAATTTTGAATATGTGGAATAAAATAAAATAAAGGAAACTAAAGTATATTCAAATAAATTGTTCAAAGGTGGACACTTTGAACAGCGAAGATACAGGCATTCAGTCTTCTAGTCATTGAATCTCGTACCCGCTCAAAAATTATTGGTGTGTTTCTTATTGTTTCACAGGCGTCTTCTATTCGGTTTCTTAGATCTTCCTCGTTCGCTACTGGAGTTTTGTAAACTAGTGACTTCAAATATCCCCAAAAATAAAAATCTAACGGGTTTACATCTGGGGACCTTGGTGCCCACGCCTGGTCAGGTTCTTCTACACCCCTACCGATCCATCGATTTGGATAGACAGTGTTAAGGAATTCCCTGGCTACAACGCTAAAATGGGCAGGAGCCCCATCATGCATAAACCACATGCGGATACGAATTTCTAATGGTACATTCTAAAGTAGTCCCGGCAATTCATTTTCTAAAAAGTCTCTGTAAGTTGCGCCATTCAGTCGGAACGAAGAAAGAAAGGACCTATCAAGTAATTATCAATTATTGCCGCCATACATTTACAGAAAATTGATACTGATAATGTCTTTCACTAACTGCGTGCGGATTTTCCAGAGGTTGATATGAAAGTTTGTGATAGCATTTCGGGAGAAGTTTGCCTCGTCCGTGAAAAGTACATATCTTAAAAATTGAGGAATTCCAGCCAATTTTCTCAAAAACCCTGACACATAGTAATGCGTTGGGGAAAGTCTCGTGGCAAAAGAGCTTGTACCCTTTGAATATGGTATGGATAAAATTGTTGATCGTGGATAATTCTCCAAACTGTGGACTGAGTAGAATTGAGAGCTTCAGCAATTATTCTTGTACTTCTTTCTGGATTCTCCTCGAGAGCGTTCAAAACAGCTTCTTCCAATTCTGGGGTTCGGACTGCTCGTGGTCTTCCAATAATATCAGCTGCCCTCTTAAAGCTACCTGTTTCTGCCAAACGACGGTGGAGACTGGTAAATGTTGGAGCTGAAGGCAGTACTCGATTAGGAAATCGCTCCTGGTAAATACGTCTTGCTTTGCGCGCATTGCCATCCGCAAGGCCATAAACGGTAAATATCTAGTTACATCACTCATGCACTCCGAATATGGGGAAAACACTTTTCTTACGTGTTTTTGCCTCCTGAACACGAATCCGGAATAAATTTCAAGCACCGTTTTCTCGCACAAAACTCACTCAAAATGCCTCCTTCTTTTACCATAACAATACTAAATCCTTATTTCGGCAATTTGCACAAAATATCGTCGTTGTTATCGAAAAAATCCTCCTTACACAGTTGCAAATGAATTTCTTTGACAGATGACATTTATTAACTTTTTTAATTTTTCATGTTGGTAATAAATGAATCGGACTGTGTAAGAAGGAGGACCTTTTTCGATAAAAACGACGATATTTTGTGCAAAGTTGTGCCGAAAATAAGTGATTTAGGGTGTATTGTTTATGATGGCTAAAAGAAGGAGGCATTTTGAGTGAGTTTTGTGCGAGAAAACGGTGCTTGAAATTTATTTCGGAAAAAGCGATGTAACTCTGAAACGGTATAAGACCGCCGCATTTTTCTTCCGGATTCGTGTTAAGGAGGCAAAAACACGTAAGAAAAGTGTTTTCCCCATATTCGGAGTGCATGAGTGATGTAACTAGATATTTACCCCATAAACGAAATGCATATCGGATAAATGAGCATTATTGTTTAAATAATCCATTTTTTCAAAATTAGTGTTTTAAAACTTACAGAAACTTCAACTAGACAACAAAACGTTCAACTGTCACATAATATGTAATTATCAAAACTACTTACTTAAACGTCAAATTCATTTCCTAAGCATTCTTGTGAAAAATGCCAAATAATGGTAATATCTTCAACACGCATCGATTATCAAATAATCGACTTGAAATTTTCAAGTCCAAATATCTAGAAAACGGTTGCTTATAGCGACTTGTAACAAGGGTAGCTTTTTTACGTAGATATGATAGGAAATTGATTTTTTACTGAAAAATGTGCTAGAAGTACGCTCAAAAAAGTTATGAATCTTCAAAAGAAAAAAAAGACGTGTAGGTGGCGCCCCCTACGAGTAAGAGCAATAATAACATCAGGTTCGAATTCGACACCTTCAAAAACCTCTCAATACCAATTTTCGTTTAATTAAGGTCAGTATTTCGAAAGTTATTTGAAAAAAACGAAAATAAAAATAAAACTTTAACACCCCGGATCTTGGAAACGAAGCGTTTCCGGACATATATTTATTTGGACAATTCATATTAGAATATTGTGAGGAATCACCCCCTGAAGTTTGTCAAAGTACTTTTGAATCACCCTGTATACCTTTTTCGCCAACTATGTAAAACCTCAACTTTACGAAATGATTATGGTCCACAAAACGCAGCATATTACCTACAAATTCGATCAGTTGAAGGGGCCGCCTTGTCTGACCGTTCTTTCGCCATTAAGAAACAAATAAGCTTAAACTTTTTTGTAACTCTAGCTTGCGTTGGTTCATGAATTCTTTGAAAATGGCCTAATAATTGATAAAGAGCGTTTGAAAAGACAGCACGTGTTTGTCTATTCCGTACAAGATATCCAGAAACAGCTGATATAACAAAAAAAAATAAAAAAAAAATAATTGCTTGGATGCATTTTGATTATTTATCTGATCCGTCGAGCTCATATAGAGGTTATCTTTGTCAGTGAAGCGTTCATTGTTCGAAAGGTCACTTCAAATGCATTATTATTTTTTAATTAATCGATTTATATTACATCCAGGGCTGATTAAGATTCGAACTTGCATTCATCATTCATCAAAGAACAATGGACATATGTAGGTATCTTATTTGAATGATCACCAATTCACCATATCTTTTTACTGAATTGTTCATTTTAATCTGTTTCACTGCGTTTTGTGTTATGTGTTAATGATGAGCTGAAAAAACTGAGTGCATGTATAATTTGGTGATTTGATAGCTTTACTGATTTATAAAATTTCCAGGTCACTTTGTCGCAGATATGTAACACCTCTGAATCTGAATGTGGTTCGAATTCATACAGTGCTTCTCAAAAGTCCCCTCCCCCCTCTTATTTTTGGAACGATTATAAGTAAACAAGTGAAATTTGGAAACTGAATATTAAAGGTTGTAAACCTCCCTACTAGTGATGATAGATGACGAAATCGTCAAAGATGACGTCACAAGGCCATTGTGACCAATAATTTTAAATGGAACCCTACGGAAAGCGACACCTCTTTTAAAAGGTATCGAAAAAACCTATTCAATGATACTAATTTTGTTTGTGTTTATGGCAGTTTTGGCAACTCGCTTTTGGAAAACGCAAAGCTGTGATGAATTAAATCAGTTAATACTAAAATTCCAAATTCAAGCTCTGCCTCTGGATAGTTGTCAAATAAGCTGACGTTTTTGTTAGTCTCCCTTTTGTTAGCTTTTGGTACTTTCAATATTTTTGTACATTTAATAATTTGTTAAACATTTGTGAGCCGAACGTTTAAGTGCTTCAAGAAGCGAAATGGTTCGTACTTTAGGTGATAAAGTAGCAGCGATCCTAATTCTTGGTGAAACTGGACAAAATATTCATGCAGCAGAACGCATTTTTAATGAGAGGTTTCCCGATCGCCCCGTTTCGAGGACTCATTTAAGGGAGCTTCTTCGTAAGTTTGAAACAACGGGTAGTATTAATGATGCGAAACAATCTGGCAGACCACAAATTTCTGATGAGAAAAAAATTGATATACTGGCAGAAGTAATAGTTAATCCTACTTCTTCAACAACTCACGTTGCATCTACCTGTGAAGTCAGTCGGAGTACAGTACACAGGGTGTTGAAAAAATTTCATCCATACAAATTAAAAATGGTTCATCAACTCTCAGACGACGACCCAGACCGAAGACTAGAATTTTGTGAAAATATGGAAATTAAAATTAACCAACAGCCAGACTATGTCAAAACATTTGTTTTAGTGACGAAAGTACTTTCTATCTAAATGGAAATGTAAATACACAGAATGTGAGGTATTGGAGTGACGCAAATCCTCACCTGTTTCGTGAAACACATACCCAATTTCCCCAGAAGGTGAATGTTTGGGCAGGTATCCTGGGAAACCACATCGTTGGGCCTCTTTTTTTAAATACTAATTCAACTGGTGAGGTTTATCTGGAGCTATTGCAAAACGCAATAGAACCGTTAATCCTTGAAATTTTGGAAGATAATCCAGATGAATTCGGCAATTTGGAAATAACATTCCAACAGGATGGTGCTCCTCCACACTATTACGGTGCAGTAAGACGGTATTTGGATGAGGAGTATCGTGGTAGATGGATTGGACGACGAGGTTTAACGGAATGGCCAGCTCGATCACCGGACCTCACACCTTTGGATTTTTTTTCTGTGGGGGTACCTTAAATCGAAGTTTTACGCCACTGAACCTGACAATATTGACGTTTTAAAACAACGTATTGTTGCAGAATGTGAGGCTGTTTCCGCAGACACATTTGCAAGAGTACGAGAAGAGTTTAAAAATAGGTTATTTCACTGTCAGGAAGTAAATGGAGGTCACTTCGAGCAATTTCTTCAAGTAGATACTGATTCTTAAATCTGTAATTAATATCATACTGAATGGAATTTAAATTTTAATGTTTACTAATGAGCCTTTAAAACTGCCATAAACACAAACAAAATTAGTATCATTGAATAGGTTTTTTTCGATACCTTTTAAAAGAGGTGTCGCTTTCCGTAGGGTTCCATTTAAAATTATTGGTCACAATGGCCTTGTGACGTCATCTTTGACGATTTCGTCATCTATCATCACTAGTAGGGAAGTTTACAACCTTTAATATTCTGTTTCCAAATTTCACTTGTTTATGTATAATCGTTCCAAAAATAAGAGGGGGGAAGAGGACTTTTGAGAAGCACTGTATTTTAGTGGTGTATAAGTGTTGACATTGTGGCTCTTTTTATATTTTTGTATTCGTCTTAAATGTTCATTGACCCTTCTTTTGGTTTTTCTTCAACTTTGTCCAACATAACAACGGTGTGAACAAGTAGATTAGGACACTCCAGATATGTGTGTGGTAGATATCTTTCTTTCGTGTTTACTAGATGTAGGTTATTAACTATTTGGAGGAAATTTGGTGTTTTAGGATTGATTTAAAAAATATGGCAAATTATAGCTTGACAATTTACCTTGACTGATTGATTCAGAACACAAATCGATTCTACTTTCAACTGGTATGTGAAGTACATATCAAATACTTCACTGATTTGGGTCAAATGAATCGGCTCATTATTAAAACAACCTTGTTGTGAAATCAAGAAAGGATATATCGTCAATACTCCATCATAATTGGTTTTTTTCAAACACGGTTCACAGATCACTGGTACGTACATACCGGATGTCCCTAACATCCCAAATCACCAGGTACTACACTCCCTTAAAAACGGACAAGCAGGAGAAGAAACAATTAAGGAACTCTTCAGGGTTCACCTACTAAGGACATATGGACCGGAACTCTGAAAAGAGGTTCTAGGGAAAGTTGAACAAAAGCGAAAAATGTGGTAACCTACGACAAAGTACAAACGGGAAATGGGCTCATTTGAATCGTACAAATCACCGGAAACAAACGGGATTCACTCAGTACTACAGCAGAAGGTAACAGAAGTACTGCATTGTACGTTCTGGGCATATACTAAACCCATCGAGGAATATTAGGGAAATTGACATACCAAAACCTGGAAAAACTGGACAGGAACGGAAAGTCCCTAACCCCTATAAAGGTAGCAAAGCCATCGCTCAAAAATCGATAAAACCTAGGCCTATTGCGAATACAAAATTAATGTCAGCTTTTAGATTTTTTATAGGAGGTGGCTGTGCTAACTTGATATAAAGTCACTACAGTAAATTTACGAGTAAAAATCAAATTCCAGAGACATTGTTATTAAATGAAAGAAGGGAATTTTGTGGCATAGTGGACAAATTAAATTAAAGAAAAAAAGCATCCTCAAGTGGGAGTCGAACCCACGACCTTATGATTGATCATCTTCCTGGATCTGCTACTGAAATCGTCAAATAACGATGAAGTTAGAATGACAGGTAACGGATCTCGACGACCAGTGATAAGTACGTTTGATTTTCGATTCATTTCTAACATGAATATTAAATTATGGAAGGAAAGGATTCAAGAGTGTGTGTCGATTCCTATGTCCTCGAATGGCTGAGTTGGTTAGAGCGTATGGCTAGAGATCATAAGGTCGTGGGTTCGACTCCCACTTGATAATGAAACTATCTGAATATATATATATATATATATATATATATATATATATATTTGTTGAATTCTTAGGTTTGGGATTCTTGTGTAAAAATAAAACAAGAATCCCAAACCTAAGAACCTCCAACCAAAAATAAATATACCAGGATTCAAGAAAACCCACATTCAAAATATATATATATATATATATTTTCTTTGTTTTCTCGGAATAAGGGCCTTAGTGTGTCTATGTATTTTTTATTCGATAGGACGTTTCGACATTGTTTATGCCATCTTCAGGTAAATTCTAAAAAATAATGTAAAACATGTAGAGTTAAAAACAGAATACGTTACATAACATCAAACAAATACGATTAAAATCAGACATCACAGCATTGTCCAAACATGAAAAGGAAAATCAACATAAATTCGATTTTGACAAGGTTGAATTTTTGACAAAAGAAAAAAATAGTAATGAAAATAAACTGATCTTTACATTTTGACACGGAAAAGTCTTGCATAAATTATAACAATAGAGCCCACATAAAACAACTGAATATGTCAAACACTCCAATGTATTTAAAAAAAAATGGGAAGAAAACGATAACAGATAAAACAAACTCGATACTAGCAATCTCAGATATTCAACAACGTTCATTCCAATTGTGAAATATGAACACGAATTGACTTGTTTGAAACTATGAACAAGATGTTCATGCAATCAGATGTGGAATCATCTGCGACTGAAAGATTAACTTTAGTCACTATCTTCCATCGTTCAAGATAACCTGTGGGGTATTCATGTTGAAAAGGAAAATATTCTCAAGTGAATATTGAATAGAAAGATTTTTCTGTGAATTGAAAAATCCACAATAAAAATGAAGTTATTTTAATTTGTCCACTATGCCACAAAATTCCCTTCTTTCATTATATGTATTTCGGACACAATATTTTCATTTCATTGTTATTAAAATTTGTCGTGTATTGTCAAAATCCATTGAACATGATAAACATGCACCAAAATATATTTTGTAGAAAATATAAACCTTTCTATGGATATTTCCTGGTATCCGTGAAAATTTCGAGCTCTTGGCAACATCACAATATAAGGCACTAGCAATTCACATTTTATTTCAATAAATTCTGTCATATAATAAAAGTGTCCATGCAAATTGGATGTTTCAAAACTTATTTCAATCCTTAAACATGGTTTTGTGTATACAGTGCTTCTCTAAAGTCCTCTTCCCCCCTCTTATTTTAGGAACGATTATACATAAACAAGTGAAATTTGGAAACTGAATATCAAAGATTGTAAACTTTCCTACTAGTGATGATAGATGACGAAATCGTCAAAGATGACGTCACAAGGCCATTCTGACCAATAATTTTAAATGGAACCCTACGGCAAGCGACACCTCTTTTAAAAGGTATCGAAAAAACCTATTCAATGATACTTATTTTGTTTGTGTTTATGGTAGTTTTATGGCTCATTAATAAACTTAAAATTTAAATTCCATTCAGTATGATATTAATTACAGATTTAAGAATCAGTATCTACTTAAAGAAATTGCTCGAAGTGACCTCCATTTACTTCCTGACAGTGAAATATCCCATTTTTAAACTTTTCTCGTACTTTTGCAAATGTGTCTGCGGAAACAGCCTCACATTCTGCAACAATACGTTGTTTTAAAACGTCAATATTGTCAGGTTCAGTGGCGTAAAACTTCGATTTAAGGTACCCCCACAGAAAAAAATCCAAAGGTGTGAGGTCCGGTGATCGAGCTGGCCATTCTGTTGAACCTCGTCGTCCAATCCATCTACCACGATACTCTCATCCAAATGTTATTAAATTAAATGTTATTTCCAAATTGCCGAATTCATCTGGATTATCTTCCAAAATTTCAAGGATTAACGGTTCTATTGCGTTTTGCAACAGCTCCAGATAAACCTCACCAGTTAAATTAGTATTTAAAAAAAGAGGCCCAACGATGTGGTTTCCCAGGATACCTGCCCAAACATTCACCTTCTGGGGAAATTGGGTATGTGTTTCACGAAACAGGTGAGGATTTGCGTCACTCCAATACCTCACATTCTGTGTAGTTACATTTCCATTTAGATAGAAAGTACTTTCGTCACTAAAACAAATTGTTTTGACATAGTCTGGCTGTTGGTTAATTTTAGTTTCCATATTTTCACAAAATTCTAGTCTTCGGTCTGGGTCGTCGTCTGAGAGTTGATGATCCATTTTTAATTTCTATGGATGAAATTTGTTTTTTTTTCAACACCCTTTGTACTGTACTTCGACTGACTTCACAGGTAGATGCAACGTGAGTTATTGAAGAAGTAGGATTAACTATTACTTCTGCCAGTATATCAATTTTTTTCTCATCAGAAATTTGTGGTCTGCCAGATCGTTTCGCATCATTAATACTACCCGTTGTTTCAAACTTACGAAGAAGCTCCCTTAGATAAGTCCTCGAAAATGCGTTCTGCTGCATGAATATTTTGTCCAGTTTCACCAAGAATTAGGATCGCTGCTACTTTATCACCTATAAAGCACGTACCATTTCGCTTCTTGAAGCACTTAAACGTTCGGCTCACAACAGTTTATCAAATTATTAAAATGTACAAAAATATTTAAAGTACCAAAAGCTGCTAAAACAGTTAAACGTTCGATCAACAATACACAAATTATTAAATGTACAAAAACTTGGACAATTACAAAAACGTCGAATTAGGGGGAGACTAACAAAAACGTCAGCTTATTTGACGGCGGAGCTTGAATTTGGAATTTTAGTATTAACTGATTTAATTCATCACAGCTTTGCGTTTTTTAAAAGCGAGTTGCCAAAACTGCCATAAACACAAACACAATTAGTATCATTGAATAGGTTTTTCGATACCCTTTAAAAGAGGTGTCGCTTGCCGTAGGGTTCCATTTAAAATTATTGGTCACAATGTCCTTGTGACGTCATCTTTGACGATTTCGTCATCTATCATCACTAGTAGGGAAGTTTACAACCTTTAATATTCAGTTTCCAAATTTCACTTGTTTATGTATAATCGTTCCAAAAATAAGAGGTAGGGAGGGGACTTTTGAGAAGCATTGTATATTTTTCTCCATGATAGGAAAAAATCAGTATACAATATTTGTGTTCAGTAGAAGGCGCCGTTATTATGAATTCCTACATAGCAGTTATCAATGTTTTCACAGAATATCTTCTGGAGTCTCGGTTGGCGTCGCCCTACCATCTATAAATACAAACATACAAAATATTTTAAATATTTGTTTATTATCTATCTGGATGATATGGAAACATATATGGGGGTCGCAAAACTATACGAGCACACAAATAATAACACCCGGTATTATTTTAACGAATTCGTTTGAGTCCAGTCTCTCAAAAGCATGTGCCCATGAAATTAACAACAAATGTATTTGCATTCGTCATGAAAAAACTGTCAAAAGCGTTTCACCACTTTCTGATAACGTGTGTGTCTTAGACATCAAAGAGCACCAGTATCTTCAGTAAAATTAATAATGAATCGTACATAATTTATTCGTTCTGCAATGAATCTCAGCATATTAAAATGCATCATAAAAATGTTAAGGTAGTTCCGCCACGAGACAGTTGAATTAGGAAATTATTAAAATTTTGCATACATATTGTTTAACTGAATAAGTGTAAAACATTTAAGGAGGTGATTCCTCATCGAAAAAAAGATAGGATCTTTCATATAAAGAAACTTCATTGGAGCATCCCTTGTTAAGATACAGCCCCTTAAAGGGGGTACATAAAATTTGTATAACAATTTTTTTCACAAGCACTGAAAAAGTTACAATATTGAAATTAACCTGACGTTTTGTACTACCAAAAAGACACTTAGCCAGTAATTTATTTGGTTTACCCCATGGTTGTAAGGGTGAAAACGCAACCCTAAAATTTATTTCCAATGTAACTTTTTGTCTTATTATTTGTTTACCATTTAAAAATTTATTTCCGATAGCCTGTTTCATTCTAAACAAAAATGTCTCTTGGGTTTTTGCCCAAAATAAACCAGTAAGCAGCAAAACATTATTTTACGAACAACTACAGAGATACATCGTCATAAATGCGAAAATACGAAACTAATCTATCTAGTAGGTCGCTATTAGCGATAGTGACAATTAAATTGGTATGACGCTGTCAGTTTGGGAATTTTCGAAATTGAATTAATACTAATTGTGTGTTGTTGTTCTGTTCTTAATTTGTTACTTTAATAATTCACTTGTTAATAAAATGGCATACACAAATGAGGAAATGGCTGATATGCATTACGTTTACGGTCTGTCGCAGGGGAATGGGTTAGAAGCTTCTAGAAGATATGCTGAAATGTATCCTCAACGGCAGCATCCTTCACATAGAATATTTGCTCGACTTCATCAACGATTACGAGAATATGGTTCATTCGACAAAAGAACGCAGGATTGTGGTCGCCATCGAGAAATACGAACACCACAGCTTGAGGAAGCAGTACTTAATTTGATTGAAGAACAACCTACTACCAGTACTAGAAAGATTGCTTTCCAGCTAAATGTTGATCATATGACGGTATTTCGAATTTTAAAGGAACAACTCTTATACCCTTACCATCTGCAACGAGTACAGGCACTGTTACCGCGAGACTTTCCGAACCGTCTTGAATTTTGCAATTGGATGCTGGAAATGATTAGAAGAAATTGTGACTTTCTGAAGACGATAGAATTCTACAGACGAATGTAGTTTTACTAGGGACAAGATAAGTAATTTTCATAATTACCACATAAGGGCTAATGAAAACCCTCACGCTATTGTCGAAACTAGCCATCAAGAACAGTTTCTCTTAACGTGTGGCTCGGAGTTATTGGGGATGATTTAATTGGGCCTCATTTTCTACCTCCTCGATTAAATGGTGAGGCATACGTTCAATTTTAAGAGAAGTGCATCCAGTACTGCTGGAGGAAGTTCCTTTGGGCGTCAGAAGGGATATGTTTTTTATGCATGATGGGGCTCCCGCCCATTTTAGTCAAGTAGCACGTCAGCATTTAACTGAAACATATGCAAATCAGTGGATAGGTCGAGGAGGACCACATAAATGGCCCGCTCGATCCCCGGATCTCAATCCTCTCGATTTCTCTATTTGGGGCCATTCACAGCATTTGGTATATCGTACTCCTGTTCGCGATGTAGAGGACTTAAAGAAACCGCATCATCGATGCGTGCAGGGTAATCAGAGAGACTCCAGGAATATTTGAGCGAATACGTGGCTCAATGCGCCGACGTCTAGACGCATGCGTAATGTTTGAAGGTAGACATATTGAACATTCACTATGATTTCTACATGTTGTGTGTTTTGTTATTAATAACTTAGTTTTGTTTATTACCCTTTAATCGTTTAATGCAGGTACTAACTACAAAATAACAATAAATCCAGTTCGCATTTATGACGATGTATCTCTGTAGTTGTTCGTAAAATAATGTTTTGCTGCTTACTGGTTTATTTTGGGCAAAAAACCCAAGAGACATTTTTTGTTTAGAATGAAACAGGCTATCGGAAATAAATTTTTAAATGGTAAACAAATAATAAGACAAAAAGTTACATTGGAAATAAATTTTAGGGGTTGCGTTTTTCACCCTTACAACAATGGGGTAAACCAAATAAATTACTGGCTAAGTGTCTTTTAGGGAGTACAAAACGTCAGGTTAATTTAAATATAGTAACTTTTTAAGTGCTTGTGAAACAAATTGTTATACAAATTTTATGTACCCCCTTTAAGGGGCTGTATCTTAACAAGGGATGCTCCAATGAAGTTTCTTTATATAAAAGATCCTATCTTTTTTTCGATGAGGAATCACCTCCTTAAATGTTTTACACTTATTCAGTTACACCCTGTATAATTGAAGTTGACTCAATTAACACGTAACATATGGACCATGCATAGGCAAACAGCACATTATCAATTCTACCGTTAGTAGTAAAATTAAGAAGTTTATGAAAAACGAGGAGGAGTTAGAGCAGGATATCACAGATATTGTGAAAAAAAAATCAAAGTGATTGACCATCTAGTTTGACAGATATAATCAAAATTACTCTCGTCATTCAAAATAATCCACGGGGAAGCGCACAGCCTGAAGGGGGGATCGTAGAGAAATGCGGATTGTGCCAGGGGACTTCTTAAAGAAGGACGGGGGACCATTTGAGGGTCTGAACGCGAAAAAAAAAGAGGTAAGTAACATATTTTATAGAAAAAAATAAACACGCGCAGCGATATAGTTATTTAGTTATTGCCATAAGAAGTTTCTAAATTATTGCGTATGATGAAATACTAATAATATTAATAATGATAGTGAAATAATTATGATTTCATATAGCTACAATCCCTACAAATATCTCATTTATTATTTTCACTTTCCAATCTTGAACATTTTATCCCCAGAAGAAAAATCTAGGTCGGGAATTGCAATGAGAATCAGAATAAATTACATTACAATTTATTTATTGCCCGAGAATTTTGAATATGTAATTGAGACAACAGGTTTTTGCAGTCCTTTTGCCATTAATGTGAAACAAAAACAATAGCACAGCCTTGAAAATTACCATATGGAAAATATTGATTTTCATTGGGTCAGCCAGGAAATAAATGACTTGTTGACAATACAAGCTTTCTCATATCCATTTCAAATTCCTGCCGATGCAAATTAGACTGTTTCAGATATTCTATAAACACTTATTTAAAAATAAATATATTGGGAAAAAAAGTTGATTTATCCATTCCATTCAAATCACAAGAATTTTGCAGGAATAGAAACAAAAATTCATATTTCCTATACATGAAAAAACTCACTGCTCTGCTTTCTAATTATCAGCCTACGAGCATTCCAATTAACTGGATCATTCGTAAATTCATAGGATTTTTTATAAATAAACATTTTCTCTACTTATTAAATCCTATTAACCAATTTGTTAGCCGCTCTGTAAAATTTTCTCTGATTATTGAAGGAAAAATAACGCAATTTGACTGTCACAGTTATAGAGGTGGTAATATAAACGAAATCATTTTAGTCATCAGTTTTATTAGAGTAGCAACGATTATTGTACATTTTTTTTGTACTCCCACGTAAATGCCTAGTAGTAGCGTCTTTCTCTAGGCACGCACATTCTCATAAGGATCGGACGCGATGGTTGTTCTCAATTCTCAATGGAGTTGCCACCAAATCTCTTGGAGAATTTGTCAATCCAATCACGACTGACTATGTGATTTCCACAAGACAGGGCACCTCTCTAAAATACTTGAACAGTTACACAATATTTTAACGAAACTTTTAATGAATTGAATTGAAAACCCAGCTCGAAACCCGGACATGAGCCCACTGGATTTTTTTGTGGGAATATATCGAAAACTTGGTAAGAATTTTCTACAAAAATCAGATTTAGTGACCCGTACAATATTACAGGTGCAGATTACAGCTATGTGGCACTTTTGTAGAGCATGTAATCCTGAGTAAATCGCGCTTTGGAACGATATGATAGCATCAAATGCCGCTGAGTTATAGATATTTGAAAAAAAAACAAAGTTTACGTTATTTTGAATGGGAAATCTTTCCACGCTCTGGGAAAGTACTTAATGTTAATATTAAGAGCTCAACGTTTCAGGGAATTTTTTTAGGACATTTACTTTCAAAATTTACGGTTAGGAACAAAAAAAAATTGCCGTAAAAAAACACCCTTAAACAGTGCTCGTCTAAAGTCCGTTCCCCCCTACTAATTTTTTAACCACCTGGTATATCGCAACAAAATTTGGAGGGCTTAAATAGGAGATAAAAACATACTTTTTCATGAAAAAATCACAGCTAAAAGTTTTGAAATGGCGGCTGAGCGCCATCTTCATTATTTTTTTTTAAACCCCGTATATTATTCCATTTTCGAAATCTGCTCATAATTCTCAACAGTTTTCTCTAATACACTGTACTCCTAAATTCAATTGTTTTCGAAATATTAACGTTTGAAAAGTGACATTTTGGTCATTTCAAACCCAACCAAAAACCCTAATGTTGCTTTCAATCAAGTTTGCATTGGAAAAAATCGTTGTCACGGTAACATCTTGTTTACTGTCAAACTGAACTGCTGTCAAATAGTCCGTTGAGCGCCTAAACCCTTTTATGAAAAGTGTGATCATGGCTCGTAGTTTAGACGATAAATTTGAAGCAGTTTTGATATTTGAAGAAGCTGGAAGAAATTATCATCTAGCAGTCCGTATTTTTAATGATAGATTTCCCGAGAATCCTATTTCGAGGTCATATTTGCGCAAACTTTTAAATAAGCTCCAAGCAACTGGTACGCTGAAAGATGCTACAAGATCAGGAAGACCGCCTCTTTCAGAAGAAAAAAAGGTAGAAATTGTTGCTGAAATGGTAATCAATCCGACTCAGTCGACGTCTGCAGTTGCTGAATCCTGTGGAGTAAGTTCAAAAAGTGTCCAAAGAGTCCTAAAAAAAGAAAAGTTTCATCCCTATAAAATGAAAATCCTGCATGATCTCACGGAGGAATTTTGTAAGGGGTTAACAAGAACAATTGAAGGAGAACGGGGCTTCCTAAAACGTGTATGTTTCGCAGACGAATGCACGTTTTTTCTTAATTCAAAAGTCAGCAAACCAAATGTACGATACTGGAGCGATACTAATCCGCATATTTTTAGAGAGGGACATACCCAGTTTCCTAAAAAGGTGAATGTTTGGGCGGGGATTTTGGGCAATCGCGTTGTTGGACCTATTTTCATCAGAGGCAATCTTACAGGAGTTCTTTACAGAAATCTTATAGAAACTGAAATTGAACCTCGAATAAGACAAATTGTATTAAACAATCAAGAAGAGTTTAAAAATCGTAAGATCATATTTCAGCAGGATGGGGCACCTTCCCATTTCAATCGCATGGCTAGAGAGTTCCTCGATACAAACTTTCCTGGGCGATGGATAGGTCGCAGGGGGGAAGTACAGAATGGCCACCAAGATCTCCGGATCTTACACCTCTAGATTTTTTCCTTTAGGGGTATCTGAAGTCAACAATCTACGCCACTGAATGCCACTGAACGCAGATTAATAGATACATGTGAAGAAATAGATGAACAGACTTTCTTCAACGTGAGAGAAGCTATTTATAATAGGGCACTTTATTGTCAAGAAGGGGCCAAATTGAACACTTGATGAAATAATTGTTGGGGTTGAATAAAAGTGTTATTCATAAATAAATTATAATTTTTTAGCTAACTAATTTGTTTTGATTGTGAATTTACAGAACACATTCGTAGGCTTCGAGATTTTCCGGTAAGCGGTACTGTTTATCCTTAATAAACTATCTACGCCTCTTATTAGTCGAATTCATTAAGAGATTTAACTACAAATTAATAACAACGTTTAGTTAGCAAAATGTTTTACCGGAAGTGACCAAAATCCATACTTCATTTTAAACCGGAATGTCACTTTTCAAACTTTAATTTTTCGAATACAATTGAATTTAGGAGTAAAGAGTATTAGAGAAAACTGTTGAGAATTATGAGCAGATTTCGAAAAAATAATAATATACGGGGTGTTCTATTTAAAAAATAATTGAAGATGGCGCTCAGCCGCCATTTTAAAACTTTTAGCTGTGATTTTCATGAAAAAGTAGGTTTTTATCTCCTATTTAAGCCCTCCAAATTTTGTTGCGATATACCAGGTGGTTCAAAAATTAGAAGGGGGGAACAGACTTTAGCGAGCACTGTATATATATATATATATATATATATATATATTCAGTGTGGTCATTTAATTGTGCAACATATTTTTAAAATTAATTGCACAACCAAAATACAAATATTGCCGAAAGTTGGTACATGTGCGATAATTATATTGGGGGCAAGAATCGTTGCAAGCCAAACAGCAATACAGGATAGGTACAAAAATATAAAAATTGTACAAAAGTAAAGTACCCTTAATTCAGAAAATTCAGCAAAATGTTATTGAGAAAAGGTGTTTAGAATTAAAAGTTATGCCAAAATACAGAAACATGACCTCCCAAGATTTTTTTTTTAACAATAATTTTCAAAAAAAAACATTTTTTAACACTTGACAGCCTTGCTAAGGCGCGAACAGTCAATTTTCTGGCCCGGAACCTTTTTGTGGTATTTCCAAAGCACACCTCAACAGCTCAAGCAGCTACTTTTCAGCAACCATTTTCTCTCCAGCAGCCAAACGACCAGTGGCGGCGGTTATAAATAAAATACATTGAATATAGTATTGAACAATTGGGAATGAGTTTCTCATCGCTACCGCATGTCGTCTTATATGTGATGTTCATATACACTGCCTTAAAAAATATTTGAACCATTGGTGAGCTTCCAGTTATACTTTAAAATATTTAAAATTAAAACTAGTTTTTTTTCGGCAAAGGAAAAAAAAAGCCGCGTTCATAATTGGAAGATAGTGTTTTATACACCAGAAGAGTACACTGAATGAACGACTTCGATTTGGGAGGCGTCCAAGGGTGGTTCCACCCTCATGAAATCTTAAAAACATCGATTTTTCTGTGAAGGAAAAAAATAGCCGCGTTTATAATTCTTAGAGAGTTTTATATACAAAACTGTATGAACGACTTCGATTTATATTTCTTATATATCAGAAGAGTACACTGTATGATCGACTTCGATTTGGGAGGCGCCCAAAGGGTGGTTCCACCCTCATGAAATCTTGAAAAATCGATTTTTTTGTGAAGGAAAAAATTGCCGCGTTTATATTTCTTAGAGAGTGTTTTATATATCAGAAGAGTACACTGTATGAATGACTTCGATTTGGGAGGCGTCCAAGGGGTGGTTCCACCCTCATAAAATCTTAAAAAATAGATTATTTAATATCGGCAATATTTATATTCTGGTTTTGCAAAAAAATTCCATATTTTGCACATATAAATGACCACATTTTCTTCAATTTCTCGGAATAAAGGTCTGATTCAGTCAATTCATATAATTTCTTTTAACGACGTTTCGACATGGTATTTGTCATCATCAGGTTAAAACAAAATTATTTTATGATGATGACAAATACCATGTCGAAACGTTGTTGAAAGAAATTATATGAATTGACTGAATTAGACCTTTATTCCGAGAAATTGAAGAAAATATACGTGGTCAAGAAACTAAATAAATATATATATATACTTATACAATGTATAACATGTTTCGGACCTAGCAGGTCCATTCAAGAGTCTTATTATGGGGTAAAAAAGTTTGAAATGAAAGTTTTAGGCGCGAACCTCAAAACGTGAATGGCTTATAACGATTCAACTTGCTCAATTTTCAACTTTAATACCTCATAATGCAACTGCTCGTCCTTTTTTATTGATGATGGGCTGATACAGGTCCGAAACATGTACCACCCATCTTTGAAAGCATGTTAAACATTGCGGAGCATGAAGTTTGAAGAGAACATCACAGTGTATAATTAATCTATCCAAATATCAATATTTCTGAGACGTTTTCGTGCTCACTCAAGTCCAGAAATACTTGCAGTATGGAGGATTTTCTGGGGGAAATATTTTTTAATAATATGCTGGGCAAACAGAAGTCTCATTCGTAACTAGAAACCTACCATAACAAACAGCCATTATGCAAATCGACAAGGGTCACTATCAACAAACACAGCAAAGTCAACAAATAGTCCGGGCGATCGAATAAAATGAAGATGGATATTGGCAGTGCGTGAGGTGGCGGCTTGAAGGGCGGTTTTGGCGGCAAATCCTGCGGCTCAACGTCTTTTGACCAGCTTCTGCGAATTGAAGACGATTTCCCTATTCCACGTGTAATGGTAGCTGCACGTCATACTATACGGGGCGAACGAAACTAACATGAGTACGGACAATCATCGATGTCCAACTCGTTGTGTGTGTACTCGATGAGACTGATGCTCTTCTGTTTTATTCTTTCGATTACGAGCGGCACGATGTTGACAGTCGAGCGACGCGGGCGATGCGGTCACGACAAACCACGATGCTTCGCGTGCGAAGACTAAATCGCGACGTGGTTGTAGTGTAAGAGTGTGGAGTGTGGACTGGGTGGCCCTCAAATACTGCCCCACCAGTCCCCCAGGCTGCGAACATGTGACTGCATAACAAACAAGCTGATAAACAATATTCGATAGGCTGGGAAAAATCGTACGCGATCGCGACAAATGAATGGAGTTGTTTTTGCACGAACCTAGGATTTTGAACATGGTTTGCATGTCAGTGCATTTTCATCGTTTTATACATTGAAAGTATCAAGATGGCGGACGATTTGTGGTCAAAACCTTTCCAAAGCTGCAATCTAAAGATTTTTGGACTCTGTCTCAAATACCACAATACGAAACTTGAATGTGATACATACTGTTAGGAAAATTGCTGAAATATGTAAATCAAGTTCCATTCTTGCATTGAAAACGTAGCTGTGCATCGGAAATATGTAAAAACGTCGAACATGTGAATGCACCAAATTTCATTATTTAATCTTTTTTCATTTCTATTTGGGACAGCCTGTATGTTCTTGAAAGTGAATGAATTAAATGTGTCTTGGAGTTGACCAGGGTTGGCATGATTTAAGGCAAGAGCGGTCATAAGGGGCATGGGGGCCATGCCCCCCCCCCCCTCCCCAAAGGTTTCAAATGGCCTAAATCGATATATTTTAAATGATTTCCTCTGTAAATTAATTATTTGAGTGGATTCACATACGGAAATCGAAATACCTACAGCAATCTGCAAAAATGATAATCAATCATATCTGCCTCTTCAACTCTGGCTACGCCAATGCAAGTGCAAGGTGCAACGCCTCCCGCGCGAGTCCAGACACCGACCGGCGACGTCCAGTGATTTTATTTCAATAGAAACATAAGGATAGGTAGGTTAGTTTTCCCAATATCAATTGCAGAAGCATAAAAAAGTCTTGCGGCGAAATCGTGTGAGCAGCAGTGGCGGAGATAACTAATTTTTTTTTATTGGTGCCCCTTTTTACCCATTTAAAGCACGCCTCAGCGTGTTTAAATCGAACTTTAAAAAACGCGCGTTTTTTAAAGGTAACCATGACAACATCAACAAATCGAGAAACGTGCAGTCTAAATGACAAATTTTTGATTATTGACAGGAGTACCTTGTAACGTCAGATAAAATATTACTCACAATTCGTTCATTTATATGTGCTCCTCCATCCATTTGATGAACTTTTCATATTCTTTTTTATATATATCACTGGATTTTCGCGGTATTAACCGCGATTCTGCCTCACTATTCAAAAAATCGATATTAGAATAATTCATTTTTGAGCTCTGGTGACAACAAATATTGATCTTTGGTAACAAATTGCAAATGAATGTTTTTCTTATTTCCATGACAACGAAAGGTATACTGATGTCACATCACGAATTCAACCTTCTTGCATTATTAGTTCTTATTTATATTTTTTGTAGTAATAATACCAGTATATATGATTTCAAAGTGCACCAATAAAAAAAAATAACGTAAAGTATTCGTGGATAACTGGTCTTAAAAACACTTGCTCTATTTCGAGCACTCCGGCTGCGCCGTCGTGCTCGAAAAATCGCGCGTGTTTTAAAGCCCTTTTTATCCACTTATACTTTAATATACTATTATTTAGATATTTTAAGATTTTAAAAATACTTCATAAATAATGAAAAATGAAAAAAAATTAAAGACAAGCTTTTATTTATACAAATACATTGAGAAAGAAAAATAATTTCTTCCATTGTTTGATGTAGGTTATTATTATATCCTAAAACGTATTTCGATCAGCACACACCAAGACCATAGACGCTACTGGTTTTTAATCTTTCAGAGCTATTAAAACACAAATATAACGCGTGATTTATGACCTCCCATCGTAGAGACACAGCTGCCAGCATTATGTCCAACTTGATTGGTCCAGACGAATCGGTTGTACGATAGACAGCCGTCACTCGAGTCCACGTTGACTATCGGCTCTTTTGATCTACCGTTTGCCGACGGAAAATGTTTACGAGTAGTACAGATTATTTTTCGTTCCGTTTCTTCGCATATACGCTCGTGTTAGCGAAGTGAGTTTTCATTTGCGCCCTATAGAAACAGCTTCTGCAATTGATATTGGATGGACTATATATATCTACGTTGTTTTTTAAATATTGTCTCATTTTCGCGTTAGTCATCACTCGCTGTATGTTAGAAGTTATATCGTTGTGTATTGTGTGGAAATTTGGACGTTTCGTTTCCATTTTCTCTTGAAAAAGAATCCATCGTCTATCGTAATTGTAGAGGTGACAGAGGTGCACTGTACATTGCCGGATTGTAATCATCATTTCATTCCAGGGTGACAGGTGAGTAAAAATCTATAGATATGTTAGGAATAATTTTCAATTTGCTATTGGAAGGGATAATAAGTATGCAATTCTCTCTCGCCCAGCCCAGGTGTTCATTTTAGGATGTAATTCCGAAATAAAAAAGTTTGTAAATGCCGATCTAACCGTAGAGTGACAACAGATTAGGCTCATATTAAAAGACCTGGGCGTATCCATCTCTCATTTCGCCGGGATCACGAATGTTAATTATTTTTTATTTTTCAGAAAATGAAGAGGACATACAGTACGAATACGTTGAATTCGTATTTTTCTGTTGTTCCGAAGAAAGTAATGAAAGGTGTGGGTGATGATGGGTCATCCCGGTCATCTTCATCATCGTCTTCTCAACACAAGATTGTAGTGCCAGAATCACTTACAACAGTATCAACATTACAAACATCAGTTAATAATGATAATACTCCAGAGCAAGTTTCTGCAGAAGAGTCCAATGAAGTTGATAACTACGATATTGGTCGAGCTGTTGATTGTTTGAATGGTTTGCTAGACTTTCAAAAATATAATTATTTGAAATATACGTGGATTCCGGAAAAAAACTACTCTTTTCCATTTTCTGAACATAACAAAAATAACAAATTAGTTAAGCGGTACTTGAGATACGACCATCTCCAAAAATATAGCTGGATTGCGTTTTCGGACTTGAAGAAAGGACTTTTTTGTAAGCACTGCGCTATCTTCGCAAATTCAGGTGGTAAAAATAAAGCGACAAGTTTGCAAGGTTTAGTTACCACACCAGTTACAAAATTTACAAAATTATTTGGAATGGATGGTGTGCTAGATAAACATAATACAAATCGATATCATATCGAAGCGGTTTTATCGAGCGATAATTTTATAAGATGTTACGAAAACCGATCTTCAGATATAAGAAATTTGATAGATAGTGCTCGATCAAGGCAGATAGAGGATAATCGAAATCGGCTCAAACCAATCATTCGATCTATAATTTTCTTAGCCAAACAATGTATACCTTTCCGTGGCCATAGAGATGACGGGCCATTGTTAGAAGAAAGCAATGTGACAAATAATAAGGGGAACTTCCGAGAACTTCTTCGATTCAGAATCGAAGCAGGAGACAAAACTTTAGAAGAGCATTTCAGAAACACGTCGTCACGTGCCACATATATAAGCAAAAGAACGCAAAATGAGTTGATTGAATGTTGTAAAAACGAAATTTTGTCTGCTATCGTGAAAAAAATTGGTGATGCTAAATATTACAGCATAATGTTTAACGAAACCACTGACATAGCACATGTTTCCCAAATGTCGATTGTTATCAGATACTTAGAAGGTATCAACGTGCAGGAGGATTTTGTTTCATTCATAGATTGTCATTCTGAAAGCTATGAGCTGAGTCCCGATACGTTGGAACCGGTTTTGAATGGTACTATTTTAGGAAAAACAGTGATAAAACCAGTTCAGAAATCTGGTTTACCATTGGAAAATTGTGTAGGGATTTGTACAGACGATTGCAGTGTGATGACATCAAAACAACAAGGAGCCGTCCAAGAAGTTCAGAAAAAAATGAAGATAGCTGTACGATGTCCATGTTTCAATCATGCTTTAAATTTGAGTTTGTCGAAATCATCAAACGTTCAAAGTGTGAGAAATGCTGTAGGTGTAATGAAGGAAATAATATATTTTTTCAAAGCCTCTTCTAAACGCAATTATGTCCTCAAACAAACATTGGGTGATCAGCTCTCTGGATTGTGTGAAACGCGATGGGTAGAACGGCACGACGCCGTTCTGCAGTTTAAAGCATCGATTGAAAAAATGTTGCAAGCTTTGAATTTGATTTCCGAATGGAATAAAAGACAATCTTCCAGTAAAGCTAGGTCGCATATACTTGCGATCTCATCAAATTGCAGCTTTATTATCACTTTGTTTTGTCTGAATGAAGTACTCGCAATAACATTACCTCTGAGCAAATTATCGCAAAAAAAAAAGTGGATATAAGCTCCACACAGAATGCTGTTCTAAATACTCTGCTTGTTTTGAAAGACAAACGCAACAATGCAGAATCCAATTTCAATGCTTTGCTTAAAGAAATAATGCAATGTCTAGAAAATTTGAATATAGATTTTTGCATTCCAAGAGTGAATAAAATCATGAAAAATCGACCTAATCCAGATATTCATTCCTCCACAGAATACTTCAGAATAACGATATATATTCCTTTACTTGAAAGTATCGTTTCCGACATTGAGTGCCGTTTCCAGCAAGAAACTATGGATTTATTTAATCTGCAAATATGTGTTCCTGCTATATTAATTCATTCAAATGAAGATGGCATCCATTTCGCCGTAGAAATTTTGATTGCAAAATATGGAAGTTTGTTTGAGGAATTTTTTGAGTCGCCGACTTTCGATGACTAAGAAATTTCGATTGGGGGGGCAAGTGCCCCCCTTCAAAAAAAATTTTTTTTCGCGTTTCAAATCGAAAAGTCCTTTGTAATTTTTCGATTCCGTCGAAAATAATTTCCTAATTCAACTGTCTCGTGGCGGAACTACCTTAATCATTTTGATTTAAATCGCGATTTAAATCAAATGATTATTTCAGTAAAAATCAATGATTTAATCACGTGTCTTTATTCCTAACTTCGGATTATCAAATTTAAAAATTAAGTTCTAACAGTATCTAAATAAATCATATGTCTCTCTGCTGTATCGATATCAATGTCATTATTACAATATTTGGACAAAAAAACTAATTTTCCATCTTTTTGTGTTCCCAGTCAGTTGCGTAATTTGGTGTGCACAATTCCAAATGTGGAAAATACTCGTTCAACCGAAGCTGAAGAGGCTATCGCCCCAAATAGTTGCCTCAAGTGGTGTGACATTGTTAATTAATTCCTCTGCGAACATTACAGATTTGAACGGTTTCGATTTCGATTTGAGTTTCACTATTAGCGGCAATAAAACTGATTAAAACTATTAGTTCCATACTTGAAACATTTCGGTCAATCGCTGGTTTATTACATGATTTAGTATCTACGTTAGGCTCAGTCTATAGCACTCGCAAAATTCCATCAAACTATAGGTTTTTTAAAAATCGAAAAAAATCGTGATTTTTTTTGATTTATTTAAAAAATCATGATTTTTTGGATTAATTGAAAAACATTGTAATTTTTTCCAACCCTGGAGTTGACCATCTTCCGGCTCTTTTCGTATACCTAGAGTTGAGATGCGTTGGGTAGAAATGGAGTTATGAGACTTGAAGGAAACACCTTACAAAATACCTAAAAATCTCAATATAACTGAAACCGACGGTCCAATCCCATTCATTTTACGTTTCTGATCCGTCCAGATTGGATTGGGATTTATGAAGAAAACATTCGGCGCTTTTGCCATAATACAAGTTTTTATTTTGTCCGTCAATTCCTAGGGAATCGAGTTGACGCTTCAAACTCTAGGAATCGATAATGAACCTTTTTGCATATACAGTGTGGTCATTTAAGTGTGCAGAATATGGGAATTTTTAAAATTAATTTGCACAACCAAATAGACCGGGAGATGGTGACACAAAATATTAGGTCATTTGTACCAGTATGGCGGTTCTTCAGGGGTCTAATTACGGAATGACAAAAAAGAAAATGATGGTCATAGCGCTGGTACCAGCGGCCCAATCGCGTGGGCGTTAATCGAACGTGTCGGACGATTTGTTCCACAAAAATGCTTGTATTTTCCGATAGTCGATAAAAAAAGAAGTAGGCGGTAGCGTAATGCCATACTTCTCCGGTGTGACTTACAGCCCGCCATACCGACGCGAATACATTAATTTAAAAAAAACAATTCAACCATTTGTACCAGGCTAATTTTTGCGCGGCTAATCATCGTCGAGTAGCCATTCACGGAAATCACCTTGCCATACTTTTCCGACGGTTCCCAATGGGAACCACCGCAAGGGAGTAAAATTTTTTTTTTGCTAAACGATTTGTACCAGCCTAAAACTTTTTTAACAGTTCTCTGTATAATCATAAACAGAAGTCTGATCATGCCATACCTGTGGGAGGTGGCGAATATGTACAATATTTTTTCAAAATTCCAAGATTTTATTCGTAATTCGAAGGATTATCAAAATTCTATCGCAATTTTTAACGGAATATTATAATTGTCACCAGTATATGTATAAATCTATTTTTTGTTGTTGCTATGTTCATAACTATGTTTTTTTTTGTTGGTTGCATGAAAGAACGGCTGTAGCCGAATGTCGTCAACACTTTAAAAAAGTTGTTATCCACTTCTATTTTTAAATGAATAAAGACGATATTATTATTATTATTATTATTTGTACCAGTATGGCACTAATTTTTCCTGTAAGTTTGAGGTTTAACGAATATAAATACAAAATTTCAAACACCTAGGTGGCGGCAAATCGGAAGTACAATCGCCTGGCTGCTCTTTCGGACAAATAACTTCGCCAGCAATAAGCGATAACGAGTGAGTCTTCTTCAGTGGTGAATTTTGTCATTAAATCTTATTTTTTCAACTAACATTTGATTGACAAATTTTAGCATGAATCTATGTCAAACAACGACAACCATAGCAAAATACTGCAACAATAATAACAATAACCATCGGAATAACATAGCAATAGCAACACATTTTTCAACAATAAAGCATTGATAATAAATAAGTGTAACAGACTTCCGCCCCATGGTTACAGTATGGGATAACTTTTTTAGGTTGAATTTTATCCAAACGAACCGAATACGATGATGCCATACTGTAACAAATGATTTTGTCTTGTCGAAAAACCAAGTTTTTCAAGTATGGCGCCGCTTTTTCCCTCTACTAGAAGTATGGCAAATATAATAATGGTCACATTGTATTATATAATTTCCAAAAATCCAAATGCCATACTGGTACAAATCGTCAAAATTTTTTTTTTTACATCTTGGCTCAAGTCCGACGGTCGTCCGCCCCATGGTTACAATCTGGAATAATTTTTTTTAGGTCCAAACGAACAGAATACAATGATTCCATGATGTAAAAAATGATTTTACGTATTTTACAGACGTATTTTCAAAACGTGTCGAATAAATAAGTTTTTCAAGTATGGCAGCACTTTTTCCCCCTACTAGACGTATGGGAAATATAATGACGGTCACATTTTATCAAATACTTTCCAAAAATCCAAATGCAATACTGGTACAAATCGTTTTTGCGAAAAAAAAATACTCCTTTGCGGCGGTATGGCGGCCATTTGGAACCGTCAGAAAAGTATGGCATGGTGTATTACGTGAATGGCTACTCGACGATGATTAGCTGTGCAAAAATTAGCCTGGAACAAATGGTTGAATTGTTTTTTTTTAATAATGTATTCGCGTCGGTATGGCGGGCTGTAAGTCACACCGGAGAAGTATGGCATTACGCTACCGCCTACTTCTTTTTTTATCGACTATCGGAAAATACAAGCATTTTTGTGGAACAAATCGTCCGACACGTTCGATTAACGCCCACGGGATTGGGCCGCCGGTACCAGCGCTATGACCATAATTTTCTTTCTTGTCATTCCGTAATTAGACCCCTGAAGAACCGCCATACTGGTACAAATGACCTAATATTTTGTGTCACCATCTCCCGGTCTAAAAATACAAATACTGCCGAAAGTTGGTGCATAATTACATAATAATCACATTAGGTGCCCTTAGAATCGTTGCGAGTCAAACAGCATACAGGGTAGGCCAAAAAATATAACAATTGTACGAGAGTAATTTATTTTAGAAAATTCAGCAAAATGCTAACAAGAAAAGTTGCTTAAAATTAAAAGTTATTCCTAAATACCAAAACATGGCCTCTAAAGATTTATTTTTGAAATTAATAATTTCCATTTTTTTTTAACCGACGAAACCAAAAAGGAGGAGGTTCTCTAGTCGACGCGTATATTTTTTTTTATGTATGACCACGCATAACTTTTTACCGAGACGTCCGATTCCGATAATTCTCATTTCCGTGGATAGGGTGTACTTCGAAGTTGGTCCCATTTCAATTTAAAAGATGAAATCTACCCCTAAAGGTAGCAAAATGAAGGATATTGATCACTCACCCTCTGAATTCTGGTCCGTTAACCGATTCTATGAGGCATAACTTTGTACTGGGTTCTTCGATTTGGATGATTCTTTTTTTATTAGATAGGGTATACCTCATAGCTGATCATATTTGGATTTCGAATTTAATTATCCACCCTTACGGGTAGAAAAATAGGGGATTTTTCACTTTTGAACATTGGCACACATATGTAGTTGACAATGACAGATCGCTATTGTCATTATTTTTGTTCTACATCCGTCACAATCATAATATTCTATGAGAGGATGGAATGATATACAAAGTAATGAAATAAACTAACCAGAACAATAAACATAATGTATATTACAACAAATAGTAAAAGTAGATAATCATATCATTTAACTATTGGGTATCGTTAAAATCGATGGGGTCAACAAGGAAAAGGAGTTTTTTTTTCGCGTTCAGACCCTCAAATGGTCCCCCGTCCTTCTTTAAAAAGTCCCCTGGCACAATCCGCATTTCTCTACGACCCCCCCATTAGGCTGTACGCTTCCCCGTGGACTATTTTGAATAACGAGAGTAGTTTAGATTATATCTGTCAAACTAGATGGTCATCACTTTGATTTTGTTTTACAATATCTGTGATATACTGCTCTAGCTCCTCCTCGTTTTTCACAAACTTCTTAATTTTAGTACTAACGGTAGAATTAATAATGTGCGCTTCCCCGTGGACTATTTTGAATAACGAGAGTAGTTTTAATTATATCTGTTAAACTAGATGGTCAATCACTTTGATTTTTTTTCACAATATTAAACATTCCCCTCTATAACATCAAAATATCTGACATCTATACCAAACTCTCCAATTTAGACACCAATAAAGGTCCTGGACCCGATGGAATACCTCCATCTCTTTTAAAAACGTGTAGTTTTTTACTAGTACGGCCCATATATCACATCTTTAACTTATCGCTGACCCTTGGGATCTTTCCTTCTGTATGGAAAACAAGTTACGTCACACCTATATTTAAATCTGGCAATAAATCAGATGTATCGAACTACAGAGGCATCAGTATTTTGAGTACTATACCAAAACTGTTTGAAAATCTAATATGCGACTTCCTAACACCTCTGGTCGACAGTCTGTTGATTGACCAGCAGTTTGGTTTCAGACACAAACGGTCCACTGAACTAAATCTGCTGACGTACGTTGACGACATATCGAATGCTTTTGAGACTACGGGTGAATTACATTCAATTTACACGGACTTCTCAAAGGCATTCGATAGGGTAAATCATAGGGCTTTAGTTCACAAACTGAAGATGTTCGGTATTGAGGGAAGCCTCCTAGCTTGGATTGAAAGCTATCTTGAGAACCGACGTCAGACTGTTCGTATAGCCAATTATAAATCTTATGATATCAACGTTACCTCCGGGGTACCCCAAGGCTCTCACATGGGTCCTTTACTGTTCAACGTATTTGTAAACGATATCAAGTCCTGTTTCCACCACGCTAAATTTCAGATGTTCGCTGACGATCTGAAATTGTATTCCAAGATAACATCCAAACTGGACTGTATGTTGCTACAGTCTGATGTACAAAACGTAACTAACTGGTGTGAGCTAAATGACATGGAATTGAATCCTAATAAATGCCATGTTGCAGTCTTCCACAGATCTCATGCTACGACTCAGTTTCAATACAGTGTTAATCTAAATGTCTGTGAACACGTGAAAGATCTAGGTGTTACTTTTGATCCACATCTGACCTTTACCACACATATATCAAATATGATCACTAAGTCGCTTCAACTTTTAGGCTTTGTGAAAAGGATCACTCAAGACTTCACGAACACCCACACTCTTAAGCTACTATATTGTTCCTTAATAAGAACTCATTTAGAATATGCCTCAAGTATTTGGTCACCTTATTACCAAAATTATATAACTAAAATAGAAGCAGTAGAACATAAATTCTTGCGCTATATAGCTTTTAAACAAGGGATCAGTACATCAAACATTGACTATGTAAATCTGCGATCCGAGTTGAATCTGATGTCAGTTACAACCAGACGCAAGCAGAAAGATCTGAAAATACTGTACGACATCTTAAATTCGTTTATACCATGCCCCCAACTACTCAATAAAATCGGTATCCATGTCCCACCTAGGATCACTCGCTCAACTATTACCTTCAATATACCTTTTAGCAGGACCAATTACGGGCAACACACATTCATTTCGAGATCCAGCAGCCTAGCAAACCAGCATAACCATTCCCTTGATTTCTTTGATACTCGTAGTGCATTTATATCACAATTGACAGATCTTATTGTTTGAATATTCATCTGTTTCTGCCTACCTTGGTCAGAAATGTTTTTGTTTTTGTCTTATTTTTTTTTTTTTAGTAATAGTATCTTAGCATTAGTATTAGTGTTAGTATTAAGGATTTATATTTACTTTGTTAATCTGCATATGTAATCAACCGAATTGGGGATTTCCCCGTTTATAAATAAATAAATAAATAAATATCTGTGATATCCTGCTCTAGCTTCTACTCGTTTTTCATAAACTTCTTAATTTTGGTACTAACGGTAGAATTAATTATGTGCTGTTTGCCTATGCATGGTCCATATGTTACGTGTTAATTGAGTCAAATTCAATTATATATATCTCGGGTTCGGAATGGTGAAACTTGTTATAGTTATAGAGGTGTTCACATGTTAAACAATACGTATGCCAAATTTTAAGAATTTCCTAATTCAACTGTCCCGTGGCGGAACTACCTTAAGAAGAAAAATACCTTTCAAATGAGGTATCAGTTGCCATATGGTGCCATTTAAAAATTTAGGGGTGGCGGTCACAGCTCCGAGGGATGGAATGTATTTCGGGTGGATTTCATCGCGAATGATGTCCCCCTCGAAAATGTAGTTGACCTATACCCAAGTAGCATTTTAAGTGGACAGAACGTAGCGGCCACGATTCTGGAAAACTTTGAAGTGTTTGGCCACAACCACTGCCACGTTATATTCACGGTTCTATCACGCGGCGGCTACCAAAATGGGGAACACTTTTTTGGTGGCTGCTACGTTCCGATCTACGTTCCTGGAACTCAGATAGCCACATTCCAACCACGTTGTGGTCACCTGGCAAAAACGTGGATATGTAGTGGCCGACATTAAACACGTTAAACAACTGACTGCGTTTGTGTAAATAATATGTAGCTCGATCTCTGTTCAGCAACATATTTTTGTGATAAATGTTCCTCACTCTTTCATTTTGCCTGATTCATTTCTAACACTCGATCAACTTTAAAAATATACAGCATATAAACGTACAAACGCTCAAGTGAGTATATTGAATTTGGATACTTCTGATCGGGATAAAATTAAAACGCTTGAAAGTTTCTTGTGAAATAGGGGTGTTGTAGCTTGATTGTGAGCACACGCCATCTGAATACACTTTATTTAAGGAAAACATTATAAATTTTGGAAATAACTCGCCTCTGAAATTATGTACTTGAATCCCTCGAACATTGTTTCATCAATCTTGGTTAGTTGAAACAAATATTTACGTAACATAACAAATTACTACGTTTGATGCAGTGCAATAAATCTTTATTGCAGTGCAATAAATCTTTATTTAATATTTCGATCATTTCTCTAATAATGGCGACCCAGCATATTCCTGTTAATATGGCGGCTTTTGGAAAATATAACTTTT
Source organism: Gonioctena quinquepunctata (assembly GCA_018342105.1). Lineage (NCBI taxonomy): Eukaryota > Metazoa > Arthropoda > Insecta > Coleoptera > Chrysomelidae > Gonioctena > Gonioctena quinquepunctata. Next base: position 447,417 of record JAFIRS010000530.1, read on the forward strand.
AAGAGGCAGAAAGTGTAAATATACAACTCTTAAGCTCCTCCCATCATAAAGTACCCAGTGGAACTAAATTATTGACTTTTCCACCACTGGAAAGTGGCACTCACGTCGCAGGCCCATGACTCACCACTTCAAAGTTATAACCTAAAAATTACAATAGGTCTCATACCCTTGAAAGGGGCGAACATGTCGGGCTATCATAACCTGCCACTTCAAAGTTTTAACCTCGAAGTTGTGGGTACATGTTCATTAATTGTTAAAAAAGGACATGTAGCAAGTATAGTGAATTTATGCAGCTCCAATCAACAATTATCAAGTAACAATTATCAATTAACAAGTAATGAAAATGATGGCATTTATGCAAACAGAATTAACAATTAAAGTATAAATATTAAGCAGGAGCACAAGTCAGAGATCCGATCTATTTAAATTAACCTTTTTTACAAAATCAAGAAAAAATTTCTATTGAAAACACATACCTAACCCATTTTATTTCGAATGGATATCATTCACGCTTCACGTAATAGGTGAAACGAACTTTTTGTGAGCCACAATAAAATAATTTCAGAAAAGTAAGGTTAGTTTTCGTCATCCAACGGACCAATTCACGGTCACTTCAAAATCAAGGGAAATTGTCTATTGAAAACGCATAACCCATTTCATATTGAATAGAATCATTCATGTTTCACGTAACAGGTTAAACAAACTTTTTGTAAGCCACAATAAAATAATTTGAGAAAACTTGGGTTAGCTTTCGTCATCGCGCGGAATGGTGAATTTTGAAGGTTATTGTAATCACTTATGGAGATAGCAAGAACGTGGCAACCAACACCACATATCACAATCAAGTGCCTGCCACATTGAAGGTCTTATGGAAGTTACCAAAACGTCACCGAAACTATCATACTCTCTTGAAAGTGACTTCTAAGTGATATTTAAGTGGTACAGGATGGTTACTGCAACGGTTATTTTCCACTTTTAAATCTTTAAAGTGATTTGCTCAGTGGCCATAATGTTTCAGACACCTCAAATGACACTAATAAGTTATAGAACTCTGGAGTGGCTACCATAGATGGAAATTACGTGACTACAACCTTACACATATAAAATTTTAGTTATTCTTACTGTATAGTGGTAGATTTAGTGGTGATTACGTGATAACCACCAAGTCGAAGTTGCAGTATCAGTTTCTGTCACTATAATGCTGCTTGGGTAGAGCCGCTGTTTCGTTTTCAATGGCCCACTCTGTATATATGTGATATGTGTGTGGATATATAATAATAATAATAATAATAATATTTATTCACTCCAATATACATTTTTGTTTACATTGTCATTTCATATACAGTTATTGGTGGTAAATAAACAAAGAGTTCCATTTTAACCGTGAGGTTGTGCATGGATTGATTATGCTTTTAATGATGTGGTACAAGTGCAATGTGGTTATGTTAGTATTGTTTTTATTTAACTAGATTATATGATATGGAGTAGGACACATATATTTTGTGAAAGAAGAGAAAAAAGAAATAAAAAAGAAATAAAAAAAAAATTATAATTATAATTGGGGTGGAGTTTATTTGCATTTCATTATTGTGTGGAGGGTGTGTCTGTCAACTGATTCAATTAATCTTTAATTTGCTTTTAATAAGTGTAGTTTTTTTTTTTTGGATTGGTACATTAGCGAGCGCTGGCCGATTGATTTGTTCATTCTGTTTATAGGAATATTTTGTTTAGCTCGTGTTTCATATCTGTGCTCTATTTTTTTAATCAAGTGTTTATTTTTATATAAGTATATAATTGTATTGAATATGTATAATTGTCTAGGATCAAATATTTTAGTTTCATCAAATAGATCATTTGTAGAATAGGTATTTTTTTTTGAATATATAATTTTTATAATTTTTTTTTGTAGAATCTGTAGTTTTTTTATGTACGTTGGTAGAGCTGCTCCCCAACTTAGAATGCCATACTGTATTCGAGACTCAACGAACGCATAATATAATGTTTTCAAATGTTTTACATTCAAGATCCCTTTCATATGTTTGAATTTATATAGTAATGGTCTCAGAGTTTTTGTAATATTGTCTATATGGAGGTTCCATCTCAAGTGAGAGTCAATTGTGATACCGAGATATTTGATATGGTTTTTTGATAGTATTTCGTTTTTTGTTTTTTCATTTTGTATTTCAAGTGTGTTGTATTTCGGGAGATTTGTCTTATAGCATGAATACATCTGCTGAAATTGTCATTATTTATAGTCTGAAATATGTGGTACAGGTTAAGATTTTTTTTTTGTATTGTAGACTTTTATATATTAATTAAATAAGAAAAAGCATTATCTAAAAAAAACGAATAGTTGCGCACTTTGAATTAAAAAACAACACCCATTGTGCGCTGTCTAATTCGAGAGGAAAAGAGAAAAATTGTGGAACACGAAAGAAGACCATGTACAATATAACCGATTTATATCTTTTGTGATATGATGCCATATACCGCTTAGTTATCTCCACACTCGTCCAAAATTGACCTATTTTTCAAGAAAATAACGGTATAGCGAGTCCCATTCTTTTTTGGAGTTTTTTTATCTCCAGATTGTTTGTTGTTTATATTATTTGGCCTCATTCTCCTACATCGGTCGTATTTTTTTATTCGTAAGAGTCAAAGGAGAGGGTCACAGAACGTTCAAATCATTCTGTTATCTTGTAAAGACGAAAAATAAAGAAAAACGCGATAAAACACGTATATCAGCAGTTATTGAACAAGATGCAACATAACATGATTATCAAAGATTATGCTAAATCACAGAGATATTACAGGGTGTTAGTGAATAAGTGCGACAAACTTTAGGGGGTAATTATGCATGAAAAAATAATGACAGTTTGTTATATAACTTCTGTCCGCGAATGCTTCATTTTCCAAGATACGGGGTGTTAAAGTTTTTCTTAAAAACTGACTATTTATTTATTGCTCTGAAACCGGTCAAGATATGCAAATGAAACTTGGTGAGTTTTAAGAGGTAGTTATTGCGCATTTTTTGACATGCAATTAAGAATTTTATGTTCATCATTTTTTTTAAAGAAAAAAATGGCACGTCACTAAGATATTTCGAATAATCATTTTTGAATTCCTCGTTCAATTTATGACAAAAATCTCTCCTGCCTTTTTTTCGTATGGGGCGCCGTTTTTATGCAAAAAATTAAAACATCTTAACGCGTATTTTTCATTTCTTCAATACATTATCAAGAACTATCTAATACAATAACGTTAAACCAGAACAATAACAGAAAATAACACTAATAAATAAATAAGCGCAAAGCTACAACAAATGTTCAAAATGACCTCCCTCAGACGTGATACAAGATTCAACTCTTCGCCTCATTGATTGTCGTATTCTCGCAAATATTCCTGGTGTATTTCTTATTGTCTCACAGCCGACTATAATTCGATTCCTCCAGTCTTCAACATTTTCGACGGGAGTGGAATAAACTGATGACTTAAGAAAACCCCAAATGCAATAATCTAGAGGATTTAAATCCGGAGATCGAGCAGGCCAATGTTCCGTACCTCCCCTACCTATCCAACGGTTTCGATTTCGATTAGAGTTTCACTATTAGCGGCAATAAAACTGATTAAAACTATTAGTTCCATACTTGAAACATTTCGGTCAATCGCTGGTTTATTACATGATTTAGTATCTACGTTAGGCTCAGTCTATAGCACTAGCAAAATTCCATCAAACTATAGGTTTTTAAAAACATCGAAAAAATCGGGATTTTTTTTGGATTTATTTAAACAATCATGATTTTTTGAATTAATTGAAAAAAATCGTGATTTTTTCCAACCCTGGAGTTGACCATCTTCCGGCTCTTTTCATATACCTAGAGTTGAGATTCGATGGGAAGAAATGGATTTATGAGACTTGAAGGACACGCCTTACAAAATCCCTAAAAATCTCAATATATCTGAAACTGACGGTCCAATTCCATTCATTTTTAACCGACGAAATCAAAAAGGAAGAGGTTTTTTTTTCATGTATGACCACGCATAACTTTTTACAGAGTACTTCGATTTCGATGATTCTTTTTTCATTGGATAGGGTGTACTTCGAAGTAGGTCCCATTTGAATTTGAAAAGAAAAATGCTCCCCTAAGGGTAGCAAAATGGAGGATATTGATGGTTCACCCTCTGAATTTTGGTTCGTTTGGAATCGCTTATCTATCAGGCATAACTTTGTACTGGGTTGTCCGATTTGGATGATTCTTTTTTTATTAGATGGTGTATACCTCATAGTTGATCATACTTGAATTTGGTATTAAATAGGATGATTGATTTTTCACTTGTGAACACTGGCACACATATGTAGTTGACATTGACAGATTGCTATTGTCACTATTTTTGTTCTCCTACATCCGTCACAATAATTACATTCTAAGAAAGGATGGAATGATATACAAAGTGATGAAATAAACTAACCAGAACTACCAAAAATAATGTATATTATATAACAGTAAATAATTAAAGTAGATAATCATATTATTTAACTGTTAATAGTTGAAGAAAGGTGGGTAAGTAAGTATTTTGGCAGTAATCAAAAATTAAATAGGTAGTAATTAGTAGATTTCAGCCACAAAAAATTGAGGAATAAAAAGTTTTAACAAAAAATTAAACCGACGAAAAGGAGAGGGTCACAGAATGTTCAAATCATTCTGTTATCTTGTAAAGACGAAAAATAAAGAAAAACGCGATAAAACACAGTATATCAGCACGACGGTTATTGAACAAGATGCAACATAACATGATTATCAAAGATTATGCTAAATCACAGAGATATTACAGGGTGTTAGTGAATAAGTGCGACAAACTTTAGGGGGATAATTATGCATGAAAAATAATGACACTTTGCTATATAACTTCTGTCCGCGAATGCTTCATTTTCCAAGATACGGGGTGTTAAAGTTTTTCTTAAAAACTGACTATTTATTTGTTGCTCTGAAACCGGTCGAGATATGCAAATGAAACTTGGTGAGTTTTAAGAGGTAGTTATTGCGCATTTTTTGACATGCAATTAAGAATTTTATGTTCATCAATTTTTTTAAAGAAAAAAATGGCACGTCACTAAGATATTTCGAATAATCATTTTTGAATTCCTCGTTCAATTTATGACAAAAAATCTCTCCTGCCTTTTTTTCGTATGGGGCGCCGTTTTTATGCAAAAAAATTAAACATCTTAACGCGTATTTTTCATTTCTTTAATACATTATCAAGAACTATCTAATACAATAACGTCAAACCAGAACAATAACAGAAAATAACACTAATAAATAAATAGGCGCAAAGCTACAACAAATGTTCAAAATGACCTCCCTCAGACGTGATACAAGATACAACTCTTCGCCTCATTGATTGTCGTATTCTCGCAAATATTCCTGGTGTATTTCTTATTGTCTCACAGCCGACTATAATTCGATTCCTCCAGTCTTCAACATTTTCGACGGGAGTGGAATAAACTGATGACTTAAGAAAACCCCAAATGCAATAATCTAGAGGATTTAAATCCGGAGATCGAGCAGGCCAATGTTCCGTACCTCCCCTACCTATCCAACGGTTTCGATTTCGATTAGAGTTTCACTATTAGCGGCAATAAAACTGATTAAAACTATTAGTTCCATACTTGAAACATTTCGGTCAATCGCTGGTTTATTACATGATTTAGTATCTACGTTAGGCTCAGTCTATAGCACTAGCAAAATTCCATCAAACTATAGGTTTTTAAAAACATCGAAAAAATCGGGATTTTTTTTGGATTTATTTAAACAATCATGATTTTTTGAATTAATTGAAAAAAATCGTGATTTTTTCCAACCCTGGAGTTGACCATCTTCCGGCTCTTTTCATATACCTAGAGTTGAGATTCGATGGGAAGAAATGGATTTATGAGACTTGAAGGACACGCCTTACAAAATCCCTAAAAATCTCAATATATCTGAAACTGACGGTCCAATTCCATTCATTTTTAACCGACGAAATCAAAAAGGAAGAGGTTTTTTTTTCATGTATGACCACGCATAACTTTTTACAGAGTACTTCGATTTCGATGATTCTTTTTTCATTGGATAGGGTGTACTTCGAAGTAGGTCCCATTTGAATTTGAAAAGAAAAATGCTCCCCTAAGGGTAGCAAAATGGAGGATATTGATGGTTCACCCTCTGAATTTTGGTTCGTTTGGAATCGCTTATCTATCAGGCATAACTTTGTACTGGGTTGTCCGATTTGGATGATTCTTTTTTTATTAGATGGTGTATACCTCATAGTTGATCATACTTGAATTTGGTATTAAATAGGATGATTGATTTTTCACTTGTGAACACTGGCACACATATGTAGTTGACATTGACAGATTGCTATTGTCACTATTTTTGTTCTCCTACATCCGTCACAATAATTACATTCTAAGAAAGGATGGAATGATATACAAAGTGATGAAATAAACTAACCAGAACTACCAAAAATAATGTATATTATATAACAGTAAATAATTAAAGTAGATAATCATATTATTTAACTGTTAATAGTTGAAGAAAGGTGGGTAAGTAAGTATTTTGGCAGTAATCAAAAATTAAATAGGTAGTAATTAGTAGATTTCAGCCACAAAAAATTGAGGAATAAAAAGTTTTAACAAAAAATTAAACCGACGAAAAGGAGAGGGTCACAGAATGTTCAAATCATTCTGTTATCTTGTAAAGACGAAAAATAAAGAAAAACGCGATAAAACACAGTATATCAGCACGACGGTTATTGAACAAGATGCAACATAACATGATTATCAAAGATTATGCTAAATCACAGAGATATTACAGGGTGTTAGTGAATAAGTGCGACAAACTTTAGGGGGATAATTATGCATGAAAAATAATGACACTTTGCTATATAACTTCTGTCCGCGAATGCTTCATTTTCCAAGATACGGGGTGTTAAAGTTTTTCTTAAAAACTGACTATTTATTTGTTGCTCTGAAACCGGTCGAGATATGCAAATGAAACTTGGTGAGTTTTAAGAGGTAGTTATTGCGCATTTTTGAATTCCTCGTTCAATTTTGACAAAAAATCTCTCCTGCCTTTTTTTCGTATGGGGCGCCGTTTTTATGCAAAAAAATTAAACATCTTAACGCGTATTTTTCATTTCTTTAATACATTATCAAGAACTATCTAATACAATAACGTTAAACCAGAACAATAACAGAAAATAACACTAATAAATAAATAGGCGCAAAGCTACAACAAATGTTCAAAATGACCTCCCTCAGACGTGATACAAGATACAACTCTTCGCCTCATTGATTGTCGTATTCTCGCAAATATTCCTGGTGTATTTCTTATTGTCTCACAGCCGGCTATAATTCAATGGTCTTCAACATTTTCGACGGGTGTGGAATGAACAAATGACTTAAGGAAACCCCAAATGCAAAAATCTAGAGGATTTAAATCCGGAGATCGATCAGGCCAATGTTCCGTACCTTCCCTACCTATCCAACGATTTGGATATACTGTATTTAAGTGATTACGTACAATAATGCTAAAATGGACTGGTGCACCATCATGCATGAACCAGAAGTGTTGTCTCAGCTGTAGAGGAATTTCTTCAAGAAGAACAGGTAACTCTTCCTGTAGGAAATTAAGGTAAGAGTCGCCTGTTAGTCGTTGTGGGAGGAAATATGGACCGATTAAATGATCATCAAGTACCCCCAGCTATACATTTAGTGAAAACTGATGCTGAAAATGAGCTTCAAAGATTCCATGTGGATTTTCCTCAGCCCAGAGGTGATTGTTATGGAAATTTCGTATACACTGTCATCCAAAATTAGCCTCGTCAGTAAACAAAACGCCTTTTGAAAAATTAGGAATTTGAGCGATTTGATGAAGAATCCAATGGCAAAAAACTAGGCGCGGAAAAATGTCTCTAGGTAGTAGAGTTTGCACATGTTAAATATGAAACGGATACAATTGCTGTTCTTTAAGAATTTTAAACACAGTGAAGTTGCTTGCATTCAGTATGTTGGCAATTTTTCGAGTACTTGTTTCAGGTGACTCCGCAATTAATTCGAGAACTGCTTCTTCTAGTTGCCCAGTTCGTACTACTCGAGGGCGCCCGCAGTCAGCAGTTTGTTTCATAAATGAACCATTTTCGCGCAATCGTTGGTGAAGACGAGCAAATATTGTGTGATGGGGTACCCTACGTCCTGGATACAACCCAGCATACAATCGTCGAGCTTGCCGACCACTTCCATTAACAAAATGCATGTCTGACAATTCCCCAATTGTATAATTTTCCATTATTTTCGATAAAAGAAAAATTAATTACTTATTATCATTAATGTTGTACCAAACTTAAAGCTTAAGAATGAAGAAACGCTAATTTGACATTTCGTTGAAATATTCGTATTTAACAGAATGTTGACAGTAGCCTACTAGCATGGCCACTAGATAATGTATTAAAGTAATGACAAATACGCGTTAAGATGTTTTATTTTTTCGCATAAAAACGGCACTACATACGAAAAACAGGCAAGAGAGATTTTTTGTCACAAATTCAACGAGAAATTGAAAAATGATTCTCAGTGGCGTACCATTTCATTCTTAAAAAAAATTGAGATCATTACCCGTATGCGCGCCAATGATGAATATAAAATTCTCAATTGCATGTCAAAAAATGCGCAATAACTACCTCCCAAAACTCACCAAATTTCATTTGCATATCTCGACCGGTTTCAAAGCAATAAATAGTCAGTTTTAAAGAAAAATGTTAACACCCCGTATCTCGGAAAACGAAGCAGTTGCGGACAAAAGTTATATAGCAAACTGTCATTATTTTTTCATGCAGAATCACCCCCTGAAGTTTGTCGCACTTATTCACTAACACCCTGTATATACTCGGTATACTTCGGCACAGATCTGTTTCAAGTCTATAGTTTGGATTATTCCCCCGGTTCATATCTTCAATCTCCAACAAATTAAAAAAGGTATCATTGAATATTCTGATAAATATGGTTTGAATAACAAAAGAATAACATCGATCGAAGTTCATTTATCGGATCGATAACAGAAATATTGTTTGTGTTGCTTAATTGGTAATTAAATAATGCAGGAATTTTCGACATTCTCATTCGATTTTTCCAAGTCTTGTTTTCATCACTGCCTTGTACGTGTTTATCACTTTAAATTTCCTCGAAACTGGAGAAATGGGTTTCCCAAAAGTAAAATCATAATACAGGGTGAGTCAGAAGTACTTTGACAAACTTCAGGAGGTGATTCCTCACAATATTCTAATATGAATTGTCCACATAAATATATGTCCGGAAACGATTCGTTTCCAAGATACAGGGTGTTGAAGTTTTATTTTTATTTTCGTTTTTTTAAATAACCTAACCTTAATTAAACGAAAATTGGTATTGAGAGGTTTTTTCAGGTGTCGAATTCAAACCTGATGTTATTATTGAATGATATTAATTATGTGCAAGGCTATGATTTTTTGAATCTTTTCGCCGATGACACTCTGATTGCTTGCTATGGAGACAACTTGAATGAAACTGTAACGAGATTGAAAGGAGTTTTGAATAATATTGAAAATTTTCTGAACATAAACAAATTGAAGTTAAACATTTCCAAAACAAAGGCTATGGTATTGAATAATAGGTTCAAATTGTCAAATATAAATTACAACACAATCAACTTAGTACTTGAAGGTGGAAGGGTAGAATGGGTACACGAATTCAAGTATTTAGGATGCATAATTGATGAATGTTTGGAGATGAAATCTCATTGTAAATACATCTGTAATAAAATTTCAAAAAAACTATATTTTTTCACAAGAATTTCTGCACAACTTTCTCTATTTAGCCGAACAACTGTATATAAAGCGATAATCCAGCCACATTTTGATTACTGTTCTTCTATTTTATAAAACTCCATTAAATGGCAATCAGTAGATCAAAGACTATATTATATGGCCATGCTATTTGTCTTTAAAATCACAAGGAATATGTTTCCTGATTACTTCAATCAATTTGTTACATACAACAATGAACTCCATAACTATAATACACGGTCCGTACATAATTTTCATATCAATAGGACAAAGCTGAAGAGTTCAATGAAATCTATATTTTTCAAAGGATTGTATGAATATAATCAACTACCAGAGGAAATAAAACAATGTAATAGATATTTGTTTCAAAACGAAATTGTTATCATACATTCTATCAAGAGATGGCTAACACTAATATTAGTTGTTTTGTGTACACCATTTGTCTGTGGCTATATTTTTATGTTTTTATATTTTTGTTTTTATATTTTCATTTTTATTACTAGCTAATGTCATTTTATTATTTGTCTTTTTATTAATCACATTTTATTTTATATTACATCTTATATTTGATTTTTAACCATTTAATTTTTTTTTTTTAAATTTAAATTTATAATATGAAATTATGTATGCATATTAGGGTATCCTATTTAAATAAATATCTATCTATCTATCTATAATGCTATCACTCGTAGGGGGCGCCACCTAAACGTCTTTTTCTTTTTTGAAGATTCATAACTTTTTTGAGCGTACTTCTAGCACATTTTTCAGTAAAAAATCAATTCCTCTATCATAGCTACGTAAAAAAGCTACACTTGTTACAAGTCGCTATAAGCAACCGTTTTCTAGATATTTGGACTTGGAAATTTCAAGTCGATTATTTGATAATCGATGCGTGTTGAAGTTATTACCATTGATTTGTTGAAAATATAAACAGGATGTTCATAAAATCAGATGTGGAATCATCTGCGACTGAAAGATAAACTTTAGTCACTATCTTCCATCGTCAAGATAACCTCGTGTGGGGTATTCATGTTGAAAAGGGAAACATTCTCAATTGAATATTGATAGAAAGATTTTTCTGTGAATTGAAAAATCCTCGACTAAAATGAAGTTATTTTTTGTGAATGTCTAACAGAAAACAACTACTTCCCCGGCTAAAGCCACGCTGGACATTGAACTACATCTGATAGATATTCTGAAAAGGCCCTAACTCAAAAGAAAAAATCTGAAATTGAAAATTTGCATTTTCATTCAGATAGTTATTTGATTTTCTATTCCAGTCTTAATTAAGAACTCATAAAGATGAATGAGGCAAAGAAGAATGTTTTCCAAAAGAGAGTACTCACCAGAAATCATTCGTAACATTGACGCAGGAGAGACATCGCATTCACTAGATCTTCAATACATTTTTGTTAGACCTTCACAAAAAATAACTTCATTTTAATGGTGGATTTTTCAATTCACAGAAAAATATTTCTATCAATATTCAATTCAGAATGTTTCCCTTGTTACCATTATTTTGCATTTTTCACAAGAATGCTTAGGAAATGAATTTGACGTTTAAGTAAGTACTTTTAGTTTTTTGTAGGGGGCGCCACCTATTCTATTTATTTGTACTCGTTTGAAATAGTTATTTTTGTATCAAGGGTACAAAATCTGTATTTGTTTTAATAAAATTTGCCAGAAATATAAACATTTCATTTCAAGAAATTTTGAATATGTAGAATATAATAAAATAAAGGAAACTAAATTGTATTCAAATAAATTGTTCAAAGTGTCCACCTTCAGCGAAGATACAGGCATTCAGTCTTCTAGTCATTGAATCTCGTACCCGCTCAAAAATCATCGGTGTGTTTCTTATTGTTTCACAGGCGTCTACTATTCGGTTTCTTAGATCTTCCTCGTTCGCTACTGGAGTTTTATAAACTAGTGACTTCAAATGTCCCCAAAAATAAAAATCTAGCGGGTTTAGATCTGGGGACCTTGGTGCCCACGCCTGGTTAGGTTCTTCTACACCCCTACCGATCCATCGATTTGGATAGACAGTGTTAAGGAATTCCCTGGCTACTACGCTTAGATGGACCGGAGCCCCATCATGCATAAACCACATTTTGTGATTTACCCCTTACTCAATTTTGCCAAATCAAATCGGACCATCGCTCTTTTTGAAGATTCTGTTGGATCTTGAGTGGACTGTATGATATGGAATTGAATTGCTTCTTTTCTAATAATAATCACTACTCGAACTCGAAATTGAAAATGGTTTATTACTGTGATTTTTACAAGAACTTAAAGCAAACACGTCTAGCTTGCAACCCTAGTTGAAACATTCTGCCTTTGCATACCATAACATCTGGCAAGTGTCTTTCAAAGATATAAACTAACCACAGTTTCGTAGACTTGTCACAATGGCGTAAACAAATTCCAAATGTGAATTTTCTAGGAAAAAACATTTATTTCGTAAGTTTTGCAGAACAATTTCCATAAATAGCTCGCCCTGCTTAACGCCTACATCCTAAACTTCATTACGTTCTCAAACTACTGGTACTCACCATCCTTGATGAGATCATCCAAATCCATCAGGTTCTCCAAATTTTCGAGTATGTGAGAAGCGACTTCCGCCTTGCTTTCGCATGCTGCAAGATCGGCGTCGAATTTGATGTCATCGTAGTCGTCGATCTGATAGAATGTTGCGTCGACCAAGGAAGCCTCATCAGAGTCGAGAGGCGACCTGGGCTCCTCCTTCCAAAGCAGCACTGAACTCATTTTCAGGTTGGGTGCTGCTCGAGAGGGTTATTATCAGGGAAAGATTCTTTTCTGAAGATGATTGTTGCGATGCCGAAATGGCGAGCGAGAAAGGCGCCATGATGGCTCTGAAACAAAAGAGGAAATGTAGTTGGGGCACGTCGATCGTTGGAAATGCGTGTGGGTAAGCTAGAGAGATCTTATTCCGTTATATTATCCTGCCAGAGTTTGTTTCGTGTCGACATCCGGCTCGAAGGACCAATTTTTCAATAGAGCCCCAATATTCCGAAATCTTTAATAAAGCATCTTCAAAACTAGGATTCGAAAAAATATCGTTGGTTCAGATTTTTTAAGGAAACCGTTGCAGTACATATACAGTGAGGCTTTTTATAGTCCCTCCCTATTAACTTGAGGTTCGACGTAGAACAATGAGACAAAAACAGTTTTGAGTGATATCACCGATACTACTTTTTGAAATGAAAGACATGGTGATTGCTCGATAGATGGCGCGGGGCACATCAACTTACAAATTTCAAATAGCAAGGGGGGTCAAGTAGCACATCGTTGAAAATATAATTCAATTCTCTTTACAACAATCTGATTTGTTTTAAATTTCGTTAATACGTTTTATCACAATAATCATTCGAAATGTCAAGTATAACAAAAAACAAAACTATTATGTAGGATTTTTATTTATTAAGAATATGAAGCAAAATTGTTATCAATCGTGACCACTCGTGTTTTCCCCCTCCCTACCCACCATTGTGCGTCTCAATACTCAATTCGGGAAACTCTTCACTAAATACAAATGCGATAATTCCTTTTTAATATAAAAAGCAGGTAAGTAGTGTTATAATCATTTATACATTAGAAGGTCTTAAACATCGGCAAAATAATCCAACTTCATATTGGTCATTTCTAGGTAAGTGCTTTATTATCAGTTTACCAAATCCAATAAATGGTACCGTTATTATTATGATCATTAAAAATGAGGTATTATTAGGGTCGGAAATTGGATTATTGTATGGATTCAAAATCTGTATCTAGTTAAGCTTTGAAACAAATTCAAAAATAAAAAATTCGCAATTGTGATTTTATGGTTGAAAGTAAAATTGAATTACCTTTTCAACGTAGTGCAACTCGACCTCTATGCCTTTCGAAATTTTCAAGTTGATATGCCCCCAGCGCCCTCTGTGGTGTAATTGCACTGTATCTTCTCTCAGAAAGTATGATCAGTAATACCATTCAAAATATTTTCTGTCCCATTGTTTCAAATCAAACCGTTCAAACGTTATCGAGGTAATGGTACCATTCAGATCCGCACTTATTCTTGACATTTCAAATGCATATAGTGAAAAAAAGTATGTATTAACAAAATTCGAAAAAAATAAGAAGATTGAAAAGAGAATTGAATTATCTTTTCAACGATGTGCCACAGCTACGTATATAATGCTAGTGGGAGAAAATATGCATGAAAAACGAATCTTTTCAAATTACTCAAAATGTGTGCCGTAAAGACTGTGACGTACATCGGTGTTCTTTACTATTTTCAATTTATATTGAATAATGAGATTTATTTTCAGAAACAAAACAAAATTTGACAAATCCTTTTGACTTCATTTTTAATTCAGACTATCTCATTGGTTAATAACTACAAATATGTGCTGTAAAGACTATGACGTTCGTCGACTCCACAACTATGTATATAATGCCACTGCACAGTGGTCCAAAATATCGAAAAAGCGGAACTAATTCGAATTTTGGTAAAGTTTTCGTATACGCTCCCAAATTTGTGAGAGGGTAAACAAAAGGCCAGATAACCTTTTCTCATCTTGTGAATAATTCTTGTGAAACTCAAGTGAAAAGTCAATGAAGGTATGTAGTTTTTATTACATGATTGATAAGGTAAATTAGTCGATTATTTTCTCAGTTATTATGTTATTAGAATGAACGTGCGTACATTTTCAACTTTCGTTAGACTTACAAAAAATGCCACACGACTACCAGCTCTGAAAAAATATTAATGGATAGACTAAAGTCTCTATAAAAACATATACAAAATGTGCATGCTCATACTTGCACTTTTTTTAAATATTTAATTAATTGTGAGCCTCTGCAAGAGTGTATCAAAAACCCATCAAATATATTTTGACCCACAATAAATTAACACCTCATCATTTTCGACTTTTTTGCTAAAATGTGACAAAGTTACCCCTATTGAAACCAACCCTTTTGCAACAAATTTTCCTATGGTTCTCGTGAGCTTTGAAAACAATTCAGCAAAAATAAGGCTTAAATCTGATTCTATTGTTAAACCACCCCTTCTAAATACCATCCCTTTGTGACATTTTTTTATATTTTTCAAAAGAAAGCTTAAATCTGATTCTATTGTTAAACCACCCCTTTGTGACACTTTTATTTATATTTTTTCCATGATTCTCGTCAGTCTTAGAAGCAATTCCGCGCGCGAAAAAAAGGCTAGAATCTGATTTTTTTTTCGAACCACCCCTTCTAAAAATTACCTCTTTGTAACAAGATTTTTTAAATATTTTTACCATAATTCTCGTCAGTCTTAGAAGCAATTCCGCGAAAAATGGCACCCCTTCGAAAAACCACCTTTGTGAAAGATTTTGTTTCATATTTTTCCCATGATTCTCGTCAGCCTTAAAAGCAATTTCGCTTGAATCTACCCATATGTGACAAAAAAACATATTTTTTTCATGAATTTTGACAAAGAGGCGAAGGAGCAAAAAATTTAATTTGTTCCGTTTTTTTCGTCATGGGGACCACTGTGCACTGAGAGGAAATAAGCACGAAAAACGGAGAGTTTTTTAAATTTTGATCGTAAGTGACAATTTGGAACAAAAAGTATTATTTGATGCAAAAAGTGGTGTCTTGAATTTATCAACCTATATGGAAGAGTTTTAATGTGGTGTTCGTTCTGTTTTAATGAAATTCGTAGACTACTCTCGAATAATTGAATAAAATTCTTTCATTCTCACTGAATCAATGTTTAAAATGATAAAAATAACAAATGTATATTGAATAATGGTTTTTTTTTTTATAAAAATCGAAATTTGACAAATCATCTTTCCACGGCCCAGCATAGCCGGTGAATTTTTTTTCAAAGTCCCAAGAGTGGTATCGGATTTTTCTATAAAAGGTAAGGGTTGGTAAAACAACCAAGAAAGCGGTTAAAAACAATTTTACAATTTCAATTAACTGAAAATATGTGCTGTAAGGACTATGAAGTTCACCGACTCCACAACCACGTACATGATGCCAGTGAGAGAAAATATGCTCGAAAAACGGATCTTTTCAAGTTTTTTCTATTTTGATCGTAAGAAGTGGCATTCGGAGTAGGAAATATGGTGCAGAAAGTGGTGGTTTAGCACGAATCCACGGTATTGAATTCATCATCCTATATGGAAGAGTAGATGATTTTGCTGAAATTATGAAAAATGGTTTCAATCTTTGAGTTCTCAAGAGGTGTTCGTTGCTATTTTCATCAAATATGAAGGAGAAATAGGGCGACTGTGAATATATATAAGAAACTAAAAATTGTGGATTTGCAGACAAATTTTTAAATTCAAGAAAAAATCCATCCTCGAGTAGGAATCGAACCTGCGACCTTTGGATCTCTAGTCCCATGCTCTAACCAATATGGAGCTATCGAATCCACTGCGATTCGAAGATATAGCTTTTTTCTAGAATTTAATGTTAGTTGTAGTGGGATGGATTATGAAGATAAAGGATCTCATGTACTATCAGTGGCCATCGAGATCAATTTTACCTTTTCCTAACGTCGCCGTGGATTGACGCAGGTTCAATTCCTGCTCGAGGATGGATTTTTTCTTGAATTTAAAAATTTGTCTGCAATGCCACAATTTTCATTTAATTATATCAAAATATCCTCAAATAATTTATTAAATTTCTCTCATTCTTACTGAATCACTGTTTGAAATAATAAAAACAACAAATTAATATTGAATAATGAGATTTTTTTTTCAAACAAATCGAAATGTGGTTTTAAAATTCACGTTTAGATGTCAGGTATTGTATATTTAATCACAACAAATCATCCTGTCAATATTTGTCAAACGTTTCTTTTCGCCAATTATACAGTTGATCGAATTTTATACCCTCTTTTGATTTTTTATTTAATAAATCCATACATTGATGTGACCCGTTTTTAGAATACCAGGCTCCGTTTTTGGCTGATGATGGACCTTTATAGTTCCGAAACATCTCCTATCCCTGTTTAATAGGGTAATAAACGTTGTGAGGTATGACTAAGAAAATTCTTGAAACATAATCATTTATCATTTTTCAAGATCACAAATCGATTTTTCCAGGTGTGTGGGTTAGAATATCGATATTACCATTTCTCAAGACAATATTTTCTTTGCATAAATTCCAAAATATGGCTCATACAACTTTCGACAATTCGAAAAACGCGCAAACATCTCACAAGACTACAGAATCACCCTGTACGAGTCTGCATATTCTCGTAATCAGTATAATCAAATCTCACGTCAAAGTACTTCGTGGAATGAGGTGAGTCATCCCCTCCCTTAAGTTTCTTTCACCTGCAACTAGATATTTCTCTCAATCTGAAAATAATGTTGCCGTTGCCCAAAGAGAGTAAACTGTAACGTTTACTCTCTTTGGCCGTTGCCTAATCAATATACCTGTAGTGGATGGACTCGATCCAAATCGAAGCATTCTTCACAAGATGTTTAGATGGATGCAGTGCGGTGTTGCCAATTGTCAAGCTGGTATTTATGCAATAAGCGATGGAGAATCAGCCTTATAAAAAAAAAAATTTAACCGCTTTCTTAGTTGTTTGAACAACCCTCAGAAGTTAATGAAAACTTGTACGAGTTAAAATCACGGGGACCTTACCTTTTATAGTGGGATCCAAAACCACTCTTGGGACCTTGCAAAAAAATTTCACCAGCTTATTCAAGAGTACATTGGATATTGGTTATTTTTCAATATCCAATAATGGGTGTTTTTCCATTCAGGTGCAACTTGGAAGTTGAAATATTTTCAGACATTGGTTATTTCTCAATATCAGCTCAACTTTGGCAAACAACAATTCAGTTAGGCCATTTTTCGCCAAGAACAAATTATTGAATATTGAAATTTTAAATGTTTTTATTTCAGATGTTGGTTCTTGACTTCTGTATTCAGTACTAGTTTTTGTTAATAAGGCGCATCTATGAAACTCTAAAATATAAAAATACACTAGTTTAGTATTTTGAAATTTTATTTGCTAATTCAAGCTAGTATACCTAAATGAAAATCAAGGTTCATTATGATTTTTATTGCATTGAACATAATCAGAAATAATTTTAAAATAAAAAAAAACGTCTGCGTAAAAAGTGAACTTAAAAAAAGATGCAAACAAGATGACCAGAAAATATTGTCAGAAAATTATGTTTTAAGAGGTTAACTATTAAACTTAATACTGTAGTAACCAATCTCACGCAGTCAGAGGCAATAATATATATTAATTGTTAAATTGAAAATGGATACTCCCTCTGGTGACGATTTTTGAAACTATACATAAGTACATTGTTTACTTTTTAAAACATTAATGTTTATATGATTTTAGCCATTGTATACCTAAAACTTGTCGAATCTCTTGTGATTGTTGACATTTAATGAAATTCTTGTTTACCTGTTGAATGTTCTGTTGACTATTGTACGTCCTCGAGTGAAAAAATGAGTGATTCAAGTTCAAATCATTATTGTTGTGTACCTCAATGTGATTCTTGGCAAAACGATACCGTTTAACAATAAGTTTTCATCATTTTCCGTGAGAAAATGAACGTAACGTTCTGGTGCAGGTTAATCTAGGATTGAGCGAGTCTATAGACAGACGATGGGCTTTTGAAGAACAATACAGTCCCTTCCCAAAATCTTCCTGTATCGTCTGTGGCCAAGAAAAAAGTGAAAAAGAGAACCTTCAAACAGAGTTGAAAAGAAAAAAATATAGGTAGTTAAGAAGAGAAAAAAGAGATATTCAACATACCGAAGATTAGTCATACAGTAAAGAGTGACTATATATGTATATCTAGGTGATAAGGACACATTTTCACACCATCTTGTTTGTTTTAGATGAAATCAAAAAAACTGTTTTTAACCGACGAAACTAAAAAGAGGGAGGTTCTCTAGTCGACGCGTATATTTTTTTTTATGTATGACCACGCATAACTTTTTACTAAGATGTCCGATTCCGATCATTCTTTTTTCAGTGGATAGAGTGTACTTCGAATTTGGTCCCATTTGAATTTAAAAGATGAAATCCACCCCTAAGGATAGCAAAATGAAGGATATTGATCACTCACCCTCTGAATTCTGATCCGTTAACCGATTCTATCAGGCATAACTTTGTACTGGGTTCTTCGATTTGGATGATTCTCTTTTTATTAGATAGGGTATACCTCATACTTGATCATATTTGGATTTCGAATGGAATTAACCACCCTTAAGGGTAGAAAAATAGGGGATAATTGATTTTTCACTTGTGAACATTGGCACACATATGTAGTTGACAATGACAAATCGCTATTGTCATTATATTTGTTCTCCTACATCCGTCACAATCATTATATTCTATGAGAGGATGGAATGATATACAAAGTAATGAAATAAACTAACCAGAACAACAAAAATAATTTATATTACAACAAATAGTAAAAGTAGATAATCATATTATTTAACTGGTAATAGTTGAAGTAAGGTGGGTAAGTAAGTATTTTGGAAGTAATCAAAAAACAAGTAGGTAGTAATTAGTAGATCAACCACAGAACATTGAGAAATAAAAACTTTTTAACAAAAAATTAAACCGACGAAATACGGAACTGAAAAGTAAAAAATTAAATAAAACTTCTTTGTCTCAATAACTAAGCTCCTAAAGTAATGTAAGTAACTAATTTTGAGTCGGCGCCAAACGAACAAGCAACGAAGATCATTAAATTACGCCTTACCTAATTCATTTGCTTGTTTGTTTGGCGCCGACTCAAAATTAGTTACTTACATTACTTTAGGAGCTTAGTTATTGAGACTAAGAAGGTTTATTTTATTTTTTACTTTTCATTTCCGTATTTCGTCGGTTTAATTTTTTGTTAAAAAGTTTTGTTGATAGTTTTATTTTCAATTCGAACATTCACAAATAATGGGTAACATTTTTTCAAAATAATTCATAACAATAATTCCCGATGACCTCATCACTAAGCTGTCCAGAAACATCGAAAAAGATTTTTTTGCAAGCAATTTAGAACATACTTTGTCTCCTTCAAAGTGAGTTTTTGCAAATGATATTGTCTTAAGATTTAAATACACCACTTCACTAGAGTCTTGAAATAAATAACACTATAAAGAAAACTGGAAAATAATACCAAATAGAAATATTTTTAGAAAAACTCCAAACACAAGTGTATAACCTCTGAGAAAACAGACAAACAATTTACGTATGTCTGGTTTGAATTTTCGCCACCCTGGCGCTGGCATCTAATTTTGAATTACCAATCAAGTCCTCTTAATTTGTACCGAGGAAATATTCAGTAGTTATATCACAAGTGATGGACATTTTGGTGAGTATACTTTGACATTTTTGTGTCAATATTGTTATAGAAATTCACGAGACCAAATTTCTTTAAAAATATCGGGGTAGTTTTTAAAAGAAATTTGGTCGAGTGGTATTTTTGCAACAATATTGGCGGAAAAATATCAAAGTATGCTCTACCCAAAATATCTATCACAAGTGGTATATGACCTGGATTAAATGTTATATTATTATAGGATTATATATTACAAACATACACTTGAAAAAACTATGTTTTTCTACGTTTTTTCGAATTATACATCTCACTATGATATTGTTTAACAATAGGGAAGGAATTTGACCGATGGCGGCAAAGAGAAATAATCAGTACCATTGTTTTGGGCGTTTTCTAATATTTTGGATTGTTTAGTAAAATAGTAGCAGAGGTATTTTTGTGATTTTCTTTTTCAAAAATTTCTAGTCGGTTTTGAAATCACTGTCATCAAGAACTTTGCCAAGGAATGTTGTTTTCAAATATGCGATTTAGGCTCTTTTAAAAGGTCTCAATTGTCTATCCTATGAATTTTCGATGACGTTTGAGATTCTGTGATTACGACTTAATGTCGATTTACGCAACATTGTCTTAGTCACAATCACTGTCTCAATCATAGTCTCAATCGTTGTCTTCAGACTTTTTATATTCATGCATCCAGTCTTTAGCACTATTTCAGCAATGGGGAACACGCATGTGCCCCTTTTCTGAAATATTTTGATTTGCACATAAAGATTACCCCCTAGAAAGCTCAGAAATTGAAAAAATGGCCAATTTTTTCATCACATTCAAAAACGTACTCCTAGTGCCTCTGATGGACGTATGCATCGTTACTTCACACAGTTCATAATTTCACCGCTAGTTTGCTTTGAACTGTCCACTATAATTTCATCTCTTCGTTTATATGTTGTACTAATACGTTTATTATCATTGTATTTTCAATTGTTACTGAAACATCACATTAAACGTGAGGTTAGCTTTACGTTTGGGTTGCAAGAAATATTATGGACTATCAATATTCCTGAAACAACCACAATTGGCGCTAGTGTTTGGGGAAAATTATCCAAGTGAAGGTCAAATCGATTGAAAATTTCGATAAAATCTTGGGTTTTGATAAATTATTTTCCCAAAATCTAATTTCTGAGGACTGAACTGATGCAGAGAAAAAATAAAATAAAATCATGCGTGTTCCCCATTGTTTTTCACGAATTTCCAATGGCAATTTTGTGATTGAGACAAGAGACTGTGACTAGGACTATGATAGTGATATTGTTGCATAAATTGACCCTTGCGTGATCTTGCGTCTATTTACGTACACACAATTTCGTTAGTTAACCGATAATGGAGGGCACCAATGTTACGAAATCGTACTTAGATCAAAGATAAGAATTTCTACAGCCTCTATACTCTCTGGTTAAATACCAAAATTAACTACGTTTTTGACTTTTTGTCTCTAATATTCTGTTAAACACCAAAAAATACCGAGAGTGCGTAATAATAGAAACAATATATTTTCAATTATATAATCCAATTCGTTAGTAACAAAAGCTTTTTTCAATGCACACATTTTTGCATTTGTTCCGACTCTTCAAAAAATATCAAAATACAGATCCGGGACCATAATGAAATAAACAGAACTACGGCAACAATGTAACACACCGTAGCATGGACCCGATTATGGCTTCTGTCGCAATTATTCATAAGAACATAGTAAACAGTGGTAAATAAACAAAAATCTAGTGTTACTTACTCCATAATAATTAGTTGTGAGGCACACTTGCGTGTGCAAAACGTTAAGCGGCTAGAACCCCATTATTTCCAGGATGGCGCACGGAAAAACAAAACAATATGCACTTTACCTCACCATGAATGAATATTTGTGATAATGGCCGATTTTACCCGCGTTTCAATATTCGCAGTTTACTGCGCATGCTTGTCGATTCCTAGAAACCGCACTTTCTCTATAGGGTGATTGAGCTAGGATATAAGAAAAACAGAAAATGTAGGTGAATTTAATAGTACAGACATTCTCAGCAAATAAAAACTTGGGTTTGTGTTTTCAAGGGAGGAGAAACTACCAGGGAATCGATTACATACTATTTATAGGAAGTAAAATCAGAGGTATTTTTTTAAACCCTTATTACACTATGCCTTTTTCGTGCCCATTTTTGTGCTTATTTTCATGACTATTTGTTGGCTAGATTTCCGCAAATAACTGACACTATTACACCGTGCCTTTTTGATGATTGTTTCAGGCGCTAATTTCAGAGCTGCAAACCTAAGGAAAATTGACATTTACCTTAAATGATTTAGGGCCGGTATTATAAATATGTTTTGAAGTTAACTTTAATTTTATCAGTCAAGTTAACTTGAACTTCAAAATGTCAGTTTTATAAAGGTACAATTTTTTGAATAAAAAGAAGAAGAAGGCAACAAGGTAACCTACAATTTTTTACTTGGCAAAACGATCCCGTTGAACTGGAATAAGTTTTCATCATTTTCCATGAGAAAATTAACGTAACGTTCTGGTGCAGACTAATCTAGGATTGAGCGAGTTTTTACTCGTTTTTAGACAGACGATGGGCTCTTGAAGAAAAATCCAGTCCCTTCCCAAAATCCTCCTGTATCGTCTGTGGGCAAGATAAAAGTGAAAAAGAGAACCTTCAAAGAGAGTTGTGAGGAAAGAAAATAGAGTTAAGAAGGGAAAAAAGAGAGATTATTCAACATACCGAAAATTATTCATACAGTATGGAAAAAGGGTGGCTATAAATGTATATCTAGGTGATGACACATTGTTTACTTTTCGAAACATTAATGTTTATATTATTTTAGCCATTGTACACTTGAAACTTGTCGAATCTCTTGTGATTGTTGACATTCAATGAAATTCTGGTTTACCTGGTGAATATTCTGTTGACTATTGTGTGTGTGGCCAAGAAAAAAAGTGAAAAAGAGAACCTTCGAAGAGAGTTAGAAGAAAAAAAAAGATACTTAAGAAGAGAAAAAAGAGATATTATTCGACATACCGAAGATTATTCATACAGTATGGAAAAAGACTATATGTTTATCTAGGACACATTTTCACACCAATACATCTTGTTTGTTTGAATTGAAATAAAAAAACTGTTTTTGTTAGCTTTATTTTAATTCGAACATTCGACGATAACAATGCAATTTCCCCTGTGACCTTTCTAATAACAATGCTAGCAGTTGACTTGTGAATACCCCCAAAATCTCCAGCAACTACCAAGAATGAACCAGTTGCATAAAATCTGAGTGTAATCAACACTTGTGTTTCTGGCGATAGAGGATGATTTCTAAAAATAAAAATATTTATAATTCTGCAATAATTAAAATAGGTACTAGAAATGCTAATTGTTATGCTTGGTTTATGCAACGTTCCCAAGAACTAAGCGAACTAATAACTAAGGATTCAACACTAGCAAATCAATGAGCGCGTTTATGGAATCCCTACTAGTACTAAGAACTAAGAACCATGACTAGAAAGTTGCCCAACTTTTAACTAAGAACCAAAGTTCTTAGTCAAAAAAGGATGTGCGCATGCGCCGAATGAAAATTTTTGACAGTTGACTTTTCAAAAGTATTAATGAGCAAACAAATAGTGCAAAATACGTTTTCCCTTTATTACAAGTCATTTTCCAACTCGTTGTTTTCAATTCAACAGCTTAGGGTATTTTAATTTAATAGTTACATTTATGACTGTCAAACTTCAAATTATCAAATATGATTGGAGCATGCGCGAATTTCTCCACTAAGAACTAACCAAGAGAGTGCATAAACACCACAGCATTCTTAGGTATAGTTCTTAGTTACTAGTTATTAGTCTTAGTTAATGGGAAATGTTGCATAAACCAACCATAAATTTACAATTTACAATTAGTTGGTCTTTGTAAATTTGCTTTAATGTGCCCCATTGATGGTCGAAATCGGTTTTTAAATTATGTATCGTTCCACAAGGTGAAATGGTCTAACCGATTCCTAAATATCCTTTGTCGCCGAGGGGCTTCAACAATATTCACAGCATCTTCTTCATCATCGGTTAAAAGTTCCTCAAAAATAACGTGGATATCGTTTGCTAACATTTTGCGAAAATGAAAAATCAAAACAATAAAATTGAGGTTATATGACTCATATGCAATATTGACAGGAGCAGGAGAATTGTCGACGATCGAAAACCACAATTTTCTACAAAGTTAACTTTAACCGACACCCGTTCCACCCGATAAAGTTAACTGCTACATTTTGAAGTTAACTATAACATGTGACGTCATCCACAAGTTAACTTCTAGTTATCTGACGAAATAGTTTTATAATACCCACCCTAAACCCTAAGACTGTCGTTCGAAAATACTCGAGTATTCGCTACCGAGTTAACTCTCGTAACTCTACTAAAATAGCTGGGTTTATTTAACTCCAGAAAATTGACAAACCTCTGGGGGACGGAAAATCTCTTTATGCTGTGTCTCACATTCTCACAGCTAACCCAAGATTGAGATTATTTATGTGTATGTGTTTAATACTGTTTACTGATAATAGTTGTAATCTTGGAGAAACATATGGTCTACAAAGTTCATACTGTGTCACTCGAATTCTTAACTTAGGACCTATTTTTAATCAAACTGCTTTGAAACCATCATATTTGAATATACCATTGTCATGCCCTACCATAAATATTAACATTTAATTTACAATTGGCAAACAAAATTCTAGAAAAGTTATCTGCTATTGTCAAGAATATTTTTCTCCGGTTTCCATCAACTTTCATTGATCTTGCCATTTTTCGTTTTTTTAACAATAACAACAATAACAACCTATCTTTCCGATGTCAAAACCTTCTGTCACTCGGACTTTGTAAACAACTCCAAATATATTCCGCACCGTTCGAATATTACATGAATAGTACTCAACTCCAGAGTAAATTCAAGAAACCTTCAAATACTTTACTCTTCTCTAGGAGTCTATAATCGAACGCACCTCTGGACTATTTGTTTCAACTTTTTCCTCACCTGGTACAAGATTTTTTCTTCTTTTCTGTCATACTGAACAAAACGAAAACTATGTGATTATTTTCATTTATTTGTCGGTTATGTCAAGTCCAATAGATAATTACTGTTTTGGCAAACCTGACATTTCCACAAACGTCCTTGAAATCCCCCGGATTCAGGCGGAAAAAATAGAACCAGTCCTATTCATTTTCGTGCCTGAAACAATCAACAAAATAGCCTCGTGCGCATGCAGGCAGACAAATAGGCACGAAAAAGGCATAGTGTAATAAGGGTTTAATAGTAGTTGTGTTGACACCCCGAATAATAAAAAATGGATTCAATTTTAAAGAATTCAACCAAGTCATATTTCGTACAAATTTTTATAATTATGCAAAAGTTATCAATTAAAGTTTTATGTTAAAAAAGTTTGAATAGTATTTTTCCATCGATTGCATTAACAATTGGCTTAAACTCCTATTTGAAGTCCAAACCTATTGGCGACACCTATATATCAGCTAATTTGTGAGATTCATGTCTGTTTTCTGATTGGTTGCTGAGCAAGACGTTCCATCCACCAACCAATCAGAAAAACAGTTGTCAAATCTTCCGAACGTCGTGCCGTTTTTTATATCGTCAATAATACTGCCCCTAAATCAATGGACCGATTTGGACGAAATTTGGTGGTTAGGGTTTTTCATATGAGCTTTTTTTATTTTTATAATTTGAAATTGATAGTATTTTTTGAAAGTTTGGTACTACTAAAAACAGAATAAATTTTGGAACCATTTGTTTGGTATTCATCAATTCCTTGCATGAACCCATAGCTGAACCGTTTTCCATATAGGTCTGGAAAAAAATTATTTGCATATAAGAAATACTAACCTAAAGTCTTACGACATCTACGGTATTTTTCATTATTATTTATTTATAATTTTTTAGCTTCCTGAAAACGGACCCCTAGCGTCCTCTGGCGGACAGTTCAAACACAAAACACCCTAACTACACACTCCAGAGTCACTCCAGCTTCCCTCCAAAGCAGAATTTTCATGAAAATGACAATGGGGAACACGCATCTGCCCCTTTTCTAAAATATTTTGATTTGCAGACTACCACCGAAGAAGCTTATCAACAACTAAGAAATTGAAAAAATGTTTAATGTTTTTCATAATTCGAAATTGAAAACGCCAATTTTTTCACACAGTTCAAACTTTTAACACAAGTTGCTTCGAACTGTCAATTATAAATTAATCTATCTTCGTTTATATGTTGATCTAATATTTTTATTATTATAGTATTTTCAATTGTTACTCAACCATCATATTAAAAGCAAAGTTGAATTTATGTTTGGGTTGTTAGAAATAGTATTGTCTATCAATGTTCTTGAAACAACCACAATGGGCGCTAGTACATAGGGGAAGTTTTTCAAGTGGTCAAATTGTGTTTGGATTGGGGAGCACCTTCAAATTTGAAAATGTCGACAAAACTTTCGGATATGAAAAATTATTTATACAATTGTAATTTTTGAGGACCAAACCGAAAAATTAAAATAAAATAATGCGTGTTCCCTATTGTTTGGTGTTTTTCTAATCGACCTCTATTTTTCTTGGTGTGTTAAGTTTTGGTGTTTGTAAACAAAGTACATTGCCTCATTGACTTTTATTGCTAAAAACCATTCAAAATACTTTTTCCAGACTTCTATATCGATATTTGATCACTGATGATTTGGAAATTTGATGTATCTTTATAGGCAGTATCGCTCAGAAATGACATCATACACACCAAGCACAAAATCAAGGTTTCGAAAATTTGATACCAAAAGATCAAAGTGCTGACGTTCACTGTGGTTTCTGTGTAGTTAGGGTGTTTTCTGTGCTTCAAATATTTACTACAACTACTATTAACATAGTGATAATGGCAATATCATCGATTTGATACCTTACTACTCTGTTGTTTTATTATCTCAGCCAATCACATTAGTACCATGTGACACGTGAATTTTATTTCCACAATAATAATTGAAAATATGCATTAAATTTTGAAATTCATCATGGAATTCATAGAAGTTAATAGGCAATGTGTAAAACTGTGTTGACAACTGTAAGAAAAGTGCGACACCTATTATTGAAACTATGAAAAGCTAGTTTGAAAATAAGTGTTGGGCCATCTGCTGTGGATGAGGTTCACCTAACCAACTTCCGTTTGCGACGTGGTAGCGAGTAGACGTGTAAGCTGCTGCTTGCAAAGACCATGTAAGAGAAGGAAGTAAATTTATGTGTGTCCACCGTTTATAAAAATGTGCACTGCAAAAATAGTTATTTATGTGTGTGATAGTCTGCCTTTTTTTATAACATGCATTGCAAAAATACTAAATGTTAGTGAAGTAAAATACAAGCTGAACACAGGATTGCTTAGAGCAAGACTGCCTCATTTATGTAAGAGATTATGTGAGAGAGGGAGTACTGGATAAGTGCACCAATAGGAAGCAAGGTCCAAAAACGCAGAGACAGATTCATCTAACCTCTTAATATTTTTGTTTTGTTGTAATTTGTAATAAAAATTGCATCTTCCAAAGAAATTGCTAATTTTATCCGTATATAATGTCAGAACCTGAAGAAGAAAATTTCTGCTTCTTTGGAAAACCCCTGGATCCTTACGATGAAGGTGAGAGTATGTTTTATATCTTTTTTACCCCCTAATACATCTGTGAATTACAGATGCTTTTCCAAAGAAAAGACCCATTACTGTTGAAGAACAAATCGCTACAGATGCCCAAGGAAGACGTAGATTCCACGGAGCCTTTACTGGAGGCTTTTCTGCTGGGTTTTATAACACAGTTGGCTCCTTGGAGGGGTGGCTGCCCAGTGAGTTTAAAAGTACTCGACAAGATAAAGCTAGAAATGTTGTACAAAAACCTGAGGACTTTATGGATGAAGAAGATATTGGAGAATATGGCATAGCCCCCCAAACTGTCAGAGCAACCAAGGATTATTCTACTTCTAAGAAACGAAGAAAACAGGTAATTTGTGTAGTTTTGACTCGTCTCAAAAGGATTCATTATATATAATACCTAGCTTTTGCCCGTGTGAGTTTTGAGGTCATAATTACTAACAGTACCCCCATACAACTTTCACCCCCCATTTCACAGTTTAGGGCTTGAATTTTACCCCCTTGAATTTTATCTATGATAGATGACACTACAATCGTTGTTATAGCTGATATTATTACTAAAAGTACATCTATATAGGAATAGTCAGAACATTGAAACGTAAACTTTAAACAAAACTAAATTAATGACATCTAAAAGAGACATATTAAAACTCAACCTGAACAAACGAGGTAATCAAGATACCCCACCAAAAAACTCATGTATATTGAATAGAATGCACCTTCAAGTAAAAAAAAATATTGTAGTTTTGAAACATTTTTCATTGTCACTATTTTTCATTGAAATGGGGAGTGCATTAAAAATGTTAAGACCCATGTAATATGATGAATTACTTGTAAATTTCAACCTTGCATATGGAACATGGAAATCATCCTTTTGTCATGTAGTTACGCCATAAAATTTCATATTGGTAAGAAAATTGTTTTGATTATTGTAAATGCACCAACTCAACTATATAAAGGCTGGGTAATGTTAATATGGAAAGCTCCTTAAATAATTCTCGACATTAGAAGTTATTTGATTTTTCAGATATTCTTAGAATAATGCGTTTTGTGACAGAAACACATTATCTGATGCTGTTGAACTTCCCCAGAAACAGACTCCGTAACCAATACCTGGGAGTAATATAGGGCAGTCAGCTGTTTTAGACTCAAAATTGATCTGAGATTGAAAAATAAGAATGAGAGAGGACAACTTAGATACGAGGTTTTCACAATGTCCCTTCCAAGTAATCTAATGTGAAATTCAACTGATACCGCGTTATCCACTGATTTATTGTTGATTATGATGTTGATATCTTCACTTTTGATGACTTTTGAACCTCATGATATTGGTTTTCTCAGTATTGAAGTAAAGTCAATTTGAATTAAATCAACCAAGTAAATTACTCAAGGCTAAATTAAAATCATTTTGCAGTTTACCTTCACATCTATTTGATATTAGTAATGATGTGTTATCAGCATAGGACACAAAATATCCCTTTTGAAAACCTTATATATTCCATTGACATATAAAGTGAATAGTACAGGGCCCAATATTGAGCCCTGTGGAACACCCATTATTTTATCAGAACATTCTTATGTAGCTTCTTATATCATTCTGTTTTCAGTGAATTTCACGGTGACATACTGTTTCCTTTTACTGAGAAAGCTTTCTATCCAGTGCAAATTCCATATTCAGTCTTCCTTATAAGAATATAGTGATTGACATAATCGAATGCCCAACTGAGATCAAAGAAGATACCAATCGGACACTAGCCTGCATCAAGATATTTCAATAGTTGTTCATAAAATTGATGAATTGCTCTATTTGTGGACTTATTGGCTCTAAAACCATGTTGATTTTCGGAAAAAATGTTAAGAGATCCAACATATTTCAGAAGGCGATCTAAAAAACTGTATTTAAATACCTTTGAAAATGAAATAGGTATAGTAATGAGTCTATAATTACTTAAAAGATTGAGGGTCACCTTTTTTATGAACTGGAATAATTTTACCCATATTCAAATCTTTGAAAGAAAGGTTGACGATGTTTGTTAGCGGTTCAACAGTCACTTCAATTACAGCTTTAATTAGAAAACAAAGAATATCGTCAGATCCAAATAATTTTTTATTTTTGTGTTTAGCCTGTAACAAGTCATACATTTCGATATTTGTAAAAGGGGTCAAAAACATAGAGTCACTCAGTAGTTTGACCTTGGGAATCTCGTAATTTTTGTCCTGAATTTTGTTCACAATGAGCTTTTATAAAAAAGTCATTAAATAAGGAAACAATATCATGTAAATCGGTAATTTCACATTCATCCTTAGTGATAGTGGTATCATTCTGTAACTTGGTTGTATTTGATAATTCATAAATAACCCTACAGGGCATCCCAATAGGGTTATATTTGGATATTTTAGTTTCTAATTTTAATCAAGTTGTTATGTTATTTCTATAAGTATATCACGATAGTGTTCTTGCAGTTCTGGAAAACATTTTTCCAGCCCAAAAACATTTTTATGATTCTGACCAGATATCCAAATTTCATCATTTAGAGGAAAGATACCGTTGAAATAGTACGAAAAAATAAAGGCTACATTTTTAGATTTCATCTGGTAAAGTAAGTTCCAGCTGTGAGTCCCTATGGAATGTCTAAATTCATTATAGCATTCTTGTGAATCTTCTTTTCAGAGTATATTTATTTGTTGAAATACTGGAAGAAATTAAGTTTAAATTAGTCAACATAGTTCGATGATCAGAGATCTCATTATCAATGACTACAGGTAATTGACATATCAAAATTGGAAAATATATGGTATATTGTAGATATACACGTACTTGTTGCTTTAGATTGTAGCAGATACTTTTTGATAATCTCTCGAAGTAAGAAGTTCTGATCTTGGACTTCATAAGAAGTTAATGTCACCACTATGAGCGATAACAGTTAATGATGATTATGCTTGTATCATGAATTTTTCATTTCTTTGCACATAATTCGATATGTTGTTCGATAAATATGATTTTTGTATTCATAGAATTTTTGGCCCAAATGGCTACTCCATCCCCTTTCATAGAAGATCGACAATATGAACTAGCTAAATGGTAACTATTTAAATGTAAAGAATTAATCGACAAAGATAATTCCCGTGTTTCGTTATACATAATAAAAACTTTTTAACAAAAAATTAAACCGACGAAATACGGAACTGAAAAGCAAAAAATGAAATAAACTGTCTTAGTCTCAATAACTAAGCTCGTAAACTAATGTAAGTAACTAATTTTGAGTCAGCGCCAAACAAACAAGCAAATTAGGGATCGAGTTGCGCGGTGACATTGTGATAATTTTTTTGAAGTAATTTAGTGATCTTCGTTGATTGTTCGTTTGGCGCTGACTCAAAATTAGTTACTTACATTAGTTTAGGAGCTTAGTTATTGAGACAAGAAGATTTATTTTATTTTTTACTTTTCAGTTCCGTATTTCGTCGGATTAATTTTTTGTTAAAAAGTTTGTATTTTTCAATTTTTTGTGGTTGAAATCTACTAATTACTATCTACTTGTTTTTTGATTACTTCCAAAATACTTACTTACCCACCTTACTTCAACTATTACCAGTTAAATAATATGATTAACTACTTTTACTATTTGTTGTAATATAAATTATTTCATTACTTTGTATATGATTCCATCCTCTCATAGAATATAATGATTGTGCCAGATGTAGGAGGACAAAAATAATGACAATAATAGTGGTCTGTCATTGTCAACTACATATGTCTGCCAATGTTCACAAGTGAAAAATCAATTATCTCCTATTTTTCTACCCGTAAGAATGGATAATTCTATTCGAAATCCAAATATGATCAACTATGAGGTATACCCTATCTAATAAAAAAAGAATCATCCAAATCGAAGAACCCAGTACAAAGTTATGCCTGATAGAGTCGGTTAACGGACCAGAATTCAGAGGGTGAGTGATCAATATCCTTAATTTTGCTACCCTTAGGAGTGGTTTTCATCTTTTAAATTCAAATGGGACCAACTTCGAAGTACACCCTATCCACTGAAAAAAGAATTATCGGAATCGGACGTCTCAGTAAAAAGATATGCATGGTCATACATAAAAAAAATATATATATACGCGTCGACTAGAGAACTCCTCCTTTTTGGTTTCGTCGGTTAAAGACAGGTTTCTGTGACACTCAATTTTGACATATAAATTATCAAGTTTAGCTTGGTTTGCAATTTGAATATTGATCACTAGTAATTCTGGCTTAAAAATTATTTTTTGTTGTCCACTGTACTCTAATATAGATACCTTTTCAATAAAGTATTATCAACTGTATCACAAATGTTCTGATTTATAATTTGATGATCATTTGTTACATGTTGTGAATTTTATCCATAACTGGACCATAGCAATGCTCTTGGGTGTTAAAACATGTTCGTATTGCAACCTCTTTAAAACCTCCAAACATTTTACAAAATAAGAAAATACTAATGATTTTCCAATTACAGGTATATGCAGATGGTCCCATTCCTGGCACCCCAGTGTTAGAAACCTTGCTTACCAGTGGAAATGAAACTATAGGATATTTGTTACTGAAAAACTTGGGCATCCAAGACAAAATCCAGAAACAACTTGAAGAAACCGGTGTCTCAAACGTGAAAGTATATGGTTGTCATATGCCAATTCCGTACAAAATACCGGATAAGATCGAAAACAAACAATACATAATTCCAGACATCTACACAGAGTTTTTAAACAGTCCCAAAGCAAACACTTTCGGCCTGGGTTATCAAGGTCTAGATAGAGCCCATGTAAACTTATTCACCAAGTCCAATTTAGTAGTGAGAGACAAAAATAACAAGAAATTTTCTATTGGAGGCCAGGCCTTTGGAGTGGGCGCTTTCGAGGAAGATGACGACGATATTTACGTAAAAGAAGATATGAGTAACTATGATTTCGAGATGAAGAAGGAGAAAGATGGGAAGGTGAAGAGGGACCATGGAAATTTGTTATTTGGGATGTTCAAGCATTTGAAAGCTCCAGTGGTTCCCAAAAAGTTGTATCCACCCCCGACGATTCCCCAAAGTTTCAGTGGTAAACATAAGGTGGGTAATGAAATTGTATCCTGAAATAGTTGAAAATGACTTGAAACTGAATCAAAATTATCATTATTTCTTCAAGGTGAAGAAATCTCGCTTCGAAGCCATTGTGGAAGTAAAAGAAGAAGAGGTTGATAGACGGACCATAAACCCCGCAATTAGAGCCAAATACCTAGGAGAAGAGGTTCAGGAAACGTATACGCCATCAAAACCGGCCAAAGAGTCGTCACAAACTAACTCGAAAGAAAATAACACGGCCTCTACCTCCAGGAATTCCTTCGACGTTTCCTCGTTGATGTCAGATAGGTTCGTCTCAGCTTCGATAAAGGAGGAAGCATCCGACATCCTGGAGCCGGTTAAGAAAAGCGAGACCACTCACGGCACAAAAGATATGAGGGAAGCTGCCAGGATGAATATGTTCGGGCCTTTAACCAGGGTCACCACAGACTGGCATCCCTGCTCTTGTTTGTGCAAGAGGTTCAATGTTCCTGAACCATTTATGGAGTAAGTATTGACTATAATATTGAACACAAACAGTAAAAACAAAATCAACCTCCTATATCGCAAATATACATTCTGGGGTGCCTCAAGGCTCAATCCTCGGCCCCATTTTGTTTTTGCTATATATACATGGTCTGACAGCCCTCAACACATTCGCTGCCACCCCTATAATTTAATACTACTCCTAAAGGCCAATACAACTTTTTTCTTTTCTAACATTTTCTTGTTATTAGTAGTACCAGAACTTATTTTGATTATTGGTCAATTAAATGTTTATACAATAATCATTTTTGATCAATGCATAAGTCTGTCGTAAATTTATATATTAATTCCAAAGTGTTTTGATTGCAGTAGACCAGAGGAGAAAAAGAAACGGACAAAAAATCTTATTTTTGAGAATCCAAAACTTGACGAAGAAGATAGTAGCTTCTTTAAACCAGGCATTTCTACAGAATCCCCGACCCCTCAAGAAAGTCAAATCCAAACAGACGAAAACATGGATATTTCTGAAACCAATATTCAAGAACCTGACATTCCAATAAAAACTGAAGTACAGGAAAACCTTACGGAAGATCCAAAAGACACAGAAAAAGAAGAAAATGACTCTGCTCCTGCAGATATTACAGATAAAATCGGTATAGAAGAAAAAACTGACCTATTCAAAGCTGTTTTCCTTAGTAGCAGTGAGTCAGAAGATGAGGAAGAAGAAGAAGCAGTTGAAGAAGATATTGATAAGACTGAAGAGTTCAAGGAAAGTATTTTAAATGAGCAGTTACTCCCAAAAATAAAACCTCTGAAAGAAGGTATCCTGTCGAACTTGAGCTTCCACCCTTTCAGCAAACCAAAACTTGAGGAAAAAGCCCCAGAAGATAAAACCCCAGAGGTTACTTCAAATAGTTCAGATCCTGTACCGGACACCTCTTATGGCCCCCTATTGCCTAGCGAAAAAATTGTTGCCAAGAGTTTGAAAGACATTAGTAAAGTGTCCAGTGATAGTGGTGACGAGTGGGTGGAAAGAGATAGGAAGAAGAGTAAGCACAAAAAGAAGAATAAGAAGAAAGACAAGCATAAAGAGAAGAAGAGTAAAAAGTCGCACAAAAGTAAAAGATAAATCCAAAATATTTCCAAGAGAAGTTTTGATTTTGTTAATCCAACAAATGTGAAGAAAATGTTTTAATGTAATCGATATCAATTTTATTTCTGTGATATGTATATTTATTAGGGATAAATATATGAAATGTTAAATAAAATCTTGAATATAAATAATTCTACAGGAAACACTTTTTTGTACCTTTAACATCTAAATGACTCTAGAGTCGTTTTCATTGGACTCCAATATCAGTGTAGGCCAAAAAGCGGAATAGTTTCTCAATTTATGAATATTGTTACCAATAAGCACGCCACAGCCTATTTGTCTGATTCGACGGGAAATCCCAAGCAGGTTGTGTGAACGACTGCGGACATCACAGAAAGATCAAGGTCATTCGAGAAACATTCATATCAGCAATATTTTCAGACAACAAGAAAGCATTTGATGGCGTATGGTACATAGTGCTGCTATACAAATTATACAGACTGAACTGTCCAAAATTCCTAATACACTTGATAGCAAACTACCTATCACAATGCACATTGAGAATAAAATTAGGAAAAAATCACTCACAAGCCTTTACCCCAGAATATAATATATACAGGGTGTAACCTCTTGCACACCCGGGAATGATGAGTGTATAATGCCATTTGATAACGAATTACAGTAGTTAAAAATCTGGAAAAAAAAATTGTTTTTTAAAAATTTATAAAAAAAATTAGGTAGCGCCACCCGCCTAATTTCAGGTGACCTACTCAGAGGAAAACTTTGGCAATTGCTGAATGCAATAAACATTTAGCACGACATTTGAATAATGTAGAATGTTGAACTTATTGTGTAGTAAATGAATGAATGAGCTTTATTTTTAGTAGGAATATCCTAATACGTATAATTAATAACGTAATGTATCTATAGGTAAAGTAAGTGAATATACAACTAAAACGAAATATAAAAATAAATGATGTTATAAGTAATCCTTAAACCTAATAATCATTGATATTAACAATAATCAATTACGAATGAAATTAATTTTATTTTGATAATTTTACGATCTGATGTGGGCAATAATTTGTTTTTTGAATTTGTGGATAGTATTGGATTGTCTCACATAATCAGGTAATTTGTTATACTCATCTAAGCCTTTATAAAATATAGATTTCATTGTATTAGACATGTTGTATTTAGGTAGGTGCAATTGTTGACTAGTGCTTCCCCTTGTCTGATAAAAATGAACTTGAGACTTGTATACAATAAATTCACTAAAATATCCTGGAGAGAGGTTATTCAAGATTTTGAAAATAAATATCATTGATGTCTGATATAGTCTTTGGGATACTGATAACCATTGCAAGGTGTCTAACATGAATGAAATGTTGGTATATCTATTACACTTCAGAATGATTCGCATTCCTCGATTATGTAGTATTTGCAGTCGGGCAATTTTATTAGAATCAAAAGTATATAATATACTTCCACAATAATAAAAATGAGGCTGAAGTATTGCATTATATACAGTTATTCTGGAATAGGTGTACAATTGTGAAGAGACTCTTGTGAAAAAATATAGCTTTTTTGAAATGTTCTTGATAATATAGTGGAAGTGGTTATTGAAAGATAGAGTATTATCAAACATGAAACCCAGATATTTCATTTCATCTACAAATTCAATTGTGTCATTAGCTATTTTCAGGACGGCATTGTTTATATTGATGAACTTCAGCCTATGTGACATTGATAATACCATTGCTTTTGTTCTGGCTACATTTAGTTTGTTGTCATTGAAATAAGAATTAATTTTAGCTAATGAATTATTCATTCTATCAATTGCAGTATCTAGATTACTATCTGAAACTGATAATAGCGTGTCATCAGCAAAAAGATTTAAAAAGTCGCAAGAATGAAAGAAATGTATGTCATTTATGTACACCAAAAATAAAAGCGGCCCTAAAACACTCCCTTGTGGTACTCCAAAAGAATTAACGATAGGGGTTGATAAAGTTTCATTGATTTTTGTGATTTGCTTTCGGTTTCTGAGGTAATCTTTAAACCATTTGAGTTTGTATACCCGCAGTGTAATTCATTATAAATTGGCATTATACACTCGTCATTCACAGCTGTGTATATTGTCACAACATTCACAACAATGTTCAAGACCATCCAGAATTTAACAAAGACAATTACATACTGCAATGTGCAGATGACACAGCACTAGTGAGCCACAACAACTCGCTGAAGAAGACAATTGCAAACCTACAATCAGATATACACAAGACTAAAGAATGGTTTGACAAATGGAGACTCGAACCAATTCCACAGAAATACCAACTGATAGTATTCAATCATACACCTAAAAATGACTCACCCTCGATAGTAGTAAATAACCAAACTATAAAATGTTCAAAAACAGCAAAAAATCTGGGAGTCCATCAACTTCAACCACCACACTAAAAATATAAGGAAGATCTTTGTTCCAAATATGTCAATCACAAATTCTTGGTAGGTGGAGATTACAATGTGCCTGATACCGTATGGGATAATGACCATCTGGGTTTGAAAGCAATATGCCCTGCAAATTCAAATGGCAATATCCTTGCTAATAATTTTGGTTTCTTGCAGTTTTATCAAGTGAATTTCATAGTGAACAGTGGAGGCACATTGTTAGATTTGATATTTTCCCAAATTCATGACGTGATTGTTTCTCCCGCTGTCGATCCTCTTTTTGGAGACACTATTCATCACACTGCAATTTCTTTTCTAGTCAAAGATGGTTATATCAATAAGTCTCTTCCAATGAGTCATTACTATTACGACTTCAAAAATGCTAATTATATGGCTATTAATGATTTTTTGTCAACATTCAACTGGAATAATATTTTTAAGAATTTAGATGCCAATACAGCACACATGAATTTTATAAGATTATTCAACAAGCGATTGACATATTTAGGCCATCTAATTTCCCAAAATGGTTCTCAGCAGAACTGAAACAGATAATCATAGAAAAAAAGCGAATTCATAAAAATTACAAGACAATGTACAATTCTTACAAAAGTCTGCTATGACATTTATTTGAAAGATAGTGAGAATAATTTAATTAGTGAGCCTAAATGTTTCTGGAAATTTGTCAGTGATAAGAAAAACAGCAGTAATATGCCTGAAACAATGACTTATGAAGACGTCATGTCTACTGATATGTCTAGTACAGTAGACTTGTTTGCCAAGTTTTTTTGCACAGTATACATAGAATCGGATCCGAATCCTACTCAATTTTCGTATGAAAAAACAATAGATTTATCAACTTGTACATTTGAATTATCAAGCATATTTGAAGCTATATGTAAATTAAAATCAAAATTTTCGAGTGGCCCTGATGGTATTCCTTCTTTCTTCATAAAACAGTGTGTATATTCTCTGTCAACTCCTCTTTTCATTTTATTCAATAAATCACTGACTAGTGGCTCATTCCCTGACCGTTGGAAAGAAAGCTTCATTTGTCCTATTTTTAAAAGTGGCTCGAAAGAAAAAGTTCAAAACTATAGGGGAGTTTGCATTCAATCAGCTATTCCTAAAGTCTTAGATTGCCTTGTTGCAAAAATATTAACGAATGTTTGTAGACCTCTGATAATGTCTGAGCAACACGGATTTACATCTGGACGATCCACAGTATCAAACTTATTGTATTATCAGCACTACATAACTCAAGCATTTGAGAGGTCTGTGCAGGTAGATGCTATCTACACAGACTTCTCAAAAGCTTTTGATAGGGTCAATCATAACTTACTGATTAAAAAATTATTTGCTATTGGTATCTCTGGTAATATGCTAGAATGGATAAGCAGTTATCTAACTGGTCGTTCTCAATCAGTTAGAGTAAATAGTACAGTTTCAGAACCTTTTTTGGTGAAATCAGGTGTACCACAGGGATCCCACTGCGGGCCTTTGTTGTTCTGCCTCTTCATAAATAACAATAATTCAAATATTAATAATTCAAAATTCCTACTATTTGCCGACGATCTGAAAATTTTCAAGGTCATAGAGAGTGCTCATGATGCCAATCTTCTTCAGAGAGATAAAAATTGCATTTCCGGTTGGTGTGAAGCAAACTGCCTTCATCTCAATACGAAGAAATGCTACTCAATGGTATTTAGTAGATCTCGTTCACCTGTTAATTTTGATTACTTTTTAAATAATGAAATTTTGGAATGTAAACCAGAGTGGAAGGATTTGGGTATATTGTTAGATAGCAAGCTTTGTTTCAACAACCATGTGAACTCGGTATCTATAAAAGCTTTAAAAATGCTTGGAATTATTGTGAGATCGTCAACTAACCTTCCTCCTTTCATCACAAAAATTTTATATTGCTCTTTAGTACGATCTATTGTAGAGTATAACACTATAATCTGGAGTCCCTACTACATTAAATATACAAACAAGTAGAGAATGTGCAAAATAAATTCCTAAGGACCATGGCTTTCGAACAAGGCCTAGTTGTAGGCGAATATAATTACAGGGAAGTGATGAATATATTATCTTTATCAAGTCTGGATGATAGACGAATAAATACATCATTAGTTTATCTTTACAAAATACTTTCTGGTATTAATTAATGATTGTCAAGAAATTATCTCCCTCATATCTTTCAACGTTCCATGTAGGTCCACTAGACAAATAAAATTATTCGTTACACCATATCATTCAACTAACTATGGTTACAACTCTCCTATATCGAAAATGTTAAGCCTGGAAAATAACTTGATTACTATCATTTCGGACGTCCATTGTCTTAATGTATTTAAAAGGTTTTCACGACGTTTCGAATGCTTGTATCTGCAATCGTCTTCAGGTGAATACTGTGCTCAGTATTCACCTGAAACCCTTCAAAAAATAGGTCAAGAATATATTTATAGAAAAATTCTATTACAACCTACAAGAATATTTAAGTGATCCCCTATATAAATGTACAGAGTAACCCTGAACTAATGTACAATTCCTGAGATTTATTTAAGACTACTATATATATACATTTACCCTACTGCAACGAAAAATATTCCCATATACTATGACAGATACGTATTGATCTTGTGTGCAAGTCCTATATTTTATATAAAACTAGGATATGTTCATCTGAATGTATTTTTATTTAATTTTATGTCATAACTATATGTCCAGTTTTTTTTACGTTTCAACTCTATATCTACACTTTATACGACAATAAAGCATATATAAACAAAGTCGCAACCAAAACCAACAACAAAAATACATTTATCCAACGCGAACTGCGTATAAATGCCCGACAGAGATGTGAGACAACTGAAGAAGAACGAACCCAGTATCCATACCATAGCATATATGAACCTACCATTCATATCACAACAACCCCAGGGGTACATATGCATATACATACACATTTCTATATAACCAACAATTTGTTTTTATTTGTGTTACTTTATACAAATTAATAACCTTTACTATAACATGCAACAATTATAATCCAGAAAATTATTGTACTATAATGGGCAGAAGGACCTCGGTCAAAAGCCTTTGAGCATTTTGTAATTATGTTCAATAAAGTACTTTTATTATTATTTTTTCTATCACGTAACTGATGACTATATTATGCAGCATCGGGAGCGAAAAAGATAGTACAGTCCTGGTCATTGATCCAAGGTGTATACGAACACGTGGTATTGATATTTCAATTAAAATCTTCCAAAATTTACCAGCTTCGTTCTGTAACAGCTGGTCCATCTTATTAATGATTCTTTTGCCAGAGGAATTTTCCTAGACTTCTTAAAAACCAGCATGCTCTATATAAAGGTGTGACCTCTCGGAACCATCCAATTTTCAACGAATCCAATACTTCCAACACTGGGAAATACAATCGAAAAATTGGTAAAAACTAGATTGATGGACTTCTTGGCTGGCTACAAAATTCAACATCCTCAAATCTGAATTCGAAAGAAGCGAGGCCACAATATTTTGTGATCTGTCAAAAGCATTTGACTGCGTTAATCATCAAATATTGCTGCATAAGCTCCTCCATTACGGGCTCAAAGACCAACACCATAACTGATTCGAGACTTATTTAAGCCAAAGAACATAAGTTGTAAAAACTAACAGCTTTTCCGATATCAGTTTTAACAAACAAGGTGTACCACAGGGCTCTGTGCTTGGACCCATCCTGTTCTGTTATAGAGAGAGAGAGAGAGAATATGTTTATTGTTGCTAAGAGTTATCTCTTGTTAACAAACACAATGTTATACAGTAAGATTATCGATAATCAGTCAATTTACAAATTTTGTACAGCTTATTTTAAAATTATAACAGACATTAGCTTATTGTAAATAGTAAAGTTTTCACAATAACATTAATAAAATGTAATATAATACAATAAAAGAACATAAATAATATAGATTAAACAGATAATATAAAAAGATGAAAAGATTGGTATACTTAATAAACTAGGATATCACAGTGTGTCATTAAAGTAATCTTGTAGATTATAATAGGCTTTATCACTCAATATGCTTTTTTTTTTAAATAGTTTTAGCGATGTTGTTTCTTTAATTTCTAGCGGGAGTTTATTGTACATCTTAATACCATTATATATAAGTGAGTTATGTGTCAAAGTTGAATTGGGTATTGGAAGCCTGAGTTGGTTAGCTTGACGGGTTGAATATGCAGTGTTTGTGACTTCATAATTAGCTCTGTTCTTGTGGATTATGGTCACTGTTTCCATTATATATATTGAAATGACTGTTAATATTTTCTGCTCAAGAAAGAGGGGTTTACATGAATCTTGCCTCTTGGCCTTACAAAAATATCTGGTGGCTCTTTTCTGTAAGACAAAGACTGACTGCATAAGTGTGTTACAGCAACCTCCCCAGAAGGCTTTACCATACCGCAGTTGGGAATCTATCAAGGCGTAGTACACAGCCTTAGCATTGGGAAAACCTAGCTCTTTCACAACATTTCTTAGCGCGTAACATCCAGATGCTAATTTTTTATTGAGATGTCTGATGTGTTCGTCAAATTTTAGATTTTTATCTAGATGGACTCCTAGAAATTTCGATGTGGTGCTGTTTTCGATAGTGTTTGTTCCTAAAGAGATATCTGAAAATGTACATTTGAATGCTATTACATTGGGTTTTTTGGTGTTAAGTGTTAGGAAATTAGAATCGCACCAATCTTTTACTTTAATCATATCTGCACTCATTCTGGTATGCAGCATGTCTTTGTCATGCCATATTAATGTAGTATCGTCGGCAAAGATAGTGAGTTTTCCTGTAATTGGGATGTTAGTCAGATCGTTGATGTATAGGAGAAACAGGACGGGACCCAGAACAGAGCCTTGGGGTACGCCATATTTCACATCACTGATATTCGAATCCGAAGACGTCCTTACAATTTGCTTTCTTGCAGTGAGATATGATCTTATCTAAGCACGACTGTTGTCCCTAAAACCGTATCTGCTGAGTTTTTGCAGTAGTATAACATGGTTGACACAGTCAAATGCCTTAGAGAAGTCACATAGAACCGCTGCAGCTGCAGTTGTTTACGCGTTGTTGATTTCATTATAAACTGTCTGCAGGAGAGCAAATATGGCATCGGATGTATTTTTGTTTTTTTGGAAGCCATATTGACGTGCACTCAGTATATTGTTGTTGTCTACAAATTCCATGATTCTCCGTTTTACTAGTTTTTCAATTATTTTAGCTAATGTTGGGATAAGGGGTATTGGTCTGAAGTTCGCCGGTTCATCTTTATTGCCACCTTTGTGGATCGGATCACTACCAAGGTTTTGAGGAAATGCGGAAAGAGTCCCTCTGTGAATGATCTATTAATTTTTAAACTGCGGTCTTTATGTTTTTTATTGATTACCTTTCAATTCAGTTAGATTAGTGCGTTACCAGGACATTAAGTGATCGTCAGGAAGGTTTTCAAATATTTTTATGGAGATGTCATCTAAACCAGAGGCCTTTTTGTTTTTTATGTCTCGGATTACCTCTTTCAATTCAGTTAGATTAGTGCTGTTCAAAGAAAAGGGATTTTTTATATTGACACTTTCTAGGTAAATTAATGGGTCATGAGTTGGAGTGATGAGATCATTAAGTTTTTCGGCTATGGAACAGTAAAAATTGTTTAAGGTTTCCGGCTTTAAGTTCAGATCAGTTGGAGTTGCTTTAACCTCTTTTCCCCTAAGTTCATTGATTATTGCCCAGCTTTCTTTAGCTTTGTTGTCAGAATCGTCTATTCTTTTATTAAAATATGCGTTCTTCATAGCTCTGATGATTTTCCTGTATATTCTCCTATAATTATTGAAATAATTATGGAAAAAGATATCATCAGTGAATTTTCTGATGTGATGAAGTGACCTAAGGTTTCTAGACGAGATTTGTATGCCTTTTGTGATCCAAGGTTTGGGTTTTTCTTATTTATTCTGATTTTAGGAAATGCTATTTGAAATTTATTTACAATTTCTTCGTAGAAGGTTTTGAAGGGATCTTCTGCTAGCAGTAGTATTTGAATGACCTTGTGAATATTTAGAGTGAAGGTGTATTCCCTATTTTCACAGACGACACAATGACCCTGTGGCATATTTTTTTTTTGTAAATGGCTAGGTGTAACTCGTTTTTTTCAAAACTAACAAAATTATTCTCTTATCATTTCAATGTGATATACCAGACATTCTCACGGGGAATGATATTATTTCATCTAATAATATCAACATCTTCCTATTCACTTAGACTGTAAACTCAATTTTAAAAATCATGTTCGTGGTCTTTGTAAAAAGCTATTCACAGGGTGCTATACTCCAGTGGTTTACCATGCCCTATTTTAGTCGCATCAGTATTTTAATAGTCACCGACCCCAGATTTGTAACAATATGAATTCATTTCTGAGTTGGTAGTTTGTTTAATCTCATTAAATTAAAATATCACTTTTGTACAACACATAACTGTTACTAATCCTATTTTTTCAACACACTGTCGATCCAAAGGTTCAGCTTATCCTCATCTTGCAGCCCAATTAATCTTTCTTTGACTTTTCCATTTTCGAAAACCACCAGAGCAGGAATAGTGCTTACCTGAAAAAAAAACAGAATTTGACTTCTTATTCGAATGGAAATATGCCCCCCCAAATGTTAATGGAAGATCTTTTCTTGGAATAAACTTTATTCAGGAATGAGAATATTGCATCGTGTGTATTCTTATTATTCTGAAAACCGAACTGGTTGTCACTGATGATATTATGTTTATTTACGAATTCAAGTGGACGTTTTATTACTAATTTTTCAATGATTTTTCGATGGTTGGAATGAGAGAGATAGGACGGAAATTAGAAGGATCATCAGAATCTCCACCCTTATGCAGAGGAATGACAACAGAGGTTTTCAGAAAATTGGGAAAATGAGCCTGTTTGGAAGGACAAATAATTCACTGAAACCAATACATTTAGGGCACTAAGTGGAAGGTTTTGTATTATTTTGCTCGATATTGTAGCCTGTTGTATTTTTGTTTCTAATATCCTTCAAGCGGGACATAA
Source organism: Gonioctena quinquepunctata (assembly GCA_018342105.1). Lineage (NCBI taxonomy): Eukaryota > Metazoa > Arthropoda > Insecta > Coleoptera > Chrysomelidae > Gonioctena > Gonioctena quinquepunctata. The sequence continues at coordinate 491,524 of JAFIRS010000530.1, forward strand.
GGTCACGTTACTTATAGGTTGAGGTACGGAGAGGCTTAAGAGCCATATCGGCACCCCTACAATCTCTAGGGAGGGGAGCGAACTTTTCTTGAATACTTAAAGGCCTTATTGAAAATAAACCTCATCTCGAAATTGTCAGAGAAATAATATACCACCATTTAATTTTGACTTTATTAATAACTGGTGTGAGACAAGCTGTTTCAATACCTCATATCTTGCGGCTAATTCTCCCAGATCATCTATATCGACTTTGGCTAAAGAGATTTGACCTTTCCTTTGCGCCATTACATTTTGTAACCTAGGTTCCAATGCCTTGCAAGGTCCGCACCAGCTGAAATATTACAAAATAATTACATCATTTCGATGGAAAAATAGCAAGTGTACCTACTTGGCGAAAAAATCCACAAGCACTGGTTCTTTGCTGTTTTCCACTTTTTCCAAAAAATCTTTATCATCTTGGACTTTGAATGAAGCGTATTTTAACTGGGAAGTTGAAAACGATCTTGTTGCCAGCAATGATATTCTACGAGAAACTGAATGACGGAGTAAGGAATTCATGGTAATTACAAACGAGAATTTCGATTTTTTGTGTCTTGCTACTTGCTATTTTGAGTTATTTTTGGAAAAAGGACAGAGGAATGTCATTTTTGTCATATGACGGTAAGCCGGCCGAGGTTTTCTGCATTACCCACTACACACACGAAACTTTACGTTCTGTGGTTTTAGCAAAAATTTATGTTTTGTGAACGAGGAAAAATAGCTAATATATCATTTTATGATTTTATCTGATCAGTCAACTTTACGAATATTGATCATAGATCAAGAGAAACAATGTGATTTGTTTCTCATGACCTATGAGAATGAAACCTCCATATCTCGCACTATGTGAGTTTGGATCAAATGATCCATCAGTAGAAATCCACGTGAAATTTGAAAATGTTTCTGAAATTTCTAAGAATTCTTCAGTTAAATTATTCTTTTCAATTATACACAACAGTGTTGCCGCGTCGGGAAGAAGAAGGTTATATGATGTTATTGCCATTTAGTAGTAGTACTCAAAAGCTCATTTCCATTTATATGGGAATTGTACAACAAAGTCTTTCCAATCAAAAGATTATAGGTTGCTATTTTACCGACCTGATTTGGAAAACGGACACTTTGATTGTTAGCGCTGTTTGGCTAAAGTTGTCTGAAAAGTGTTTGTTCTGAATCGGCTTTTATCTATGGTGAAGAAGTTTGGCGTGAATTTTGTTTGAGGTTAAAAATATAAAAATTAACACTAGCATTAGGTTATTTCGTAAAAGTTTGTAAGAATAATAACCCAAACGAATATTACAGTATTACTTTTACTCGGTAAAATTATCAATTCATTCCTCAATTTAGAGCGGGGTAACATCTTACCGAAAAAATTAAGGTTATGTTTAATCAATGATGGATCCCAAATTAGTAGATTTTTCTGTAATTAAACAGAAAATAATCAAAACCGAGTAAGTATATCAAGTACTGATTGTTTCACGATAATTACCATATTTATTTTTCAGTGAGGTACTGCAAATGTACTTGGAAAACAATAAAAAACTCAAGAAAACACAACAAGCTTGTAAAGAGTTAAAATCAAAATACGAAGAGGCAAACAACGGTCTTAGCCGGTTAAGTAGAAAATGAAAGATGTTCATACAACTTACAACAAATCACAACGAAATACGAAAAAATGGAACCAGAATTCAAACAACTTGAGGAACAGAAAAATTCATTAGAGAAAAAATATAACGAGCATATCTTAGAGTCACAGTCGGCAATACTGGAATTAGAGGGTGAGCTGAAAATGATCAAGGATCTGAATGCGAGTGCCGAACGTTTGTCTTTGTCACCTAAGAAAAAGCAGCAATCTAGCGAGAGCGAATCTCTGAAGAGAATCAAGGAGTTGGAAGAAGTCGTGAAAAACCATAGGGAGATTGAAGCGAGGTTCAAATCGGGAAATGACAAGCTTCTAGCAGAAAAACGAGAACTGACGGAAAACATTAGTAAGGTTAAGAATGAGCATTCCAGAGTTGTAGCTTGTCAGCAAATAGAAAACACCAAACTCGTTAATGACCTCAACACATTGAAGTCACAGGTAAGGTTATTCATCTGAAAGTACGTGTTTGTCTCTCCTGAACAAGCATTTAATTACAGCATTTTAAACAGAAAATACACTGAGAAAAATGTAACTTGGCTGCAAAAATCTCTGTTTCTTGTTAAAATGATGATGTAGAGCTTATTTCTTTGCATGATCAAATTATGTAGATTGATTAACTTAGGGGAGACGTTTCATCACCCCTCGGGCAGGGGTGTGGGTGGAAATGTTGAAAAAATTTAATTTGCATTCAAACGCCAATGTAGAGATTTTTGGTTTGTAGATTCGAATTAAAAAAAATTCAAATACATTATACCTATATATGAAATCAGTTGTCGCTCCGTCGGAGGGTGTATATTGAGGGTGGAAATGTTGAAAAAAATCAATATTCAGTTTAAACGGCAGTGAAGAGTTTTCTAGTATCAGAATCAGTTTATTCATCACAGAAATATACATTTGAATTCAATCAATACCAAATACCGATGTACATTTACAGGACTAGTCAAAGAAACACATAGAATTAAAATATTCGATACAATTAAAATTCAGAATCGAATTCGGAGGTTTGAAATGCCACCTGATAAATGAAATCATTTGTTGTCTTGGAGGGTGGAAATGTTGAAAAATATCAATAGTCAGTTTAAACGGCAGTGTGGAGTTTTCTAGTAGGTAAAATCGAATTCAGAGGCTTGAAATAACCAAATTTATGTTGAAATAACTCAACATTCAGTTTAAAGGTAGAGTTTTTAGTATGAGAATAAATTCAGGGGTTGAAATACATACCATCTGATATATGAAATCATTTGTCGCCCTGTTAGAGAGTGAGTTTTGGGGGAGGAAATGTTGAAAAAAATCAATTTTAAGTTCAAACGGCAGGGTAGAGTTTTCTAGTATGAAGAATCGAATTAAGAACACATAACACCTGAAATATGAAATCATTTGTAACCTTGTCGGAAGGTGAGTTTTGGGGGTGGAAATGTAAAAAAAAATCAACATTCAGTTTAAACAAATGTGTAGTTTTTTAGTATGCAGAATAGAATTCAGGAGTTTGAAATACATACTATGTGATATATGAAATCATTTGTCGCCCCATCGGAGGATGAGTTTGGTGGTGGAAATGTTGAATAATATCATTATCCGGTTTTTTCAACATTTCCACCCCCAAAATTCACCACCTGATGGGAAGACATATCAGATGTATTTGAACCTCTCGAATTCGATTCTGCAATCAGAAAAACTCCACACTGCTCTGATTGCAATTTTTTTTCTCAACATTTTTACCTCAATTACACTCCCGCTCTTGGGGCGACGAAGCATTCTAAATATCCTTACATTAATCAATTTACAGAATTTAATCATGCAAGGGAATAAGCTCTAGATTGTCATTTTAAGGAACAACAGAGATTTTTGCATCCGAGTTACAAAATCAAATCAAAATATACTTTATTATCAGAAGGACAAAATTCTTATTGACAAGCTAGAAATAACAATAAGTGGATAAAACTTACAGATGTATTTATAAAAAAATGCTTGAAAAGAAGTCGAGTAGACTCGATGATATCCAGGTAATAATATTTATTGTTTTAAACAGAAAAAATAATTGTTATTATGTATTTACATGCACAGACACATTAACAGGCAGATGTCTTTGACCCTTGCATATCAGATCATTCAGCAATAAATTTCTACTTCAAAAAAGAAAAGAGTAGGGAAACAACGTCTAGAATAAATTTCAGACCAATCACAGAGGCAGGATTGTTCACCTTATACAAAACCCTAGAAAATGTAAATTGGAATGAGGTAAATGACAAAAACCAAGAAACACAGGTAAGGTTTGAAAATTTCATTAATATCAATAATGTAATTGAATTCTCCCTGCCCAAAAAATCTAAACTAAGCACAAAATCCAAAAAAATCACACCAAAGATTAACTGGTTTAATGATGACCTAATTCAAATCAGAGAAACGCTTCGTTTCATGAATGATGTACATAAAAGAAACCCCGAAGTTATCCCCAAAGAAAATATCCGTGAGTACAAGCGCTTTTATCGATAAGCCTTTCCAATGCAAAAAGAGAAGCTCATGATGTTTATATAAAAAATTCCTCCAATAAACAAACAGCAATGTGGAAAGTAATCAAAGGAAACAACCCCATCACAAAATCTGAAAATGGTCAAAACCTATCAGCAGAAAAACTTCAATGTTTATTTCTCGAGGATAGCCGAGGACTTAGTAGAAAATCTACCCCAGACTCCTCCAAATCCAGAGAAAAATTAAATTAGATAAAACCTAAATTTTTGTTTCCGTGAAGTAAGCTACAATGAGGTACAGAGATCATTTCAAAATTGAAAATTCAAAGTGTATGGATGCTTATGACAACAATGTCAAAATTGTAAAACCATAGCCAACCTAATAATATATCCCTGACAAATTTGATAAACTCGTGCATAGCAAATAATATATTCCCAAACATTCTAAAACTGGCTAAGGTAATTCCTATTTACAAAAAAGGATCGGCTGAGGAACTATCAAATTACAGGCCTATCTCTCTGTTACCGATTTTCTCAAAAATTTTTGAAGCACTGCTAAAATACAAATTACTGAATATTTTGAATCAAACGACCTGTTCAACAAATGCCAATTTGGCTTTCGTAAGAATCTCTCCACAACTCTCGCCATAAATGAACTTCTACAAGTCATAAATAATGGATTTGAAGAGGGTTTATATGTCCAGCTGGACTTTCATGACCTAACTAAAGCATTTGATTGTGTTCAACACGACCTACTATTAATAAAGCTAACTCAGTATAACTTTAGCCCAAATAGCATTAATTTAATGTCCTCTTACTTATCAGACAGACAACAATATGTCACACATAACGGTAATATTTCTAACAAAGCCTGGATGAAACACGGGGTGCCACAAGGCTCAATCTTAGGACCTACCCTCTTTCTTATTTATATAAATGACCTATCGCATAACATTGTTGACAGCAAAGCTATACTGTTTGCAGATGACACCACAACATTAACTTCATCCAAAAACCCTGATACACTCAGAGATAAGCGTTGCACCCAGAATACAACCATCAAAACTGGTTCACGGCCAATAAATTGACCTTAAATGAGAGCAAATCTCAATCACTAGTATTCACTCTACGCTCATCATGAGAAAACTCTAGCTGATCCTGTTAAATTTTTAGGAGTATATATCGATCCTCACCTAACTTGGGAATTCCATACAAAAAATTGAGTAAAAACTCTCTTCCATTACCTATATGATAAGAAATCTCAAAACAATGTTTCTTTGGATGTTCTCTTGACATCCTACTTTGCCTATTTTCACTCGAACATGACATATGCCCTATTAAGCTGGGGTCATTCGTGCTACACCTAGACAAAGTTTTGGAGTTCAAAGACGCTTGTGTGAGAGTAATTGGGTCAATCCTACAGGGACTGTTGCAAACAAAATTCAAAGAACTGGGCATTCTAACAGTGCCTTGTGCATATATCCTCGAATGTGTTACCTATGTAAAGAAAATCTGGCATCATATAGTACAGCTGGAGATTCCTATAGTTATGACACAAGAAATAAAGACAAACTGTTCCTAAAATATCATCACTTGATAAGACTAAAACGGAACTAGTTATTGGGGCCCAAAATGTTCAATTTTGTATTACTCATTTGAGGAATACCTCAATAATGATTTCAGTGATTTGTCATCATATACTGATTAAGTTTAAAGAATAAAAAATCTAAATGTAAATTGTTTCATCAAAACTTTAAAGAAATATTTTGTAATGAAGGTGTTTTACTCATTTGAGGAATACCTCAATAATGATTTCAGTGATTTGTCATCATATACTGATTAAGTCATAATGCTCAATTATATATTATTATTTTAACATCTTTATATGTGAACCAGTCTTGTATAGTCTAACATGTATAAGTGTTTTAAATATTTTTAATGAATTTTAAATTTCTACTGACTTGTGTAATGTTCTAAATCTTTACTGACTTGTGTAAATACTTAAATGTATCTAAGCACCAATAAATCTATCTATCTATCTATCTATCTAACAATTGAATTCTATGAACTCAGAAAAATTTTAAATAAAAAGCTTCTTTTGATGGTTTATAAAGCACTAGTAGAATCAATCATAAAATATGGTATTTTGGTCTGGGGAGGGCTTTATAGCAATGCATTGAGTCCTCTCAATGTTATACAAAATTATCTATTAAAAATAATCTTTCACAAAGGCAAATTATACCCAACTGAAAATTTATATAAAAACTCCGATACTCCTAATGTCAGGATGATTTATTTTCATAGTAATTGTACCTTTTATATAAACACCAGGAAATGAAAACTTTTGTCTCTCACATGTACAATACCAGACAAGTTACAAGTAAACAATTATCAGTGCCATTCTATCGCAAAGACTCTAATCAGAGATTTACAAGATGTCTTGCTCCAAAAATATTCAATATTTTGCCACCAGAAATAAGAAACATAGGTAACTATAAACTGTTTTCGGAAAAATGTAAGATCCATATCATAAAAAACTACTCACAATACTCAAGCATTATTTAAGGATAACCTTCTACTTTAATTGATCTCTGCTACTACTTTATATATTACATATTGTTTCACCAGCCCCACAGCACTATTCTATTGTAATAACACAGGTATTTTGACTTTTAGGTATTTTGACTTTTAGATTAGATAGTAATAATACACTAAACTGCAATATCAACTATTTCAATAATTATTATTTTTAGTATGCACATACAGGTCCTACTAAGACCTAGGTGCTTATATGTATATAAAACTATGATATATTTACTACTTATTTGTATTACCAATGTATCTTTATTTTGTAAATCACTCAATAAATAAAATGAATTGGACAAAGTTAATGGTACACCATTAACTTTGTCCAGTTCATTCAAAACTTCCTTCAAAAAATTAAGACTATTTAAATGATTGAAGTCCTAATACAATCCGCACAGTCACAATGTAAAATGAAAAGTTAAACAAATAGAATAAATAAGTAGAAGTAGTTAAAATAAAAAAAAATTTATGTTGCTGCAGGTTGTTTTCATGATATCCTCTTGATTTTGTGTTTATTTTACTCTTACTTTTAGTTAGTTAACTTCTAGGCTTATAATAATATATCTTTATTTCAGTTAATAAAAATTGCACATGATACAATATCTCTGTTTGACATCATGATACAATAATAAATCTGAAAGAAGTCACCGGATACATGTCTAAGTACATACACTCAAGATTACATAAATCATAAAAACAATAAATATTATTGGATAGTACATGATAAAATAAAGTTAAAATAAAGTTAAGTTAGTGGAAAAATTCGTCAATAGAATAAAGGACGAATTTTTCCACTAACTTAACTTTATTTTATCATGTACTATCCAATAATATTTATTGTTTTTATGATTTATGTAATCTTGAGTGTATGTACTTAGACATGTATCCGGTGACTTCTTTCAGATTTATTATTGTATCATGATGTCAAACAGAGATATTGTATCATGTGCAATTTTTATTAACTGAAATAAAGATATATTATTATTATTATTATATTATAGACTTGCTTGGTCAACAAGATGTAATATCTTTGGACAATAAAGTATATTCTCTCTACACTTTATGTTATAGACTAATGAGTTAGCAAAGTCACTATGTGCTATTTATATTGAGGTAGTATGAAAGTACTCCTCTATTTCATACAAGTATAACTAAATCAAGGATAATTTCTTTAACAGAAGATCTGAACAGATTATATTTTTCGATACTCTTGGTCCTGCTTTAAATAAGTAGCAGACAGCCAGTTTTTGCAGTTTAAGCTTTCTTTGTTACAAGTTCCCCAGAATGCTATGCCGTATCAAATACGAGACTCAATGAGTGCGTGGTATTTTTCTCAGTGTATTTTGTGGTTGTGGATAACTTTACACCCGTCATTTTTATGCATATCCTTATCTCACAAGTTGTGGTAATGATCACTTCATCAATATTTGTTTTTCAGATAAAATCGCAACAAGCTCACTATAATGAAAACTTACATGCCAAAGAAAAAGAAAAAATCACCCTGAATACCGAGGTTCTGGCGTTGAGAGGTCTCAAAAAACAGCTGAAGAATCTTCAAGAGGAAAATAAAAAACTGAGAAATGACCTAAGGCATAAGAATATTGCAGATAAAAAAGCCAATTCACCTCTTACTAAACACGTTGAAATACAGACAACTCATTCAATACAAGAACACGAGTCTATTCTAAGAGAAAATTTCGCTTTGAAAACCGAAATTCAAGCTTACAGTAAAAAATCATCGAAGTGTTCATCGACTCAAACAGAGGTAATGAATTCCGACGATGAAGATTCTCTTGAGGATATCATGAAAATGATGGTCACGATTCCTAGGATACTTTCACCAATGAGGCCTTCGTCTCCATACCACATTATTTCAAAACCTCAAATACCAGATATAATCATCACACCCTGTACACCCACCTTAGATGAGGTACAAAACTTTGAACAATTCTGCAGTAGTGAAAGTGCCGGAAACACTATCTGTACCATCAAAATGGAAGATAGTTTTGCGCCAGTTGATCTAAAAAAAGAACAAGTAAAAGATGAGATATTTTCCCAACCAACCGATGACTCCGTGGAAAATAGTTTTACTTCATTTTGTCTCAATGGTGAAGATATCAAAGAATATTCTGATCATTCTACATTTGAGAATATCGCAGAAACCCTCTCTGATAATCTAGAAAATGACACCTCGAAACTAGAATATTGTTCTCAAAAAGAAAACCGTCAGTTTGAAGAGCAAACAATTGGAATTATCCCAGAATCAAGTGAAAATAGTAGAAATATTTCCATACCTGATCTGGACGAAAATAAAATGGTCGTGCATAATGAAGTAGAAGAAAATTTCAATTCAGATGACACGTGCACCCTCAGAACAGTTGAAAATGAGAAACAAATCAGTATAGACACGGCAGTTGTATATAAAACGGAAAATTCTCTTGTTGAAGTTCCAAACGAGGTATCCCAAATCAGAGAAAACAATTTTAAGAATGAAAATGCTGCCAAAGACGACTCTGAAACCACTGAAGTGAAACTACCACTTCCTTCCTTAGACGAGGGGGTCACTGAACCCACGACAAGGGACGACAAGAAACCTGCGTTGATCAGGAGACGCAAATATAGAATACCGCCTAAAATTACCGATTTGATGAAATTGCGTCACAAGTCCTTGAGAAAACAAATGATGAGTAGAAAACTGAAGGCCAGGAAGTTCCAAAGACAAGACAGCGTGCTGAGGGCTCTACAAGTATTGAAACGCTCCAAAATCAACTTTACCATCTCCAACGAATCCACGCTTCCGTTACGATGGGGTGAATATAATTGGTTGCTTGGGCCACCTCTGGTACATAGCGAACTACAGAGTAATCCCGTGCCTAATGAGTTACCGAAATTGAAACACCAGATTCAAAAGTTGAGCTGTCCATCGAAGAGCTGTAAGAACGTGAATATGCTGTTGGATAACAATTCTGGGAAGTTGTTTGGATTTTTCACGGTAAAGCAGGAGAGAATTTCCCCATCGCACAGTAAAATCGAGGAGATTTCGCACAGCAAACCTGATAACACCTTGAAATGGCTGAATAATTCTCTGAAAAACGATATCACTCCGGATAATCTCTTGGAAAAGCTCGCAGAATTGGTGAGCGAAAAATTGAGGAACAAAAATCCAAAGAGGAAGAGAACTGTCCGAAACGATTCCGAATTTTACTCTGAAACAGAAACAGAAATCGAGAGGTTGTTCGAAAAACCCAGTTATGATGTGCTCCAACGTAACAAAATGCTTCTGAAAAAAGCCAAATATGACTTAGGAAGAGGGTCTACCTCTCTCACTAGCTTGGAAGAAGGTTATACGAAGAATTCGCCGAACGAAATGCCAGCATCCACAGAAAACTCTCCACTTCTACAAAATCAAATCGTTGAAACCTACACAAAGTGCCCTGATCTTCTCAGCCCATTAGATCAGTGCAGAAAGCATCCAGCAGTATCTACCGTATCCAACAAGGCTGTTAGGTCACTTTGGAATGAACCGGTTCAGAAAGAAGAGCCCAAAATTGAAGAAATCACTCTGCCAAATTCCAAAGTAATTCCTGAAAACACCGACAGCTGCGACTCGTTCAAATATCCCATTTGTCCAGATCTGCTAAGTCCTATGAGCTCGTGTACAACAGACACCCCAAAAATAAGAGGTTTCGGCAAATTATCAACACCAAAGAACAAAGGGGCTAACAAAGCACTCGGGAGTTTTAATTCTGTCATGATTTCTCCAGTAAAACATATAGATGAGATGAGTAAACAAAGCTTCTCTAACGCAGATTTCACTTTCGATCCCGGAGAAGGAGAAACTCCAATCAAATCTGAATTTAAGTTGGAAAGATGTATAGATGAGGATATTCAAAGTGGATTCATAAAACTAGAAGCAGTAGTGGATGATAAAATGACTTCATACACTTCATCAGATGAAAAACATTTCATGGAGTTGAAACCAGAAAGATCAGACGTAGGCAGTCCTGAGAAATTTGAAGTTCAACCTCTGGGAATTCTGGTAAAGGAAAATTCCGAGCAAAGTCCGAATAAGCTTAGTTTTAGTTTAGAGGAAAACAGTCCAGAATGTACAGAACTCCCGAATTTAATGAGTATATTCGGATCTAAAATTCGTCAATATCAAAATAAGTCGGCTCAACTCAAAGGAAATTTATTTGATAATAACAACCTGATGAAACTAGAAACGTCAAATATCAATGACCTGTTGAAGATGGACAAAAATAAAACTGATTTACCAGAGGAAAAAGGATATTTGAAAGATACAGCTCCACCTCAACCTCGTGATTCATCAGGCTTAGAAATCAGAAATTTCAATGAAACAGAAAGAACTGGTACAGAGGAAGCAGAATTATTTACACCCATAAAAAAAATCCTTGGGAAACTAGATGAAAAAGAGCAAAGTTCCGTACAGTCTTCAGGAAGCACTTCAATGGATGTGAAAAATACTACAATCGTTTTAGACACACCATCAAGTTTTTGTATTAACCAACTGCTGTCCAATGAAGGTGAGATGGACTTAGAAGTTGCATCCTTTGTAGAAAATTTCGAATCGAACCGCCATACATTGCAAAAAGAATATATTATCAGGAATATTTTCCAAACGACTGATAACATTGGGAAAGAGAACATGACAACTGACAATATCGAAGGGGAAATTACCAAGGAAAATGTTCCAGTGAAAATATCAGCCCACGACATACTGGAAATACTACCACGTTCTGAAGTTGTGGATATACCTAGTTGTCCACAATCTCCAGACCCTGATGCAGATCTACAAATAAATGCCATACTTAGAATCATACCCCTTGAAAAGGAGACCAAGACTGAAAGTGATAAAATTCGACCTAGGAGATCCACGAGAGTGAGCCGCAAAATTGTATCATCCAGTTCGGAAGTTGAATCCGAAGATGATGCACCCTTACCATTGAAAACTGTTGGCAACTCTTTGGGATCTCCAACTTGTAATAAAAGGCAGAGAGGAAGACCGAGGAAGTATCCACCAAAAGAGGAAGTGGTTTGTAAAAGAGGAATGCCAAAGAAATCCCAGGCAAGAGATTCGTCAGCTGAAGTAAAGAAGGCGAATGATTCGTCAGCTGAAGAAAAGCAGGCAACGGATTTATCAGCTGAAGAAAAGGAGGCGAAAGATTTGTCAGTTTTAGAAATGGTGTCAAAAAGGACTGAGGAAGATAATCAGTCACATATTGAAAGGAAGTATCTACTAAAAGAAAGCTTAGCTCCTGAGAAAGTGGTCCGTAAACGAGGTAGGCCACGGAAATTCCAGGCAAAAGATTCGTCAGCTGAAGTAAAGGAGGCAAAAAATTTGTCAGCCGAAGAAAGGGAGGCAAAAGATCCATCAGCTGAAGAAATGGACTTGAAAAGGACTGAAAATCCGGATGAGAGTTTACCTGCAGAAATTATCGGGAGCATTGTAGAAAAGTCTGAAGAAGATAACCAGCGCACAATGAGAGGAAATATCCACCAAAGAAAGCTTAGCTCCTGAGAAAGTGGTGCGTAAACGAGGTAGACCACGGAAATTCCAGGCAAGAAAAGCGTCAGCTGAAGAAAAGCAGGCAAGAGATTCGTCAGCTGAAGGAAAGGAGACGAAAGATTTGTCAGCTGAAGAAGTGGAGTCAAAAAGTAATTATATTGAGAGTGTTGTAGATAAGTCACATATTGAGAGGAAGTATCCACCAAAAGAAAGCTCGACTCCTGGGAAAATGGCGAGTAAAAGAGGTAGGCCAAGGAAATCCCGCACAAAAGATTTGTCAGCTGAAGTAAAAGAGGCAAACGATTCGTCAGCCCGAGAAAAAGAGGCAAAAGATTTTTCTGCTGATGAAATAGAGGCAAAAGATTCTTCTGCTGATGAAATAGAGTTGAAAAGGTCTTGTACTGAAAATCCAGATGAGAGTGAACCTGCAGAAGTTATCAGGAGCATTGTAGATAAATCTGAAGAAGATAAGCAGGCACATACTGAGAGGAAATATCCACCAAAAGAAAGCTTGGCTCCTGAGAAAGTAAGGCGTAAAAAAGTTAGGACAAGGAAATTCCCTGCAGAAGATTTGTCAGCTGCTGAAGTAAAGGAGGCAAATGATTCGTCAGCAGACGAAAAAGAGTCAAAAAATTGGTCAGCATATGAAAAAGATTCATCAGCCGAAGAAATGAGGTCTGAAAGAACTGAAAATCCGGTTAAGAGTGAACCTGCAAAAATTATCGGGAGTACTGTAGAAAAGTCGGAAGAAGATAACCAAATCTTGAACAATGAAGCAGTTAATGTCTTAAAGAAACCGGTAGAAAAGAAGAAGCAGAAAATGAGTAAACTAAAGTCGAACATCTTGCGACAGATGCGAGAGCAGAAGAAGATGTTTCGTTCTGGAAAACCCTCCCCCCATTCCGAAGATGTTGAAATAGGCTGTGATGTTATAGGAAATAATGCAGATAAGATTAATTTAGAAGTAAGGAATGATAGTAGTAGTTGGGGTTGCCAACAAGGAATCGTTAATTATGGTAGTAATAAGAAAATCAATATTGTTCAAAATATTGTTCTAAAACCAGCCGTGCAGATTTATCCAGTGAAACCGCTCGATTTGTGTTTGAGTTCTAGTCAAAGTAGTGCGGATAACGTTGAAAAGAAAAGGATATCGAGGGTTAGAAAGAAATGTGATATTTTGTCGCAAATCATGGGAGAGATGGATAAAGACAGGCCAAAGCAACCTCCGAAACCCACTGTAACAAAGAAATTAATACCTCAGGGTATAGAGGATAAACAATGGAGGAAAGGCCTTTTGGACATTGCTGAAATCACGCATAGTAATAATAATGACGTCAAAGATAACTACGGATCGGGGGATCATTTTGGTGGCAGGTATAGTGGATTTTTGAAGAAAGGAGAAGAGTTGCCTGGTGAGTTTCTTCCATTCAGATAATCAACACAATTACAAGTTCAAAAGTAAACTTTATTTATGAGTATCAAAAAGACCCTTTATATTTTACATTGGTTCTTCCTTGTATACTACTGCTCCTTCTCTTTGAATGTTTTATGTCTGTTGAAGGGGATATTTTGTATCAACCTTCAAGTAGGATTTTTTTTTATATATGCATATAGAAATTGGTCTTATGTATCTATTTTAAACATTTTGTTTGGATATTAGGAATAACTTTTTCCCAAATTCAATAACAAAGAAAATATTCGAAAAGATAATATAATAACAAAAAGATTTACTGCAACAAAATTGAAATCTGCTAAATGCTTGATGTCCATAAATTCTTGAATGATGTAAAAAAATATTTAGGAAACATTTTTCCACATCTCATAAAATATAAAAATTTAAATTTGAAATATTTTGCAAACAGCTAAATATATTGAAGAATGTCAGTAGAGCAATGCCATTCCTTCTGATTGTCACTACAAAAACTTTGAAGCTTTTCTTTGAATTCAATAGTACATGAAAAATTTCAAAAATGCTGCAAATGTGAAGAAATCTAATTTCGAATAATAAATTGAGTATCTTTATCAAGCCTTAAGAATATTTATTAAGCCTTTGAATCAAATTTCTCATCAGTTGGATAATTTTTATTTTATTGATGAAGTTTTTCTCTTAATTTATTACAAGAAATAAAGCAAAAACAATATCAAAATATTTGTTGCTAAATTTAAAAGTACAGGAAATACCTTGAGGAAAAATAAGAAACAAAATACGAACTATAAGAAAAACCCCTCTTTTAGGTAAAATACGGTTATTACTGAAGAAGTTGATGCAAATTCCCAGTGAAGATGAAATACCCGATCACATCATAATGGAATTCAAGAGGATACCAGTTGATTTAATTGTGAAGTGAGTATTCAATTGTATTCCAATTATTTTCTTGACTATTACCCAACATATACAGGGTTATTCATTGGGGAACGTGCATACAGTAAGGGTAGATGGAGGACACCGAGGTGCTTCTAAATAACCTATATTTTATGGGTTTATCGTTCTTTATAACCAAGATACAGGGTGTTTTATTAATTTCCCCATTTTTTCAATTAATCACAACTTATGAACCACCCTATACATTTTTGTAATATTTGGTTCGTATGTTCTTTGTCCACAGTGGTGTCGATTAACATAATAAAAAAAAGTCTTATTCCAGGTCCGGCCTTAAAAAAGTTAATAAGTATGTTTCGAGTCGAAATAACACCCTGTATATCAATATTTTAAAATTTTATTTACATATTTAGAAAGAACAGAAAAAAAATAAGTAAGACTAAATGTATTTGGTGTTTCCGCATACAACTTTTTTGAGTTAAATCTAGATGTTTCGATAATGAGGTGGCACAAATGTTTTTTTTTTCCCAATGGTACTTTTCCAGCTTTAATTCATAAAATCATCAACTATTTCTTATTCTCCTAATTTCTGGATCCCAACCTTATTGAAAAACGAGAGGACATGTCCGTATTTGGGACAAATTATTATTATCAATGACCAACTTTTAAACACCCTGTATGCGTAAAAAAATTATAACATTTGTTCATTGCGCTACATTTAAAAAAAAATAAAAAAAAAAGGAAAAATGCCCATTCCGAAAAAAGTATAACTTTATTTTAAACAAAAATAACGTTGCAACAAATCTACATTTTAAAGGTTAAACATAACAGAAATACAAAAAAATAGAATTTTCTTTATCCGCGTCTATTTATTTTTTAGCTAGAGCATGATCATTTCTCGACTCTTTGATTCTTGGTAATAATAATAAAATCAAGCAGTCTGTACGTATTGTTTATTTAGTAAATAATACAATTTTTTTTTGTGTCTAATTCTTTTCGTTTAACTTTATACAATTTGTTGCAACGTTATTTTTGTTAAAAATAAAGTTATGCTTTTTTCGGAATGGGCATTAATCCTCTTTTTTATAAATTTTTTTTAAATGTAGCGCAATGAACAAATGTTACGATAATTTTTTCATGCATACAGTGTGTTTGAAAGTTAGTCATTGATAATAATAATTTGTTCCAAATACGGAAATGTCCTCTCGTGAGAATAAGAAAAAGTTGATGATTTTATGGATTAAAGCTGGAAAATTACCATTTGGGGAAAAAAAATATTATTTTGTGCCACCTCTTTATTGAAACATCTAGATTTGACTCAAGTAAAAAAGTTGTATGCGGAAACATCAAATACATTTAGTCTTACTTATTTTTTTCTGCTCTTTCCAAATTTGTAAATGAAATTTTAAAATATTGATATACTGGGTGTTGTTTTGACTCGAAACCTACTTATTAATTTTTTTAAGGCCGGACCTGGAATAAGACTTTTTTTATTATGTCAATCGACACCACTGTGGACAAAGAACATACGAACCAAATATTACAAAAATGTATAGGGTGGTTCATAAATATCTGTATCTTGGTTATAGAGAGAGAGAGAGAATATACTTTATTATCATAAGAAACCAAATTCTTGTTGACAAAGTTTGCTTACATCTAAAAGTTTTAAGATATGTTTAGTACATACTGGTCAATGATTAATGTAAAGTAATAAGATAATATATGTCAGTTTCCTACTAGTTAATATGTAAAAACATGTATAAATAAAATAGACAGCATATACAATATAAAATAGACAGCAACTACAATATAAAATAGACAGCGAATACAATAAATTACACAAACAAACAGACATTGTATAGACTAGCCGATAACAAATAAATAGGATATTGTAAAGTGTTAGAATGTGTCCGAATAAAATTCCTTTAAATTATAGTAAGGTTTATTTAACAGCAAGTTTTTTACGGACTTTTTAAAAACGTTCAAATTGGCTGTGTTTTTGATATAGGTAGGTAGATGATTGTACATCTTGCAGCCATTGTAAATAATAGAATTTTTTATCAGTGATGATTTAGGAAGTGGCAGACTTACGTTTATAGCTTGTCGAGTGACATAATGTGAAGGAAGTTTGTTAAACGTGTTCAGATGTTTCCTAATCAAATAAACGGTTTCTAATATAAAGATTGCTATTACCGTAAGTATTTTTAATTTAATGAATAAAGGCTTACAGGAGTCAAGAAATTTAGCTTTGCACATAAACCTAAACCCTCTTTTTTGAAGAACAAGAATACTGTTCATGCAGTTATCATTACATGCACCCCAGAATGGGATGCCGTACCTGAGATGAGACTCAATTAGGGAATAATAAACGACTCTAGCTGCACACGATCCCAACTCATTAGAGACAATCTTGACTGCGAAACACCCAGATGATATTTTTTTTCCTCAAGGCCAGAATGTGATCCTCGAATCTCAACTTCGTATCAATAACCAATCCTAGGAATTTTGTGTTGAATTTTTTTTCAATAACATTTGACCCAAGGGGTAAGTCATCAAGTAAGCATCGGAAGGTTATTAAGTTGGTTTTTGAAATATTGAGTACAAGACGATTAGAGTCACACCAAACTTTGATACTGTTGACATCATTATATATCACCTCTTTGAGTTCACTACTATTCTTGGCGCGCCAAATTATTGTGGTGTCATCACTCATGGCCTAGAACAACTGGTCGAGCTACCAACCCGCATCCCTGATGTCAACAACCAGTCTGCCAATACACTAGATCTTTTCCTCACCACCAATCCTGACCCGTATAGAATAGAAGTTTGTGCCCCACTTGGAAACTCTGACCACACCCTCATCTCCACAACATGCTCTTTCCATTTACCATCGAGCTGCACAATACCACCCCGCTCATGTGGCATTACAATTCGGCCGACTGGGAAGGTCTTCGTATGTTTTTCTCACGCTTCCATGGAAGAGAGTTTGTTTCTCTTCAGTAGATCCAACACGATGTGCTGAGACAATTTCTGAAATCATCATGTTGGGATGCAAACTTACATACCGAATACCGAAAGAAGAACATCATCCGATAAGACCTGGTTTAACAGAAACTGCTCTAGAGCTGTGGCTTCCAAACAGGCAGCATACCATCGATGGCTAAAAAATCCGGCCCTGAGACCAGAGCAGCATATGTCGAGGCTAGAGGCATATGTAAAGAGACAATAGAAAGCTCAAAGATGCCCACAAAGCCAAAATAAGATCAAAACTTGCTGAATGTCCTAACGGATCCCGCTCATTTTGGTCTTTCGCCAAAGCGGTGGGAAGAAAATTTCACTTCCAGCTCATTTCCTCCCCTAACCAAAGAAGATGGAACACTAGCAACGACTGCACCAGGAAAAAGCCAATAGCGTTGCGCACCTATTCCCTGGAAATTCAACTCTGATTCATCGGAAAACAACCCCGAACATTACACCTATTGACAGTCACATGCCCGAGATCACCTTTCGCCAACGTACTATCAGAAAGATTTTGCTGGGTCTCAACACCAACAAAGCCTGTGGATCTGACGGAATCCCGCCGATTGTTCTCAAGAAATGTGCCCCCGAACTAACACCTGTTCTTTGCAAGTTGTTCAACCACTCTTACAATTTGGGGTATTTCCGCCAATTGAAAATTGCAAGAGTACAGCCAGTCCCTAAAAAGGCAAAAGGCCCTACCTAGCAACTACAGACCTATCGCACTGCTATCTATTATTTCAAAGGTCATGGAAAAAGCCATCAACATCGAGCTCATGAAATATCTGGAAGACTCAGGAATTGTCAACGATAGGCAATATGGCTTCCGCCATCAGAGATCAACTGGTGACCTGCTCGCTACGCCTCACATATATGGCAGCTATCTATTGAAAAGCATGGAGAAACTTTAGCTGTGGCATTAGATATCTCCAAGCTCGATCGAGTTTGGCACCAGGGACCTCGCCAAGCTTCCGCCTTATGGCTTGCCCCTCAGCTGTGTTCTCTGCTTGCTAGTTTTCTCTCAAACAGGTCTCCCATGTAGTGGTCGATGGAGTTTCATCTGACACTCTACTCATAAATGCTGGTGTTCCGCAAGGATCCATTCTCGCACCAACACTATTTCTACTTCACATCAACGACCTGTTGAAAGCAACTTCATGTCCAGTACACAGCTTTGCCGATGATAGTACACTCCATACCGCTTTCTCTTCCAGGGCCCCTATATCAGCCCGTGAAACCAGAAATGAACGAGGAAGAAATGTTAATAATATAAATATGGACTTGGCAACAATTCTCGAATGGGGATCTAATAACTTGGTAGAATTCAATGCAAACAAAACACAAGCATGTCTTTTCTCTAGAAAAGCCGATCTCACTGTGCCTAACATAACTTTGTCAGGAGTAACCATACCACTGAAGCCATCCATATCGATGCTTGGTATTACTATCAGCAATAACCTTTCCTGGGAAAATCACGTGAGGTCCATTGCCAAAAGTGCATCCCAAAACTTGGTTTTCTGTTTCAGTGCCAAGAGCTATTTCACCCCAGTCAGCTGCTTATGATCTATAAGGCACAGATCCGATCTGTCCTGGAATACTGTTCCCATATTTGGAGTGCGGCACCTAAACATATCCTGAGGCTATTGGATTCTGTCCAAAAGGGCAATTCGTCTCGCGGTGATGCTCGCTTACAAACTCGCTCACTTGTCTGGAACACCGTAGAAAAGTTGGCGATTTGTCTCTATTTTATAGATATTTTCATGGGCATGCTCTTCTGAAATATCAACAATCGTTCCTGCTTTGGCAGTCTCTTCGAGATTAACCCGCAAGTTCAGTCATCACACCCTTCGTGGTCACTTTGGAAACCTGCAGAACATCACTTTCCAAAGACTCGCTCATCCAACAACAGCGAGGCTTTGGAACCCATTGCCTAGGGAGGTGTTCCCCGAGGCAAACAACCTTCAGAAATTTAAGAAGAACACC
Source organism: Gonioctena quinquepunctata (assembly GCA_018342105.1). Classification (NCBI taxonomy): domain Eukaryota; kingdom Metazoa; phylum Arthropoda; class Insecta; order Coleoptera; family Chrysomelidae; genus Gonioctena; species Gonioctena quinquepunctata. The sequence goes on from JAFIRS010000530.1 coordinate 511,104, forward strand.
AACTCCTACCTTCTTTCCCTAGGTTCCCACGATGTTCTCTGAACATTACAGGATATCCCTTTTCGTGGGAACCAGAACATAAAAAAAAAAAAAAAAAAAAATATTTGACAAATCATTAATATACAACAAAAACAGAACTGGGCCCAATACTGATCCCTGGGGCACTCCACAATTTATAGAAGATGTTGATGATCTTGAGGAGGTTACTACTATCTGGCTGCGATTTGATAAGTACGATTTTACCCAATTCATTGTTACTCCTCTGAAACCGTAACGATAAACCCATAAAATATAGGTTATTTAGAAGCACCTCGGTGTCCTCCATCTACGCGCATTTCCCAATGAATAACCCTGTATAGCACATACTTTTATATAATATTAAGAAGGTTTTACCAACGTTTTGAATTTCATTAAATTCATCTTCAGGGTGCTGTAGCTATGAGTTTTGTGAGTTGTAGAAGTTAGAAAAAAGAAAAAGAACAATTAGCCACAAGAATTGAAACATTTCCACTGATTAAAATTTTAAAATAATCAATAAAAGGGGGGTCTCACCAAAAAATAGTTTTTCCGAGTTTGATGCAAATAAAACTTAATCATGACAGACAGTATAGATACACAAAAATAACTTTCACAGGACAACAGCTTCGACATTGAGTACGAGACAAACGAATACTGAGATAAAATCCAAAAAATATCTGCGAAACATATAGGTTTTTATATCAATGGAGAAAAACAATTGTGATAAAAAAATTATGATAACAAATCATTTCGGAATCCAACTTATCAAGTTGAACTAGTACGTTTTTAATCATCCTATGTCTTTTTGACAGGAAGGGTTTTTATCAAGGATGATGGGCTTTGTGAAATCAAAAGTATGGCCATTTTCTCTAGTATGTTCTACTAGAGCAGTGATATTTTGGGCATTAGGTGTTTTTGTGTCCCTATCATGTTCATATATGCGTTTTTTTTTTTAATATCGGCCCGATTGACCAAAGTAGCATTCAGTAAAATTGTTACAAATAATTTTATAGATGGCATTTGATTGTAAGATCAGTAAGGGTTTGTTTTTTGGCATGAAAAAAACTTTGTGCCAACAGTGTTGCAGAATGCAACTTTTCTTTGTTCAAAATATTTGCAAGTCTCTCGGAGAGATTTTGCACATTCGGTAGTTTGTTATATTTTATTGTCAAATTATTAGTTTTGTTAGAAGATTTGTTATCATGGAGAATGTATTTGATTAGTGGTGGAGGCTAATTATTTTTTTAAAGAAATTTATGTATTTGTTCAAGAATTTATTCATATTATTCTCGGTTTGAAATTTTGAGCACTCTTGTTTTCAAATTTTTATGACATTTGTGTCAAAAAAGCTAAGGAATTGTTATTTTTGTTTTTAGTTCAATAATTCATGAAGTAGCAAGAGATTTTCGTGATAAGCCTGACGCAAAATACTATCCTGCCCCTTTGATGACGAGGACACAAAGGATTTACTTATGTCTCATGTTGAGGTTAGAAAGAGAAAAGGTGGATAACTTGGTCGATACTTTTTTGATGAGGACAAAACATTACATCTTCAGACAAAGTAATTTATTAAATTATTACGAGATTTCATGGAATCACTACAAAATGATGACGGATGAACGATTATTTTTATTTATAGGTTGTGGTTTGAAGGCGGCCATTCCTTTAACGAGGATCTTTATGGGATTATGCCGAATCAGGGCAGATATCCACAGAATGAGAATGTTCTGTTGCGAAGCTTTCTTTTATGTTGGAGATTTTGCAGTACCAATTTTGTTTGTTGTGTTGACCTCTTGGATTGAAGTCATACCGATGGAAGCCGAACTCAAAAGTGAGTTTTACTCATTGAACTATTAAATTGTAGGTACATTCTCGCTGCCAATGGAGATAACTTTATACACATTTGAAAATCCAGTGATGTCAAAATGTGTGACCTATAGAGGTGTGTAGAAGTCGTCAATTGAATATTCTTTAATTTTTTCTAAGACTAAATTTTATTAAAAGAATTATCCCGCCAATGTCACCATTGTAATACGGGTCAAATAGGCCGTATTTTATATTTTTCAATAATAATCTATTTATATATACCGGTGATTCTCCCAGGTGACTCACCCCTATAACTTCTTTATTATTGAAAATAGGAAAATGAAATTTGGGGGTTGTGTATTATAGTTCAATTTACATTTTTTGACATATTTACTTGCTTTGCCGTACTTCCGGTTTGACCGGAAATTACCAACTTTCGATTTTTAAATGGAACGTCCCATATATTTTTACTTATTTCGATCGAGAATGACATTCTAAATCCAAAACCTCACTTGTCAATATTTGACAAATGAAGTATGCTTCTATGCTTTATTGTCAGAAGAAACTGGTCTTATCGACAAAGACGTTAAAGAAATACATATTAAAACAGAAAAATAAACATTAAAAACTAAACAATAATAATAAAAACGACAAATGGTACAGGGACAGACTAATTAAAATTTGTATAGTTTAAAAATTTAAGAATTAAGAAATGTAAAATAATAAGAGGGTACATCCCCAAGATGCAAACATATTAAAATAATTCCTTAATGAAGGGGCTAGTGTAGTTCACTATAAACGAAAGAGTTCACAATTAAAAAATTCCTCTATATTGTAGAAAGGATGAATGTATAGTAGTTCTTTTAGTTGTTTTTTGAATAATGCAAATGCTTCAATTTCTCTTAGGTTTAATGGTAAGCAATTATAAATTTTTAGCCCGTTGTAGATGATAGATTCTTTAGCAAGATTACTTTTAGGTATAGGTAATGGTAGTCCAAATTTTTGCGAAGAACGAGTGTTATGATTTAAAGGCGCTGATATATATTTGTCACGGTTTCTATGAATTAGACATGTAGTTTCTAAAATAAAAATCGAGGTGACTGTGAGGATTCTGTGGATTTTGAAGAGTTCCCTGCAAGAGTCACGAGGTTTAACTTTACAGAGAGCCCTAATGGCTCTTTTTTTGAATAACTTGCACCATCTGTAATAATTGATTGCTACACACTCCCCAGAATGCTATACCGTATATCAGATGGGATTCAATAAGAGCAAAATATGCCGTTTTGTCAGCGGTAAAACCCAACTCACGTGATATTATCCTAACGGCATATCATCCGGAGGACAATTTCTTGCACAATTTTGTAACATGTTCGTCAAATTTCAATTTTTTATCGATGTGAAGTCCGAGGAATTTGGTGAAGGAGACATTTTTAATGGTGTTAGTTCCTAAGTTGAGGGTAGAGAGCTCGCAGCGGAATGTAAGTAAATTCGTTTTAGAGGCATTGAAGACAAGCAAGTTATCATCACACCAGGATTTAATTTGTTCAATGTCTTTTTGAATATTGTGATGTAATGTATTTCGCATTTTTCTTTCCAGTTTTGGAAAATAATGCCGTGTGGGATGGCGACGATTAGAGAATCTCTGAGCATAAATTCGAGCTGCATCAGTTGCATTCTTTTTTGCTTCTCCGTAAATTAGCAACATGTCAATTTTCTCGTTTCTAGTATAATTTTCCCTATCAAATTATAAACTGCGCAACAAATACATTTTTAAAAGTGACAGCATATTCATTAGCCTATATGTTTAGGTAGTCCTAGCAACAGCTTCAATTGTTTGTCACGAATAACTAAAATAACAGGACTTAGTGCATAAGTATACCGAATACGTATTATTTGTTATTAGGTATGATCGCTTCTTGCAATTATTCAGAAAAATAGTGAAAATAAAGTGAAAGTGTGTGGTATCAAATTATTCGTAAGAAAATGTTCTTTCACAAAAAGACGACGAGCCACACCCTTTCCATTTGAAAAAATCATAATAAAAAATATAGATAAACAGTCTTCAGTGTTTTAATTGACGAATGAGGAATATTGTGCCGGCCAATTTTCTATTGAGGAGGTAAGAATGGTAATGCCATGTTAGTTTATCGTCAAAATTGATGCCTAATAAAGTGGCAGTTTGTCCTGCTTGATAATTTGCATTAGTTGAAAAGGTTATTCTTTGCGTTTTTGTTTGATTGAGTTTAAGTTTGTTAGAGGAGAGCTATTGTGTCTCTTTCAATGTTGTCTGATGATAGAATTAGATTATCATAGTTTCCATCTGAACATATAAGTGATGTGTCATCGGCAAATAAAATGCTTCTATTGGGATATATATATATATATATATATATATATATATATATTGTTATGTTATGAAAAACCAGTTATATATTTTAAAAGGAAAAAACCCACCACAAAAAGAATAATTATTTAATAGCTATTAGTTTCAAGAGATTGTTTTTACATAATTTTTGAAATTCTATTTCCTTTATTAAGCCTCTGTATAATATGAATAGATAAAAATATCCAAATACTATAACACCATCAATTTCATACACTGTCATAATGATTACAATCCATAATTGTTCAAAAGACAACAAAAAAGGCTAGATTTACAAAATCATCCTGAATAAAATGTGATCAGCAAAATTATAAGCTTGAAACATACAGTATATGAAATTGTATATAACTAAAAGTAGCCAATGGGAGAACAACAAACTTCTTGATGACAATAGCCAATCAGGGAACAGTATGGTCAAATGTAAGATTTGAAATTGTGAGAAAATAGGAACGGAAAAGTGTCAGAGACAATTATCACTGAAAATTGTACATAGTTTATAAGAAAGGAAAAATAGTTTATTTATAAGTTTTGACAAATAACCCCAAACAGTGAAAATGTGACAATATAGTGCGCGAATTCAAAAATTCAAATCAGAGGGAATGAGGAAAAATGGTATCCAGGAGACGGAGAAAACAAAGCCAGGGAGATTGAAAATAATTTGAAAACGAATGCCACGTTTTGTTTGGAAGAAAAGAAAAATTCAATAATTTCAACATTATAAGCAGAAAACCAACATTACCTTGTTTGTACACCATATACAAATATTCCAAAGCTGATTTCTGGATTTGTATGGTTCCTTCTTTTTGGTATTGTTCCTGAGAGCATTGGATTGAAAGGGAATCCAAATTCTGGGTGTGTATTGAACAGCGACAGTTCCAGCGTCAGGTATAAACTTTCCTAGTGCACATCACGAACTGAACAATTTCACTAATAACTCATATCCCATCAGAAGAACTTTATTTCATTTGATTTTGAACTATTAAAGAAATTTTCACTGTCAAGGTAAAAGTGAGGTTGTGTCTATTTATCCATGACCTGTTTCTCATGATTATCCATGAAAATTTGTAGATTGACCATAGAATAAGTTATCTATCGTAGGCCAGGTTAATTTAAGTTTTCCTGAATAAAGGAAATGATTGCTTTTTGATACTTTATCGTTTGTTTTCCACAATTATCAGCAATCATACTTATAAACATTGAAAAGATTGAGATTTGACATCAAGCAGTGGTTAGTAGCTCAATTGCCTGAACCGGCTATCTGAGACAAGAGGCGTACCAACTGAGTTTAGCTGTGGTAAGAAAAGTGATAACAATTGGCAGCAGCGTGACGAGAGAACAGTGACGTTAGCTAGCAATTATTATTACATCATTGCAAAATATATTATACAGAGTGAAAATAATTTATCTATCATATCAATTTGAACCCAAGAGGGACTAAAATAATCAACAATTTGTTTTTCACAATATACTAAAACATATCAAAACAATTTGGTGCCCAACGAGGTGGAAAAAATATATTAATAATAATAATAATAATAACAAAATTCTTTATTTATACAATTCATATTATATAACAATTTATATAATAAAAAGTAACGGTCCCAAAATAGAGCCCTGGGGAACACCATGTCTTATAGGTAAAAAGTCCGAATGAGAGATTTTGAGTGTTACACATTGGAATCTTTTTTCAAGATATGACTTCATGAGTGATAGGGGTATACCTCTTATTCCATAGTAATCCAGTTTTGCTATGAGAATATCATGTGATACACAATCGATGCCCTTGGAAAGGTCACAAAGCGTCAAAGTTGTATGTTTTCCTTGTTCTAGGCCTTCAATTATGTCTCCCAGAACTTTCATTAATGCCATGATTGTTGATCGTTTTTTTCTAAAGCCATATTCAAGAAATTGTTATTTTCAAAGTATTTGGAGAGCCTGTTCTTGCTGATTATTTCAATAATTTTGGAAAATATTGTGATCAGAGATATAGGACGATAATTCTCTAGAACAGATTTGTCTCCTTTCTTGAAAACTGGAATTACTCTGGAAAACTTGAATATTCCAGCAAAGGTACCAGTTGAGAAAATTAAGTTGATAAGTGAAGTTAGCCGTTCTAAAATGATATCTGATGTATATTTTATTATGTCACTGTTGAGGTCATAGACATCAAAACAGTTGGAATTTTTTAAGGTATTTATAGGATGTCCCATTTAAAAAAATCAAAAGTTGGGGTCATTTCCGGCAAAGCAAGTAAATATGTAAAAAAATGTAAATTGAACTATAATACACAACCCCCAAATTTCGTTTTTCTGTCTTTAATAATAAAAAAGTTATAGGGGTGAGCTACCTTAGTTAATCACCCGGTATATAAATCAATTGCTGTTCGTTAGTTTCGCTAAAACTCAAAAACGGCTTGACCGATTTGAAAAATTTTTTGTTTGTTCTGTTTACTCTAATACAGGGGTGGTTTAAAAAAAATAGAGAAAACCCAAAAGAACAGCTGAAAAATCGAATAAATCAAAATTGGCAATTTTGTATGGGAATCGCCACTTCGGATTACTTTTAATAGATGGCGGACCTATCGTCTAACTGACGTGCTATACAAAACTGTCATTTTTTCCGTGCGTTATAACATTTCAAATCGTTTTTCGTTTTTTCAAAAACATAAAAAAAACGTGGATTTTAAGAAAAGTCTTGGTTAAAGTGAATTTAGGTATACTTTTCGAAGGTTTGTCATTTATCTTGATCTGCCATTCTATTTACCTATATTAGGCAATCCATCGACCGGTCAAATCGAAAGCAATATGGCAGCTGTTGGCACATATTGTAATTCGTCATGAGCGACCATAGTGGTAAAAGTTTATTTTGTGATTTTCTGTGTGAATTTGAGTAGTTCGTGCTTCAACTGAAGAAAAATGCCCCTTACTTGCATTGTAGTTAACTGTGGGTCTCGTCACGACAGGGATAGAGTCAGGTTTCACTCGGTGCCTAAAGTTACAAATCACAAGTTTTTGGCCAGTAAAAATGACTTATCGAAGAGCTTTATGGTTAGCTGCAATCAACGGATTCGAAAATCAAGTATCAGAGAGGCTGCAGCAGACATACCCTGTGTGCACATTCATGAAAATATCCATCATTCAATCAATCAATCAAAATATACTTTAATGTCATAAGAATTAGATCTTGTGGACAAAGTGTGTACAATATATATAAATAAAATAGATAAAAGTATTAAAATTCACAAGAAGAAGCGTCATTATTATTATTATTATTATAAGACGGGTAAAATAACATAAAATACATTCATTCATGGATAACTTCAGACTTTTGTGATTTGATTTGTTCCTACGATTATTTGTATGATTTTGCCGACTTGTATATCTCTGAATTATTGTACATTAGGAAGTCCCATTTCAAATAAAGTTCATATATACATACAGATAATTGATATATTTTCCACTTCAAAAGTAGAGAAAACTCAAAATGATTGTTTATATGTACCTACCTTCTCAAAAAACAATCTTATAGGTATTGTTATTGAATTACTGGAATACAAATTTTCTTTATGATTCTGGTGTCTCAATAGATAAAAATATTTAGAAATAAGTTTTTCAATCTCAACCTTCCCTTTATAGATATTTCAGGCAATTATCGAAAGCCTCGATCAAGTCTTGTGAAGGGTGTTGTATTTGATTACTCTCGTTACAGACGTCCATCGTCTTAATGTACTTGAAAAGGTTTTCACGACTTTTCGAATGCTTGTATCTGCAATCGTCTTCAGATGAATACTGTATTCACCTGAAGACGATTGTAAATACAAGCATTTGAAACGTCGTGAAAACCTTTTCAAATACATTAAGACGATGGACATCCGAAACGAGAGTAATCAAGTTACCACATCGTCTACAACCTTCAAACAAAGGCTGTTGTAATTTATTAAAAGTTAAAATTGGAAATATCGTTATATTAATCGAAATTGTACTATATATAAATATTAATATATATTCGTCTTTTTTTATGATTGGTATTAAATTAAGAGGAATCAACTGAATCAGTAAAACAACGAATAAACAAACATTTATTTATTGACAAAAACAACCAAAAATGCATAGTAAAAGATGAAGTCATGAAATCAATTTAAAAACAATTGTATTCTTATCAAACACATACAGTATATACTACCTATATATATATATATATATATATATATATGTATATAAATGCTGCTTTTGAACGCACCCCGACCACATCCGTCCATAACGTAAAACAAAAAGAAGAAGAAAATGCAGCCATTAACCATAAAAATGAGCTTTCTGAAAAACAAAATAAACGCGAAAATGCCACGAAAACAATGGAACATTTCCAAAAAAAGAAGGCACCAGTTCAACCACCAACCACAAATATTGATGATCAAAATGAGGACCAGGAACAGTGGATCATTCCTAAACGAAAAAAACGCACTAGACCAGACCCTATCAGAGGTGTGGAAGAAATCAAAGGTCAACTTCGAGATCCAGTTGTTGCTCAAAAAAGGGCTCATCTCTTCCTATCTGGCTTCCATCCCGATACAAAACCAGAAGAAATTACAGACTATCTCAACAAAAAAAAATTGCAGACAACATGCGAGAAAATGAAAACCAAGAAGGATAAACAAAAAAGCTCATTCAAGTTAGAAGTATCAGAGACACTGGTTGGCGAGCTAATGACTCCAATTGTTTGGATGAAAGGGGTAATCATCAACAATTTTTACAACCTACAGCACTACCCATGACAAGCGGAAAGAAGACAGCACCACAGAGCTCCTATAGCCTAATACATTTAAATCTGCAGTCGATAGGAACAAGTATAAATGTCCCAAATGAAATTGCAGCAGACCACAAAGACTGCATCGCATTCTGTGTCACTGAACATTGGAAAACACTTGTCCAACTGCAAGCTTACAATATTGTAAACTATCACCTAAAGTCAAGCTTCTGTTGTGCTGAAAACAAACATGGAGGATCAGCAATCTATGTCAGAGAAGATATTATCAGCAAAACACGGGAAGATATTAGCAAACTATCAGAAGGATCAGTCTTTGAATGCTCCGCAGTGGCATGTAGGATTGAAGACCAGAACTATGTAATAATCGGCATTTATCGCACTGATGACCCGGAAGTACTTTTAGATAAGTTAAATTTCATCTTGAATAACTTAATTAAAAAATATTATCAGACTTTAATATAAACATCCTAACTGAGAATAAATATTCAAAAAATTTGTAAATATTCTACTAAATACTTTCAACATTATACCCTCAGTAAAAGAATACACACGCATAGATGGAGAGTCTCGCTCATGTATTGACATTTTTACAAATATACCAAACTTTACATCAGAGAAAAGAAATTTTCACATATTTGATCATCTCTCTCAAAAACTAAGTTTTATGGGAACTCAAAAACATATTCCTATAAAAATAAAAAAACGTATCTTTAACGAAGAAAATAAAAATCTTTTTGAATCCCTTTTAAAACAAAACCACTGGCTTGACATCTCAGTATGTCAACCAAAAGATATAAATGCACAATGGGATGCCTTTATGCGCTCTATAACATGGGCATTTGAGGAAAGCTTTCCTGAAAAATAATTTACAATCACAAAAAACAAAAGCAAATGGCGAAAAACACCTGAAATAATGAAGTGCAAAGAATAGCTTGACATACTTTTTGTTCTAGGAAATACAAATCCAAACTATTCGCTGTGTGCAATAGGCTGGAGGGGATAGATGAAACTATGACAGCGCCCATGGTGGCAGAAGTAGGTAATGATCCTGGTAATGACAAGCACAAGCTGAAAACTTTCAGTTTCTGAGTGAGGTCTCCCCGTTTATTCACAAATCACTGAAAAATATTGTACCATACTTCAGATGAATAAACATTATTATTATCGTAATGGCAACGGTCACGGTTGGGTAGTATAATAACAACATACATAGCCCTCGCTATTGCTGTGTAGTCGATTGCAAAAATAGTACGTGTAAATTTTATACATTTCCAACTGCATCACAAAAACTAAAGCAAAGAGATAAGTGTTCTGTTATTCCACGATATTTCAATCTCTAATTCCGGGACGTGAGGTTTTCATTCGATAAATATTTGAGATGTTTTCCGTTTTCTATTTGAAGTACTAGAAGTGGATAGTAAAAGAATTTAAGCAAGTTCCGTGGGACGGTGTTAGCCGGTGATGAAAAGCAAATAACGACTTAAACTGCGAGTTCAGAATGCCTGGACGGTGTTGTAAACTGATCAATCAGCCTTATGAACAGAGGACAGAGATACTTTTGATGTATTTCCGAGTTGTCCATAATACACGGCATTATATCAGGACAAAGGACCTCCCAGAATGTGTGTTTTAATTTTCACGAACAGGTTTCGGTTACAAAGCAATTGGCCTTACATGTGAACTAATGTTAAATATAATGCAGTTCAAGTACTAAGAGTAAACATCGTTACTTGTACTGTATAAGCAATATCCAATATTTTGTTGACAATTATACGTGGAGAGTGTTGAACCTGTTTATTTAGTGACCGTTCAACGTTCTTACATCCTTGCAAGGGTAAAAGTGGGATCCCATATTCAGGTACAATTATGAACCTCGTGCCTTTTCTGATTATTATATCATTTGAGAATTTCATTAAATCGTTTTGCGTTGAATCTGATGTTATTTAGTGGTTTCCCGTCAGGTTAAAGCTAGCCAGGGTTATATGGGTACTTTTTTTAATTTGTTAAACTACTTGGCTTCCTCACTTTTTTATGTTCTCAAGACCTTATGAACCTGCGACCTTAATAAAATAACGAGCAAGCACATTACTTGCCGTACCTAAAAGTACACAGAAGTAGCATTACTTTATGATATTCAAAATATCATAACTTGACATGGATAACCTCTAAATGCGGTGAACTATTGTATCAATACACATATTTTTTATCATTTACTTACTTTTTTCTTTGACAGAAAAAAACTTCGATTCATCTGGAACTAGTAGTTAGCACAAAATTGTTACATCGTGGTAGATTATTTAGAAATTGTTAAAAAAATTAAATTGTTACATAGTGACTATTGGAAATAAAACAGGAAATCATTACCAGTCTTGCACACAGCGAATAGGGAAGCATATCGAGCAAAAAAAAGAGAATACAATGACTTGCTAAGCAAATCCCGAAGACGTTTTTATCAGGAGAAAATTGTGAACTCTGATAATAAATCCAAGACGATGCGGCAAGTCGTAAATGCGGTGAAAGGTGGCAAAAAACACAAAGATCCTGTATGCTGGAGAGAGACCTGGAGGCAGTGTGCAATGACCTAAATATTCATTTTTTAAATACAGCGACAGAGGCAATAAGTAAAATTCCACAGCAAAAGACCCAAAACAAAATATCTTTCCAAACTTTACAGAAATGTCTATAAACTCTGTTACAACATTATTGTTGTATTGGAAATTATAAAAAACTTGAGGTATTGGAAATTATAAAAAACTTGAAAAACAAAAAAAGTGCAGGTGTAGATGGTATTTCAAACAGCCTTATAAAATTATGTGCCTTGGAATTATGCTTGCCTCTGTGTGTCATAATAGATAACTCATTAAAATATGACATCTTTCCTGATAAACTCAAAGAATCCGTAGTGATACCAGTTTACAAAAAAGATGATTCAACACAAATACAAAACTACAGACCCATAATAGACCAGGGTCGATAATTTTTTAAACAAAAAAAAATTATAGTAGAATGAAACTCATTGGAAAAGAAAGAGAATATAACAAAAATGAAAGGAAAAATAATTTACGGGCGATCTGAGGTCGGGAAGTGGAAGGGGGTGAGTTTTCAAGGGTAAAAAACGGTTTATCTCGATTTCTGGCAAAACTACAAGTCCTATGGAAAAAAGTTGAATGGCAAAGTTGTAGGTAATAAAAAGCTCTACAACTTTGGTTTCCACACTTTTTTCACATAATCTCAAAATTTATGTAAAAAATTCAAGTTTTTGGTTTTTTATTTTTACCTTTTACAAAAAAAAAAATTTCCACGAAATTTGGTGAAAACTTACTTTTTTATGTCCCAAACACACTGTAATTTTTTTTATTTAAAATATTTATTTTTCCACCTTATTTTGACTTAATATCGAAATAGCACCCTAATTTTCAATCAGAAATTCTCCCGTCAAAATATCAGCTTTTTTAAAAAAGTCGGTGGGCATTTTGTTCGTTGAAATCTCTACTTTCTGGTAGTATAAAAAAAATACACATTACTATGGTAAATGTTCTCAGAAAATGCAAAGAAATAACAGGTAGTAAGGCCCAGACCCTCCTAGCCCCTTCCCCACTTCTCTATGAAATACCTTTTGATGGGCTAAAATTTTCCGTAGGTCACTCAGGTATATAAGTTATCTTAAAATAGCAATAAATAGGCATCTACGCATATAATTCTAAGAAGATTCTACAACTTTCTCAAAATATTGTAGATGTCTTATTAAATTCGGATTCAAGTTTTTTTCATTTCTTTGCATTTTCTGTAGTAATGTACTTTTTTCTTATACCATCAGAAAGTAGAGATTTCAACGAACAAAAAGCCAACCGACTTTTTTAAAAAAGCTGATATTTTGACGGGAGAATTTTCGATTGAAAATTAGGGTGCTTTTTCGATATTAAGTCAAAATTAGGTGAAAAAATAAATATTTCAAATAAAAAAAATTACAGTGTGTTTGGAACATAAAAAAGGAAATTTTCACCAAATTTCGTGAAAAACAAAAAATTTTTGTAGAAGATAAAAATAAAAAACCAAAAACTTGGTTATTTGAATTTTTCACATACATTTTGAGGTTATGTGGAAAAAGTGTGAATACAAAAGTTGTTAAGTTTTTTCAATAGGACCTGTAGTTTTGCCGAAAATCGAGATAAACGGTTTTTTACCCTTAAAAACTCACCCCCTTCCACTTCCCGACCTCAGATCGCCCGTAAATTATTTTTCCTTTCATTTTTGTTATATTCTCTTCCTTTTCCAATGGGTTTCATCCTACTATTATTTTTTTTCACTTTTTACCATTTTCAAAGGCTTCAGCACTGGTCTATAAGCTTATTACCATCTTTTTCAAAAATATTTGAGTCTGCAATATGCAACCGCCTTCTGAACTTCTTCCAGATACATGGACTTTTAAATCCAGCACAGCACGGATTTCTAAAAGGAAAATCAATAGACACAGCAATATTTGAATTTATTGAAGGTATATACAATAGCATTGAAAACAAAAATAAAATACTGGGAGCTTTTCTAGATTTATCAAAGGCCTTCGATAGTCTCAGTCATCATGTACTGCTGAGTACAATGTGTCAGTCTGGAAAGAAATGGGATTAGATTGGAGTCTGCCAGGGGGGAGATAACCCGGGGCATTCCGAAGGGTAGTGTGATTGGACCTATTTTATTCATTTTATCATAAAAAATGACCATACAGCTCACGTAAATTTCGCAGATGATAACAATATCCTTGTAATAGCAAAAAACTTCATAGAACTTGAACAAAGAGCAAATTCCTCTCTTGGCAAAGCTCAAGAGTGGTTTAATAATAGTGTTCTTCTTTTAAACACAGTTAAATCTGTTTTTCTAAACTTCCATAAAATTTACAACCAACAACTATAAAAATCTTATAACAAAACGTCAAATTTCAATCCTCAGTAAAATTTCTTGGCCTATCCATAGATAACAACCTGAACTGGGATATTCATATCAACAAACTTTCGGGCAGGCTCAGCAGTACATGCTACAGCTTCCGAGTGCTAAAACAGCACCTAGACCAAAAAGTTCTACTATTAGTTTACTATGCCACCTTCTACTCAGCACTGCGCTATGATATACTGTTTTGGGGAAAAGCTGGAGCTCATGGAGATCCTTTTATTCTGCAAACGTGCATACTAAGACAAATCATGGGCCAAAATTGTAAGAAATCTTGTAGGGGGCTTTTTAGGAGATCCAACCTACTCACACTACCAGGAATTTATGTATTTGAGTGCCTAAAATTCATGCATAAACATTTTCCCTATTTCACTCAATATTTGCCACAACATACAAGAAAACAAGATCTAAATTTCCCAATACATAGGCTTAGTCTTACAGAAGCGAGCCCCACCTATACGTGTTTAAAATTCTTTAATAGTTTGCCTAACAATCTAAAAGAACAAAAGACAAAAAAAAACACAAAAAGTGTATTCCAATACTAGGTATTGATTGAACCATACACGATAAATGAATTTTTAGAATATAACAAATGAAATCTCTCTGTATAAATGCGAAATTAACTTTTTTTTTTTTATTTATCTTTTAAAACCAAACATTTTTATATATATAGTACTGTCTAAATTTGTATTTACTGTATTTATCTTATCAGCAATTACTTTTAAAATTGTTTTAAATTAAATTTAAGTAGCTAACAAATTTGGTTAATTTTGTTACCTATTACTCTTTTTTGTCAATTTCAAGTACTTTTGCCACTATTGCATCCAAGAAACAATTTCAATTTTCTTAAATTAAATTGTATTCTTTTTTGTTTAATTCTGATATAGGTATATTCATTCAGAGTTGAAACATTATTTCATTTTTTACTAAAGAACTGAGCAAGAGGCCAGTCGTCCGATACATTTTTTGACTGGATGGCATTGGCCACACAGCTTCCAAATCTGTGCGTGGCATTGCCTCTAATATAGCACCAATATGACTGTATACTTCACTGTTTCCGGCCATACAAGTGCAGTTTGAATGCTTTCATACTTTGCAATTATGTACCAAACATCGGAAGGTTTTTAATTTGCCTTTTGTGAATACTTATATTGATTAGAAAGAACTATTATGAATGTTGAGAAGTAATATTCTTAAATATCAAATCAATGTCTTTTATAATAAGCAAATGAATGTGGTAATAAACATAATAGATCAGATCAGAAGTTATAAATTACCTCTTATGTATTATTATGCCTAATTTATAATTCACTTCGATGACTCAAGATTTGCACCATTTGAAAAAACCAGCTGCCTAGGAAAAAATATACTAACTAAAATATATGAATGATTCTGAATTTTTGTTCTCACCTTCACAATGAAGCCAGATTCAAAATATGTATGGGTTCTAAACTTGTATAGGGCTTCATCTGCATTTAGGAAAGCTATGAGTAAAAACCAAATACGAAATAATATCCATATTCGTAACAGGAGGAGCACCAACAATTGAACAATTCAGTTATATTCCGTTTAAAAGGATCTAAATCACTGATCAATCTCAACTTCATTTTATACCTGTAACAAATACATTGATAAAAATGTAAACCGAAGATGGGGTGTATTTTCAAGCATACCATTCTCCAAGGCCTCTGCTTTTCAACAATAGTGTCTTCAGGTAATCACTCTCCATCTGAATATTATTAATTAACAACACAAAAGCTCCGAAAATAACCAAAAATACACTTTTACTAGCCAAAAGCGCACTCTGACAATGATGTTCTTATGGCGATTATCAGTTTGTGTGCAATGTGCCAACAACCGCCATATTGGGTCACGTGGTTTGGATTGTCTAACAGGGTTGCCAATTTTCCAGTAATTCCTGGCGTTTGCCAGGAATAATGAGCTTTGCCAGTAATCATGACAGTGGTGGTACGATAGCAGAAATTTGCCAGAATTAAAAATTAAAAGGTTACATGAGTAACAAATATCGATATTTTAATTTCTTTCAATTTTTTACCAAATGGAAAAATATATCTAGGTACTTATACCTGCTCACGAATCTTTACAAGAGCTGAGAAAGGACGCAAATTTCAACCCCAAGGTTTTTATTCTTTTTATGGAAAATTTTCTTCAGAAATAAAATATATTTTTACTTTCAGAAGATGAACTATTCATGTTCTGGAACCAAAATATGCGCAAACATATGAGCAAAAATCATTAATGAATGTTTTTCAACGATTTTAATATTTATGCCAAATTGTAGATAAAAAAGAATTAGAAGTCGTTCTAGTTAATAATTAAAAAAATGCTGGCAACTCAGAAATTCCAAAAAAAGTTATAAAATGAGTTTATTGTTAATATTGCCATTCTCAAACGCAGGTGTCGAAAAACTATTCAATTAATAATGTTAAAACAGGTTTCAGAAATAGGTTGAAAACTGACACTATTGTTGCAATATTATCAACAAGAGATTCCATTTAGCATTAAAAGGAGGTATATTAAAATGAATTTACACCATCAGATAAAATGCTTGATTCCTCAATATGGACAAAAAATTAGATGGTTTTAGTACAAAGAGTACTGTTTTTTTTTTACAGTATGTTGTAGGTACGTAGTACCTATTTTATTTTAAGTTTCTTATTGTTTATTGATATATTTTTTTTTGTTAGATCTTCTGTTTTAAACTTCAAGTTTACACTTATATAATAAATTTAGTTATTTTTGTTACCTACATTTCAAAAAAATTCTTAAATAAAAAATTGGTACATTTTTCATGACATAACATATTTTAAAAGATAATTTGTTAGTATGGCTCCATTCGATTTTTAAAGATTTTAGACAGTTTTGAGAAAAGTTGCCAGTATTTGCCAGGAATGGAATAATTTTCAGCCAGTAATTTTGCCAAGAGCTGTTGGCAATACTGTTGTCTAATACCAAACGACACGTGAAAAGAAATGTCACGATTTTGTGGTTATGTTACATAATGAGAATTTGCAACAAATGAAAAAAGCCTAATATACTCCAACATTTTTTCACGTGAAATAATGACGAGATGGACGACCAAAATCGCGTCTTTGATAAAAAACGTGTTTATTTCTTGGCGTTGCGCTTTCACTTTAAGCGCCCGATTTGAAAATCGATGTTCAATTGTTTTGGCTTCACATAGGCCATACTTATTATCAATATTCGAAGTTAATAAATACAGTGTCACACATAAAAATCGCAACATATGGAGGTTTTTTTTATTAATTGATATAATGAAAATTGGACTTCGCAGTTAGTTTGTGCTTGAAAAATGAGTAAAAAACAGCCCCTTTCCTTTTGTCATGTGCTACTCTAAACCTGTCAAATTTTAATTTTTTTTCGAAAATCCTCAAAAAATCAGTTTTTTTTTTAATTTTCGAAAAATGCCAAAAAAAAGTTGCTCAGTTTCCAATTTAATATCTTTGCTCCAAATTTGGACTCTCTACTGTCACTTCGACTCTTTTCCAATTTTTTTAATTTTTCGAATCTTTTGCTCTACCGATTCGAACGAAACATGATTCAAATTTCATAATTTCGATGAATTCGAGACTTTAATGTCATATCTTGCCCAGAAAATACCCACATTGGCCTGTTACCAGAAAAAAACATTATTGCACCTCCAGAAATTCGTCTTTGTTGTTGCAAAGTTCATCTAGTTTTTTCATTTCATTGTGAAACTGATTCGGATTTTCAATGTATGGACGTTAATATGTCAGTAATCGAATAAACGAATTTCTCCTCATTCTTATTACACTCTATTTCTTTTTTCAATAGATTTTTATCCAGTTTGATTATTTTTATTACCAATAATTCAGTTACAAACAAACCCGAAATATCATACTTTTCTGTAAACTAAACAATGACCTACAGTTTCATAACTATTCGAAAGCGATTTGTACTGAACATGATATAAAATTTCGTGATTTTAAACAATACAAGAATAATGTAACGTCTCAAGAAGAAAATAGTACAATTGATCGAATCGAAATAAAATTTTCCTTTAGTAGGCTTTTGAAACAAATTTTTTGTTTTGGTTAATGTCAAATTATTGCGTTTAATAAATTGTTGTTTTCTGTACAGATTTTCGTACATTTATAATTCACAAATAAGTTTTATGTACAATGTTATCCACACAAGACAAAGTGGAAATCGTTCTTTTATGTGGTGAGAATGTCCAGGAAGAAATATTCACTTCAGTATCGTGGGAGGATATTGAAAACATTCAAAGAAACTGGCTGTGTGGACAATCGTTTCAAGAAACCTAATCCAATGAGGTATAATGAAGAGGAACAACTCATTGTTTGTTTGAGCGTTGTTGAAAACGGAAAAACTAATATTAGGAGTATTAGTGAAATACAGGGGTTGGCAGAGAAACTGTGAGAAGAATTTTGCACAAAAATAATTTCCATCACTATAAGCCAAAGTTCATACACACTCTTAAGGAAAGAGATTTCGATATTCGAGTAGGATTTTCATTTTGGTTCCAAGGTGAGAGAGAAAATGATATCATATTTCCCTACAGGATTTTATGGACAGACGAGGCAACTTTCACGTCGAACGGAACAGTTAGTTCCCAAAATTGTCGCAAATTTTGTAATTGTCGCAAATTTTGTAATAGAATGCCGTGACCAATATTCATTCAAGACAAATGTGTTGTGTGGTTTATTACATAACCAAATAATTCGACCATATTTTTTTAGAGAAAATTTGAAGCAGATATGTACAGAAATTTCATTCTGAATCAGTTGTCTGAAGTTTTGGATAATCTGCCTCTAAGTGTTATACTAAATTGGTGGTATCAGTTCGACGGGGCACCGATCCACCAAACGGTAGAAGTGAAACAGTGTCTCAGTCAGATGTTTAGGGGCAAAGTGATGAGATCGGGAAGATTATTGGCCACCAAGATCACCGGACTTATCTCCAATGGACTTTTTTCTATGGGGTTATCTGAAACAAAAAGTGTATAAGCACATTCACATTGTTTTTTGGAGTTTATAACATTATTGTATTCACTTCACTCAAATAGATTAATACTTAGTTTCTACTGTATTTAGGCCAAATTGAATCTAAAATTCCTTGTGTCGATGATTCAAATTCTATACATATAATATATAGTTTCTTTATTTATATTGAATTCAAATAGTCTATACCTAAGTTTATCGCATATGACTCCATTGTATATGATTAAATTGTATTTTTTCTACGAAACAAGTGTAAAAATACTTATTGCAAACCTACTTTATTCATTCTAAATAGTATCCTTGTAAATCCATCTTTTTTGAATAAAGTTATATTATATTATTTGCAAACAAAGAATAAAAATATTTCGAACTCATCTGCAGCTAACGGGATAAAAATCTATTAAAAATAGAAATAAGAGTGTAATAAGAATGAAGAGAAATTCGTTTAATCGATTACTGACATATTGACATCCATACATTGAAAATCCGAATCAGTTTCTCAATGAAATGAAAAAACTAGATGAACTTTGCAACAACAAAGACGAATTTCTGGAGGTGCATTTATTTTTTTTTCTGCTAACAGGCCAATGTGGGTATTTTCTGGGCAAGATATGACATTAAAGTCTCGTATTCATCAAAATTATGAAATTTGAATCATGTTTCGTTCGAATCGGTAGAGCGAAAGATTCGAAAAATTAAAAAAATTGATCGAAGTGACAGTAGAGTCCAAATTCGGAGAAAGGTATAAAATTGGAAACTGAGCAACTTTTTTCTGTGAAATTTTTCGAAATTTCCAAAAAAACTGATTTTTTGAAGATTTTAAAAAAAAAATTTTACAGGTTTAGAGTAGCACATGACAAAAGGAAAGAAACTGTTTTTTTTTTCAAGCTCAAACTAAGTGAAGTCAAATTTACATTATATCTATTAATTTAAAAAAAATCCATATGTTGCGAACTTTATATGTGACACTGTATATGGTAAAGTGCTAGACATTTAATCTAGTGAAATGTTTATCAAAACTGACTTCTGTGTTCTACATAATGAAACGAATGAATTCAGAACATTGTCCTTAAGATCAAAGTGTTTGTCTCAGATAGTTCTCTCCCATATTAGATGATTCAAATGTCCTTTTTCTTTATTATAGATTATCCCATGGCTAAAGTTCTTGTACAGCTTGTTCATATGAAGAGTTTCGTTAGCGCTGGCTATAACCTTCTACCGCTAAAGTGTCTCTTGAGTCAATACTATGGGTATCCGAAGGAGAGGTGGAACTGCGATACAGTGTTTGAGGAAATTTCCCAAGAATACCTACGTAAGTTTTCAGTATCTCTCAATTTGTCAGCCGAAAATTAGTTTGTTTTTTATTTTCAGGAAATCCAAGTTTTACGTCAGATTTTGCGATCCGTCTGTTTTGTCGCAACAACGACACCAAATGGGTATATAAAAAAATCAATGAGTTCTTCAAACCTCTAATCTATAAAATTCCCACAGAGAATGTGAATTTTAAGGCTACCACGATATTGTTGATGGGAAAGATATGTCGGCAATTCAGGCCGAAAGTAGAGCACGATGAGGCTTGCCTACTGGAATTGGAGAGATGGTTTTTGGGGCTGCTTGAAGGTGAGGAGTTTTTCTTACATACTTAACTGATAATATTGTCAGAGCCTTTTGAGATACAGCATTTTTCTGGAGGACTGATCAAGTTGGTCTCCTCTAGTAGGAAGATCAGTTTCGGTATTCCTCAAGGTGTTACAAAGAAAGACAAATAAACGCTAAGGAATTTCCAAATATTATGAATTAATCAATTTACTTGATCACTCCTTTGTTGTTAGGTTGAGAACTTGGGTAATAAGATTATCGACTGTCTGAGGATGGTCGAACCGAGCTTATTTCTCGAGAGCGGCTTCAAGAAATATCCCTTCCTCTCAATACAGGGAATGTGGGGCGTTTAGATAGAAGCACGCACCGATCTCAGAAATATTATTAAATAATGCCCTTGGAAAAGCATTAGAATATACATATATATTTTATAATAGTTACATAGCATTTCCATCAGTTCCATATACTGATAAAATGATACAATAGTCAAAGAACAGTTGAAAATTTACATTAGGTCAGTTTTTGGCATTCTCAAAGTCAGTGGACTGAATATAAGTAAAAATGCCATCAATTGTTAAACAGACTGTTGATAAATATTTGAAAAATATGGGAACATAAAATATGGAGATACATTGATTCAATTTGCCCAAACATAAATCCAGAAAAATATATGAACTTATTCAAGTTTATTCAAAGTAAATATGTTATACATTTATAGGTGGTCATAATATGTTCATAGTACAATTTTTACAAGTAATGCACCTAGGTGAGTTAACACCTGTTTGTGCAATAATACCAAGTCTTTTATGAATTGTAGAAAGTAGAAATTTAAAAGTTATTATTGACACGTAATGAAGAAAACTTAGGAGTTAAAAAAGAAAATGGTAATAATATAATATAAATAGTAATTATAGTTATAACAGAAAATGGTAATAATATAATATAAATAGTAATCATGACAGAAAATATGCAGTATATTTAAATTATGTTAAATTAATTAATAATATTTTTTTTTCACAACATCTTATGTATGTTATCCCTTTTTAGATAAATAAAGGATTTGCAATTGTTAACAAAATGTTTATATTTGGTTAGCTCTTTAATTTCATTAGGTGGGATGTTATAAATCTTTGGTGCTAGGGTTGTAATAAACCTTTGGTTCCCATCATATCTTCTAAATGGTACAGCCATATGTTTGTTTGTGTGCTGCCTAGTTTGGTAACAATGGTTCACAAAATGTTTTTTCTTAGATTTAAAGCAGAAGATGCAGTTACTAAGGTAGTATAGGCATCGGACATTCAAAATTGATTCATTATAGATACAATTTGTAGAATAAAGTCTATTTTTGAATAATATTATTCGTAGAATGTAGTTTTGTATACATTTAGTTGAGTTAATACATTGTCATAGAGCCCCCCCCCACACTATGATACCATAGTTTAGAAGCGATTCTACTAAGGACTTGTAGATTTGCAAAAGTAATTTTTTTGGTAAGATTTTTGCGTATTATATAGAATTTATAAATTAAGCGTCTTATTTTGTTGGTTAAGTCTTGAATATGAATAGTCCATTTTAGATTTTTATCAATAGTGATACCAAGATATTTTATGGAATTAGTTTCTTTTATTATTAAATCATTTATTATGATAGAATTAAAATGTGGTCTCTTTGAATCATTCAGTGAGAACGCAATATAGAAAGATTTATCAGAGTTTAAAGTTAATTTATTTTTGTCGAACCAACATTTTACAAGGCGCACTCCGTGAATTACTGTACTTTTAACATTTTCCCAGTTTGTACCTTTAAAAAGTAGAACTGTGTCATCTGCATAGGAGATAGAGATACCATTTATGTTTAGGTTTAGTAGTGAGTTGATATAAGTAATAAAAAGAAGTGGACCAAGCACTGTTCCCTGCGGGATACCTATCTTAGTTTCAAGGGGGTCACTATTTACATTTCTAATTTTAGTTATTTGTTTTCTGTTACTCAAATAATTTTTGAAGATTTCCAATACCACACCTCTGACACCATACTGCTCAAGTGTGTCAGTAAGTTGTTTATGAGGTACAGTATCGAAAGCCTTTGCGAGATCTAGGAAAACGGCAATTGCTTTTTCATTATTGTCAAGACTTTTTTTAATATTGTTCACGAGTTCAAACATGGCAACATTTGTGCTTATACCTTTCATAAATCCAAATTGGTTGTCGTTTAGTACATTCACTGAAGTTAGATAATCTAATAACCTACTTTTGAGACATTTTTCAAATATTTTTGAGAGGGTAGTAATGACACTAATGGGTCGATAGTTGCTTATATTAGTTTTACAGCCCTTTTTATAGATGGGTGTAATGATAGAAGTTTTGAATTGGAATGGTACCTTGCCTGTTAGGAACTTACTCCAGACCATCAGGTTTCAACACTTATTTACTCGATATTGGTTTTACACGATATTAGTTTAGTTGTATTACTATTTTATTTATTTCCGCGAAAGTTGTTTATTTACTTTTATATCGCACTGTATGTTAGACTATAGTTGATTGGTAATGTTTTTCTATGAGAGCATGAACTGTCGGTTAGAGGTTTTCGGTGTCTTATCTCATTCTTGAAGCATTGATAACATAATTTTTATCAATGGTAAATACTGTTTAACTGGGTATTCACATTATGAAGTCATTACTCGTGCAGTTCCTGCTTGACTTGATTGGAATTCTCTTCATTACTAATTTCGCAATTTCACTGCAAGACGATTACTTATCAATGAACTCATGACTGATGACTGTCTAGTCAAGAGCTGTTACTTGGTTGATAGCTACCGCACTTCTATATGTTATATTGTTATATGATTACTATGTGAAAGTTGAGCACTTCTCATCTTTCTGCACTACATGTTAATCGAATGAAAGTTTAAAACTTCTGGTTGACATGTTACTTTAACGACTTCTGTTGACCGAATCATCATCTTTGTATTTGCGGTTTCGCGCTTTTATAGGATCTCCCCCTTCCATGTACTGTCTTTGTTGGCTCGCGGGGTCACATTTTCCTAACATTAGTTATCTTCTACCTGTCATAATAAATCACCGTCTTAGTAATTAATGGCTCGTTACTGTATCGGAAAGAAATGTATAAAAAAAGGAATGATTTATCTCTTTTGTGGTCGTATTGCACTTAGCGAGCTGTCAAAACCTATAATTTATAGTTCCTTTGTTTACTAAAAAATTCCTTAGATATGCGTAACTCGGAGGGTGATGATTTGTTAATAGCTCCGTTGTAAAAGGGTGACTTTTTTATATACATTCCCGGGCTTGCAGGTGTCTAGCTATTTTTAACGTGCCCTTGTTTATCAGTTTGCTCGAGTATTTGATTTCAAAATTTATTTTCAGTCCCTGTGAATTATGTTTTCTGGCCATAGAGTTCATATTTATTAATAACTTGTTGTTTCTTATGTTTGAAAGTTTTTCTGTACTTATGGGGTATGACAAAGGATCTATCCTTGACGCCTTGTGTTTATAATATACTAGCTTACGCCCGCTTAGATTTCCAGAAGGTTATTCTTTTTTATACACTTTTTACAAACTTTTATCAGTTTTACCTGTCCGGTGTCTGTAAATAAATCTTGCGAGTTAAATTTGACTCACTTCTAATCGTCCGATTGATTCGAAATTTAGCAGGTGTATATAATTCCGGTAACAATGCATTATGAAATTTTTGTTAAGAAAAAAAACAAAATGGCGGTTCCAATATTTGTGATTATGCTCCGATTCTATTCAAAATTGGTATCTGGGGGTTTTCGGGGTCGGAGATTATGATATTTTTATCAAAATTCAATATGGTGGCGGCTCCAAAATGGCGGACGAGTTTTGTGATTATGGTCCGATTCTATTCAAAATTGGTTCCTGGGGGTTACCAAGTAGCACACAGAGGTCATAATTCGGTTGTACAGACGTCTACAAGACCTTTCGCAAAAGTCCATGACTTATGTCTTGTAATATGCTGAGACGTCGCTATGTAAGCCAATACGACAAAAAGGCACACTCTTGCGATGTCACATCGACGTTATAAAGTAGTGGTAATGACTTGCCGATATAGACTTATATGAGGCAGTCGCATAAGGGTTGGATTGAATATTATTATTACGTCGTTCTGTGGTCTTAGTGTAGTCGTTATATCATTATGCATGAAGGTCATAAATCTTTCTAATATAGTATTACAATATGTATACCATATCAAAAGATTTTATATAATAATAATATAATACATAATTCAGTCTTCCTTTACATGTTCATGATACTCTGTGGTAATGTCCTACACCGATCATCCTAACAACAAATGGCCGTGATAGTTATCGAGATAAAAATGATTCATTTATGTGTTTTTAGAATTGTTCTGAAACTGTAGTGACCAAGCAAATCCATTTTTACGATCAAAATCAAATTCTACTCACTTAAAATTCATGCGCCTCGAAAATGAAGAGAGATAAATATTTATTTTCATTTCAGAAAAAATATATTTCATCAATTTTTCTCGTTAATTGTTGAAATATGTAGACCATATTACGAAAGATACTTGATAACACATCTCCAATGATTTTTAAATTGATATAACACCCAGGGTCCCATATTTTTTATTTTAAATATTTTTGTTCCAATATGGCTACCAGAATGATGTTATCAATCAATCGAAAAACATGGATGCCGTCCTTCTAGTGTCGAAAAGTTGTAATTACTCCGGTATGTACTATCATAGAATAGTTTACGAGTGTCTCAAAGACGTCGTAATATCTTACATAAAAAAGTTGAAATGTAGTCGCTGTGACCACAAGTAGCAAGTTTTGTTGTAATAACGTCGTAACGCTATGAAAAATCAAAACAGAAGAAGATATACACTGACATTACAATAGAGGTTATGTTGAACAGTTATGTTTAAATATTTTGTATTTATCTCTCCAGTAATGTCCTAGAATCTTTTGGCAAATTTCCAATTTGTGTTGAAGATTTTATAATATTCATCAGATCGTTCAATGCAGTATGCGGAATTTTATGAACTAATGCCCAGTTCCTCAATTTTTATTTAAAAACGAAACATTTTTCAAAGTGTTCTTCATCACCCTCATCCATACTTTCTCCTTCAAAAGCACTTTCCACAGTGATACTCTCTGAGGTTGGTTCTGAACTTGTTCCAGGTACATTTTCATCTGGGACTGGATGAACTTCATTTTTTTTGCAGTGTCCCGATAGACTGAGTTAATTTTGGGGTAGGCACCCCTTCCTCTTTAAATTTTTTTAAAATTTTTCTATATGCTCCAGTTCTCTTGTAGGGCATATTGGATTTTGGTTTTGGCATTTTAATTATTCATATGTAACTGAATATTCCACATACAAACACAATATACCTAACCAAGAAAAATAACATTACCAACAAAAATAATCTAACCATAGATACATAATGTAGTCATATTCATCAGATTGAAATTATGCAAAGGCGTTTTCTCAAGCTAATGATCTCAAAAAATAGCAGGTATCCTTCTGACAGTTTATACATCGAAACTCGTACGATGGATATAAGGCAGCTGTACTTCTTATGCTCTAGCACTAAATATCATACAAGTAAACATACAGCGTTGCTCCCTTCACACCAGTACCTAACACGTCAGAAAGATCAGTACATTACACCTCTAATGGTCAAGGTCACTGCACAAAGATCATATAATTATTTTGCGCCTAAACTCTACAACAACATTCCCGAATATATAAAATCCATTACAAACATCAATCGCTTCAAAAAAGATTTGAAAAGACATATTCTTCAAAGTCAAAGACATGAACTTCTACATCTATTTGTGTAGATTTTAAATTGTGATTCCCTGCTATATTGTTCGACTCTGTAATGTATTTGTATTTATATACTAAATTGTCTACTTGTATTTATGTATTTATCAAACTAAAATTCAGTTTGTTAGATTTTAAATTGTGATTTTATATGCTGGAACTTTTAATCTATAATTACCTTCTTTTAAATGTATATGTATAATTGTATTTGGACTGAATGTTGTCTATATGCTTAACCATTACCACCTTTACTTGGATTTTGTGTTTGATTTTTATATTATATGTCTGCTATCTTAAATCATAAATTTATATATTAAACAAATTAAAATGGATATTCAGGCTATTAACTTATATATGCGAATTCATCTTCACCATTCTTTATTTTGTTTTTTTTTTTTTTTTTATAATTAAATTAATTTAACTTTATACAATATTTTAATTTTGCTTTGAATATATTTTCTCCACATACAAGCAACATGTGATGCTTCTGTGGTTTCTACCATGTTTATTCAGCTTATGTATTACCTTCTTGTTACCTTTTGTGATCTGAACCTGAATAAACATTATTTATTATTATTATTACGATCAAAGTTCATCAGTTGATAAAACTACATTACATGAGTACAATATGTAGTCGTGGAAACGTTTCAAAAATCTATTCATTAGAACCACATATGTTCATAGTCATAATAACGTCACAGCAACTGCTCTTAAGTTCTACTTAACGACACATACAATTTATTTACATACAAACCACATTACAACTTCATCTTGAGAATTCTTTATTGTACTCTCGTTATATCTACTACACGACGTCATAGCGACGCCTAAAGGTTATAAAACTTTTTGGTTCTAAAACATTACAAATACGTGGTCTTTAAGACGTTATAAGAAGTCATTATGTTAATTTTATGACTCTGTGCTACTTGGGTTTTCAGGGTCAAATATTATGATTTAATAGGCGGCTCCAAAATGGCGGACGATTTTTGTTATTATGGCCCGATTCTAGTCAAAATTGGTATGTGGGGGTTTTGGGGCCGAAGATTTTTTTACAAGCTTTTATTTTTAGTTTTTTTTGTCCCAGTGTCTGTCTGTTTCTGTATGTAATCAAATATTGCAAGTTAAATTTGACCCACTTCTGATCTTCCGATTGGTTTGAAATTTGGCAGGTGTATATAATTTCGGTGACAATGCATTATAAAATTTTTGTTAAAAAAAACCAAAATGGTGGCTCCAATGTGGCGGACAATATTTGTGATTATGGTCCGATTCTATTCAAAATTTGTACCTGGGGGTTTTCGGGGTCGGAGATTATGATTTTTTCATCAAAATTCAAAATGGCGGACGAGTTTTGTGATTATTCAAAATTGGTACCTGGGGGTTTTCGGGGTCGGAGATTATAATTTTTTTATCAA
The DNA here is from genome assembly GCA_018342105.1 of Gonioctena quinquepunctata. Lineage (NCBI taxonomy): Eukaryota > Metazoa > Arthropoda > Insecta > Coleoptera > Chrysomelidae > Gonioctena > Gonioctena quinquepunctata. The sequence goes on from JAFIRS010000530.1 coordinate 538,879, forward strand.
AATTCAAAAATTTAATATGGCATCTTCAAAATGGCGGACCAGTTTTGTGATGTCCGATTCTATTCAAAATTGGTATGTGGGGGTTTTTGGGGTCGAAGATTTTTTACAAGCTCTGTGTGTCTGTCTGTAACCAAATATGGCAAGTTAAATTTGACCCACTTCTAATCGTCCGATTGATTTGAAATTTGGCAGGTGTACATAATTCCGGTGACAATGCATTATGAATTTTTTTAGGAAAAAAAAATAAAATGGCGGCTCCAAAATGGCGGACCAGTTTTGTGATGTCCGATTCTATTCAAAATTGGTATGTGGGGGTTTTTGGGGTCGAAGATTTTTTTTACAAGCTCTGTGTGTCTGTCTGTAACCAAATATGGCAAGTTAAATTTGACCCACTTCTAATCGTCCGATTGATTTGAAATTTGGCAGGTGTACATAATTCCGGTGACAATGCATTATGAATTTTTTTAGGAAAAAAAAATAAAATGGCGGCTCCAATATGGCGGACAATATTTGTGATTATGGTCCGATTCTATTCAAAATTTGTACCTGGGGGTTTTCGGGGTCGGAGATTATGATTTTTTCATCAAAATTCAAAATGGCGGACGATTTTGTGATTATTCAAAATTGGTACCTGGGGGTTTTCGGGGTCGGAGATTATAATTTTTTTATCAAAATTCAAAAATTTAATATGGCATCTTCAAAATGGCGGACCAGTTTTGTGATGTCCGATACAATTCAAAATTGGTATGTGGGGGTTTTTGGGGTCGAAGATTTTTTTTACAAGCTCTGTGTGTCTGTAACCAAATATGGCAAGTTAAATTTGACCCACTTCTAATCGTCCGATTCATTTGAAATTTGGCAGGTGTACATAATTTCGGTGACAATGCATAATGAATTTTTTGTTAGAAAAAAAAACAAAATGGTGGCTCCCATATGGCGGACAATTTTTGTGATTATGGTCCGATTCTATTCAAAATTGGTATCTTGGAGTTTTTGGGGTCGGAAATTATGTTTTTTTTGTCAAAATTCAAAAATAAATTAGATGGAGATTACTAAGCTAGTTATTTAACATTAAAAATATTTAAAAAAAAAAAAAAAAACAAGCTATTATTAGTTTGTAATAAAAAGAGAACTAAAAAGTTGAAAAACTTGCCACGGATACAAAATAGGTAATCTTGCGCGGTAAAATTTTGAATCTGTTACTCACAGAATAACCTAGATCAAACGATGAAAGAAATTATCTTTTCCTTTTTAGTGCATTTGCATGAATAAAAGCTTCTTTAATTTTATTTTTTAAATTTTTATACAGAATAACATTTCCCGTTTAACTTACAAAGTATAACTTTTTTTTTTGAGAAAACTCTCACAAACAGCTTCCACAGAAATCTGCAGAGTTGCCTATATGGGACTATTCCAAAGCCAAATCTACGGTATACTGATAACGCTCCAAAATAGCAAAAGTATAAAAAACGCAGAACACATGACACAAAACTCAAAAGTCAAAGAAAATGTTTGAATGTTTCAATGCATCTACAGCAACTGCAACGGAACAAGACTAAGTAGAAAAGGGAAACATTCTCTATTGAATAGAAAGATTTTTCTGTGAATTAGAAAATCCACGATAAAAATGAAGTTTTTTTTTGTGAATGTCTAACAGAAAACAACTACTTTCCCGGCTAAAGCCACGCTGGACATTGAACTACATCTGATAGACATTCTGAAAGGACCCTAATTACTAAAATTCTGCTTGCGTAATACTTGAACGGCCCCTTAATCTTAGTGAATCATTTTGTTGTCAACAGACAAAGTAGGCCAAATACGTCTTTAATTCGACTTGCAGATTTTTACATGGACTTGATAATATTGTAGCACAGTAACACTAATACGGAATTGATATCGATCTCCACAAGAATCTTTGGTAAAAGGCGGAAGATTCATTTACACTGAGAATCCATTGTCACTTTTTTCCACCATTTAAATTCATTTCTTCTTCCAGATGACACACCAGACTTGATGAGAAAAGCTGTTACCCTCAGCCTAGATCGCCTTCCCAAGAAAAGAATTGAAGTTCCAAGGGAAGTAAAGAAAAATCGCCCAAAAACCAATAGGGAATTGACAAAAGTAGCTAACATCAAACCCGTAAAGAAAAAGTGGGTACCGGGAAAGCAGAGTAATCAGAACAAAAGAAAATTTAAAAAACCAAATGAGTGCTTGAAGAGGAAGACAATTAAAAATTGCCTTGATGGTTTGCAAGCGGGGGTTTCTATTAATCAAAGTGAAGATGCAACATGAACTGTTATATATTTTTTCTAATGTACATATTTGTTATTTATTTTGATAGTGAAAAGAAAAAATCCCAAAGTAATTTGTATTTGAGTTCCAAGAGAAAATAAAACTGTGATGACCACCTTGGTAATTCATTTGGATTCGAACCCAGATTCCCGGTGAACGATATAGTATATACCAAGAAGTTGGTTGAGGTCATATCGATGATATGTAATAATGAGTTGAGCGGGGAAAGTTGGATATTTTATTTATTTATTTATTGTACACAAAATGATAAAAGTTATACAGAATAAGAAAAAAAAAAAAAATATATATATATATAGAAGAAATTTAACGGACATAGCCCTCAGTGAGAAGTGTTAACCGTAGACACGTGTTTCGGGCTCTCGGCCCTCATCAGTACGGTGAAGAAGTGCAAGGATGAACAACACTTGGTAGAAAACGACAAATCAACGGAGTCAACAAACAGAAGCCAGCCGCACATTTGTGGTTTCGGTTAGCAGACCCTGCATTCCAGGACAACAAGCAACGTCACCACGGAGGCAGCTATAGCTACCTGCGTGACATCCGAGTCCAGGATTATAGATATGAATGGAAAGAATATCGAGGGGATTGGTAAACAAAACGGAAGAAATTTAACGGACATAGTCCTCAGTGAGAAGTGTTAACCGTAGACACGTGTTTCGGGCTCTCGGCCCTCATCAGTACGGTGAAGAAGTGCAAGGATGAACCGAAACCACAAACTGGCTTCTGTTTGTTGACTCCGTTGATTTGTCGTTTTCTACCAAGTGTTTGTATAATTGTTTTTTATGGAGACTGTTGGATTTAAAGGAAAATTTAGGATTTCCGCTTCTCTAATTTGTATCAAAAATAAAATTTGCAATTCGAGGAAACTCTTCCAGATGTATTGATGAATTTTTAAAAGCTCCTTGCAAGAATCACGCAATTTTACTTTACAGAGAGCCCTTATGACTCTTTTTTGTACAACTTGCACCATCTGTAAAAGTTGTTTGAAGCACACTCCCCAGATTGCTATGCCATAGACCAGCTGGGATTCAATTAGAGCAAAATAAGCTATAAAACCGACTTCACTGATATTATCCTGATGACGTAGCATCCGGATGACAATTTCTTGCACAATTTAGTGACATGGTCGTTAAATTTTAATCTATTGTCAATGAGGAGTCCAAGAAATTTAGTAAAGGGAACATTTTCAATGTTATTAGTGCCTAAGCTCAGGGCAGTAAGCTCGCAGCGGAATGTTAGTAGGTTGGTTTTAGAAGCATTGAAGACAAGTAAGTTGTCCAGGAATATTATGGTGTAATGTGCGCTCATCTTTGTCATGCCTAAATATGCTGGTATCGTCGGCAAACAATGTATATTTCCCTGATATATTAATTTTTGTGAGGTCGTTTATCTAGTGAAGGAAGAGAGTGGGGCCAACCCTGCGGCACTCCGTATTGAGTTATCTCCATTCGAGAGAGGTGACTAGTTTTTACCATTTGTGAGCGATTTTCTAGATACGATTTAAACCATTCTGGCTGATTCCTCTAAAACCGCAGTATTCGAGTTTCCCCAGCAGAATAGTGTGGCTTACACAGTCAAATGCCTTGGATAAGTCACAAAACACTGTTGCGGCAGCCTCTTCTTCATTAATTTCGCTGTAAACGTCAGTGAGGAAGGAAAATATTGCATCATTAGTGATCTTCTGCCTTTGAAAACCAAACTGGTTTTCACTCAAGATATTATTTTTCAGTAAGAATTCCATAACTCTTATCTGAACGAGTTTTTCAATTATTTTGGCCAGGGTAGGTATTAGCGATATTGGACGATAATTTGATGGGTGTTCTCCTCCTTTGTGTAGTGGTATTATTATTGATGTTTTTAAGAATTCAGGAAAGACTCCCTGTTCGAATGATTGATTGATTGATGAGTTGTGCCAATATCTCGAAAGCAGAATCTGGGAGGTTTGCAAATATATTAATGGAAAGTTCATCCAGCCCTGACTCATTTTTATTTTTTATATTACAGATGATTTCTTTCAATTCAGTTGCATGGGTTGGATCGAAGTGGAAGTTTTCATCGACGTGTAGAGCTTTGACATGTAATAGTCTAGTTTATTAATGATGAGGATCAAGTGTGCAGTAAGTTTAGAGGCTATAGAACAGTAATAGCCATTAAGGGTATTAGGGCTCAATGGGATTTCATGTGCAATTTTTTGTTTTCCTCTGAGGTCATTCATAATTTTCCAGCTTTCTTTGGATTTGTTGGAAAATTCATCAATTCTAGTTTTAGAATACATATTTTTTGCGGATTTCAAAACTTTTTGATATAAATTACGATATATATATTGTAGTATTCATGAAAGAAAGGTTCACTGGTATGTTTTCTAATTGTGTATAGAGATTTTAAGTTTTTTGCCGAAGTCTTTATTCCTTTTGTTAGCCAAAGTTTCTTCTTTTTTTTTCATCTTTTGAATTGGAAAAGCTGTGTTAAAGTTATTGACGAGGATATTATAAAATATAAGAAAGGTATCTGGAAGGGCAACAATATCATCCCACCGAGTATATATGCAATATTCTTGGAATTTATTCAATTTTTTTTTACTAAATAGTCGGCTATATTTGTTACTAGATTTAAGAGTTTTTTTTTCAAGCAGTATGGTGCCGGATAGGCCCGAGGGGACAACTGAACACGAATTTTCTTATCAATTACTGCATAGTAATCAATCAAATAATCAATTGTGGTTGCATAGAATTGTGATACTCGAGTGGGTTCCTTGACATGCATATTTATATTAAAAGAGCTTACTAGATTGATCAGATGTTGGGTATGCAAGGACTCTAGATTAGTGAAGTTATTTAAATCGCCTGTTATTAATATTTTCGAATGAGCTGGAAGTTGTGAAATATGTTTGCATCTGTGCATATAAACTTATAATGTACATGTTAAGCTTATTACTGAAAATAATTGCACATTCAAAATGCTTCTCTTCAAAAATATCAAATTTGTTCAAGTGAACAAAATTGTGACTCTACTAAAGAATCGTTCATGAAGATTATGGTTCCTCCATGTGATGAATTGATCCTGTTGTAACAATCAACAACTCAAACTCAGATTTCTTACCTATAAGGCAAGGTGTGCCTCAGGGCTCTATACTGGGGCCATTACTTTTTATAATCTATGTAAACGACCTGAGCTCATTCCTTCATCCAAATATATGTATATTATTTGCTGATGACACTTCACTATTCAGTTCGGTTGCTATGACACTCTAACTAATTTGTCCCGTGCCACAAAAAAAGTCACTAAAAATTGGTTCTCCTCAAATAAACTCAATAAAAATAAATCGCAGAGAATAACCTTTACTTCAAATCCTAAACAACAAGAGAACCATACTCTGACATTATTAGGTATTATTCTAGATGATAAACTATCATGGCAGCATCACATCGACCTCCTTATTAGAAAACTGTCTAGTGCAATCTTTCTCATATGCCAACTGAAACCCATAACCAGTATCTCTACTCTAGACTGCATATTTTTCACTTTTCCACTCACAAATTAACTACGGAGTAATATTATGGGAAACTCAACTATGGCAGACAGCATTTTCAGAAAACAAAAAAAGGAACTCAGGATTCTAGCAAACGCCAGTTATCTCGAACACTGCCGTCCTCTGTTCATAAAATACCGCATTATGCCCCTGCCTTGCCTATATATATATATATATATATATATATATGTATATATATATATATATATATATATATATTCAGCACATTATTAGAAATTCATGGAAATACCAAAAACTTTATGACACAGTCTGATCTTCACAATCACTTGACTAGATTGACCAACCTTATAAGAACACCTACGCTTCATCTGACTAAGTCTGTAAAGAACTCACTGGAAATAAGATTCTACAATATCCTTCCTGTTAACTGGAAAATTCTCAATTCACATACATTCAAATCCACCATTAAAAATTATCTTTTAAACCACTGTTTTTACTCAGTCAAAGACTACTTGGATGCACCGATGCCCCACCATGTATGTTCTCACCAATTAAACTTTTAACTACTAGCATTAAGTGTTGAATATATTCTGTTTAACCTGTTATATATTCTGTTAAATATACTTCTTTATACTCAATATAAACGTTTTTTATTATAATCGACAGAAGTTAAAAAGTAATAATAACATGTCATTCATTATATATACATAGCACACTTTTTAACACAAATATATATAACATAGAGTGTTATATAAATAATTCGTATTTTGTCGTAATCTCCAACACCCCTTTCGACAATTATGAATTACACATCTTCATACTAACCATTACAATATTATTTCGCAATTTTTCAGGTCCTAGTGGTTTTGTTAAAAAATCAGCCAACATGGAATGGGATGGGCAATATTGAAACATGATTTTATTTGTCAATTTGAGATTCTTGACGGAATTGTATTTTGTTTCAATATGCTTAGTTCTGTCACTAATTTTATCATTGTCAAGCAATTTTAGACATGACTGATTGTCTTCGAACATGACAGTTGTTGTTACATCTTGTAACAATCCTTTCAGATAAATTGCTTGTTGAGAAGCTTCTGACAATGAAATGAATTCAGCTTCTGTGGAAGATAGTGCCACGCAGGTTTGTTTCTTGCAACGCCAGTCGAACATGGCTCCCATGAATTTGAATAAATAACCACTGTTTGACTTTCTGTCTGACCTATCTCCTGCCCAGTCCGCATCTGCATATCCATACAAAATATCTTCATCAATATCAGATGATATTTTTCCAAGTTTAATTTTCATATCGATGGTTCCATTGAGATATTTCATAATCCTTTTTACTTCTGACCAATCATGCGTATAGGGATCACTGACGTTTCTCCCGAGAATTGAAGTAGCAACGCAGATATCTGGTCTCGTGTTCACCGACAAATACAATAGTGCACCTATCGCGCTCCTGTAAATATCCTCATTTCTGAATCTATCATCATTGGAGTTTCTGTTCTCGTAGTATCCTGTGTCTAATGGAATAGTCACAGCTTCAGAGTTTTCCATCTTGAAGTTCCTCAATAATTTCATGATATACTTTTTCTGGTTTATTGAATAAATCCTATGGATGTCTTTTTTCACTTGGATTCCAAGATAGTTGTCAATATGTCCCAAACAAGTTATCTTGAAATTTGTTTTCAGTTTTTCAGCCGTTTCTTCAATTATTTTCATTTCTTTACATGCGATAAGGATGTCATCAACAAATATATGAGGCTTCCTTTTCATTTGATCACCCCTTCTGAATTCCATATCAATGAGGAATTTATTGTGGAATTCCACATTCTGGCAGTTTGTTTCAACCCATATATTGATTTATGTAGTTTGCATACCAAATGTTCATGTCCTTCTTCGACATAACCTTGGGGTTGTTTCAAGTAGATTTCTTCCTCCAATTCAGCATTTAAGAAAGCCGTTTTGAAATCATAATGATAAATAGTCATTTTTTCTTTCCCAGCTATAGTGAGAAAAAGACGAAATGTTGACTGTTTCACAATTGGAGCGAATACCTCATCATAATCATATCCAAACTTTTGTGAGAATCCTTGAGCTACAATCCTGGCCTTGTATCTATTTACATTTCCTTGACTATCAGTTTTGAGCTTGAAAATCCATTTACTTCCAATTGCTTTTTTTTTTTTAAGGGTAATTCAGACAAACTCCAGGTGTTATTCATCTTCATTGCCAATATTTCTTCGTCCATAGCATCAATCCAATTTTTTGCGTCTTTTCCTTCAAATGCTTTATTTCTTGTTTTTGGTTCAATTAAAATCTCTTCGACTTCTTTATCTTCTGTAAATTCATTCGGGGGTTTACCTTTATTGTTTCTTTCTGATCTTCTCAGCTTTATTTATCTCCTTTACAATTTTTCATTTTTTTATTTGTCTTGGAATTCGAATTTTCATCCTTTTTTTTGCCCATTGTAAGTATGCATTTCACCACTGATTATATCTTCAGTTTCTCCTTCATCAAATATTTCTTGTTCTACGAATATTTCATCTGATGTCACAACTCCCTTTTTATTTTTAACGAAAATTTCCACTTCATCATCAATTTTCTGGGGTTCATGATCATTTTTGATATTTTCAATAGTTTTTGATTGATGATAACCACTGTGATAATCTACCAAAATTTTCACGTCCCTACTGATTGAAATTCTTTCTGTACTCTCATCGAGGAGTCTGTATGCTTTTGAACCATTTTCATATCCAACTAATCTGTACTTTTTCGCTTTTTCACACAGTTTGTGTCGTTTTTCTTTTGGAATATGAGCAAAAACTGTACTTCCGAAAACTTTCAAGTGACTAACAGTTCCTTTCATTCCGTTCCAAATCTCGAATGGAATATTGTTAATTGCTTTCGTTGGAACCAAGTTTTCCAGATAATTCGCTGTCATGACTGCTTCTCCCCAGTACGTATTTGATAGATTAGCACCAATTAGCATACATCTCACCATTTCAGTTAAGTATCTGTTTTTTCTTTCAGCTACCCCATTTTGTTGACTTGAGTAGGGAGCTGTCAATTGCAATTCTATACCTTCAGATTTTAGGAAATTTGTTACTTCTAAATTTATATATTCTCCACCTCGGTCAGATCATAAAATTTTTGGTTTTTTGTTGAATTTATTTTGCACTAATCTGACATAGTCTCGAAGCTTATCGAATACTTCGGACTTTCTACTCAATAAATATATAGTAGAGTATCTACTAAAATCGTCTATGAAAGTGAGTATGTATTTCTTTCCTCCAGGTGTGATTATGCATAGGTCCAAAGGTCTGTGTGTATTATATCCAATACATTTGTTGTTTTCGTGAAAGACTTCTTTGGAAATATGCTCACTTGTTTTTAATCATTCCATTCACCAAATTTTTGTTCGCCATTTCCTTTATGACAACGGGATCTCGATGACCAAAACGTTTGTGCCAAATGTGAATGCAGCCATCATTACATCCATCCCATACCGCCATAGTTTTATTGTATTGCTTGAGTTTGTATAAATTTCCACTCAAAATTCCTTGTGCAATGACTTTATCCTTTAACTTTATACTGCAATTATCCTTGTCAAATTCAATTTTAAATGCCAGGTCTGTCAACTTCTTATCTGACAGTAAACAAGAACCCAACTCAGGAACATATAGAACGTTTTTTACTATAACTTCTGATACGGTATTATCATCTAGAAGACAGTTCAATTTTCCAGTACCTACGCCGTGAGCATGAACTTTTCTGCGATCAGCAAGCTCTACTTCGCTTTGGGAATCAATAAAATGCGAGAAAAAATGTTTATTGTTCGTCATATGACTACTAGCACCAGAGTCAATAAACCAATCCTGATTTTTATTGGTTACTCCAATATTGAAAAAAACATGTGTCTCTTCAACATTTGCACTGATTTCATTATTATCTGAAGATACCACATTTCAACAATCTTTCTTCAGATGTCCGGTCTTCTTGCAAAAATAACATGTCACTGTACTACCCCTTTTATTCTGTTCGGGAACCTTTTTATTGAAATGTTTTTTATTTATGTTCAGAGCTAATTCATTGTCTGTTCCTTGATTCTCTTTTCTTCTGTGATATTCCTGTATCAATTTACTTTTAACCATATCCATAGTTAGGTCAGTTTCTGCTCTACTTTCCAAGGCTATTACTAAGTTTTCATAGTTTTCAGGAAGACTGCATAATAATAATGCTACTTGTAAATTTTCTGCTAAATTTTCCCCTAATGTTACCAACTGATCTATAATGCCCATCATGTCAGCAATATGTTTTTCCATATCACAATTCGAAGACAATGTCATCCTACAAAGTCGTTTTAACAGAAAAACTTTGCTTGTTAGTGATGATTTTTCATATTGCTTCTTCAGTTTGTTCCAAGCTTCTTTTGCTGTTTTACAGTTCTTCACATGTACAACTTGCGCATCCTCGATCAATAATCCAATTGATGCCCTTGCTTTACCATCTTTCGAAATCCAGCTTTCAGTTTTTGGTTCGGGTGGGTCTTCAGTGACTATGTTCCAAAGTTCTTCCTTCAATAGCAGCATCTCAACTTTATATATCCATATTTGGTAGTTAGTACCATTCAATCTTATAATATTGAATTCAGAAGCATCCTTGTTTACATATCACTTTCTAACAGTTTTACTTTTAATTCCAGTCAATTTTTTAATTTACTTCAGTGACTGGGCCCATAACCTGTTGAATATATTCTGTTTAACCTGTTATATATTCTGTTAAATATACTTCTTTATACTCAATATAAACGTTTTTTATTATAATCGACAGAAGTCAAAAAGTAATAATAATTACATGTCATTCATTATATATACATAGCCCACTTTTTAACACACATATATATATATATATATATATATAACATAGAGAGTGTTATATAAATAATTCGTATTTTGTCGTAATCTCCAACATTAAGAATCATAATATTTTACTGCTTTCTGTTTGTGAATGTTTTATCTGCTATTAAGCAAATTTTATTTTGTTCTAGCATGTGACTTATATTTTAAACTGTAATTTTAGTTTACCATAACATATTTACTGTGATCTACCATTTTGACTTGCTACAAATACCTGTGTATAACGTGATAATAAATTTTATATTATATTCTTTACCTAGCCGCTGCTATGTATTTGGGTAGTGGATGGACATGCTCTTCTTCTCTCAGCCAGTGCTTGGTTAGGGTAACAAAATCATACAATACATTAATGATACATTTCAACATCAAGAATATCTACATCATAAATCTAGTTAGAAAGGTTAAATAAAAATATCGATACAATAAGTAATATTTGGTTAATGCAATAATCCATTCAATACATTAATGATAAATCCCAACATCGAGAGTATCTACAACATAAATATTGTTGAAAATGATAAAGAAAAGTATCAATACAGTAATATTTAGAACATATATTGGTACATGCAATAAATAATCCATTAAATACATTACTGATAAAAATAATTCGGCGAATACTACAATGGATGAAGGTAAGACCAACAGAAGCTTATATCCCCCACCTCATTTTGAAGAATTCATCCATTGTTTGATCCATTCTGTGTAAACTGTATAGATGCTAGATGAACATGAAGAAAAAAAAGATTATGAAAGTAGTCCATGTCAGGTGGAGTTCTAATTAATTAGTAGAAAAAATAAAGTCCTCTCCACAGTAAAAAACATGTATTTCTAGGAAATGCATTTTGGCAAAGTATGTTGCCATCTTCAGGCTCTCTAAAATATACATAAAAACGATACAAGGGTGACCATCGTAAAAATTGATAAAAGACTTACCACAAAAATAAACATAACATCATTGAATTTAAAATGTCAACTGATTAATTTAGTCGATAACCTATGTTATATTAATCAGAGAAAATACTTTGCCAAAATGAATTTCCAATTTCTTTCCAAGAAATAAATGCTTTTTATTGTGGAGCGCAGACTTCTTTTTTTCTACTAATGAAAAATCAAAGAGGCTTCAAATATAAATTTTAAAAAAACAAGCAGTTTAACTTTATATTTCTTATAAAATAACCAGAGGTTGTAAAGTATCACATGTTCAATTTTGTTATAATGTATCATTTAACCAATACATTAGGAGTAATTTTGACACAATTGAAATAACTAAATAAAATAATCCTCACCTTCATTGGCAAATGCTTCACTGTGCCAATCAAAGGAGCTTGCGATCTCTAGGATTATACAGTTCTTTGATATATTCTGTATACTGTGCATGTGCTGAAACATGAAAACAAAATCAAATATTAATATATTAATATATATATATATATATATATATATATATATATATATATATATATATATATAGGTATATATATATGTAATGTCTGTGGCTTCCCGTTTCCCATTACACCGTTTTCTCGTTTGGGTGCCATAATTGATTTTACAGCAAAAGTAATTTTCTGTGACAACTATTACAAATTCACTAACCCCTTTTCAACCCTTTAGGGACAGAATTTTCAAGTTAGGTTAAACACGATTTCTTCATTTGTAATAGAGAGCCAAAACACCAATGTTCATGACAGTAATTCAAAAACTAACCGAAACCCCATACAAATTTTTACCCCTCATTTGACCCCTTTAGGGGATGAATTTAAAAACACTGAAACACGTCTGTTACAAAGACCTCAAATATAAATTTTTATGACCCTAACCTAAAAACTAACGGCACCCTCATACTGACTGCCAATACCCATTCAACCCCCCATTTCCTTGGGGTTTTAAAAACACAGAAACACATGTTTCTTCATTTGTAACAAAGACCTCAAATGCCCATTTTTATGACCCCAACTTAAAAACTAACGGTAGTCCTATTAAAAAAGAAAAGCTCAAATACCAGTTTTGATGACTTTAACTTCAAAACTAATGGTACTTCCACACAAACTTTCACCCAAAATGATTTCTGAATATGCTTTCCTATGGAAGTATTCCTTCCGCTTGAAGATTTTTTTTAAATTGAGCAGTTTAGGAGCAATAATTACTACCCTTTATTGAATCTGCAATACAAACTTGAATAATCTGCAATACAAACTTTATTGACAATCAGAAATACTGCCCTAAAATGAAAATACAAATGTATAAAGCTAATTCATGGATAAATTTACGAAACAAATTTGTCATCACTAAATAAAGGTTTTGATAAATTGACTACAGCACATACTATCATGAAAATGTTATCAATTTGAGGTATCAAAGAATATGGTAATGGTTTGCCGAAAATCTCAAAACATTTTATTCGCTGATTGACTATTTCAATGTGAACTCTTGCCCTTGCAATTTTGGCGTTCAATAAAGCTCCTTCTTTGGAAAATTGTGATTTATTCTTTAGAAAAGGTAGCTGAATGATCCTCATGCCACATTCATCTGTAATATCTGTTATTATAAAACCTTTGTCTTTCATTAAGTGATCTTTAAAAGCTTCAAACTTCTCAACTATTCTACTTTGTCTAAATATTTCCTTATCAGAACTCCTTCCACCATAAGCTTTACTAATATATGTAATGAGACCACCAGGAGTGACTGCTGTCATGATTTTAATAGTATGCCTCTTTTTATATAGAGAATAAGTTCTCAATCTACAACACAAACAACTCTGTTCAACTGGTATCACGGTACAGTCAATAACTGCTCTGACATTCTGAAAAGGAGCGAAACATTTTGGCATATTTTCTGATATCTCATCCATAGTTGGCCAAGTAATTGTTGTTTTCAAAATTGTTGCCAATATAATCATGGAATACAATTCTTACTTACTTATGTTGAAAAGAACTGATAGGACAACATACCTCATATCTGTTTTTGATTTAATAAATGTAAAAATGATGGATTCTCTTAATGAAAGTTTATGCTTACCCCATCGGTTCAAAAGATGGTAAACCAGTCATTGTAGTCAGTGACTTCTTTTCTTACTGCTTCTTCCAAAAGTAGTTCTCTCTTCACTGGGTCAGTTAACAAGGGTTTAGATGCTCCTAAAGTTGTTTCAGCCAGAACTCCTTCCTCAGTTTTACATTTTGCGGTTTCATATGTCCTAGAAGCTGTTACTCTTCCAAATCATAACTCATACCAAGTAAAACATTTCGACTGGTTTCTCGTTATTTGTTAAGCCGTTTCACATGCCGAATCAGTCATAAACTCAATGAATTCATCTGCAGTGCCATTAGAATTTTTATTTTGAAAATTAAGAGCCAATCGGTATATGGCTAGATTTTCAGATGGTTTATTTTCGAAAAATGAAAATATTTCCCCAGTTCCTGATAAACTCTTCATTTTATTCAGAAATTATCCTTGTCTGTTTCTTAATTCAGGAATTTCTCTGTTCATTAAAGCCTTCAATTCAATAATTTTATACTCTTTCCCCATAGTTGATAATTTTGATTGTTTCCAGTAGCATGTCTGTGAAGTTACAGAGGGTTTTTCACTTCTTCTATGGAGCCACATCAAAAATGCCAGTCCATGTTTAGATCCACCTGGAAAACACAATGCATCGTATGAAACACATATTCTCCGATTCAGTTTTAGAAACAAATTTTATGCATCTTCCCAAAATTTCAAGAGTTTTTTGTTCTAACTTTTTTTGTCCCAACTCACGAATTCTTCAAATTGGCCTTGGACATTCTTGATGTTATATGAATACAAAATATATTGATCTCATCTGAATTGTCAAAACATTTTTTCAATATACACACCTTCAGAGGCCGGATAGTCTAAACACCGACATTCTAGGACATTGCTTCTTCGTCTACCTGCACCAAACAATTATAAAAAAAAAGTGGATTTTATGTTCGTGTGAGCTTTGCTTTCACATTGCAACAGCATTATCACCACTGGAGTCAGTGGTAGATCTGTGAAAAGATAACATGTGTTGATTTAATTTTTTTATGCGAATAAGTCAGTTGAAATATGATCTCGATATGCATTTTTGCTATATACCTAACACAAATTGCTTACCGTTTCGTTTTCACATTTTTCATTTCAGCACTAAAAAAATTCATGTTTGTTAAATAAAAAGAGTCAATCATCTCATAATCCACCATTGGCAAATTTTCCGAATCTGCTTTTATGAAGCCTTGTTTCATTATAAACACACCAAACACCAAATCGTTTATGATAATAAGAAATTAATAAGTTGTTAAAAATAAACATTAACCTCAAATCTCAATATTATTCCATGAGAATGAGAACTGTCTTTAATATTTGCAGTGTTGCCAATGATCGCTCTTCATCAAAAGGAAGGCACGTTCAGAAACTTTTAATGTTTTAAATAAAGAAAACCGTTGTTGAAATGGGATTTTTTTTTGAGTCTATCAATAAACAGAGTTCAATTATATATTAATGGTGTATATCAAGCAGTGAGCCATATTTTTGACAAGAACAGTAATCCGTGTTTCTGAACATGGATTACGGAGGGGGTAGTTTTCGATGAACGTGACGTCACGGGTACACTTTCAAACGCAATATCTTTTCGAAATAAAAAATATATGATGGCATTCTAAGTCAATTGGATTTCATATGAAATACAATCGACCTATATAAGTTTTGGAATTTATTTTTTCTAAATGGAAAGGTCCATTACACCTTTTGAGATCTGTAACTTTTATAGTGCTAATTCTTATTAGTATTCTCTCGTTCAGTTATAAAAAACGTGTTTGAGCTTTTTAAGAACATATTAACTTCATTAGCTCAGTTCAATGAATTATTCTGTGGCTCTAGGTCCCTAAATCAACTAATAAAATCACAGAAAGGAAGAATATTCATAAGGTACTTTTAGTTATTAAATGGCAATGAGACTAATCAAATTGAACGTATCCTGAGATGAAGACAAAACAATATCTCGGAAATTTCACATATAAACCAAACGAAAGTGAATCGTGAATATTGTCGAAGCTTTGGAAAAAAATATTTACATTCAAAATAAATACTATGCGTTTTGTTACAATATCTGTTGTTGTTGTATTACTCTGATTCAGTTCCACTGTTGCAACAAATTCGTATTTTCTCTGTTAGTTGCTCTCCACGCGACTCTTTTTTTAGTGCCGGTTTTGAATCATTTCATCTTGTCCGTAAGGAAAGATACATTTTGTACGGAAAACTTGTACAATGCCTCCAAATGCAAATAAAAATTATTATTAATGAAGAAATGAAAAATAATTTGATATAATTAATGGAAATATGATTGATTTCAGGCAATAGAAACCATGAACCAGGTCCCGCAATGGCACTGCATGCGCTACAGAAAATTCGAGCTAGTACGAAGGTGTAGGGGATATAAAAGTAGCATAAGAAGGTCCTGAATTGCAATCCAGTTGATAAATCTACTTGATCTCATACAATAAGTAAATTATTCGAATTGACTTCCGAACTATTTTTACCATAGAGTTAGGTGGCGTATTTCAAAAAATTATATTTTAAGGAATCATTTATCGTTTGTGATTAGGAACTTATGAGATAATTTTTAATTATGTATATTTATAACCGATATATAAATAAAAACTCATGTGTATTATTTAGGTATTCCTTTCCATCTGAAATCGAAATAAAACACTGATTGGAAATAAAAATGTATTTTCTTACAATTTGATTCGACGAAATTTACATTACAAATGAATAAAGGGGTAAATAGTACAAAATTGTATAAAATAATAACTTCTCTCACTTCAAATGCATTTTTCTCGATAGTATGTCAGATCAATTCTAGAATCACCTCGAACTCGATGAGTCAAACCCATTTTATAAGTACAATTTATGTAAATCAAAATAAATAATCTATACACAGTGCCCTCATAAAGTCATACCAAATTATTTTTCAAGTTTCTCTTGAACAACTTTAATTCAGTAAGTAGCTGCCAATCTTGGATTTTTTCGCTATCTGTTTAAAGTCTTGAAAATAGACTGACAATTACTATTTACAAAAATCAAATGAATAATGATTTCCCTTTATTTGAAAAAAAGAGAAATATTAAAACGTTAAAAAACTAGTTTCACCTATGTTTCAGTTCTTTCTTTAAGATTAACCAATGAATAATCCAAAATTATTTTAAAAAGCTTGAAATTAGGAAACCGACTTTTTGATTGCTCTGTATACACCACCAAATAACCATTCAAAAAACAACCTCGATAAATAGTTCTGAGCCAGTCACTAATGTTAGTACAAAACCTAATCAGCTAGACCTCGTCCAAAGTGGTTGAGATTTTTTTATATTATCGAATAACGAACAACTCCAAAAAATCTTTATCACTACCATTTCCGAAAACTAACCAAATTCAAATCCGGTTTAGATCAAAATATATCTGAAGCATGTCTGATCATCAATACAATTTATTCTCAATAAAAATCAGAACTTATCCAGAATTAACAGTTGTTTCCCATTTACAAATATTCAGTGACCAAGTAAAGAGAGTTTGAGTTTTTTACGTTTGTGGGCAGTGGAAGAGAATATAATCCTCAGCTGACTTCCGAGTCCAAAGAGTATTTTGCTTAAAATACCAAAGAGTCTTTTCAAAAGGCTGTGATCTATTGAGTATTTTGATAAATATCCTTAAATGCTGATATTGTAGAAAATGGTTGGAAACTAGCAGAATCATTCAAAAATCCGGAAATTTTCCAATTGGTAGGGTTATATAGTTATCAACTACCGATATTGATAATACTCCATAAGATTCACTGTAAACAAAGTGAAGAGAAGAAAATCAGTCTGTCCTTTTTCACACGAGTTCTCAAAAATCATCGCGCATGCGCAAATTTCGAATTAAGACACTTGACATATGTGGGGTTAGGATATTTGTTTGACATTTTGTTCAGAAAAAGTCAATCAATTTTTTCAATTATAGTGGTAATTGATTAATTTTGAACTCGACAATTGCCCAAGTAACCCCTCACCACACTAAATAACTTAAGTTATCATTGTCAGTAGGTAAAGTAGACTAAATAAATTGTTATGTGTTATTGCAATATATACCTGGTATGTATTTCTAATTGGATTATTGTATACTAATTACAGTCCCCCAAATCGCTAATGGAATCTTGATGGTTCTATGGGGCCCTTTATCCTCATTAATTTGATTTTTATTATGGTTTTTGTGGATAACTATATTTTGCTCCAGGCAATCTAATTTTCTTCTGTTGTTAACCGGTTTGATCATTCTCAAATTATGAAAATTAATTTGACCTTTTCTCCTTTCGGTAGGTAGCATGGGCCACATGTTCTTGGAACCTTTTAGAATTGAATTTTGATCGTAATAGACTTGGTCACATTTTTGACAGCTAATTTCATAAACTGACTTATCCAGCATATCAGTTTTGTCCTTTGGGTTTCCTAATAATGTTTGCAAGTTTTTTCTATTGCTATAAACTGCTTGGAGATTTACATCCCGGAGAATAGTGTCAAAGACGATTACCTTTCCTTGACAGTCTGGTCATCAGAAATAAAGAGCGTTTGGAAATAGACATCTACAGAAAGCCCTCCAACACAAACAGGTTCATTTAGAGATTACAAGTATAACCCTGTCAAAATTCAAGTGTCTTATAATAGGAACATAGGGATTTATTATATGTGCATCCAAATCTTCATTGTATTGTACTCACTTATTTACTAATAGGTAGCCTTTATATACTACTTGTATAGTCTGTAATTTAGTTGAAGTGCTTATTCTCGCTTTCATGAGCTTGAGTTTACTCGAGTTTTTCTATTTGTATATATAAATATTTACTAACATTTGCTTTTTCTATACTGCATTTGTACACATTTTTTATAGTTGAATTACTATAATAGGTGTGATCCCGTGTAAAAAATAAATAAAATATCTGCTGATGCAAAACCCCACATCCAGCAAATTGCTAGTACACAGAGCCGTAAACTTTCCATTGGATGCTAATCGTTTTCAAAATGAAATCAAAAACATCAAGGATATATCAATAATCAGTGGATATACACTAGACATTATTGATATCTTGAGAAAGAAGCGATTCACACATTTAGTGAATGAAACCACGACTCTAAGAAAAACAATGGAAAGCAACAAATTCAAGAGAACTCCTGTCAATCTAAAACTCACGAGAGGTCTCAACACTATACTCTGGGATGTAAATCTCTAAGCAGTTTATAGCAATAGGAATAACTTGCAAACGATATTAGGAGACCAGAGGGACAAAACTGACATGCTTTAAATTGTGACAAAGTCTATTATTGGCCTATGCTACCTACCAAAAAGAGAATAGGTCAAGTGTCACGGACCATACGATCGAATCTGGTCACAAAACTAATATTCATAATTTGAATACGATCAAACCGGTCAACGATAGTAGAAAATCAGATTGCCTGGAGAAAAATATAGTTATTCACAAAAACCATAATAAAAATCTACTTAATGAGGATAAAGATCGATGTATTCCATCTTGTTTACTTTAATCCCCATAGAACCCAAGATCCCATTAGCGATTTGAGAAACAGTAATTAGTATAAAATAAACCAATTTTTATTTTTTTTTATGTTCTGGTTCCCACGAAAAGGGATATCCTGTAATGTTCAGAGAACATCGTGGGAACCAAGGGAAAGAAGGTAGGAGTTGGTGTTCTTCTTAAATTTCTGGAGGTTGTATGCCTCGGGGAACACCTCCCTAGGCAATGAGTTCCAAAGCCTCGCTGTTCGTTGGATGAACGAGTCTTTGGAAAGTATGTACAGATCGCTCATAACCGCAAAGCAAAGGAGGATGCTACCAAGAGTAACAATGGCATACAGGACGGTATCTGCAGACGCTATAAATGTCATTACGGTGGTCCCACCTATTGACCTCCTGGTGAAGGAACGGATTAGAAGAGAAGAGTGGCAGGAAAGATGGAACATCAACACAAGCTAGGCACAAGGGACTAAGCGCTCGATTCCTAATCGTATACGCTGAGGATAGGGAAATCACAAGACAGCAAATGCCCATACTGCTCGGAAATAAATAATGATCCAGAACATACAATCTTTACAAGTCCAAGGTGGACCAGAGAAAACGAATGGACCTAGAAATAGAATTCCAGATAGTATGATAAGTAAAATGATCAGTAATCCTAATCAGTGAAACAAAAATATATCGAAGAGAAAACTTTTCAAACACAAGCCAGGAGGTAAATGGAACAATATGTGTAAAGCCACTTATACCTGATGCAAGTCCCATCAGACAGTTCCGGATATAAGAGAGGGCATGGGGTGGTTTTTGTCGGTGGGAGTCCCGACACTGCTGTTTTGCGATGGATACCAAGCAAGCAGCGTCCATGAGGATTTCCACCAACCAAAAAAAAAGGGATAAATCGTAATAACATGTAACAATTTATTTAGTGTAGTTTACTTGCTGACAATCGAAATGAACATATACGTGTGAAGTGATTTGGTGTGTTGAAGGGGTTACTTGTGCAATTTTTGAACTAACAACTGGTAGACAGCGAATTTCCAAAACAACTTTTTAGTTTGTTTCACATCCAGTTGAAAGTCAAAGCACAATTTTGTGATTGTTATCATAGTGGGAATTTGCACCATATGAAGTAATTTTATCATACTTTTTTACGTGAATTAATGACTACTAGCACAAGACGGACGAACAGAATCGCGTCGTCTTTGGTGAAAAATATAGTTTTCTCTTGGCGCATGCACATTCATTTATGAGCACTCGTTTGTGAAAATCGTTCACTTGTCAGTTTTTCTACTGCTTGCTTCAATGCACAGTGTTTATCATGGATTTTCAACCACACCAGATGAGGCCTAGTAAGCTATTACAGTCAAAACCTCCTTTTCGATATTCCTCAAGTTAATGAAACATAAAAACAAAAACATTAAAAATGACAACAAAACAACACAAGCCTCGAATACGGGACTGCACAATGATAATAATTAAAAATATGATAAACATTGTAGATTAACAACAAATATCTGTGTGTTGGATCAAAATTCGATTCGGTAGTGGAATGATAAACTGAAACTAATTTATCCAATAAATATGGAACCGTTAAAAAATTTAACTTTTTAAAACGTAATTTGAGTGCTTTCTGTACCTAAAATTACTCTATAAAATATAAACCATATCGGAGTTATTCACAGGACAATACTTAACCTGAATGACGTTAGAACCAAAAGAAGAGCTCTTAGATTTAATCCAAATAACAATACACTACACACGTTTCGTCAGCAGCCATGTCATCGCTACTTTTTTCAATAAACAATTTCAAAAATTAAATGAAAACATCCTGAATTTTACATTTTGTTGGAGACACATGCTGTTAGGGGATGTTCTCTCTTAGTAGAGACCTTCACAAGATCTGTTTTGATTGAAAATTTCAGAATTTCACTCTGTCATGTCAACAGACGCATGAGATTTTGCTCTAAGGGCTGATCTTCCTTAGGGGTCAATTGGCAGGAACCTTTCCAAGGAGAAAATTGTTGAATATACATATGTAAGAAATAATTTGCAGAAAAAAACAAAATTTTAACCCTTCATGTTGACAACAGATGCAAGAGATATTGCTTTAGGGGCTGTTAATTTGATAAAAAAAGCTTTAGAGAGGCTGTTCTCTCTCTCTCTCTCTCTCTCTTAGTAGAGCTGCTCTCTCTTAGTAGATGCTGTTCCCTCCTAGTAGAGAACTGTTTTGATTAAAAAATTTCACTCTGCCGTGTCAACAGAAGCATTCAATGAAGGGCTTCTCAAATTTGGGATCAATTGGCAGAAACCTTTCCAAGGAGTGAACTGTTTAATATACATATGCAAGAAACAATTTGCTGAAAAAAAAAACAGAATTTGAACCCTTCATGTTGACAACAGATGCAAGGGATATTGCTCTAGGGGCTGTTATGCCTGCAGAAGGATTTGATAAAGAGAGCTTTAGAGGCTGTTCTTTCTTAGTAGACGCTGTTCTCTCCTAGTAGAGAACTGTTTTGATTGAAAAATGTTACTCTGCCGCATTGAATTTTGCTTTGGGGGTTGCTCAACCTTGGGATCAATTGGCAGACCAGGGTAAGCTTTCGAAGGAAATCTAATCTCCGATTCATGATATGTTGGAAATTGTTTCCTGCACTATTGGTTGAAATTTCAAGATCATTTTTTTCAATACACATCCAAGAGTTTTTTCCAGGTAGGTCCCTACATGACTTTCAAGCACTCGGGTTCAATAAAACTGACTACCAGGATTTCAACGAATGAAACTGTTCTAAATGACAGAAAAAAATGGGCCAACATATATTTAGTCGGTACTACTCTTTATAAAAATACATTCAGATATACGAATAGACTAGATTTTTTTTCTCGACTATAGCACTTGTTCAGCCCAGGGCCTCATTCCGAGGAACCTCAAATTTCGATTCAGCACACATAGACTTCCAACATACATCCTATATTACATACACGCTATAAGGTTTCGGGTCCTTGGGATGATACAGAAGAACAGTAGTAAACGGAATGTTTACCCGACTCGAGTCTCTGATGCAGAGAAACTAGACGCACTCATTCGACGGGGCGAGAGTGCCGACACCTGCCCTATACCGAGATCTCGTAATTCATGTCGTAAACGCTAGTACGGTCGGGCGTAGAGGGGCGCTGATTCATATGCGCGGAACACTGAGAACTATCCACCGTATCTGACATTTCCAGGGCTCTGACGAATGACATGGGCCTCCGTCTGTTGTCAGGCACCGTGGGAGTACCCGCTCCCAGCTGCTTCCTGTGCACTTGGGGACTCTGAGGGGGGTACACGGGCACTCCGCCCCGTGCCGCGGGATGGTACGTCCTTGGGGCAGTGGTGTAGGTTTGCTGTGTGGGGCTAGTCGGGTTCGACCGGTAGAAGTCGGAAGGAGGATAACCGGGAGACGTGTCCTTCCACATGTACACTCCCCGCTGGGGGGAATTCGCCAGTTCTCGAATATTATCCACGGTGTTGTTGGACCTCGGATACGAAAGCTGAGCCTCCTGCCTTACTAGCTCTCCTTCGGACATGAAGCGTCGCTGGGGGCTGCTGCCGTAGTTCTGGGGCATCATCTGTCGTTGGACAGGGTTATCCTGGGGCTGGAAGTCGTAGTAGTGGGGGGTTTGGTTCTGGTAAACCACACCGATGAAGTCGGGCCTTCGTGGCTGAGTCGGAGTACTGGGGTTAGATCTGCGAATAGCACAAGCATCTACTGTATACTAGCGGTACGAGACAAAAACGCAAGCGGCAGCTGAGCTCGACGATTACACAAAACGCGTCAGTTGTAGTTGAATATTTTGATAGACTCATTATTTTTCGAAGACTGGCTAGTAATTCGTGATTAGTTTTTTAGATTCTGACTTTTTAGTCTCTAACCTCAATGAGAGCACCCTGGACATTCGACTAATTGAGAGTATAGCCCAACTGACTCGAACATATACATAGTGGGCCATTGAAAACGAAACAGCAGCGCTGTAGGTCGGCAGAACCGAATTATATAAAATTCACCCGAAATACATCCCATCCCTCAGAGCTGTGACAGCCACCCCTAAATTTTTAAATGGCAACATATGGCAAGTGATACCTCATTTCAATATCAAACAACAAAAATAAATTAATATTATCGATTCGTTTTCGAGATATAGGAACTTGAAGTTGGGAAATCACTTTTTATTCACTTAATCAATAAAAACAATATCTGATAAAGCAACTGTCGCAATAATTATTACTGTCAATGAACTAAATGTTCAAACTGTCTACCACCCATTTCCAAACAATAGTACAAGTTCTGTTCAAAATGAGACCTCACATTTCGTAGCATTTCCGGCCTTATTCGACGGCATTCTTCAATAATTCTCCTTTGTAAATCTTCCAGAGATTCTGGTTCGGTTGCAAAGATTTTGTTTTTCAAGTGACCCCACAGGAAAAAGTCGAGTGGGGTTAAATCTGGAGATCTGGCTGGCCACTCTATAGAGCCTCTTCTTCCAATTCAACTTCCAGGAAACATTCTATCCAAAAACGCCCTAACAGGCTGTGCATAATGTGGAGGTGCCCCGTCTTGTTGAAATATCAAGTATCCATGGTAACGATCGTCATTTTCAATGATGTCTACTAATTGTGGATAAATAAATTCAAACAATAATTCCAAATAAGTTTCCCCTGTCAGGTTACCGTGGAGAAATACTGGTCCAATCAAACGGTCCCCAAAAATACCGGCCCAGGCATTGAGTTTTTGGGGAGTTTGAGTATGGAAAACATGTGGATTGGCATCTGACCAATAACGACAATTATAACGATTCACAGTCGAATTCAAAAAGAATGTAGACTCATCAGAAAAGCAGATGTTGAAAAGGAAATTCTCATCAGCATCTATTCTCGTAGTCATAAATTCACAAAATTCCTGTCGCCTATCAAAATCATCTTCATTCAATTGTAGGAATGGAATTTATGATGTTTCAGGATTCGGCGGATACTGGTTCTACTGATATTGGTAACACTAGCCAATTTCCTTGTGCTCAATGTTGGGTCTGCATGAACTTGTCCTAAAAGTGAAACTTCAACAGCTTCATTTCTCAGCGGAAATTCACGTTCTGGGACTCGTTTCTTGTTGGCTACTGATCCAGTTTGACAAAATTTTTGCACTAATTCTAGAATTCTAGCAACAAGTTTATCTGGATGCGTTTCATTGAACAAATTAGCTGTAAGGTTACCGTTGAAAATTGTTATTATTTCAACTCTTTCCACAATCGTATACACCATTATTGCGGAAAGATATTCAGCAGCTTTAGTCAAGTAATTCACTCTAATGTCGTTCAATCAAAGATCAGTTTGACACTGATAGACGTCCACAATTGCGATTTGGCGAAAAAAATTATCTAATACATGTTTTTGTTGTACTCGCATTAGAGTCGAATTCGAGAAAATGTCTTTTTATCGATTCTTAAGAACCTTAAATTTTTTTCGATCAAGTAAATGAGGATGAAATAAAAATTTGAAACGGAATTGCATGTTATTTGTTGGTAAACAGTTAGATCATTTTATTCCTTGACAGTGATAATTATCTTTAAACAATTGCATGTTATTTTTATTGATTGAGTGAATAAAAAGTGATTTCCCAACTTCAAGTTCCTATATCTCGAAAACGAATCGATAGTATTAATTTATTTTTGTTGTTTGATATTGAAATGAGGTATCACTTGCCATATGTTGCCATTTAAAAATTTAGGGGTGGCGGACACAGCTCCGAGGGATGGAATGTATCGCGAATGTAATCACGAACGATGTCTTCCTCGAAAATGTAGTTGACATGTCCGAGGGTTTTTATATAATTCGGTTCTGCCGACCTACAGAGCCGCTGTTTCGTTTTCAATGGCCCACTCTGTATAGGAATATCATTTTATAACAAATTATTGAAATAGTCCGGTCAACAAATACTCAAAAAGGGGAGTACAGTGCATGGAGGGGAGGGCAGCATTTTTGACTTCAGGGATGGGTTTGGGGTCGTAAGGAGGCAAACATACTAAAAGTCCCCGACACTAGGAGGAGAGAAAAGTCCAGGGGGGCTCCGAGAAGAGCTTAAATTTTGTCTTTTTTTCATTTTTTGGTTATAACTCAAAAACTATTGGTCCTACAGAAAAAAATATTCCTAATTTTTTTGAAAGCTGATAAAATTTCCCACACTTTTTATATTCGACCGTTCTGTCTTAGTAGAGGCTGCTCTCTCTTAGTAGAGGCTGTTTTCTCTGTTTTTTCTGCCAACAGAAGCATTCAAACTTGGGATCAATTGGTAAAAACCTTTCCAATGAGTGAACTGTTGAATATACATATGCAAAAAACAATTTTCTGAAAAAAAAACAGAATTTGAACCCTTCATGTTGACAATAGATGCAAGGGATATTGCTTTAGGGGCTGTTATGTCTCAAGAACAATTTGATGAAGAGAGCTTTAGAGGCTGTTCTTTCTTAGTAGAGGCTGTTCTCTACTAGTAGATGCTGTTCTCGGCTTTTGAATGAAAAATTTCACTCTGCCGTGTCAACAGAAGCATTGAATTTCACTTTGGAGAGCTGCTCAACCTTGGGATCAATTGGCAGAAACCTTTCCAAGGAGTGAATTGCTAAATATACATATGCAAGACATATTGCTTTAGAAACTATCCTTTAAAGTGTCTATTGGCGGCGAAGCATTCATGAGGTTCGAAACAAAGGATATTGTGATTACTCAAAAATGTTTGGGCGTATTTATTTCAAACAAGGGTAGGCTTTCGAAGAAAATCTAATCTCAGATCCATGATGTGTTGGAAATTGTTTCCTGTACTATTGGTTGAAATTTCGAGAACATTTGTTTCAATACACATCCAAGAGTTTTTTTGAAAGCTTATAAATATTCCCACATTTTCTCTTCCCACAAAAAGTTTCTATATTCGACCGTTCTCGAATTATCCGCTTCTGAAGATCGACTATTTCCGCAAACTTTTTTTGAGGTGTTGAGAGCACAGTTTGACAGCGTTTTTCGGAAATAGGCGATTTTCAGAAGCGGGTAACTAGAGAACGGTTGAAGATAAAAACTTTTTGTGGAACTAGAAAATGTAGGAAATGTCAGCTTTCAGAAAAAGTGAGGGTATTTTTTTGTGTATGACCAATTGTTATAAGCTAAAAACAAAAAAGAAGTCAAAATTCAAGGCCTTCCGGGAGCCTCCCTGCGCTTGGCTCACCTCCTAGAATCGGGGACTTTTAGGAGGTTTACCTCCCAATGACTCCTAACCTATCCCAGATGTCAAAAATTCCGCCCCCTCCATGCACTCCATTTGTTGGCGGGATTATAATGGCTTTTCCAAATAAAATGAAGACCACACATTAATCACAAATGAAAAAGGAAATTTTGTGACGTTTAAAATCTTGATACAAGGTTCAATACATTGGATATAACTTCAAGAGAATATTCGGTGTGATCTGAATTTTAGTACAATAAAAAACTAGTCTAGGTCAACCAATCGCATTTCATTATTTCAATAGCTAATCAGTTGCATCCCACTTTTTCAAAGGTGCTAAGAATATACATATGTAGAGTTTATGTCTTTCAAATTAACTGGAGATTTGGAATAGTGAAAACAAGTGATTTAAATTTTAGAAAGTCTTGATTTTAATGAACCACTAACATATAACAGACCTATAGAAGCCTTCAATGAAACCGAGGTTGTAGTAGCTTTGAAAAAATGAAAGATAAATTTACCATGGTATGATAAAATCCCAAGTTTTGTTGTCAGAGATTGTGCTGACCCTTTAACTAAACAATTTTAAATATTGCACTTGAAACAAAAACATTCCCAGAAATTTGGGAACAAAGTAAAGTTATTCCCATTTTCAAAACAGGCGATATAAACGACATGAAAAACTTTTGTCCCATTGCCTTGCGAAGGGCTTTGAAATCTGCATAACAGGGTGTTTCATAATTGAATGCTGATAATCCTTGGATGATTTTAGGAAAAATTCTTCATATGAACATAGGTCCGCAACCGCTTCATTTCTGAGATACAGAAGGTTGAAATTTAACAAAAAAATCAGTTCTTCCCCAAATCTCTGAAACCGCTTTGGCTTTTTTGTTCAATTTTGGTACATTCAAAGTACGCATAAAAATATTTTTTTCCCATGATAAAGGATTTCTTAATTTTCATAAGTGGCGTCCCTGTTAAATGCCTTACCATATTTTTGATCAAAATAATGATACGCCACTGTCTTTTTTCCAAATAAATATTTTTTTTTTTTAATTTTCCTCTATCTTTTCATAAAAATGGTCTCTTGCCTTTTTTTCGTCCGGCGAACGGTTTTTGAGTTAGAAAATAAAATTCGTTCATTTGCTTGTCCCTATGAAACATCTAGTATGCTAAAAACACATTTCGTTGTTTTCAACATAAACAATTTTGACACTTCTTTAGCTAGATACGTGATATTATTTACGTTATAAAAACTTGTTTATTAAAAAAAAACATGGTAGATTTTACAAATGCCGAATTAGCAGACATGCATTACTTGTATGGGCTTGCTGACGGAAACGCATATGAAGCCAGGCGACTGTATCAAGAGCGCTTCCCAAATAGAATGGTTCCTGATGCTCGAACGATTTCAAGCACCCACAGAAGGTTAAGTGAAACAGGAAGTTTTGAGCCAAATGAAGGAGCACATCGGACTGCAAGAACTCCAGCAATTGAGGTAGCTGTTTTAAATTCAGTTGACGAAAATGCTGAAATAAGTACGAGGCAAGTTGCCAATAATTTGAATATCGCCCATATTCTAGTATGGAGGATTCTTCATGATTATTTATTATATCCTTATCACATTCAACCGGTTCGGGCTCTACTTCCTCGAGACTTTCCATTATGAGTGAATTTCTGCCAATGGTTTCTCCAAAGGTCTAAATCAATTAGTGGATAAAGTCGAGAAATAAAGTGCTCCGTTTTTACCTATGAAATGTTGGTGAAATACCTCGTCAAATCCGCGAAGTTTTACACCATTCTGCTCATTAAGAACGGCTCTATCTGCTGATCTAATTTTTGCGAGTAGTGTATGTCCTGTTTTGGTGCAAATTTGATAAATTCCTGCAATCGAAATCAAATAGCCAGTCATTCAAATCCGATAAGAAATAAAAAAGTGATGGCAAAAACCAATCTAACAAAAAGCTTGATGTGATAAAACAGCCCATGAAATTTGGATCTTTACTTAGGAGTGGCTATTTTACCACCAGCAAGCAGTGACTAACCAACCACCAGGACAAGTTTTCTCGCCTATTGTAACTGTCAATCCCACAATGCAGACTTGCTTAAAGTGCAATTTGTCAATAGCTGAAAACAAGGACTCAATGTGTTGCGATGGTTGCCACAGAATCCTTCACAAAAGCTGCTCAGACCTCAGTGCCTCCGAAATCAAAGTCATTGACCTCAAGGGCAAGCGTCTCCTAAAATTCTACTGTGACAACTGCCAATCTGGTCTCCTACAAATTCCGATTCTACTAAAGGCTGTTGAAGACATAACATCTCAACTTACTTCCTTAAAAACAAGAGTAGAAAACCAACATCATTCAACCGATACCAAAAAACCCGAATCCGAAGAAATATTCGTAGAATTATTAGATCGTGAAAAACGGTCACAAAACATTATGGTTTTCAACCTAGCCGAAAATGGAAATGACATAGAGGATATAAAAAATTTAATCCAAAAAGCTTATGCAGGCCCATGCTCTGCTAGACATGTTATGCGCTTGGGTAAAGCTAACAAAAATGGTTGCCGATCTCTCAGGGTGGAATTTGCTAGTAAAGACGAAGCCTTCCAAGTGTTGAAAGGAAAATCTAAGTTAAAAGGTAGCAATGTCTTCATCAACCCTGACTATACTAGAAGACAGCAGGAACTGAACAAATCTGCTCAACAACAGCTAATACAGAGGCGTTCCAATGGCGAAGTTGCTCACATACAATATATAAAAGGTATTCCTCAAGTAGTTACAAAAAACTAGATAGGCAAAATCCACCGATATCCAACTCTAACGAAAAACTATCTATCTATTATCAAAATGTACGTGGCCTACGAACAAAGCTGGCAGAACTTCTAATAACATCTTGTCAGCATGACATCATTGTACTGAGTGCAACATGTTTAATTATTCCATCTACAGAAAAGACAGGACACAAGAAACAAGCATTCACGCTAGGGGAGGTGAAGTCCTCATTGCAGTTACCAAGGACATTAAGTCCAAAGTTATACTGTCCTCTCCATTCTACGAATTCTTATTTGTACTAGCTGGCCAAAACATCAATCTGGTAATACTTGCTGCTGCCTACTTTCCCCCCAAGTCACCGGTTGATGTTTATGTTGCTTTCAATGAAGAAGTAGATCGCATTTGTGAGGAATTTCCTACCGCTCACTTATGTATTCTCGGAGACTTTAACCTACCGCATAGCGCCTGGTCTGTGAATAATCTTAGTTCTACAGCAATACCTCTATTTAACTCATCTTTAGCTGAATCTGAATCGTTAGACATACTGTCTAATATGTGAGCATTCCATAATTTATTCCAATCCAATCATGTCACTAATCATGTTAACTCAATTCTTGACCTGATCTCCTTGCAAACTCTGGGCAGTCTTGTTGAAAAAGCTGACTTCAATATAGTACAACCTGATCTATACCAACCACCCTTAACCTTTACCATTGACATAACCAAAAGCACCGATCAGGGCTTAATACCTCAAGGCTTCTACAGAGACTTTAAAAATGCTGATTACAATTCGATTGTGCTGTTTATGTCAGCGGTAAACTGGGATTTACTATTGGTTGATCAACCTCTCGACACCATGATTGAGATTCTTTATAATATTCTCTATCAAGTTATAGATTTATATGTACCATTGAAAAAGTATAGTAATTGTACATTTCCTATATGGTATTCAAAAGAATTGAAAAACTGCGTAATATCAAAAAAAAAGCACATATAAAATTTAAAGCAACCAAGTCACCACAAGACTATCAGGAGTT
Source organism: Gonioctena quinquepunctata (assembly GCA_018342105.1). NCBI lineage: Eukaryota > Metazoa > Arthropoda > Insecta > Coleoptera > Chrysomelidae > Gonioctena > Gonioctena quinquepunctata. Next base: position 569,215 of record JAFIRS010000530.1, read on the forward strand.
TGCAAGACTAAGATCAATATGTAAACGATTATCAAAGGAAGCCTACCAAAACTATATAGCAACAACCGAATCCTCAATTCCTCAGAATATGAAAAGTTTCTGGAACTATGTTAATGCCAAAAGAAAAACCTCCAACTTTCCCAGCGAGCTTTCATTCAACGGAACAACAAGCTCACAAGGTATTGAAATAGTAAACCTATTTGCTGACTTCTTTTCTTCAGTTTATACCAACAACACTTGTGATATCTCTAGAATACCTTTTCAATATAACAACTTAAACATTCCCCTCTATAACATCAAAATATCTGACATCTATACCAAACTCTCCAACTTAGACACCAATAAAGGTCCTGGACCTGATGGAATACCTCCATCTCTTTTAAAAACGTGTAGTTTTTTACTAGCACGGCCCTTATATCACATCTTTAACTTATCACTGACCCTTGGGATCTTTCCTTCTGTATGGAAAACAAGTTACGTCACACCAATATTTAAATCTGGCAATAAATCAGATGTATCGAACTACAGAGGCATCAGTATTTTGAGTACTATACCAAAACTGTTTGAAAATCTAATATGCGACTTCCTAATACCTCTGGTTGACAGTCTGTTGATTGACCAGCAGTTTGGGTTCAGACACAAACGGTCCACTGAACTAAATCTGCTGACGTATGTTGACGACATATCGAATGCTTTCGAGACTACAGGTGAATTACATTCAATTTACACGGACTTCTCAAAGGCATTCGATAGGGTAAATCATAGAGCTTTAGTTTACAAACTGAAGATGTTCGGTATTGAGGGGAAACCTCCTAGCTTGGATTGAAAGCTATCTTGAGAACCGGCGTCAGACTGTTAGTATAGCCAATTATAAATCTTATGATATCAACGTTACCTCCGGGTACCCCAAGGCTCTCACATGGGTCCTTTACTGTTCAGCGTATTTGTAAAGCGATATCAAGTCCTGTTTCACCCGCTAAATTTCAGATGTTAAGCTGCGATCTGAAATTGTATTCCAAGATAACATCCAAACTGGACTGTATGTTGCTACAGTCTGATGTACAAAACGTAACTAACTGGTGTGAGCTAAATGACATGGAATTGAATCCTAATAAATGCCATGTTGCAGTCTTCCACAGATCTCATGCTACGACTCAGTTTCAATACAACATCAATGGTGTTAATCTAAATGTCTGTGAACACGTAAAAGATCTAGGTGATACGTTTGATCCACATCTGACCTTTACCACACACATATCAAATATGATCACTAAGTCGCTTCAACTTTTAGGCTTTGTGAAAAGGATCACTCAAGACTTCACGAACACCCACACTCTTAAGCTACTATATTGTTCCTTAATAAGAACTCATTTAGAATATGCCTCAAGTATTTGGTCACCTTATTACCAAAATTATACAACTAAAATAGAAGCAGTAGAACATAAGTTATTGCGCTACATAGCTTTTAAACAAGGGATCAGTGCATCAAACATTGACCATGTAAATCTGCGATCCGAGTTGAATCTGATGTCAGTTACAACCAGACGCAAGCAGAAAGATCTGAAAATACTGTACGACATCTTAAATTCGTTTATACCATGCCCCCAACTACTCAATAAAATCGGTATCCATGTCCCACCTAGGATCACTCGCTCAACTATTACCTTCAATATACCTTTTAGCAGGACCAATTACGGGCAACACACATTCATTTCGAGATCCAGCAGTCTAGCAAACCAGTATAAGTTGATTTCTTTGATACTCGTAGTGCATTTATATCTCAATTGACAGATCTTATTGTTTGAATATTCATCTGTTTCTGCCTACCTTGGTCAGAAATGTTTTTGCCTTATTTTTTTATTTTTTTTTAGTAATAGTATCTTTAGCATTAGTATTAGTATTAAGGATTTATATTAACTTTGTTTATCTGCATATGTAATTAACCGAATTGGGGATTTCCCCGTTTATAAATAAATAAATAAAACGTTACCGAGAATCCTTTATTTGACAGGGAAATTTTATTCATGAACGAAGCTAGTTTTACTAAAAACAGGATCAGAAATTTTCATAATAATCATTTTTGGGCTGAGGAAACTCCGCATGCAATCGTGGAATCTCATCACCAGGAGCAGTTCTCACTAAATGTCTGGGCTGGTATTATTGGAGATTACCTAGTTGGACCTTTTTTTTACCTCGCAGATTAAATGGACATAATTATTCGCCGATTTCTTGAAGATAATTTGCGAATTCTGTTGGAAGATGTTCCTATTTTAATGCGAAATCGCATGTTTATGCACGATGGTGCACCTGCTCATTTTAGTGCTCTGGCACGCGAATATTTAAACCAAAACTTTCATAATCCCTGGATAGGTCGTGGGGGAACAGAGTCATGGCCAGCTAGATCCCCAGACTTAAACAGTCTTGATTATTTTCTTTGGGGACATCTTAAGACTTTGGTGTACCAATTCTAACTGAGGAAAAATTTGCAAAGCCGCATAATAGTTTCCTGTGAAGCAATAAGGAATACTCCAGGAATTTTCCAAAGAGTAAGCGAGTCAATGACAAGGAGGGCTGAAGCGTGCATAATTGCAGGAGGCGGCCATTTTGAACAGTTAATTTGATTTTGGTATTTTTTGTTCATAATAGTTATGTTTTTAAAAATAAAAAATGTATTTTTACGCGTACTCATTACAAAAACTAAATAATAGTTACATAAAATTATAAAAATCTTGCCTAGATCCTTTGGTTACCACAATTGTGAAATTAAGACTAGGAGAAAAAATCGAATAGGGACAAGCAAATGAATGTATTTTATTTTCTAAATCGAAATCCTTTATTATGGAAAAAATAAATAATTTATGCATACTTTGCATGTACCAAAATTTAAAAAAAAGCCAAAGCGGTTTCAGAGATATTGGGGAATTTCAACATCCTGTATCTCAGAAATAAAGCGGTTGCGGACCTAAGAAGAATTTTTCTTAAAATTATACAAGGATTATCGCCCTTCAGGATCAGCATTCAATTATGAAACACCCTGTATAATAGAATGTCATCACCGAAGGTACAACATGGCTTTATAGCAAAAAGATCTACTATTATTTAATAATATTTACTCGAACAACAAGTTGACAATCAGCTTCAAGTAGACATTGGACAATCAGTTTCAGGTAGACACAGTTTATACAGATTTCTCAAAGGCTTTCGACAAGTTGGACCACTTCCTACTCATTTCTAAACTTAACAAAATTGGTCAACCTATTGCAATTTCTTTATTCCTATCTTACAAGCCGGTCTCAGTTTGTTGAATATAGAGGTCACCAATCTGTTGAATACAACACCACCAGTGGCGCCTCCCAGGGAAGCAACCTGGCTCCTCTTTTGTTTTCCCTGTTTATTATTGATATAGGATTGAATATTGAGAGCCAAAATTTCTTATTTGCTGATGATCTGGAAATTGTTTGTGTTATAGTCACCTAACGAATATCAAATATTACAAAATGACTTGCATGAATTAGCTCACCGGTGTTCTTCAAATAATTTACCTCTCAATGTAAATACTCTACCTTTTCCAACAAACATAACATTATTAACTATACATTTAGAAAATGCAAAGGCTTTAAAAGCAGATAGTTTTATCAGCCTCTATAACTTGTTAGAACTCGTCTAGTATACGGCTATCCTATCTATGCCATTCACATCATATCGCTAGAATCTGTTCAACGGCAGTCCAGGAAGTATGTTACCTACAAACTAGATGGTGTCCACCATAATCAGGGAATAGATAATAATATTTTGTTGAAGCATTTTCTATCTCTGGAAGACAGGATAACTTATTATTCTTGAGTATTTATCTACAAACTTGTGGATAATCTTATCGATTCGCCAAAGCTACTTTTCCAACTAAATTTTCTTGTTCCAAGAATCAGTAGTAGAAATGAAGAATGCTTACCTACTTACCTACACTAAAAGAACCAATAAATTCAAATACAAAATCAATAACATTTTATTTGCGAAACAAGACTAGTCTTTTTCTTTTTGAATGTTGTGCAAAATAAATGTATACATATAATTTCACACACCAATATTGTATTAAGGTAGTACCGCCACGAGACAGTTGAATTAGGAAATTATTAAAATTTGGCATACGTATCGTTTAACATGTGAACAACACCTCTATGAAATGTTAACGAATTTCACCATCCCGAACCCGAGATATTGATTGAAGTTGACTCAATTAACACGTAACATATGGACCATGCATAGGCAAACAGCACATTATTAATTCTACCGTTAGTACTAAAATTAAGAAGTTTTCTAGAGTCGATTGGGGGAACAAGTGCGCACCTTCAAATTTTTTTTTTTTTTCGCCTTTTCAATCGAAAAGTCCCTTGAAATTTTTAGATTCTTGTGAAAATAATGTCCTAATTCAACTGTCTCGTGGCGGAACTACCTTAATGGGCATGTTTGGATAATAAAGCTTTTTTTTATAACGTTAGAAAATCCGGGATTTTTCAGCTTCATTAAAAATACGTATGGGGCTCAAGCTGTACTTTTATAGTTCTTGTTCTCACTATTCCAAATCTCCAATTAAAAGAAAGGTACTTTGACAAGTTCGATAACCTAATAATTATTCAGTTGTGATTCCCCCTACTTCATTTGCCAGGATGGTTCGCAACATGCATATTAGTTTCTTGCACAGCTTTGCCAATACGCCAAGCAATACTGCTATCAGTAGTAGTGTTGAAGAGAGTCACCAAAGTTTAAGAAGGTTCAACACCTAATTAGGCCGTCACCAAGTATTTCAGAATGAGAATACATTCTGGCTAAAGATTTTTCTCTCTTGTCCGCCCCCATACAATTCAAAACTACTTTTTTTATATTTTATGCCGTACAAGTCGGAGAAAGACTGAAACACTACTACTGAAAAAACATAAGGCCGATCAAATATTGGCTAGTACTCGGTAACCTCGGCATGCACAATGAATTGATCAATTCACCGTGCAATATTTTCAATGAATTTACGGATAAAATTTGTTCTTTCAAAAATTATGTTTGGCTAGTCTCTTACTGTACATTCTACGAAGACGTAAAGGGCAAACAACAATTTTTTTTTAAACATTTGGAATTGCCACTTTGAATTGACAATTGTCACTTTGAAGTGACAATTGTCGGTAACAAAAACATCTGGAATTGCCATTTTGAAGTGACAATTGTCAATTTGAAGTGACAATTGTCAATTTGAAGTGACAATTGTCACTTTGAACTGACAATTGTCACTTTGAACTGTCACTTCAAAATGGCAATTCCAGATGTTTTTGTAAGTGACAATTGTCACTTAAGGACAATTGTCATTAAATGACAATTGTCACTTAAGACAATTTCAGTGACAATTGTCACTTCGAACTGACAATTGTCACTTTGAAGTGACAATTGTCAGTTCAAAGTGACAATTGTCAATTTAAAGTGACAATTGTCAATTCAAAGTGGCAATTCCAAATGTTAAAAAATATATTTTGTTGTTGGCCCTTCCACGCCTTTGTAACATTCACCTGCAGATATTTAAAAAAAATTACACGTTTGGAAGAAAAAAAAAGTTTACTTACATTCAAATATATTCCTTTCAACCTATGCCAGTTCTTGTGGTATTTGCTTTCCTATACACGAGGAGCTTCAAAAATTAAGTTGATAGAGAAAATAATTAATCAATTATTTTCGGAGCATTTTATGTTGAGATCCATGTTTGAAAGAGAATATTCTCAATAGGAAAAATTTTCCTTTCCAAAAGATTATCTCAAATGATCAATGATTTAAATTCAACTTTCAGTCACAGATGTCTCCACATCTGATTTTATGACATCCTGTTCGTAAAATAATCAATTCTGAAAACCGAAATACTTTCCTTGGAATATTGGTGGATTCCAAGGAAAGTATGATGGATTGATTTTCTTGTTATCTATCCAAAATCCTATTATAATCAAATGGGTTCCAAACGCTCCAACGTTAAAAAAAATTGCAGGTATTAGCACAAGACTGCAAGAATTTCCATCACCACATTTCAGAAAAAGTTAAATACAATTTACACAGTACAACAAGGGTTTACATACAGAAGAAACGTTGAAAGAACAAGCAAGAGAACATATTGCACAATGAATTGAAAAACTCTAATGCTGTCAAATATATATTACAAATATAATTTCGACATGGCCTACAAAATAAATATCGACAGTATAAATACTATGTAAAGCTTTTGAAACAAAAGATCCGCCTTTCCAATATGTAAAGTACTTATTAATTTTTTTTTATATTATGTTCTAAAAATAAATAAAACAATCTAACCTAGAGAATCTATCAGATTTCAATTCCTTTCAACTCAAATTCAATACAGGGAGCCACAACAACCTATACCTCATTTTGGAAAACCCAGCATAATTGAAAAGATGGTGATGGCAACAATGGATTAGCTTGTGTGAATTAGGTCATTGCTAAACAAATATTTTCCTTGTTCAATGATAACAAGCAAGTGGACAAGTAAAACGCATTACTCAAGTTTTACTGCCACTGTTTCGGCGAAATGATCGCCTTCTCCAGGGTTACAATAAAAGGTGTGCATAATTACAAAACCATCAAGTACCCAAATATATGTCAGAATAATTTCAAATGTGACAAATTTTTCTACTCAACCCAAGTGTAATTAAGGTATTATTAAATTGTTATTTTTCATAATAAATCATAAAAGAAGAGTATGGTTGAAATTAATAACTTTATCAAGTAATATTGGACCAATACACTACAGAATTCTTGTTTATCATACACAAACGACTGGTTTATCTGAAATAAATTCCAGTTATAGTTTTTTCGTGACTGAACACCTTATTACGAAGGCGTATAAGGGCCAACAACAAAATATTTTTTTAAATATTAGGAATTGTCACTTTGAAGTGACAATTGTCACTTTGAACTGACAATTGTCACTTCGAACTGACAATTGTCACAATTGTCACTTCTAACTGACAATTGTCACTTGATAATGTCACTTTAATGACAATTGTCACTTGAATGACATTGCTTAACTGACAATTGTCACTTCGAACTGACAATTGTCACTTCGAACTGACAATTGTCACTTTCAACTGACAATTGTCACTTCGAACTGACAATTATCACTTTGAATTGACAATTGCCACTTCGAACTGACAATTATCACTTTGAACTGACAATTGTCACTTTGAACTGACAATTGTCACTTTGAAGCCAACTGCCTAAAATAATATTGTTTTTCGGTCAATTTATGGGCATACTTCTCATCAAGAAAAATGGCAACACTACATGTAAATAACACTTCAGAAACTTATTCTGAGAAAATGCCATCAACAACCCCGTCCAGAGTATTGCAATCCTCAAACCGAAGTGACAATTGTCAGTTCAAAGTGAAAATTGTCACTTCAAAGTGACAAAATTCCTAATATAAAAAAAAATAATTGTTGTTGGCCCTTATACGCCTTCGTACTTATGAAGATGAAGTGTTTTATTTTTTTTTCCTTTTTTAGCGATAAAAAATGTTTCTATAAATACTGTTCAAATTTTTGCAATCGGTCTTCAAGTTGACACTATTGCATCTAATAGAAAACCTACCTGATGAAGCACTGGCTATTTTAGTACAATTAGTAAACCAATCCTACACCTACCCTCCTGGACAAAATTAACGCAACAATAAAAAAAAACTTATTCTCATAGTTATGTTGCCAACAACACCGGCGGCTGGTCAGGTTGAGAGTCTTATCGATATGTGAGCCAAGCAACGCCGGAGGTCTACCTGAAAAGGAATGTGCGCGTTAAAATGCCCCAACAACTGTAGCGTAGTAGCATATTCGCAGCTGCAGGCATCTTATCAATGAGCACAAGATAAGACGATAGATTTGCAGTCCTTCGGAGGGGACGTTAAGATGGCAGTCCCGAGTTCATAGATGTTGAGCTCGTTAAAGCTCTGAAACAACAGAGGATTCGGCAAAATTTCCGGTTGGGGGGAGTGTGCTCACCGGCGTCGGTGTTTAGCCCTGGTTACAGAAATATGCCGACGTTAAATAAAGCAATAAAAAAAAAATTGTTACACAAACATCTTTCCACAATAAGTTGTATGGTAAAACGTTTGACTGAAGTAGGAAATCATTCTAAAAGGCCAGGGAACAGGCGAAAATGATGCACTAACAACCGAGAGGAACGTGTTCTTAAACAATATGCTTTAAGAAACAGGACTATCACTAGTTCTATGATGAGAAACGAACTTGAAGCTACCAGCAATGTCGCAATTTCTTCTAGAACAGTTAGAAGACGTTTAAATGAAGCTGCATTAGACAGTAGGAGACCAGCCACTGCGCCTTGCTTACTAGAGAGCACAGAGTTGCCAGGTTACACTTTGCTCGAAATCATCAAAATTGGTCTGTGGATGATTGGAAAGTTTTCTTCATAAAAGAAACTAGGGTTAGCTTAAAACATCCAGATGGTTGTGAGCGAGTATCGCGAAGACCAGGAGAGAGGTTAGCTACTTGCAATATCTCTGCAAGGATTCCATTCGGTGGTGGCTCTGTTTGGTGGTATCTGCTTTGATACTCGCACATAATTAGTTCCTGTCTGTACAAGATCCATGAATGCTGATTACTACCTTGAGAATATTGTAGTAGAGCATGTGATGTTTTTCAGTCATTTTGTGAGACCCAATTTCTTGTTTATGCACAGCGCTCGACCTCACGTGGCTAGGGAGGTACTTGACTATCTCAATGAAGTTGGTATACCAATTATGAAATAGCCACCAAAAAGCCCGGATCTGAATCCCATTGAACATGTGTGGGATTACCTCAAAAGAAATGTGAAACGTCATATACCTGCACCTAGGAACCCGAGGGAACTTGAAAATGCAGTTATCACAGAATAGGAACAAACTCCTCAAGATTTTATCCAAAATTTAATTAGAAGCATGCTTAGGCGCATAAATGCTGTCATCCGAAGTGGAGGAGGCAACACAAGCTACTAGTGTTCCAGTTAAACCATGAATTTATTTGTTTCTTCATCATTTCATAATTTCAACGATTTTGTTTTAAGTCTTAAGAATAATTTTAATTCAAATCTTATACAGACATTGTAGCCAATTCTCGTTTAAAGTATCAGAAAATATTTTTTCAGACTTTCAATGTAACCAATGCCCATAAAAAATTATTGAAATTAATACATTATAGCGATTTGTATGATTTAATATGTTGTTGCGTTAATTTTGTCCATGAGTGTATAAAAAAAAAATCACACATCAAAACTGACCTCTTCCTTCTTTATATTTCCCCTCTCACACATTTGCTACCTTATTTCCCCTCTCACACATTTGCTACCTAACTATATTTTGCTCTCTTCTGCTAAGGGAAAAGTCCAATAAAAACAAATGTTGCATTAAGATTTGTGACACCCTGTATGGAACATGAATTGATTAGATGCCAACTTTTTTCAACACGTTAAGCCCCGGTATGAGCGAGACAAAAGCGTTCTGTTGGGATGGGAGTTTTTTAAAAGCACTTATTTTGTCAATTAAAATGTCAATACCAGGGTTGTAACGGAGGCCTTCTTAGAGTAGGCGGAGGTGAAAGTGGAAAAAATAGGGTGCATTCATAGCACACTTTCTTAAATTATATAAATATATATATATATATATATATATATATATATAAATATATATATATATATATATATATATATATATATATATATATATATAAATATATATATATAATATTTCACAAACAACAGTTTTGTGGCTTTGTCACCTTCCAAACGATTTCTTAGGGGTTCATAAATCGGCCGCGTCGTCGCTGCTCGCACGTTGTATTACATTTTACGAGTCGTAATTTACGACTTATGACGTAAATAAACCTCCTTTACCACTCTGCAAAAATTTTACGGAAGCGAAGGCGGACGTACGATTTCTTGGGAAACTTCCGCAGTTACGGAGGCAGACCTCCTTTACAACCCTAGTCAATACCATTGAATTTGAGCAAAAAACAAATTTGATTTTTGAAAAAAAAAATATATGACACCTGGTCTGTACAAAAACAATACGACCATCTGGACGTTGTATCTCTAATATAGTGTTTATTTTTTTTTTCTAAAGCTCCCAATGCTACTCAAACCCTTATTACACTATGCCTTTTTCGTGCCTATTTGTCTGCCTGACTGCCCGTGGCTGAAATTTTAAACAAATACGCATGCGCGCGTGGGGATTTTGTTGATTGTTTCAGGCGTGAAAATAAATAGGACTGGTTCTATTTTTTCCGCCTGAATCGAGGGGATTTCAAGGACGTTTGTGAAAATGTCAGGTTTGCCAAAACAGGACTTGACATAACCAACAAATAGATTAAATTAATCACATAGTTTTCGTTTTGTTCAGTGTGACAGAAAGAAGAAAAAATCTGCCAGGTAAAGAAAAAAGTTGAAACAAATAGTCCAGGTATACTAAATTACTTAATCATTTAAGGTAAATGTCAATTTTCCTTAGGTTTGCAGCTCTGAAATTAGCGCCTGAAACAATCATCAAAAAGGCACGGTGTAATAGTGCCAGTTATTTGGGGAAATTCAGCCAACAAAAAGCCATGAAAATAAGCACAAAAATAGGCACGAAAAAGGCATAGTGTAATAAGGGTTTTAATTATTTAGTTACACGATGATTGTATTATTCAATCAATGATTGTCATAACTGATGATTGGGACTGGATGTTTTTATTTGCCATAACGTTAACATTGAAGCGTGTAGTAGAGTCGCACCAGATATCTAAGAAGGTCGTAAATCACCAACCACTTGAGTTATCAGCAGGCGGTGGATTCTACGCATAGTTGTATCTACCCTAGCCATTAAACTTTGTTTTATAGGTAGGTACAATGATATTGGGTAAAGATAATTATTAAGAAAAATCGCTTGAATATAATTGAGAATTGTTTATTTATATATAATATATGATAATATATATATATGTATATATATATAATTATATTATATAATAATATATGTTATACCTAATTAATGTAGAATGTCAAACTTTATACTTTATAAAAAGTTCAGTTTCTTCATAAAAGGTATTTATAAACAAAATTACTCACGAAGATCAGTTTCACTTTCACTGTCGTCATCCAAATTGATAATAAACTTTTCTTTGGGAATTTTTTCTATATCCATATATGACTTTTTCATCTTTTTAATATGGGAAACACACTTGGCCCAGCTGCTATCAGGAATGTTTGCAGTTTCTGTTTGAATAAGAGCTACCAAAGTTGAACATAAGGTTGGAGCTGATGCCATCCATATATGAATGAATGAGCTTTATTTAGTAGGAATATCCTAATACACATAATTAATAACATAATGTATCTGTAGTACAGTAAGTGAATATACAACTAAAAGAAAATAAATGATTTTATAAGTAATCCTTAAACCTAATAATCAATTGGGTTAAACATACACAAATTGGGTTAAACATACAGTGATAAGGAGGAAGTCTGAGCACCGTATGTCCCAAGCTTTCAGCCAACGAATCACAAAATTATTTCTTTTTAATCGAATAACTGCGTACAACTTCTAGTAACTGTTTTTGGTGTACTTTTCCTCATAGTACATATAATTATTTAACATATATTCTTGTATAGTGGCTTTGGTGTCATTTGAACATGGTGCTTTATCTAGTCTTTGACTGTGGTAGCTAGCATTATCCATGACGATAATACTGTTGGGTGATATATTTGGTATGAGTTTATTTTGGAACCAGTCTTCAAATAATTCGGCTGTAGTATCATCACGATAATCGACTAAAGAGTCCTTAATATTCTTTGCCGATAAAGACAACGCATTGGGTATAAAACCATTTTAGGTTCCTGCGTGAATTATCATAATGCATTTTCCTTTATTAGACGGCGCATTAGTTTGGCACAAGTCAGATGAGTCTACCCAACTTTTGTTTGGAATATTGTGTGTATCGAACCAAGTTTCATCCAAATACACTACTGTTCTACCATAATAATAATAAAAGGAACTTTATTGAACCGAACAAAAATTCAATTCAATAGGCTATCGACCGAAGTCCTTCTGCCTATTGGTACAATTTTATAAAAAATATATATAAAAAAAAAAAAAGTTATGCATATTTAATCATGTTTGTGTTGGGTTCTTTCCCAGGTAGTTGCCTGAGGGTGTCGATGTATTGCTTGAATTTGTGGGTCTCTTATGAGGGTATATCTGTTGAGGAGCTCTATGTTTATGGGCTTCAAACAAAATCGGTGGAGTAGATGTTTCAGACGATCCTCAATCGGCATAACGTTGGTGAGCTCATATAAGAGTTTGTTTGGCGGGTTGTGTAGTGGGTTGTTTGGGTGACGAATTTTTGTGATAGTCCTCAGTGCAGTTGTTTCCGCAACTTGCAATTTTCTTCTAGTTGTTGGCTTGCAGTTGAGAAAAACAGTGTGTCCATACTCAATCATTGGTCTGCAGATGAGTTGGTAGATTCTGCTGGCTGTTGGAATATTAATGCCTTTATTTTGGTATGTGAGACAACTGAAATGCTTGGCTCTGGATATCATTTGTTTCTTTTTTTCCTCTAGGTGTGTGTTGAAGGTAAGTTTGCTGTCCAATTTGATCCCTAAATATTTGGTAGTCCTCACTGGATTGAGTTGTTGTTGTTGAATATTGATAGTCACTGTTCTACCATATTCTCTAAATTCGTTGATTGCCAATAAATATTCAAATCTCCATTTCTTAAGGCGCACAGATTCTATTAAGATTTTTCTGCTACTAGTGAGTTTTTTTAAATTTAAATCAGTTTTGTAATAGAGACTTCCTTGAAGTCTCTTCGCAACACTAGATACCAGTTTCATTCTTTTTAAGCCGTTGCATTAAAATATCTGATGTAGGCACAATTTGCTCTTTATATAAGGCATATATTGTTCTTCGAATTATATCTACATCACAGCCATCTAGTTTCCTTGAACCGCCAGAGTCTTTTAGTTTCTTTCTTTTTAAAATAGGGTTACTTACTATTTTAAACAATGTGGAATACGGTGTTTTTGTTAAAGAAGCACTTACTTGCACAGCTTGATCCTTGGACATTCCATGTTCCAGAAGGGAAGTATAAACATTTAATATAATTTGTTTCCCATGAGGGTGTAACATTTGTCGACTAGTGGTACTACGACCATTAGTTGAAGTACTAGCTTCAGGATGAGCCCATGCCCATGTGTTCTGTACTTTATTTATGCTATTTTATTTATACTATACTATTTTATTTATACTATACTATTTTATTTATACATTTATACTACTATTTTATTTATACTATTTATAATTGAGAGCTGATGCTAATAAAGATTATTATATGCACGACACATTTTTCACGACACAAAAATCGAATAGACACAACTGACCCAACGGAATATTAGGTAGGTAATGACTAAATGTTGTTTAACTTTCCCCCTTTTATTTCTTAAATTGGAAAGCGGTCAGTTCTCAAAACAGTCTTGTTTTCCAAACCTGGTAGGTAATTTATTTTGTAACCGTAAATAGACCATTATCGCTATAAATTTAAATTTAGGATTCCAGACTTTGTCAATGAGATGTATCTATCTTCGGACAATAAAGTATATTTGATTGATTGATTGATATAATCTCGTTAATAGCCTATTAGTACTGGAAGTCTGGTGGCCAGGTAAGTAAATTTTATTATTTACACACATTTAAACATATCCTTACCAAGGGTTATAAATCAACCTTACGAGATTTTTTATTATCTAATAAATTTAAATACAAAACTGTCAACAAAAGCCAAAAATAGTGGAGAGCCCACTATTATTAAAATACCAAACTGTTTCATGAGATATTTTAATCCGGACCTGTGAATCTTCCAAGGGACACACACTTTTATTGCTTATCTATATTTCGAACAATAGGTAATAATGAGGGTTGTCGGCTAATATTGATTTACGACCTTCTTAGATTTCTGGTGCTACCATACATAGCACCCACCCGGCCTGAAACTGAATGTTGCTGTGTATCTTTACCACGACACCTCGTGGTACGTTGAAGTGAAGCCCCATGTGGGGCTTAACGTGTTAAATCAAGCATCTATAAACCTGAGCATTTCCATCTCTAGAATAAAACAAACCAGAAAGGCACCATCTTCTCATCACACAAGAACAATCGAATACAACCTAATCGTCCATCCAAACCTTACCTTCTCACTGGACTAGTCATAGCTAACGGCGTCGGCACTCCCAACGCCTTTATCCTCTGCTGCATGGTGGGCGAGGGCCTCTGAGGCAATCCCCCGAGGCTGTCCGGCGTACCGCTACGGTTCGAGTCGAGACCCCTCGGCCTGGGGTGAGGACTGCTGCGCGGGTAGTGGACGACACCGCGAGGCGGGTGTCTCGGAGATTCGCCGCTCTCGACGACCGACGAGGCGGGCAGGAAGAAGTTGCTTTTGGAACCGTGCCGTTGGAGCGGAGGCGTCGGTTCGCAGTCTTGCGATTGTGATGCTGAAGGTTCCATGTCGAGTTCGCAGCCCTCTCGACCGGGGGACATCTTGAAAGGGAGAAAGAGGTTATGTGATTCGCAGTAATAAACTTTTCTCAATTACTTGGTAAACGAATATTTTTTTTAATTTACTCGTTACCTTTGACCATTATTTATGACAGCGACTGGTATTTATCACAACAGATTCTTCGTTATTTATAATAGCAACCAATTAATTATGACAGCAAACAACTATTTATTACATCAACGTATTCGAGAGGAAGGCTGTATATGAGTAATATTAAAGAACTTTTTCAGGGAATCACAAACTTCATGTTTGTTGCAACAATATTGAACACAACTTTAAATATTTTCTGAAGAAGCAATCAACCAATTTTGTAATGACATGGGTAACGAAGACTTCCACAATGTTTATGATGCATGCACTATAGATGAAAAGTATAATTTATTCATAAATTCTTTTCTATTATACTTTAACATACATTTTCCACTCAAAACCACAAGCTATAGCAATAATGTGAAATTTACATACAAATCTGCTGATCAACTTGCAGAAATTAGCATCTACCTCGCCCGAACATAAGGAAGACTTTAAAACCGCTCAAAAACAATATAATCAACTATTGAAAGATGAAAAAAACAAGTTTATTGAAGATAGACTGTCAAAATCCAAGAACATAACAAAAACTTCTTGGCAAATCATCAATGAAATTACAGGAAATAAAAATGATGTACAACCCTACTTTGAAAACGGTTTTCTGTGTGCAGAAATCCTTAATCGTATCTTTAATGAGAAACCAAATGAACTTATTTCCCAAAATCTCCCATCGGAACATAGCTATGAGTGTAATATTCCCAATAATAAAAATATTTTTCGTTTTCAAGAAATAAACACCCAAATATTACTGGATATGACGACGTACATATTGAAAAAGAGTTTACCTTTCTTTAGCGAACCTCTTACTCATATCATTAATTCCTCCTTAAGCACCGGGCAGTTTCCTGCTAATATAAAATTTGCTGTTATTAAACCCTGTTATAAAACAGGTGACCCTGAATTGCCGACTAATTACAGACCAATTACCTTGCTTAGCTCCTTTTCAAAATTCTTTGAAATAGTTGTATATGAACAAACTTTCGAATTTTTTCAACAAAGTAATCTTTTCTACTCAAATCAGCAGTTTTTTTAAGGGTAGGAGCACTGAAACTGCTCTCTTTGAATTAACAAACATCAATAGCTATCTGGATGCAGGAAACGTGTCCTGTGGCATTTTCCTGGATTTATCAAGAGCTTTTGACTGTATAGACTTTGACATTATCTTTATAAAGTTGGAACACTATGGTATACGGAATTCAGAGTTGAACTGGTTCAAAAGCTATATTGCTGAACGTTCACAGGCGTCCAAAATTAGGGATCAAAATACAAATAGGTTCATACTGTCATCAGAACTTGGTGTCCAGGGGAATTCCACAGGGCAGCGTATTAGGACCACTTATATTCATAATTTACATCAATGATATGCTATCCATTGCCGAACGAGACCAAACTATCATCAACTATGCTGACGATACCACACTATTATTTACCTTCCCAAATTTTTCCCAACTCACCCTTAATGGTAAATCACTTATGGTGAACATTGAGAACTGGTTTGTGAACTCAAAAATAGTGCTAAACCCAGAGAAAACCAAAGCAGTGTTTTTTAAAACAAATCGTGGGCCTGACACTCCAGATAATATAAAACTTAAGGAATATAAAATCCAGTTTTCGGCAGAAACTAAGTGCTTGGGTGCTTTTCTTGATAACACTTTGAGTTTTTCTTATCACATAAGCCGTCTCTGCAAAGAACTCAATCAGTCATGGCCTCAGAATATTACTAACATTAGCATCGTTAGGACCTTCTATTATGTTAGTTTCTACTCGAGAGTGCGATACGGCATTATTCTTTGGGGAGGAAGAGGTTTCAGAATTCAAAAGAGAACTATTCGAATAATTAAGAAATTGAGTTTTCTCACATCGTGTAGAAATCACTTCAAATCGGTAAATATGCTTACTGTCACAACAATATACATATTTGAATGTATCAAATTCGTCTTCAAAAATAGGCATATTTTCTGACAATTCCAAATAACTCATAGTCATGGTACAAGCCTCACCCACAACGCATCAAACTTTTAATCAGTACCTAGCCACAGTTTATAGCCAAAGATACAGTTCGCTCACTTGGCGTCTGATGTCTGATTTGTATCCCTCGCGCATCGCGTGTTCTGTGTTACTAATACGGGCATTTTTCCGCGGCATGCGCGAAGGATACAAATCAGACGCCAAGTGAGCGAACTGTATCTTTAGCTATAAACTGTGACCTAGCTTCACCTACAACACATCAAACGACGAAGAATACTTCCGATTCTTTTTTAGGACGAAAAAAAAGTGGCAAACATGATACAGAACTCATAATGCTGTTGTTAAATATTCAATTGGTGAGAAACAAACTTGATGAACTATTATTGTTATTGGATCATAACGAATACCCAGACATAATACTTCTTACAGAACATTGGCTTAAACCTGAAGAACCTTTTTGTTTACCACAATATAAGTTAATTTCAAGTATTGTCGATTAAATTCAACTCATGGTGGTACCCTTGCTCTAGTGAAGGAATGTTCACAAAATTGTTTCATAAATATAAACAAGTATGATCATTTACTGGTAGAAAAAGAGTTTGAATTCTCAGTTATTCAATGCCCAGAATTAAACATTTTTATATTATGCATTTATAGGCCTCCCACAACTAACATTAAAATATTTCTTGAAAGGATGGAAACGCTTTTAGTTCAGCTACCCATCAGTGCATCCATTGTTTTAAGTGGTGACTTCAATATAAACTATCTACAAAAAACTTCCCCAGATATTCAGGCACTATCAAATTTGTTAAACTCCTTCAATTTACTTATGCATGTTGAAACACCAACAAGAATTTCAAGTTCTTCTGTCACTATCATTGATTATGTCTGTACCAATTTGAACAAAGTCGCCTGTAGGGCTATAAATTCCGGTTTATCTGACCATGAAGCCATTATATGTCACATTTGACACCGAAGTGTCAAGAACTAGACCCCGAAGGTTAGAATATTCAGTAAACGTAACTATAATAGGTTTTCTCAACTATGTTCTGAATCGGATTGGTATAGTGTTATTCTGCTCCAAAACCCCCTAAGAGAATTTCATAAATTGATTTCAGAAAATTTTAATAAGGCATTTCCTATTAGAAAACTGAAAAATAAAAAGCCCTGGTTCACTAAGGGTCTTATAAATTCGGCAAAAAATATGCGCTCCCTGCATCAGATCAGAAAATATTTTAGAAATGACAGTATAAATTTCCTAACTTTTTATAATAAATATAGATATACCTACAGAAGGACGATTAGGGCTGCAAAAAATATGTATTATGAAAACAGAATAGCTCATTCGCAAAATAATCAAAGAGAAACTTGGAAAATCATAAACGATTTGAGGGGCAAAAAACAAGCTGCTGTTAATGTACAAACACAATTGAGATCAGACGAATTGAACACTTTTTACTGTTCAATAGCAGAGCAATTGCAAAAATCAATTAAGGTCAAGAAAGATCCATTGACCTACCTCAGCGAAATATGGGTGCCTGAAACTTTCTTTCTCATACCAACTGATATACAGGAAATCAAGGGTATCTTTGCTGAATCGAAGAAAAAAACTTCTTCTGGTTGGGATGACATTTCCCTGAGAATAATGGAACAACTTCCTGAAAATGCACTTATGATCCTGGCAGAAACAATAAATATTTCCTTCTCTCGAGGGGAGTTCCCCTCATTTCTAAAAATGGCCACACTAATTCCTCTGCACAAAGGCGGAGATCATGATTTGCCTGCAAACTTCAGGCCAATATCATTGCTACCCAGTTTTTCGAAGTTAATTGAGAAACTTGTAAAAAAACGGGTGATAGTTTTCCTTAAAAAACATAATATTTTGAATTCCAACCAGTTCGGGTTTCAATCATCAAAAAGTACACAAGATGCCATATTCTCGTTTCTGGAAACCCTTTATCTAAATCTAAATGACCAAGACGCTGCGGCTGCAGTATTCTGTGACTTAGCAAAGGCATTTGATTGTGTGAATCATGAGATACTCCTCCGAAAGCTGGAACTCTATGGTCTTAGAGGTACTGCACTGACATGGTTCAGTTCGTATTTGGCTGACCGTCGTCAGACAGTGCTACTAAATGGGACAGGTTCAAGAGAAGGCATAGTGAGATGTGGTGTACCACAGGGATCGGTATTGGGACCACTGCTATTCTTGGTATATGTAAATGATTTAACTGAAGTGGACATTAAAGGAAAATTTACAATGTTTGCAGATGACACGACGATACTATGTCATAACAAGAATAGCGCAGAGCTTCATAACGATATAAGCGCAGATATAGAGAAAGTGAAAGAGGGTGTGATGCCAATCTTTTATCGTTCAATATCAGGAAAACAAACATTGTATCATTCAAATGTACTCTAAATGATGTCAATCTAGCTGATGAAGTTATCCCCAATGTCTCTGACATAAAATTTTTAGGACTACATATCGACGACAAGTTAGCTTTTGAAGGTCATATTAGTCAATTGTGCAAGAAACTAGCTTCAGGCTGTTATGCAGTCAGAATTGTATCAAATGAGCTGTGCATCACAAATGCCAGACAGGTATATTTTTCACTGATAGAGTCACACCTTCGTTATGGCATTTCCTTCTGGGGTATGTGTTCAAAAAACCGATTCAACATGGTCTTCTTGCTACAGAAACGGGCAATGAGATATATATGTAAAGCCAAGTACCGGACTCTTGTCGTCCACTATTTTTAAAACAAAAAATTTTACCTCCGGTTTGTATTTTTATAATAGAAACGGTATGCCTTCTGCATAAAAAATACAAGAACTTATTAGTTTGCTCCCCCTCATATAGTACCCGTCGCCCTAATCAGATTTCTCTTTTGAAACCTTCATCTGCTCTTACTCAGAAGTCGCTCATCTACCAAAGCAGAAAAATCTATAACCACCTGCCATTAAGAATAAGGGAGATTCGGGATCTCAATAAATTCAAAAAAGAAGTAAATAAGCTTTTGGTTGAGAAGGCCTATTATACACTGGAAGAATTCTTCCTAGTTGAAGTATCATCTTCAAACTAGTTAAATATTGTATGTATAACTGTATGTATATCTTATTTTACAAACCTATAATTATAATTATTTTATATTTTATATATTTATACTTGTTCATTTCAATATAATCATTTTTTTATGACCAGACAATGTGAAGAAATTGTTTTATATTCTATGTTTATACCATTTTGACCCTTATATGTATATATGTATTTATCTATATGAAATTTTTTTTTTATAGGAGTTCATTTATATACCATTATCATTATTTAGCGCTTTGTCTATGAGATTTTTGTATCTTCTGACAATAAAGCATGATTTGATTGATTGATTGATGAAATATCTCAAATTACAACATTCCTTATCACAGGTTAGCCTGTATTGAGAAACCTGCCCAGTATTCTTGTATAAAATTATTTTCAAGACGTAAAAAAACCCATATTGCTTTTCTTATGTTCCCTATTTTGCCGATGAGTATTTAGGAAGTACTTGGATTATGTAACAGATTCAGAATCCTTTCTGTACCCTTATATATATATATATATATATATATATATATATATATATATATACAGGGTGTAACTGAATAAGTGTAAAACATTTAAGGAGGTGATTCCTCATTGAAAAAAAGATAGGATCTTTCATATAAAGAAACTTCATTGGAGCATCCCTTGTTAAGATACAGCCCCTTAAAGGGGGTACATAAAATTTGTATAACAATTTTTTCACAAGCACTGAAAAGTTACAATATTGAAATTAACCTGACGTTTTGTACTACCAAAAGACACTTAGCCAGTAATTTATTTGGTTTACCCATGGTTGTAAGGGTGAAAACGCAACCCTAAAATTTATTTCCAATGTAACTTTTGTCTTATTATTTGTTTACCATTTAAAATTTATTTCCGATAGCCTGTTTCATTCTAAACAAAAAATGTCTCTTGGGTTTTTTGCCCAAAATAAACCAGTAAGCAGCAAAACATTATTTTACGAACAACTACAGAGATACATCGTCATAAATGCGAAAATACGAAACTAATCTATCTAGTAGGTCGCTATTAGCGATAGTGACAATTAAATTGGTATGACGCTGTCAGTTTGGGAATTTTCGAAATTGAATTAATACTAATTGTGTGTTGTTGTTCTGTTCTTAATTTGTTACTTTACTAATTCACTTGTTAATAAAATGGCATACACAAATGAGGAAATGGCTGATATGCATTACGCTTACGGTCTGTCGAGGGAATGGGTTAGAAGCTTCTAGAAGATATGCTGAAATGTATCCTCAACGGCAGCATCCTTCACATAGAATATTTGCTCGACTTCATCAACGATTACGAGAATATGGTTCATTCGACAAAAGAACGCAGGATTGTGAGTCGCATCGAGAAATACTGAACACCACAGCTTGAGGAAGCAGTACTTAATTTGATTGAAGAACAACCTACTACCAGTACTAGAAAGATTGCTTTCCAGCTAAATGTTGATCATATGACGGTATTTCGAATTTTAAAGGAACAACTCTTATACCCTTACCATCTGCAACGAAAGTACAGGCACTGTTACCGCAGACTTTCCGAACCGCTTGAATTTTGCAATTGGATGCTGGAAATGATTAGAAGAAATTGTGACTTTCTGAAGACGATAGAATTCACAGACGAATGTAGTTTTTCCGGACAAGATTATTAATTTTCATAATTACCACATATGGGCTGATGAAAACCCTCACGCTATTGTCGAAACTAGCCATCAAGAACAGTTTTCTCTTAGCGGTGGCTCGGAGTTATTGGAGATGATTTAATTGGGCCTCATTTTCTACCTCCTCGATTAAATGGTGAGGCATACGTTCAATTTTTAAGAGAAGTGCATCCAGTACTGCTGGAGGAAGTTCCTTTGGGCGTCAGAAGGGATATGTTTTTTATGCATGATGGGGCTCCCGCCCATTTTAGTCAAGTAGCACGTCAGCATTTAACTGAAACATATGCAAATCAGTGGATAGGTCGAGGAGGACCACATAAATGGCCCGCTCGATCCCCGGATCTCAATCCTCTCGATTTCTCTATTTGGGGCCATTCACAGCATTTGGTATATCGTACTCCTGTTCGCGATGTAGAGGACTTAAGAAACCGCATCATCGATCGCAGGGTAATCAGAGAGACTCCAGGAATCCTTTAATCGTTACTGGCTCAATGCGCGACGTCTAGACGCATGCGTAATGTTTGAAGGTAGACATATTGAACATTCACTATGATTTCTACATGTTGTGTGTTTTGTTATTAATAACTTAGTTTTGTTTATTACCCTTTAATCGTTTAATGCAGGTACTAACTACAAAATAACAATAAATCCAGTTCGCATTTATGACGATGTATCTCTGTAGTTGTTCAGCATATCTTCTAGAAGCTTCTAACCCATTCCCCTGCGACAGACCGTAAACGTAATGCATATCAGCCATTTCCTCATTTGTGTATGCCATTTTATTAACAAGTGAATTAGTAAAGTAACAAATTAAGAACAGAACAACAACACACAATTAGTATTAATTCAATTTCGAAAATTCCCAAACTGACAGCGTCATACCAATTTAATTGTCACTATCGCTAATAGCGACCTACTAGATAGATTAGTTTCAGATTTTCGCATTTATGACGATGTATCTCTGTAGTTGTTCAGTAAAATAATGTTTTGCTGCTTACTGGTTTATTTTGGGCAAAAACCCAAGAGACATTTTTGTTTAGAATGAAACAGGCTATCGGAAATAAATTTTAAATGGTAAACAAATAATAAGACAAAAAGTTACATTGGAAATAAATTTTAGGGTTGCGTTTTTCACCCTTACAACCATGGGGTAAACCAAATAAATTACTGGCTAAGTGTCTTTTTGGTAGTACAAAACGTCAGGTTAATTTCAATATTGTAACTTTTTCAGTGCTTGTGAAAAAAATTGTTATACAAATTTTATGTACCCCCTTTAAGGGGCTGTATCTTAACAAGGGATGCTCCAATGAAGTTTCTTTATATGAAAGATCCTATCTTTTTTTCGATGAGGAATCACCTCCTTAAATGTTTTACACTTATTCAGTTACACCCTGTATATATATTCTGAGTATGTTTCCCATTATTGTTAATATTCTGATGACTGGCTTGTATATATTACTCTTGTATTTTGGTATATGTTTGTAATATGTAATAATAATAATAAGTGCAATAAATTATTATTATTATTATGCATATTAAAAAACTCTAATTTCAAGTGCAATTTTTTTATTTTAAATGTTTATCAAAAAACTGTACAAATTAATCGACAAACATGAAATCGCAACAAAAATAGGGGGTTGCCATTTAAAAAACAGAACTCAGCTGTGTATCTTATTTCGGGACATCCTGTATATAAATAGAAATATTTTTAGAACGTGCCTCACTGTCGGACCTATCGTTTAAATAAAATCAAGTCGATAGCTTGGAAATAAAAAATGGTCATGGAGCTTGCACGCACCCCTGGATCACCCTGTATAACAACCATCCATTATTTATAAAATCAACCAGTTATTTATGGCAGGTATCAGTTATTTATTAGGTTCAAAACGATGATAGGCGAGATCACTAATTTCTGGAAAAAATTCCACAATGTCCAGAAGATGAGAAAAGTGGTTGGATTTTTTTTCACTTTTTTTTTCAAAGTAGTTTTTCCAAAAAAAATTACCAAAGGAATGTTCCTGTTTGAACACTGCGGAAACCGCGCCAGGATGTGACGTAACAAGTACAGATCCCCCGAGGGTGTAAGATAATTTCAGAGTTGCCAAGTGTTATTCATAATATTTCTTTATAATGCGAGCAAGCCGAAAAAATAATGACAGCACTCGGTATACATATATATTATTCAAGAATAACTAAATCAAGAACAGCTATCAAATGAGAAGTCTTCATTTCAATATAACACATGCTGACACAAGTTCTGTTTCATTCATAGGATGAAACAGAATAACATTTCCTCAGAAGTTTCTCAAAATAGTGACACTGGCAACTCGCCGACAGTACAATGTGTTACAGAGTTGCCAAACGTTATTCAAAATATTTCTTTACAATGTGAGCAGGCCGAAAAAATAATGACATAAATTTATTTATTCAAGAATAACTAAATCTAGAACACGAAGTCTCCATTTCAATATAACACATGCTGACACAAGTTCTGTTTTATTCATAGATCAAACTATAGACCTATATCACTCTTACCAGTATTCGCGAAGGTCCTGGAGAGACTGATATATGCAAGACTACTTGATTTTTGGAAAGAACACCACATTCTCAACCCATGTCAACACGTGTTTTTACCAGGAGAGTCATCAGAAAAGGCCATTTACCACTCACTTAAGAACTTAGTTGATCATATTCATAAAGGAGAACTATTAACAGGTATATACTTCGATCTCTCCAAGGCTTTCGATTTCCTAGACCATGATATCCTTCTCAAAAAACTTGAATGCTTTGGCATCAGAGGTATACCTCTGCAGCTGCTCAAATCTTTCTTGACAGGAAGAACTCATCAAGTTAGTTTAAGGTTTGAAATTGATGGGAGAATTCGAGTATACAATTCCTCTACTAAAAATACTAACACTGGTGTCCCTCAAGGTCTATCCTCGGACCCTTATTGTTCATAATATATGTGAATGATCTACCAGACGCCTTTCAACACCGCTGTTTTTCAATATGCCGATGACACATCATGTCTAGTAATGGACAAAAATCTTGAAAACCTTTCAAAAAAGGCAAAAAGGTGACAAATGAAATGTTAACCTGGTGCAACAACAATAACCTATGTTTAAATTTAAAAAAAACCGTGTCAATGTAGTTCAGTAACCGCTTTGAACCAAACAGTAATATCCTAATAAAACTTGGTAATAAATCAGTTCCCATACATTCTGATTCTAAATTCCTAGGTGTTGAAATTGACAGTAAATTGTCTTTTGGAAATCATATCTCCCATACTACAAAGAACCTGAATGAAATGTGTTACGCCATACGTAAACTAAAAGATTCTGTGGGCATCGCTTTTTTGAAAACATATTACTTTGCTCATGATGTCAATCTTAACTTATGGCTTGATTTTCTGGGGGGGATCCCATCACAGAAGCGTGTTATAAGATGTATACGGGGAGGGGAACACACTTTCTTGAACCCTGCAGACCACCTTTCAAAAGGCTTGGTATACTACCACTTCCCTCTCTTTACATATACAGGCTACTAATTTTTGTTAAAAGTAATTCAAACCTCTTTATAAGAAATGCAGATGAATATATTACCAGTGATAGAGTACTGCGTTCTTCCAACAACCTGAGAATTCCAATACACAGTGCAGCCTTATTCGAATGGGGGGCAGAATACCGAGGAATAAAAATTCTCAATTCTCTCTCTATCTCAAATCAATCAAAAGTATAAATTCATTTAAACATAAAGTTAAGGATTATTTACTAGAACACTGCTTCTATTCTGTTGAAGAGTATCTCAGCTCCACCTGATTGTTTATATTAAGAAAATGTCTAGGTTAAGAATCAATGGACTTATGACGCCAAAAGAAGCATGTTTGAATGTCTCACTGAATTTGAGGGTTTTAGAGTTTTTTTCGAATATTACACAATATATTCTAGGAAAAACTTTGCATACATAATATTATTATCACTATATTTCAACTTCAAGCATATATGAAGCAAATTTGTTGTTTTTGATCTTGCCTATTATATTAATTGTACAACTATGATGGTCATTTTTGTGAACATAGTAGCCATGTTCTCGACCTTATAAATTTAGTAGCTGGCTCTTTTTACAGCAGCACAAATTTTCTTGGTTAGTTTTTTTTGAAAGGTACAGATGCTTGTTACATTACCCTAATTTTTGGATTTTAATACCAGTAAAAGAAACTTGTTTAAATTACCCAGTTGATTTTTTTTCAAATTTGGCACTCATTCTACGAATATTTGTATGTGGCTTAATTATATTTTTGAACAACAAACATTTCAACTGATTATTTCATATTTAACTGCCCCTATAAACAAAATAACAAAAATACTGGGAGATTGAAAGATGGTTACAGAACAGAAGAACAAAAATATCTCATATTAATAATCTCCAAAACTTCATGAATGATTTTTTTTTTGAGCTAAGTAATATTAATTCATGGCTGTCGTAAGGATGACTATGTCATCCGTCAAGAGGAAGTTGAGGGGGTACAGTGGGGAACGGGTAGCAGAGTGGGGTGTTGAATTTTTCTGTCTCTGGAGGGTTTTCAATTGTTGAATCCTATTCTGAGCTCTCATAATATATCTACTCACGCTGATTGTCAATGTTTCTTTTTCGACTACATAAAACAAAAATATTGGAAAGTTTTAGTAGGTATTGATAGTGACTGAAACATCCATGAATCCAAAGAGACTTACTTTGTTATATGCATTTGAGTTGATGTTCCTCACACCATTGCTGTTATCCATATATGTTTTCACCTGGCTGTCATTCGTGATGGTGGCAATAGGTTTATGGGAACAGTGCTTTCGTTTCGCATTATATTTATGTGGCTTGATGAGACTGGAAATAAAAACAAAATAAAACGCTCAACAATAAAAAGATACAAGTAGCCGGATTTAAATCATAAAAGTACTTGAAATTTAACAAAAAAAAATACCATGGCAATATCAGAAAATAAACTGAACTACTTGGTAAGTTTTTATGTTTCTGGGTGTAATTAAGTGTTTTGCTTAGCAATATGAAATATTAATAAATTACTCGACAACAGATTGTTGTTTTTATGAAAACTTTTTAACAAAAAATTAAACCGACGAAATACGGAACTGAAAAGTAAAAAATAAAATAAACCTTTTTAGTCTCAGTAACTAAGCTCCTAAACTAATGTAAGTAACTAATTTTGAGTCGGCGCCAAACAAACAAGCAAATGAATTAGGTAAGGCGTAAAATGATGGCATCGAGTTGCACGGTGACATTCTGATAATTTTTTTGAAGTAATTTAATGATGTTCGTTGATTGTTCGTTTGGCGCCGACTCAAAATGAGTTACAATACAATACAATTTATTAACATCAATCAAGATTACACATCCAGTATAAATATATAAAAAATGTATAAACATATCAGACTAGTCCAGGACCTTAAACTAAACTAAAAGACAAACTACAAAATAAAATACATATCAATTAAGTATAGATGAAGTATCTATGTGAAGATTTCAGAAATTCAAGAATTCCTCAGTGCTATAAAATGCATTTTCAATTAAGAACATTTTCAATTTGTTTCTGAAAGACATTTCTGTGGTAGCTTTTACAATGTTCATTATTTTATTATAATATTTAATTCGTCTGAGTAAGGTTGGGTGAGTTCTGACCTACTGCTAGTCTTGAGTAAGGTTGGTGTAAATTTGATTCTGAACGTGTATTATACGAGTGTATGTCTTTATTCTTCATGAACTTATGTTCATTATTTTTATGTATAGTATCACTTGAAAAAGATAAAGGCTTGGCAAGGTTAATATTTTAGATTCTTTGAATAGTTGTCGGCAAGATGATGATGGAGCATATTATACATTGCTCTCATTACTTTTTTTGTGCTATAAATGTCTTTTCTAAATGTGGTGAAGCACCCCAAAGTAATAGTCCGTATTGAAGTACTGATTTGTCTATTTGAGTTTACATATTAGTTTGGCATCAAAGGTAATTTTTTTTTTAAGTAAAAGTGGTACTTGTTTGGATACTATCGGTTTATTTCCATGTTAGTTTTGGATCAAGAGTAAGTCCCAGGAATTTAAGGGAGGCAGTGCTCTGTATAGATTTACCATCTAAATGTAAATATAGATCATAGTCTGGTGATTTCGTTTTAGGTAAGAATCGCATGAAATTATTTTTTGAAACATTCATCATTGGTCCATTTTGATTACAATACTGTTTTAACTCTCTGGATGCTTCGTTACTATGCTTAACTAGACTTTCAATTTCATCACTTGACATTAAAATATTTGTGTCATCAGCATAAAGTATTTTTTGATCAGGAATAGTGCAGAATGTGTTTATATCACTTACAAAAATTATAAAAAATAGTGGCCCCAAAATGGAGCCTTGGGGTACTCCTATATCTGATTTTCCGGGGTTTGATTTAATGCCATTGATTATAACGGTTTGTGAGATACGACTTTGCCCCCTCGTGAGGCTTTCCTCGTACCCCCATTCCTTCTAATTTCTGCAGTAGCAGAATTCGATCAATCGTGTCGAACACACGGCTCAGGTCATAAAAAAGTCCCAATGTGGTTTTTTTATTATTTAATGCACTATAAATGAATTCTAAACAATCAGAAATAGCTGATATGGTGGATTTTTGTTTTCTAAAACCATGTTGGAATGAGGGAACCAATTTGAACTGTTCCAGATAATTTGTTAGTCTGTCTGAGTACACGGCCTCAAAGATTTTTGAGATTTGACTCTGAACACATACTAGTCTATAGTTTTGTATATCAGAAGAAGATCCTTTGTTTTTAAAGATTGGTACACCTTTGGACTCTTTTATGTCTGGAAAAGTACCCGATAGGAATGATTCATTAACAAGAAATGACAGTGGTTCAGCAATAAATTCTGAGACTGATTTCAGGATTAAACCATTGATACCATCTACCCCCGGAGTATTTTTACGAGTTGTTCTCATTAATACAGTTTTAATTTCTTCCGTAGCGTTGTAAGGTAGAAACTTAGATGATATTTATCAATTTTCATGTCATAGTCTGGTAATGGACAGTTCTGAGTTGACCCTAAAAATAGTTGTTGATATAGTTTGTTTTATCAACGCTATGTAGATGAATTATAATTATTATTTTGTTGTTTTTGGTAGCTTTTCACAAGGTTTTTATATTCCGTTTTTTTTTACTATATTATTTGAGTTTAAGAGTCGATTATTATTTTGTTGTTTTTGGTAGCTTTTCACAAGGTTTTTATATTCCGTTTTGAAGCGTTTATATCTCAGAGTGTAATGTGGATCGTTCAATTCTTTTTTCAGTTTTTCCATCTCGCATAGTTGATCGTACTTACATTAGTTTAGGAGCTTAGTTACTGAGACTAAGAAGGTTTATTTTATTTTTTACTTTTCAGTTCCATATTTCGTCGGTTTAATTTTTTGTTAAAAAGTTTTTATTTTTAAATTTTTTGTGGCTAAAATCTACTAATTACTACCTACTTGTTTTTTTATTACTTCCAAAATACTTACCCACCTTACTTCAACTATTACCAGTTATATAATATGATTATCTACTTTTGCTATTTGTTGTAATATAAATTATTTTTGTTGTTCTGGTTAGTTTATTTCATTACTTTGTATATCATTCCATCCTCTCATAGAATATAATGATTTTGACGGATGTGGAACAAAAATAATGTCAGTAGCGATCTGTCATTGTCAACAACGTATGTGTGTGCCAATGTTCACAAGTGAAAAATCAATTATCCCCTATTTTTCTACCCGTAAGGGTGGATAATTTCATTCGAAATCCAAATATAAGGTATACCCTATCTATTAAAAGAAGAATCAATCGAAGAACCCAGTACAAAGTTATGCCTGATAGAATCGGTTAACGGACCAGAATTCAGAGGGTGAGTGATCAATATCCTTCATTTTGCTACCCTTAGGGGTGGATTTCATCTTTTAAATTCAAATGGGACCACCTTCGAAATACACCCTATCCACTGTAAAAAGAATTATCGGAATCGGACGTCTCAGTAAAAAGTTATGCGTGATCATACAAAAAAAAATACGAGTCGACTAGAGAACCTCCTCCTTTTTGGTTTTGTCGGTTAAAAATAGAGCTAGAGCTTAACTTCCAAACACAAGACAGTGGCTTGTAAAAAAAACTCACGCCAGTTTAACATTAATGCATGATTGTGATTGTTTCTCATAATGACTGTTTTTCGAATAAAAGTAACCAACCATAAAATAGCAGTAAATCAAGGTAAATGTAGCTTGTCAATTAGATGAATCAGCATAATTCATTTCCACGACTTCATTTCCGATGAAAACTGATAAGCTTCCCTACAAACTGTTACAAACAAACCTTATTTTAATGTTGCCACTGATATGGGAACATTTGGTTTTTTCGAATGAGTAGTTTCTTATGAATGATTTTTGCTAATTGATGATTTCTATCATAAAGATAACATTTATTTGGATAGTATTTTTATTGCTTTAAACTTAACAATTTTTCAACATCTTTCCTCAGATACTTTGTAGTCTGTATATTTGTTTGTCACCATCATTTTTATTAAAGATTTTTCACCCGGATTTGTCTAAATATTTTTAACTCAAATAATATTTATCTGAATGTTTTGAAGAGGAAAATGAGAAGGGTAATTAGGTAATTAAATTTTTATTTTCATGTTTTGTTAATCCTATTTATAGTTATATAAGTTTTAATCTGTGTGAATAAAAATTACCCATCCCTTATCATCCTTATTATTGCCATTCAAAAATAGAGTAGCGAGCAGATTTTAGGGGATATTTTTTCCAATGGATACCCTTTATTGAATTTTTGGAATGATCTTTTTTCCTGATTTCAAAAATATACCATATGTTACTCCTATTTTATACCGTTTTTGAGTTATTTATATGTCAACTTAATAGTTGATACTATAAATACCTATCCTATGAAAGTTAAAAAAAATTAAAGCAAACTTTGAAAATGACAACTATATTATGTTTGTTTGGTGACATTTCTTTAATGGAATAATCAAATTGGTTTACAGTGAGGAAAAAAAGCAATCTAACAGCATAAATAAAAAAATTGTACCTTGGAAACTGTGGTCCGAACTGTGTATAACAGCAGTTGTCCCAGCAACCCCTGGAGAAGGGATTGTAGCCGCCTTTGAACTTGCCTGTGACTTGTTCGTTTGTTGTACGCCCTCGGGACACAAGGACCATGTGGAAGCCTGTCAAGCCAAATATCGGAATCGACAGTAGAGCTACCAATGCCATTAATATCATACTGAAGAAAGGTTAAGGAAACAATTCAAAATAACAAAAAAATATACATGGAACTGATATCAGGCCGAAACTGTATAGGAAGGGACAGAAACAAACATTTAGAACTTAATCACAACTTCAAATGGATGTCAAGACACCCTTTAAAAAAACTCGTGTACTCTTAATTGTCATTTTGAAACATTTTTCATTTTCACAATTTTTTATTGCAGAGGGAATTGTTTAAACCCAAATGATAATGCAAATTAATTGCAGACAGAGCCTTGCAAACATAGAAATAATCTTTTTGTCATTTCGTTACTCCATGGCAAATCAAGAGGGTTAGAAACTCATATTTATTTTTATAAAGCCACCATGAGAACATAGAGGCTAGGTAATGTTAATACAGAAAACCCTTTGAATAAATTTTTACATAGCAGTTTGGTTTCCAAACAATTCACTTTGTGGAAGGAAGCCTTCTGATGTAGAACATCCACAAAAACAAACTGTGTCGAAGGCGAGATTCAACATGCGAGTAATTGTTGTTTTGAAATCTTAGATTTAAAAATAAATATAATAAAGGAGGCAGCATTGACACAAGGGATTCACAACAGTAATGTTAAGATCTTCATACTTACTTCTAAAATGATGTATTATCAGCATATGTAAGAAAATGTATTTTTTGAGACTTCAACAATATATAAAAGAAATGAATAACACAGGCCACTATATTGAACCCTGTGGAACACCCATGATCACATCAGAACATCCTGATGTAGCTTTTTTACCTAGTTTTGTTTTTCGTGAAATTGAAAGTGATATTATTTACAATTGCTGAGAAAAATCCAAATCCATTCAAAGGGTTTACCTTTTGTATCAAATTGAAATAATTTATTTTTGAGAATATCATGATTAAAACAATCAAATGTCCGACTAAGGTCACAGAAGATGCCAATTGGATTTTCGCACTGTAAACTTGTTGGCCCTTTTACCATGTTGATTCTCTAAAAACTATTGAGAGACTCAACATATTTTAAGATCTGATGTAGCCCTTATTAGAAAACCAGGAATATTATCAAAACCAATGACTTATTTTTTGGTTTAGCCCGTAACAAATCATACATATAGTCATTTGTAAAAAGCTTCAAAAACATAGAGACTCTCAATAGTTTTTCTTTGGGAATCACATAATAAATGTCTGGAATTTTTTTGACAATTTAGAAGTCAAAATATTGATAACAATATTATTCTGCATCATAGTTTCTTCAGATATAGTTCTCCAGGCCATAAGAATAGGGTTATGTTTTTATCAAATTGATGTTTTTTCCTAGTATAACAATAATATTATTATCAGATGAAATCTGGACTTTTACAACAATTTTTGAGAATACTATAGTTAAAAAGTATACTGGGTGATTTTAGGTATGGAGATCTCGAAAATAGTCAAAGATACGGAAAAGGTTTAATGGGGTAAAGTTGTGGAATTCCTTGATGGATTCAATAATGAAAAAAAATCGCAATAACTTTTTTCGTTAACGAAACATTTGATAAAATAAAAATAAAAAGTTTTTTATTTCCACTAGAGATATGTACAGAAAGCACTTTCCTAATGCTACTTTTGAAGACCTACAATATGGTGCATGCAGTTTTCATATACATGTTGCATATACATTTTTTTTTTAAACTGAAGATGTTTCCACCAAAACATTGCTGATTTACATGTGGTAGCTAGTTGTACTTAACTTGAAAATTGCATTCCAATATGGTGTCAATTAATTTTTCAGCTATTTCCATATCCCCAATAAAAGTTTAATGAAAACAATTTTTGGAACAAAGTTCCTTTACGCAGCTTGCGGTGGGTGTTGACTGGTAGAAATCGTCACGTAAGATAAAAGCGTTATGCTCCCTCCATACGACTTTCTCTCTCTCTCTCTCTCTCTCTGTCTATTATATGCGAGTCTGTGTGACAAGCATCTAGCACTTACTCATACGATTTCGAAGGTGTACGAAACTATCCGAACTGCTGTTCTGCTTGCGGGAAATTTAAATTGATACATGAGCGGCAGGATATTATCGTTGAGTGGAAATACGAGAAAGGTTTCTTTTATATTTCTATATAACATGTGTTTAGATTATTATATTTGAAATTATTTTGAAAAGTCGCCGCTATAGTTACTTTATTAAACATAACTTATTCAACCAAAGTCAATTTAGATTCATAAAAATGTCATCTACTATACATGCTCCGAGAAAAGTGATTGACACTATAATTGATTGCTTTGAAAAAGGAGAACACACTGTAGCTGCACTATGTGACCTGACAAAGGCATTTCATTGTGTATCACATTCAATTCTTGTCAGTAAACTCGAAGTTTATGATATAAGAGGGGTATCTCTTGCTCTTTTTTCATCATATCTATCAAATAGACAACAATGTGTTGCACTCGATTCGAATAATGTTTCAGAGTTGAAACTTGCCAAATGTGGAGTACCACAGGGCTGTGTTTTGGGCCCTCTCTTATTTATAATTTATGTCAATGACCTCTTCACTTACACGTCTCCTTATGGCTGTATTGCTTTGCCACCTTTACTACTTCTGGTAAGGAAAGACAAGTGCTTTTGAATGAAATAAATCTGGCCCAAGAAAAAGCGGCAACATGGTTCAGAAGAAACAACCTGATGTTGAATTCGAATAAAACTCAACAAATCTATTTATACGGGGCTTGTGGCTCAGTGGCAACAGCGTTGGTCTTGTGTCGACTGTTTCCACCCGGCTCGGGTTCGAATCCCGCAGCTGGTGAAAATTTTTTCCAAGGTCCAAGAATGGTTTCGGATCCCACTATAAAAAGTAAGGTCCCCGTGATTTTAACTCGTACAAGTTTTCATTAACTTCTGAGGGTTGTTCAAACAACTAAGAAAGCGGTAAAAAACAATTTTTTTTTTTTTTTATTTCTCACCAATTGTGTCCAATAGGGATTCAGTCAAATTGTTGGCCATTTTTCTAGATGACACACTGAACTGGTCAGCTTAGTAATAAAATCTCCAAATATATATTCCTACTTTGAAAACTGTAGAATATTATTGGCGTACATGCAATGTTATCAGCTTAATATTGATTCTTCCACTCCCAAATTTCTTATAGAACAATTTTATGGGGAAATAGCGCAAAAGCTGTTGACATATTTATTCTTCAGAAAAAAGCAATAAGAATAATCACTGGTTCTGGTTATGTTGATTCATGTAGACCACTCTTTAAATCCCTAAATATCATGACACTATCATCTACTTATACCAACTTTTATTAGAAATTCATAAAAACAAAGGAGATTACGGAAAAAATTCTGACTTTCATGATTATCCCACCAGGAGCTGTCAATTAATCAGGCCAAGCAAATTCAGACTGCATAAGACTAGCAAAAACTCTCTAGATGTGAATCTCTACAGTGTGAATCTCTATATGTAAAAAATCAAATCCATATAATTATAAAAAACATTTGAAAGAATTTTTGATTTCAAATGCATTCTATTCCAGAGAAGAATATGTGGCTGCTCTGAAGTCTGGTACTCAATAACCATACTATCTCAGAGAAAAAAAGGAGAATTTTAACATTAAGTATTTTAATATTTTTTTTTTTTTATTTGTTTCAATCTTTTGAAAAATCAATATTTTATCTATACTACTACTGTTTTTGTTTTGTAATTTAACGTGTCTTATTTGTATCTTCGCTGTACACCTAAATGATCAATAAACTATCTATCTATCTATATCCTTTTTTTGGACACAATTTCTTATGTTTTTTGTATGCCGAAGTTGGATTAATGGTTCACATGGAATATGTGGCACGTCAATTTGATATAATATAACGAATAGTATTATCAGGAATAAAATACGTTTTACTGTGGCGGATGAGTTTGGAAAAAGGATATATAGGTATAGTATTGCATGGTATTTTTTTTTTAATAATAATAATAACGTTTATTCATCCCAAGAATCGTACATATTTATGGAGGGACAAAGATAAAATGAAACTTATTATCAAATAACAGTCAAAAGATTTATAGCAGTTAAATCAGTAACAAGCGCTGAATATAAAAAAGTATTTTTACAGTTAATGTAAATTATGAATCCTGAAGGATGGTTGACAAAATGTATTTCTTTAGTTCATTTTTGAATTTTATAATATTAATATTTTTTAGGTAAACTATTATAATAAATTATTCCACGATGATATAAAGAATTTTTTCCAACTGGTTTTTATTTGGAAAATTTTTAATGATTACACTGTCTTGTTGATATTTATGACAATCAGAATTTACACTGAGATTACAATGCTTATTATTTTTTGTGAGATGGATAAAAATACATATTTTCAATTTGAATAACAGTCAATGTCAAGCAGATCCTTGGTTTATATAATTTAGATGTTTGTTCCAAGAATGGTAATTTGAAAATACATTTAATTGCTTTATTTTGAAGGGATTTCAATGGTTTCAATACAGATTTCGTTGCAGTACCCCAAATTGATATTAAATATTGGAGTTTTGAATAAATCAGACTGAAATAAATAATTTTCAAGTGTTTAAGTGAAATAAATAATTTTCAAGTATTTAAGAGAAACAAAAGACCGTATCTTATATAATGACAATTAAATGTGATGGAATAGAAAACGTCAACTTTCAAAGGACAAAATATTGAGAAAAAAGAAACACAAAATGGTGGACACATGAGATTGATGGCAACATATTCTGCTACCTCAGTATTAATTGATTTATTGGATCGTTTGGAACCATAGAGGGAGCATAACGCTTTTCCTTACGTGACGAAAATTTACAACTTTAAACAATAAAAATCTCCATATTGAATTACATTTGGAGTTGAAGAAAGAGCATAAGGAACTTCGTTACTGATGTTGGTCCCCAGACAAAACAAGTTTTTTTTTAAATCTTTTTTGAACATGAAAACACCTTGTAAGTCCTTTGCTGCAATTTCCAGAATCACCCGATATCATTTAATTATCTTAAGACGTCTAAAACTTAATGCTAATATTTTTTTAAATTGCCAAAGTGACATAAAGTCCAAAATATTCAGAATATATCTAATCCGCACAATATAAGAAAGGATACGCTACAATGGGATGAGGTCTGGAGAGATCTTCACCACACTTCAGTATATAGATGAGGCTCAATGTAAATATACTAATCATGTGTATACTCAATGATATGAGGAAAAAAAAGAAGAACCTGTAGTTCCTCCTTCCGATGCAATTGTTCACCCACGGACAATGATGATCAAATGTCTGAAAACAAAAATAATACATTTCCACCAAGATTTTCCAATATAATTACTCTAATTTTCCAATTCACAATAATCTTAAGTCATTAAATCTCCAACGAATATCTTAAAGGCCTACATTCAGTAGCATATGCATTGTTTCTGTGATATGCAGCTCTTGGTAAATTGTAATTATCCTTTCGAGGGTGTATTCTAACTCGTTGCATTACCGTTAACTCCATGAAAAAATAAAAATATTTTTCCTATAAAAAACCTACGAAAGTTTATTATAAGTGAGAAAAAACAATTGTAATACATTCTTTTAACTATTAGGTCAGTTAATGTTTAAAGACAAGAACACTTAAAAACTTCAACGATAATTATGTCAACTGAAGGTTTAGATACGTGTCATTGATCACTCAAACTGGTTTTATAAACATTCCTCAGACTCTTTTTAAACTTCTCGAAAAATCTGTGCAATATTCCACATATGTAAAAAATATCATCAATGTTAGAACAATAGAGGTTCAACTTATAATACAGGACCTATCGCAACTTTGCACACCCACTGCCCATTTTACCTTTACCAGTTATCAAGTATACATTTTTACGATTTTTTTTAATCATCTACCAATGCTCTTCATTATAAAATTGCATTATATACCTGTCATTCACGGAAGTACAAGTTAAAAGTATTGCATTTTAATTTTTGAGGAAAGTACCAACTGCCTGAACAGTGATATTTTTGTAATACCAATATTGTAATATTTTTATTTCCCTGAAAATAGTGTGTTCCTATTTAGAGTAGAAAATACTCAATATACATATTGAAAACAACAACTTCAACTTTTATGAGTATTCAGTGAAATCTGGGGAAACAGCTGGCAACACTGCCAGGGTGATTGTTCGCGGTAGATGGAAAGCCATTATAACACGACCTTTCACATTTGATGTTTGCCAAAAACAGAGTTTAAAATTTAGAGGCTACTTACCTACTGGACGAATTTTGTCGGATTAGCCTTGTTATTGAATTTATTAGAATTATTGATATGTGTTAGTGATTTATTATAGAGAATGGTACCACTCTACTGATATTTGGAAAAATGCTCCTAGTGTATGGAGCAATGTAAAAGAGTCACAGACCATATATTTACTGTAAGACAATATCCAAAATGTGTTCCTCTGCATCTGTACCACATAACCAGTTTCTAACATCCATTATCACTATTTTATAAATTTTAATATTCAATTGTTAGAAAAACAGGTGGCTTTAGGAAAAAAATTCAACCTTTCAGTTTTCAATGGAACATTCTACATACTTTTTCAAGGAACGCATTATTTTCGGGGACTCCCTGGTATAGCAAAAAATATAAAAAAGTCGTACAGAGCTTCAATAACCTTTCGAAATATTGATTTGTTTGAAAATATGAACAAGATGTTCATAAAATCAGATGTGGTATCCTGCGACTGAAAGATAAACTTTAGTCACTATCTTCCATCGTTCAAGATAACCTCATGTGGGGTATTCATGTTGAAAAGGGAAACATTCTCAATTAAATATTGAATAGAAAGATTTTAATGTGAATTGAAAAATCCACAATAAAAATGAAGTAATTTGTTGTGACATGTCTAACAGAAAACTGGACATTGAACTACATCTGAAGATATTCTGAAAGGACCCTAACTGAAAAGAAAAAAAAACTGAAATTGAAAATTTGGATTTTTATTCAAATAACTATCTGAATAAAAATGCAAATTTTCAATTTTAGATTTTTTCTTTTGAGTTAGGGTCCTTTCAGAATATCTATCAGATGTAGTTCAATGTCCAGCGTGGCTTTAGCCAGGGAAGTAGTTGTTTTCTGTTACATATTCGCAAAAAATAACTTAATTTTTATCGTCGATTTTTCATTCAATTCACAGAAAAATCTTTCTTTTCAATATTCAATTGAGAATGTTTCCCTTTTCAACTTCCAAGATATGTTAGGAACACATAGTACTCTTCAACACAAAATTCAGTCTATTAGAGAGAGAAAGAGATATTATTATCATAAGAAACCAAATTCTTGTTGACAAAGTTGTTTATGTATTTATATTTTCCATATGGACTGGTATAATATTCATAACTAATAATCAGGGACGTGGAGAGAAAATCGGGGCCCAAGGGTAGTAACCTACGGGCCCCTCACCCATATAAGTAGATTTGCAACCCTAAATCAACCCTATACTGAGGAAGGTCAAATCCCCAGAAACCTGTACACCCTAAATTTATTTGTTTACTATGTCTTTATTTCAGACTAGAAGGAATTTGTGCTGATATTCCAGAAAATGGTTTGCAATGTTCGTCCAGGTAATAGCCAGGAAAGTAGTTGTTTCCTGGAGGATATTCGAC
Source organism: Gonioctena quinquepunctata (assembly GCA_018342105.1). Lineage (NCBI taxonomy): Eukaryota > Metazoa > Arthropoda > Insecta > Coleoptera > Chrysomelidae > Gonioctena > Gonioctena quinquepunctata. The sequence goes on from JAFIRS010000530.1 coordinate 607,596, forward strand.
CAATTGCAGTACTGTTTAGAATCAACCAACAAGTAGTTGATACAAAAATCAAAATAGATGAAAATATGTTTGCTTGAAATTGCTTATTAGCTTCAATTACTTATATCTTTAAATTTGACAGTATAAAGTCGCATTCTTGACTGAAATGTTGAAAACAAGAAATACTATTTATTCATGTTAGATTCAAATTTTCATATGCACATCAGATTTTGAAATATTACACAGTTTAACTTATTACAATGTTATAAAACAGGAAGTTTATTATTTCTTTGGAGAAAATAAACTGTCAAAACTAATATTTATTTATTATAAAAAACAATGTTACCAATCATTGATTTTTTTTTTGCAGTTGAGTTTGAAAATCAGAGATAATGTGACCCAAGAAACCAGCAACAAAAATATACATTTTTCAGGAAAAACATTTTTGATTCTTAAAAAAACCGCATTGTTTGGCAAATTTGAAAATTTAATGTAACTGATATTCCAGAGAGGGTAGGTAGGCATGAAATTGGGTGCCCCTGAGTGTTCCTTGGTCATGGGACACCCCGTATATATCTTAACGTACAAAAAACAAATCCAATGACTAACTACGGAGCTGTGAGGTCTGAATTCTTGGATCAATCTTGATCCACAGTTTCGAAAGCTCTCTGAAGGTCCAGAAATACAGCACCAAGGTGCCCACAATTTCCAACATTAAGATTGTCATGTTCAAAATGGTGTTCCAAACAAATCATAGCAAAACCCTCCCTGGTGTATGTGTCAATAAATTGATGACATTATTCCTACTAGCAGAAGAAATGAGATAGCAAGTCTCCAATCATTATTAAAATGATAATATTTTACTCTGATTAGGTCATAGCAGTGTTTTTAGTGCATTACCGTAACGTCATTTAGCTTTAATTGTTGGTCACGGTAACTTGCACTAGCAATTACTGTATTTTATTCTATTCATTCATCGGATTTACTGGAATTTGAACACTTTTTCGTTTATCTACTATTTTTATATATTGATAAGTTGATTTCTGTCAAAAGGAAACTGCATTAGATAACACGTGAAAGCTGAATCATGATGATTCAACAATACTAATATTGTCACCATAAAAACAAAATGAAATAGCATGATAAATGAAGGGAAAAACTAATTGAAATTCAATAATTAGCGTGTTTCAAGTAGTAAATCTTAAGTATAATTATAAATTGTCTGCAATAAAAAGTATAGAAAAAAAAAAGATGGCAAATATGTTTGCTAAACTTGTGCAATTTTTTTATTCCTTTCAATTTGGAAGGTGAAAATAATTCGATAGCTCATTTTTTCAAAAGAAATAATTTATGGAGTGGAAGCGCAATGAATCGAATTAAGGCATTGGAAATGTGGATACATAGGCGGATGTTGAAGATACGACACACAAGACCAATGAAGAAGTACTAAGGAGAGTCAACAGAGATAGAGAACTGCTGAAGACTGTCAAATATCGAAAGATGTCTTTTTTGGGTCATATATTGAGAGGAAATCGGTATCGACTACTACAACTGATTCTCAAGAGCAAGAGGTGTAGGAAAAAAGCGAATGTCTTGGCTGAAAAACATTCGAGAATGGACTGGAATACGAAACGAAGGGCAACTTTTCCATCTTGCCGAAGACCGTTAAGCCTTTGCTATGGTGATCGCCAATGTCGGACAATTCTGATATGGCACATAGAGAAGACAGAATTATTTCAGGCAGAGCAAATGAGAAAGGTGACATTTCGGTATTGGTCATGTTTTTTTCCAAACAACGTTTATTACGCAGGACGGCCACTCTACATCATTAGGAACATCATATACTCAATGTTATAATGGAAAAACTCACCTCTATACAATGATTGCAAACACTGCAATGAGAACACCTCGGTGGTCTATAAAACTTACAAGTAACACACCATTTCATGCGGACCGTAATACCATTTATATCGACATTCTTGTAGAGAGGAGCTCTGAAGTCATCTTCCCTGTCTTCGTCGGGAGGAGCTGAAAAATTAGGGCAAAAGAGTCAATCCCTAGGCAGAATAAAATGAGCGATTTTACCTTTGGGTATGACTCCAGGGTCCATGAAAGTGGCAAGTGTGAAATTTGCCAGCACGAAGAAAGTGATAACCCCTTGGCAGGCCGGAACCCATGGGTGATCTAGTATATAATACTGGGCACTACAATGGAAACGACAGCTAAATTTGGAATCATAAACATACAGAAATAACTTACGGATATAGAAAAAATAAAGTGGTGGCTACGATGAGCAACGTCCAGGCAAATGTAGCTGGTATGTATCTGGTTTTGACATCGCACTTGGGCATAATGTATTTTTTCAACTAGATGCACCCTTAAGTTCTAGCGAAAAGCTGAAAATTCAGTCTCATACAGGTCAACATGGCTGGCACTGGCAGAAGCAAACACTACGAAGAGAAGTCAACCGCAGACGGCTGCGTCAAATATTTGACAGTGAGAAACAGGTGTGTTGAATGAAGTTAGGTATTTAATATAAAATACAAACTCCCCAAAATAGGGGAGTTCCACACAAGTTGCCAACTTCCAAAACTTCTGCCTCTCCAATTGTAATTATTTCATCAGGATTGTGTAGAGAATCACAAACTGAATATGCTGGATCATTTATTTTCAGTCCCTAAGTGTTTATGTTTTTGTATATAGGAAAGTTATTTTAATATGGAATTTTGTCTCTATATCTCGAGTGTTGGTGCCTGTCCCAAACTGATTCGTGCATTATCGACTCAAAGAGAGTAAACGTTATCTGAATAGGAGGTCCTAATAAGCTCTAGCCAATTAGAATCTTGTAGCATTAACCCGTCATAGTGACGTACATGGACATGCGTACAGGTGGCCCACGTAACATACAGAGTGGTCCAATATACATTCAAGAGCCTATACTCAGATACCAGAGTACGCTAGTCCGCCACTGTCCGGAGAGAATGATGGCCATGACATGTCCATATACGTCACTATGACTCACAAATGATCTTTCATCTCTTTCTATGAGTGTCACCATTGTCTTATGGGGAATAGACTCTCCTACTCAGATAAGGTTTACTCCCTTTGGCGTTCTTCTACGTTAAGGGTCAAATGCACAGACCACACTATGTGGTCTGTGGTCAAATGGCATCGTGACAGATGACAGTCGATAATGCAGGAATCAGATTGGGACAGGCACTCGAAATATAGACACACAATTAATATAACTAAAAAATATAAACACTTTGAGACTAAAAATAAACTATCCTGCATATTCAGTTTTTGATTCTCTACACGACCCTGATGAAATTATTACATTGTGAGAGGCAGAAGTTTTTAAAGGTTTTTTTGAAGTTAGTAACTTGTGCGGCATTCCCCTATTTTGTTTACTATTACCTTGAAAAATGCCTTGGGGTATTTTTCACTAGCTGAAGAAGAATTGATTTGTTAGACATTCACAAAAAATAAATTCATTTTTATTGTGGATTTTACAATTTACTGAAAAATATATTTCTATTCAATATTCAATTGAGAATGTTTCCCTTTTCAACATGAATACCCCACAAGAGGTTATATTGACGATGGAAGATAGTAACTAAAGTTTATCTTTCATTCGCAGATGATTCCACATCTGATTTCATGAACATCCTGTTCATAGTTTCCCCCTTTTCAACCTGAAGAATAAATTATGGCGAACGCATCAAATTCATGATACGTCTTGTGTATCGCTTCTACTAAATCATTTGGTATGCCTTTGGAATTTCTTGTAATAGCTTCGCTTCGGACACACTCGGGAGGAACTTTTCATTAAGTAGGGGATGTTTGTCCTTCCACTGCTGTCTCAATAGTGAATGTACTCCAAAGAGTGTAAACGTTATCTGAGTAGGAGGTACTAATAAGCTCTAGCCAATCAGAATCTTGTAGCATTAACGCGTCATAGTGACGTACATGTGGCCCACGTAACATACAGAGTGGTCCAATGTACATTCAAGATCCTGTAACTCTCGGATACCAGAGTCATAGAATTGTAATTATAATATACTGACTAGAATGCGTTTCAAGCTGCGCGAAATGTCCCATGCATGGTGGCCGCCATTGTTGTTTATGTCCTCCTCGCAGTAGCGGAACAATTCCAGTGGCATTGCTTGTAATGGAAAATAGGGTATATCATAATAAAACGTTTATTTTTAATAAATGATGCATCAAAGGTACAGAGAATTGTGAATATAAATGTTTTATACCTATGTAAAAAATGTTTACTCTTCCACCCATCTATTATATGAAGATATATGAGACATGTTTCACATATCCTTATAATTGAATAGGTATTTCTATCAAGATTTTTTATTGCACTATTACATAAATATTTGAAAAATGAGTAAGTCCAAAACATAGTGTGTCTCGGCGATTTCCCGAAATAAATGCACCTATGCGCAAAGATAAGGTCACATTTGATGTGGGTGCCTGATCATAGGGGGTTCAGAGATAACAAAGATTTCCTGACTCAGAAACCTTCTGTGGAATCTCTCAAGTCCATAAGAGAGTTTCTAGGCTGGGAAACATGGAATGAAATCTCACTGGAATAAAGTGCCAGGATAAAGACAATAAGTGAAAAGGCTAGTGAGCCTATCGCCAAAGAAAGTTAAACAGCTTCTCGAGTTGGACAAGAAATACTTAGAATTGGTAACGGGACTCTCTCTGGATACTGCCCTCTGAGGTATATTTTTAACATTGTATTTTACATATTTACATTAACTTAATTAGATTTTTACATTTTATAACTAACACTTTAAATCTTATAGTTCACTTTTTTCACATGTTATATTTTCTCCGCGAAACAAGTGCTTGCAATTATCGCGTAAGTTCCTTATTCACTTCCACCATGTACTCATCATTGTATTTAATTATTGCAGTGAATAAAGTTATTGTTATTATTATATTATATCCATTTTTTATGTATGACCACGCATAACTTTTTACAGAGGAGTCCGATTCCGATGATTATTTTTTCATTGGATAGGGCATACTCCAAAGTTGGTCCCATTTGAATTTGAAAAAAAATCTACTCCTAAGGGTAGCAAAATGGAAAATATTTATCGTTCACCCTCTGAATTTTGATCCGTTAACCGATTCTATCAGGCATAACTTTGTACTGGGTTTTCCGATTTGGATGATTTTTTTTTATTACCTAGGGTATACCTCATAGTTGATTATATTTGGATTCGGAATGAATTAATCCACCCCTATGGGTAGAAAAATAGGGGATGATTGATTTTTCACTTGTGAACATTGGCACACATATGTAGTTGACATTGACAGATCGCTATTATCATTATTTTTGTTCTCCTACATCCGTCACAATGATAACATTCTATGGAAGGATGGAATTATATACGAAGTGATGAAATGAACTCACCAGAACTATCAAAAATAATTTATATTATATTACAATAAATAGTTAAGGTAGATAATCGTATTATTTAACTGTTATTAGTTGAAGTAAGGTGGGTAAGTATTTTGGAATTAATCAAAAGTTAAGTAGGTAGTAATAAGTATATTTCAGCCACAAAAAATTGAAAAATAAAAAAAAATTAACAAAAAATTAAACCGACGAAAAACGGAACTGAAAATCAAAAAATAAAATAAACTTTTTTAGTCTTGATAACTAAGCTCCTAAACTAATGTAAGTAACTAATTTCGAGTCGGCGCCAAACGAATAATCAACGAAGATCATTAAATTACTTCAAAAAATTATCAGAATGTCACCGTGCATCTCGATGCCATCATTTTACGCTTTACCTAGCTTGTTTGTTTGGCGCTGACTCAAAATTAGTTACTTACATTAGTTTAGGAGCTTAGTTATTTGGACTAAGGAGGTTTATTTTATTTTTTGCTTTTCGGTTCCGTTTTTCGTCGGTTTAATTTTTTGTTAAAAAGTTTTTATATTAGTGATTTTTGCCTCTTGACTATACCGTATATTTTCATTGTTTGAGAATATTTTTTGCCATTTGTTTAATTCTGTATTGTTGACGCTTCAAAATGTATCATATTAAAACTGTTTTTTGAAAATGTCTTTATCTGAAAAGGAAAGGATTGAAATTTTAATTATGATTGGTGTTGGCGATATGATGCGGACTCAACAAGATGTATGCAGATTATCCCATGAAATGCACACAGAACCTATTTCACAATCTACTGTAAGCAGAATAGAGCGAAAATACAGAGAATTAGGACACGTGAGGGATGCACCAAACCAAGGTAGACCTACAGTTAATGAAAATAATCAACAAGACGAGACGTAATTTTGCCGGCATCTGGATTTCTTACAAAATACATTAATTCCTGATTTGACCCAGCTTTTTCCTGATATTCAAATAGCCAATAATTCAGACCGCAGAAGGCGCACCGCAACATTTTGATGCAACTTTGATAGTGTATCCAGTAGCTGCATAACTACGTAATTTCATATAATAATTCTTAATACATTTATTCTTCATTTCGTTTTTTGTAAAAATACAGTATCGTATAACTTTCTAATAAAATTTTGAAAATACCTTCTGTAATGTTGCCAACCCTCTACCAATTTGACGCACTTGTGATATATTTTTGGAATCAGCTCAGCAAGTTAACTCATGAATAAAAAAAATTAGGGTGTTCATTTAATAAAACCGTTGATGACGTCATCACTCGAAGGTATATCACCCTGTATATTGGATTATTATTTAAAAAAACAGTAAATTAAAATAAAAAGTCGACCTGTCTCGGGAATTTTTAATGATATTGTTTATTTAGCTAATAAGAATGTATGCGTTACTTTATGGACACACTGAAAAGGCGATATATCATTACCTACTACTACAAACTAATGTAACACTTCATTATATATAACAGTTTTTAATTTATCCACTATGATCACTATAACAAAAAGACAACAAAGTACAAAGACACATCCAAACCGAACACAAAGAAATTAAAGAAAATTGGAATGATTTGGCAACGCTTATAAGTGCCAACCGACAACGCCGTTATGTTTACAAATAGATGATATAAATACTACCGTCATACGTTCAGTTGATTATCTTCGTCGCACGCATGTAATATGCTTATGAAGTCATATTTTTCTTCATTGTTTGGTGTCCTCTTTGCCTATCGCATAAGGGTGCCACGAAATTCGGGTGCGCAGTAGACTAAGCGCGTTCTAGTCAGTATATTATAATTATAATTCTATGACCAGAGTGCGTTGGTCCGTCACTGTCCAGAGAGAATGATTGCCATGACATGTCCATATACGTCACTATGACTCACAAATGATCTTTCACCTCTTTCTATTAGTGTCACCATTGTCTTATGGGGAATAGACTCAAAGAGAGTAAACGTTATCTGAATAGGAGAGTCTATTCCCCATAAGACAATGGTGACACTAATAGAAAGAGATAGAAGATCATTTTTGAGTCATAATGACGTATTTGGACATGTCATGGCCACCATTCTCCCTGGACAGTGGCGGACTAGCGCACTCCGCACTGTGGTATCTGAGAGTTACAGCCTCTTGAATTTATATTGGACCACTCTGTATGTTACGTGGGCCACCTGCACTCATGTCCAAGTACGTCACTATGACAGGTTAATGCAACAAGATTCTGATTGGCTAGAGCTTATTAGTACCTCCTATTCAGATAATGTTTACTCTCTTTGTGGAGAAGACTCTCCTACTCAGATAACGTTTACTCTCTTTGGATCCAGATGACAGCTCACGTTGATAGCAGTCTTCTGATTGGCTGTGAATGATAATTTATTCAGCGTCCAATTAGATGACAGAACATCATAAGCCAAAGAACGCATGTAACCGACATTTATCTTTCAGTCGCCATTCAGGGAGATTCCATATCTGATTTTATGAACACAATGGTCATGTTGAAAAGGGAAACATTCTCAATTGGATATTGATAAAAATAATTTTCTTTGATTTGAAAAATCCACGATAAAAATGAAGTTATTTTTTATGAATTTCTAACAGAAAACAACTACTTCCCCAGCTAAAGCCACACTGGACATTGAACTACATCTGATAGATATTCTAAAAAGACCCTAACTCAAAAGAAAAACTCTAAAATTGAAAATTTGCATTTTCATGCAGATAGTTATTTGATTTTCTATTTCAGTCTTAATTAAGAACTCATGAAGATGAATGAGGCAAAGAAGAATGTTTTCCAAAAAAGAATACTCACCAGAAATCATTCGTAACATTGACGCAAGAGAGACATCGCATTCACTAGGTCTTCAATACATTTTTTTTATTTTGTAAAAGGAAACATTCTCAATTGAATATTTTTATGAACATCCTGTTTATATTTTCAACAAATCAACATTTTTTTTATTTGTTTACCTGGATATCATGATTTATTTTCCTAATTACCAGCATCTCATTATGATTTGGATGAAAGTCTGTTAAATTCAAAATCTCACACCAAAGCAATTTGGTAAAAGAAATTGGATGGGAATATTTTATTGTAAAAATAAACTTTCTAAATGGCTCAACTATAATGGATGAATATCTTCATATAGAGAAAAACATGTGGTTACTTTCAGCCTTTACACAGATTCGGAAATAAAATCGCGGACTATAGATTTTACAATGGGTTAGAAGGAGAGGTACTAGATCCAGTGGACCAGTAGAATGTACGCGATGGATAATCAAGTATTCCATTAGAGCACTGTAGAATGTTTTCCCTTCTTAGTGTTGCGTCTCAAGCACAATTTACGTTGCAGCTTTTAGTCTCAGTCGCCATCACAATAGTGTTGCGAATGTACAGTGAGCCCATCACAATTGAAAATTAAATAATTTCTTGAGAATTCTAAAAACAAAGGAAGAAAAAAAAATGGAGAAACAATAAATTTGTTTATTATTGCATTCGAAAATAGGAAAATTCCACCACATTGTTTGAATTATTCAATAGTGTAAGAAATGGTGATGTGTTCAGAACTGCCGGAAGTGTAAAAACTGATTATCCATCACGTATATCTGTTATATTTTGTGCTGGTCCACTGGCTCTTACGAAGGCGTAGAAGGGCCAACAACAAAATATTTTTCAAAAACATTGTCACTTCGAAGTGACAATTGTCAGTTCAAAGTGACAATTGTCACTTCAAAGTGACAACCTATAGTCCGCGAATTCCGAATCTGTATATGCTTTTTGTGTTGCCATTCAAATTTACTTAACTTTCCTATGTCATGCTCTTCAGTAGAGGAAGAAAAACCCTTTGTTGTTTGATAAACTGTATATGATATATGACAAGCTGGAATAAAAACACACCTCGAAAATATTTATTTTTTTATTGCCTAGAGTATGATGAGAATAGACAGTAAAAAGGCAAATCGTACATAAACAATTAAAATAACATTCAATATCATCAGTTAACGTACAAATTTCTTAAACGACCATTGAAAGAGTTTAAAATCTTAAATAAATTCACGTTCATAGTAAAGTCAAAATATCGAACAAGCTGGAGAACTTTGAGTGTGTGCAATTACATTTTTTGCTGAATCGGGCAGTATACATTGATGGAATGAAAAATACCAATTTTGAGGGTCTGAGAACATATTTATCCAAACAACAGAAATTTCATGAAATGTTTGCTAATTGGATATTTGAATTAAGGTAGTTCCGCTACGAGACAGTTGAATTAGGAAATTATTTTCTACGGAATCGAAAAATTTCAAAAGACTTTTCAATTTGAAGCGCGAAAAAAATTTTTTTTTGAAGTGGGGCCCCCCCAATCGACTCTAGAATATTTCTTCGTTATAGAAAGTCGGCGACTCAAAAAATTGATGTCCCCGAAAATTGCAGCAAAAAAAAAATCAGACCCGGGCCCCCCTCCCTATTTTCAGACCCGGCCCCCCCCTCCCCCCTCACTAGAAATCATACATCATGGAAAAAAATTATTGTTTTTCGATAAAACATCAATGGACTTTTTTGTAGTACTCTTTTTGAACTTTGGGGGGGGGGGGAGAAGGAGTTTTTTTTTCGCGTTCAGACACTCAAATAGTCCCCTGTCCTTCTTTAAAAAGTCCCCTGGCACAATCCGCATTTCTCTACGACCCCCCCCTTTAGGCTGTGTGCTTCCCCGTGGACTATTTTGAATAACGAGTGTAGTTTTGATTATATCTGTCAAACTAGATGGTCAATCATTCTGATTTTTTTTCGCAATATCTGTGATATCCTGCTCTAGCTCCTCCTCGTTTTTCATAAACTTAATTTTAGTACCAACGGTAGAATTAGTAATGTGCTGTTTGCCTATGCATGGTCCATATGTTACGTGTTAATTGAGTCAACTTCAATTATATATATCTCGGGTTCGGGATGGTGAAACTTGTTAAAATTTTATAGAGGTGTTGTTCACATGTTAAACAATACGTATGCCAAATTTTAATAATTTCCTAATTCAACTGTCCCGTGGCGGTACTACCTTAAGACATTGCAAATGCATGCAACTGGTTGATCTTTTTTAGAACATAATATTGGTCCAGAATCAGAATGAATGCCAGATAAAGCAATTTAAATTTTTCCTCTGACCGCGAAACTAGTCTCAAAAATGCCGATTTTGAAAACATTCTATTATACATATTTTAGTTGCCTTTAATAAAAGAATAAATGAGAAAAAAGAATATAAATAGGATGAAAATAGGTAAATCCACTAATACCCAATTAACAAACTTCAAAAAGACTTCAATCCATGATCATTGCGAAGTTTTCAACACATATATAACGTATTAATAAAATAAATATTTATTTATCTCTTCCGCACATTTCAAAATAACTATGACTGTATGAAGAACTCAAAGCCACTTTGAGACATAGATTTGACAATTAAATTTGAACCCGTCAGATTTAATGCCAAACACAAAAGCTTTACAAGAAAGCACATGTTATGTTCCTATATTCACTAGTCCAACGAAAATCAGCAACCTTTCCATTCCCATATACCACTCACGATCCAGCAAAAAACAATGACTCACGAAATACTCAAAAGTCGAATCATATTTTGACCTAGCTATAAAACTTGCGACAAGGAGCCTACTGACGTGGAGGCATGAAGCCGTGTTGGGGCGAAGGTTGTGTGAATCCTTTCGAATAAGGATTGCCTTGAGCCGACGTGGGATAGACTACGCTGCCTGGGGGATGGCCGTACTGCTGTTGCTGGGGATAGGCGAGACTTCCCTGCGACGGGTTCGAGTAGGTGTTTGAGCTGGGGACTTGGGAACTGTCCATGACTTGGGGTACGTAACGGCTACGAAAAAGATTCATCGTTATCAGGTTATTTGGACAACCGTCTATGGATACATTAAGAAAATGGTAAAAAGAGAATTGTTTTATACTTGTCAGCTTTTCTAAAATACATTTCTTAAAAATGAAATGTAGAACTGGGAGATTGTTAAATGATATATTGATATTTTCTTTGTAAGAGGCATTCAATAAATTAGATTTAACTGGAAAAATCGCAATGTTTGCTGATAATACAATAATGAATATTATAACAGCAAAAATGTACATGAGATCAAAAATAGCAATCATGTTTAACAAAAAAACATATCACGAGCATTGATTTAAAAGATCCCACCAAATTCAATAATAAAGTATACAATATGAAATTCCCCTATTATTGGAATTGATTTCTAAATAGTAAATTTATCCCCCAAAATATCTCAAAATCATTTATTTGGTTTATTCTAATCGCAGTATTTGATTTCGGTTTGGGGTGCTGCTATAAATTATTAGCTCAAACCACCGAAAACTCTGGAAAACAAAACAATTGATTAATATGAACCAAGAAAACTTGTAGGTATTCACTTATTATACAAAATGATACTGTGCACCTTCATTTATTTTGATAAAAATAATATAAAGCAATCCATTTGATATTGGACAAAAATCAATTTATTGCAATGGAATAAAATTTCAAAAAGGTCTACCATGCCATTTTAAAACATATGGCAAATAACGATTTAACAATTTTTTTCCGATTTTATCATTCTAGTTATTTAATTTTCATATTTTTTTCTCCCATTAACTTGATTCTTGGGAAATACACTATTATTATTATTATTACATTCACACCTTAGTTTCAATGGTGTTTATGAACAATGTACACAAAACCTCAGAAAACCATTAATAATAATAATAGCTTTACTGCCCAACAGTTTAACCCATTTACAGGACAATACAAGTTGAAATTAAATACACCCTGTATGTATATAGAAAAGAAAACTAATCAGTAGTCTGAGTTTGAGAACATAAGAAGAAACAAAAAGATAAAAAACGAATAAAAAATAATTAAATAAGAATCAAATGCAATTAAAAAAAAATAATAAGAGAGGAAAAAATATATAAGAAAAATATATGAAGTTTAAATTTTTTATGTAATTTTCGCACAAATTCAAATTAGTTAGCACATGTTTATTTTTAATGATTGTTTTTGAAGTTTTTATTTTTAGATTACATTCATTTTCACATTTTTATGAACTATTTATATTATTTATGATACAATATCAATTTTATGAAAATTATGAATTAATTCTTTTTATTCTGTTTCACAATATTCAAAAATTACAAATTTTAAATTTGCAGCATATATACCTTGCTGCAAAAATACCTAAGGGCTAGTTCTGTCTTTAAATGCTAAGAAATGCTTCAAAATCATTTCTCAAATGAAAATTGCCATAAATTATAAATTCAGATCTTACAAACAAATACCGCGACAGGCATACTGATAGATGTGCCTACTATGGCACATATTCAGAAAAGGCAACTTATTGATAAAGAAACTAAAATTTGAAAAACCTGAAATTTTCTCCCCTTTTTTAAAATATATTTCAAAATCTTTTGAAACAGAATAAATGAATTTGTTATGTGAACTTGGAAATAGCAATACAAAAAATTGATACTATATTATTTAGTGCCAACAACTACTTGAAAATAAATAAACTAAAGCTGAATATTTTAAAATCGAAAGCCATGATGATAATCACTATCAAATGCAAATTCAGTCAAATTGACTTAAAAAATATAGATCTTACCATTGAAAATCAACTTATTAAAATAGTAACCACAACCAAATATCTGTTATTCCAGCTGGATAATATCATTTGATGAACAGTTTGATTACATTCATAAAAAAAATTCAAGGATTTTTTAAAGAATAGTCCAGAACGATGAGAAAAGTTATTGAATAAAAAACAAATTCAAACTGACAGGTTAGGAAGGAATAATTCCCCCAATTATATTTAAGCCAACGACACCTGACGGATGTCACTTGGAAATTATTACAGTGGTGCAACTTATTTATTTTCTTTAGATATCAATCCAAATTGACAACAATGCAATATCAAATAATAGTTATTTTTAACATTACCGCCACCTGGTAACATGAGTTGGTACTAATCTAACAGTTGGCACCACTGTAATAATTTCCAAGTGACACCTGTCAGGTGTCAATGGCTTAAATATAATTTCAGGAATTATTCCTAACCTGTCAGTTTCACTTGAACTTCGTTTTATTCCTTGATTTACGTTTTTTTTTTCTTTTTTATGGATGAATATGTTTAACATCATTGAAACCAACCTCAACAAAGTTGTAAGTAGCACCATGTTTCACACTTGAATATGTAGAACTATTGGTTTTTTCATCTATTGTAGTTTCCCTGATGATCGAATTAAACATTTACGAAAGCTTGGATAAACCAGAAACAATCATAAAAACACCATGGCTCTCTGTTTTTCAAGGGTTTCGATCACTTCAATAAATTACCAAATGTGATTAAAACTAGCCCCTGAACATCTTCAAATGAAATATAATTTATCTTTTACTTGCCTATTATTACAGTTTTTGAGATATACTGTCTTACTAGTGAATTTTGTATATTAGGATGTCCTATTTAATAAAGATCTATCTATAGGCCAGAAGAAAATAAATGAAAAAAATGTTTTTTCTACCAAAACTTCGCTGTTTTGCAGTTCCCAAAATGTGTGCGAATTTGCAAAAAAAAATGGGTCATAGATATATAGTGTTTTCTATTCTTCCCTCATTTTATATATTGTTGTCAGGAATGTTAATAAATAAATGAAATCAAAACAAAAAATATGAGACTCACCCAGTTGTCTGGAAGTTATACTGCTGCGGATAAGGCAACGAACTGTACTGCATCCCGGGAAAGTTAGCGGTACTAGAAGACCTTCCGAAGTAATCAGTCATGTTATGTGGATTAGCAGCAGCCGAAGTGACCACAGACTGCTGACCAGGAGTGGTGGCCATAGAGACAGACTGGGGCCTGCTGCTGGAACCTTCATTGCTAATCTGTGGAGTGGAGGGCTTTGAAGACTCCTTGTGGTCCTCGGTGCCGTTCTTCTGATTCTTGTCTTGGAGAGGGTCGAATTCGCTCGAGTTGACTTTGTTGAGGGAGGAGCCAGATTGACTGGCATCTACGTTCGATGTGTCCCCAGATTCTACAACATATATGAGTTAATAATGCCTAGTGGTTTTTAGTAAGGATGCACCGAAGCTTCGGTATTCGGCCGATCCGGCAAATTTTCAACTATTCAGTATTTGGCCGAAGCAAGAATTGCTTTGGCTCAGCAAAAGCAGTAAATCAACCAAAATATTCCTGTTGTAAAGTGTTTGAAGTTGGGCCCCTGACGATCTATGGTCTGCATATTTAAGTCGATTCTCTGACTTCATAAGGCACAAATCAGTTACTATTGGTGAATCATGACTAAAAAAAATGAGCGAGATTTGGGACTTCTACGACAAATATCCTAGGATAGGACTGGAAAAAGGTGCCTACAACGTCATTGATCAATTATGTTCTTAACATGATCTATTTGAGAAACGCCAGAGTCTACTAGTACACAAGAGCAAATCTGAAATAAGCAAATAGTGAATCGGAAAGGACAGAAAATATTACACAAAGTACTTGGGAAAACAAAGAAATGGGATAAAGATGACAAAGGTGCAACATTACGCAATAGGTGAAATGATTCAATTGGACAATATGCCATATTCAGTGGTCACGAATGAGGTGTTCACAAGGCTGATAAAAAATGTTGTACTACAATTTGCCATCAAGAAAATATTTTACAGAAAACATTATTCCCGATATCTACGAAAGAGTAATGAAAAAAATAATAAAAATGATTGGAAAACGCTTTTAAGACAAGCTTTTAAACAAATGCATAATAATTCATTTAATTGTTTGACCTAGGTTATCCTGTGAGTAGCAGATTCAAAAGCTTGCCACGAATATAAAATAGGTGTATTCTTGCGCGGTTATCTTTGAATGTGCTACTCGCAGATTAATCTAGGTCAAACAATTGAAGAAATTTGTATAAAAGTTTGTCTTAATTTTTTTTTTTTTTAGTTAATATAACGGTAGCTTGCGGAAGACGCCAGACATATTTCGTTGACTTCAGATATACGGACATGTTCACACACAAACAAAAGTTTCATCAGCTCAACAGATCACTGGTGGGTTTCAAATTTTTCGACAGCCACGTAGTTTTCAATTGTTATCTCTTTCCTGGAAGTCACATATAAAGAACATGTTCCTTGAAATGTTGGAAATCTGGGATATAGACACCTCACGTAACAACTTAATAGTTTGAGATAATGGGACCAATATTGTTAAAGGCTGCAATGATACTGGATTTGTTCCTTGTTTTATACATACTCTTTAATCAACAATAATAGACAAAATCAATACCCATAGATCTATATCTGATTTGATAGCAGTATGCAGAAGATTGGTGGGACATTTTAACCATTCATCAGTTGCATGTTCAAAATTGAAAGATATCCAAGATGATTTGAAAATCAACCACAAAAAATTGGTGCAAGACATACAGGAGCAGAAGAGACCTTTGAATACATATTGTGCCAAAAACAACTCAGATTCACTAAACTCAAATCAATGGGCTTTACTTATATATAACTCTTTATTAGCACACCATTTGCTCTTTACATGAATATAATACACTTATGAATACGAATAAAACTGAAATTAAACATACCATACAATACTCCATCAGTTAAAAGAAGATTACACAATAAAATATTCATTTAAATACTATTAGTATTAAAAGTTCATACAAGCTAGTAGGTTGTGATTTCTGAAAAATTATCACAAGAATTTCTAGTTTAAAATTGTTCTAATACATATTCACTACATTGTTTTTTGAATTGGTTCAAGGAGGTGATGTTTTTGATCTCAATTGGTAAACTATTGAAAAGTATTAGACCCCTATTGAATATTGTGTCACACACTGTGTTTTCAGTTTTTACATAAAAATCATTTACTGTTCGAGCTCTAGTGTTATGAGTGTGTACATTACTTATATACTTTAATTCGTCACTGAGGTATGTCGGTAACATATCGTGTTTGAGCTTGAACACAAATATCAACATATTATAGTGTATTCTTTGTTTTACCGACATTAACGATAATATCTCTAGCATGTTCTTAATTGAAGTACGTCTGTTACACATGAGTATAGCTCTCATGGCTCGATTTTGAGTTTTTTGAATAGTACTCAACTGGCCACTATTGAGAAAAAATAAAAGGGTTCCACAGTAATCAAGATGAGGTGCTATTATTGATTTGTAAATAGTCAACTTGGAAAACAATGAAACTTTACCATTAAGCCTGTACAAAAAATGAACTTTTTTTGCGACCTTCCTTTTTATATAATCACAGTGCGCTTTCATATTCAATTCTTCATCTATCATTACTCCTAGGTACTTGATTGTTTTCACCTTCTCAATATTACTGTCATTAATCAACAAGGTCATTTTAAAATCCTTATCCTTCAACCTTTTAAGTTTGCTTCTGTTCCCTATCAACATACATTTGGTCTTTTCAAGATTCAACATTAGTCCATTATCACACAACCATGTGGAAATATGTTTTAAGTCCTCATTTAAAGAGGATTCTATTTCTTCTGGTTCACCAGCGAAGTAAATCAATGTATCATCAGCGAATAATTTTAGTTGGCATTTTTCACTTGATTTATAATATCATTTATAAACAAGCTAAATAATATTGGCCCCAAAACGGAACCTTGAGGAACTCCATACTGATTTTCTAATTCATGTGAAAATTCATTGTTATACTTCACCTTCTGTGTTCTATGACGTAAATAACTATTGAACCAGTTTAATACATTGCCCGTTATACCATACCAATTTAGTTTTAATAACAATAAATCTATGTTAACAGTTTCAAACGCACGCTTAAAGTCCAAAAAAACAACTCCTATTACATGGTTTTTGCTGATACTTGTTTTCCACTGGGTTATTAAAAATTGTAGTGATGTCTCACATGAGTGCGATTGTCGAAATCCTGATTGTTGTTTGATGATTATATCGTTGCTTCCAATAAATTTGAGCAGCTGCTCTTTGACCACGGTTTCCAATAGTTTTTCATATATAGGAAGGGTATTTATGGGTCGAAATTCGCTACAGTTTGTAGTATTGGTCACTTTTTGAATTGGTATAACTGTTGATAGTTTCCAGGCACCTGGAAAAGTACCAGTCCTTAACGATGTGTTAATAACATCCAAGAAGTAGTTTCCAACTGCCTGAAAAGCTATCCTAACTATACGAAGATCAATTCCATTACTATCAGGACTATTTTTCTTCATTAACTCCAGCATTTTTTTCAAATCTATTATATTGACCATTTCAAATTTATCAAATCTAGCATGTACTGGTTGAATATGAAATATAACATTATTGAAATCGTTAAGTGGTTTTATATTGTGAACAATTGTTTGTATGCTATGGACAAAGAAGTCATTGAAAGACTTTGCTATATTAATGTCTTTTTCAATCACAACACCATCAAAATTGATACTTGCCGGACTATCTTGTTTTTTTCCTTTCAGTAGTTCTTTCAATGATTTCCACATGGCCTTATTATCATATTTATTTTCATCAATTACTTTTTCATAATATTTTCTTTTTTCTGTTCTTATCACATTGTTCACAATGTTTCGAATTTTCTTATATTCTACCCAGTCATGATCCAATCTGGTTTGTTTTGCTATTTTGTATAGGATATCTCTTTCTTTGATTTTTTTTATAGCTTCCTCAGAAAACCAAACATTCAATTTGAAATTGTTGAATATTTTATATTCTTTGAAGGGTGCATATATATTCAGGTTATTGACAATGATATCCACTAATGACATTGACATATAATCTACGTCAACGGTGGATTAATTCCATTCCGTATCTAACAAACCCATCTGGAATTGCAATTCATCAAATTGCTTATAGTTTCTTTTAATAGTCACTGAATTTTTACATTTAAGACTTGTATTATCTTTGTTCTTTAATGTAATCAACAAGTTAGAATGATCAGATACACTTGGGAAATCTGTAATTTCATGGTCAACGTTATTATCATTACTTAACAGGTAATCTATAAGTGTAGCTGAATCATTTGTTCGCCTTGTGTTTTGTTTTATTAATTGACTTAATCTTAATGATTGTGTTAATCTTATAATTTTTCTGCTGTATGTAGAATCTAAATTGAGGTTAATATTAAAATCCCCAACAATAATGACAGTTGACTTATCAGATACCAAGTCTTCAATAATTTCTTCTAAGTATTCTATAAACTGTGCATGCGAAGAGTTTAGAGAATGATATAGAACACATATAGTAATCCAGTTTTCTACTAATTTCACTTTGATTCCTAATATCCATAGATTCATATTATATGATCTATTGAGAAGTTGTCTATATTGCAACCCCTTCTTTATGTAAATTGCCACTCCCCCAGTATGTCTACTATTTGAATTAGCTAAAATTAAGTTATAACTGTCAATGTTGATTTCATGTCCATCAATTTCATTGGTTATATGAGTTTCAGATAAACAAATGAGCCATGGGTTATACCGATGAACACAGTACACTACGTTATCTAAATTTTTCAATAAACTCTGACAGTTAACATAGAATATATGTGTGACAGAATTAACATCAAAACCTAACCCCTTATTCAAAGTTGTTTCTACTGTTTGTTTCTCTGGGTCCTTGTTGGGTCTAAAAAATTTTGAGCAATTGTTGAATCCATTGTTGAATCTATTGGAATCTATTGGAACCATCTGAGGTATCACCAGAAATACGAGCTCAAATTTATCATTCATATCAGAAGTTATTCCGACCATCAAGACCCTCAAAAAATATTTATCTACAGAAAACAATAATCGTTTCTATGGAGTAGGAACAATGATTGAGTTTCTCTGCGAATATGACCCTTTATTAAGAAATAAATACTATATTATTTCGACAATATTGGACCCAAGGTTCAAACTAGTCTTTTTTTAACAAGATGAAATTGAGCGTGTTAAACAAGTGCTTATTGATATTATATTAATCCTTGATTTAGTCCAAGGCTAATGTGTACATGTATAAGTAAATTAAATATTACATATAAAGGACACTAAACATGTGTATAAAAAATACCAGTTACATAAAATAAATTAAAATACTTTGATTACATCCAGCATGAGGTTCTTTAATTTTGTCTTAAATATATGTAGCGAGTTTGAATTTTTCAGTTCATCCGGAGGTCATTAATATTACTCAACCCTTCGAAAAAAACACGAATTTTGTGATTTATTCGTTTTTACATGCTCAATGAATAAATTATTTCTAGATCGTATATTATAATTATGGTGTTCAGAAACAGAAGATATTTTTTCTCGCAGATAAGTTGAGGCATCACCTGTTCTTATTTTGTAAATAAAAATCATTGTTAGATATAAGAACATCTTATCAACTGGTAGCCACTTCAATGAACTTAACATTTAATTAATAGGAGTTCGTTTAGAACAGGATAAAATAATTCTCATTTCCCAATTCTTGAGTTTTTGTAAACGGCTCATTTCATTTTGTTGTACTAAATATAGAATGGTGGAGCAGTAGTTGAAATGAGGAAGTATCAGTGTGTTGTATATAAGAGTTTTTGACCATTTCGAGAGAAAACCGGAGCACCTGTATGTTTTGAATGAAATTGTTTCAATTATATAATTCGTATGATTTTTTAATTTCACTTCTCGATCGATAATGACTCCTAGATATTTGAACGTTTCCACCACTTCAATTGAATTATTGTTTACTTTTATTTCCCAATCATTTTCTTCAAACTTCCTATGTTCCTTGTTATTACCAATCATCATTAATTTAATTTTGTTTGTATTTATCTCAAGTTTGTTTGTACAACATCATTTGTATACATTTTTCAAAGATTCATTCACTGTGTCTACCACAGCCAAAAAATCTGGATTTGAGAAGAGGATCACATCATCTGCAAGTAAGTGCACCGTCCAACATTTTCCACCGCATCATCAATGTATATCAGAAATAATAAAGGACAAATACACTACCTTGTGGGACCTGTTCAGTTAAGATTTCATCAGATAAAATATTATTCAGTTTAAGTTTCTGTCTCCTGTTCTCCAGGTAATCCACCAATAAAGCCAATGCTTTCTAATTTTCTTACCAATCTATTCCTATCCACAATTTCGAAAGCTCTCTGAAGGTCGAGAAAAACTACACCTGTCATAAGATTTTCAACTAAGTATATATCACTCTGTTCTGATCTATGATGTCTACAATTTGCTCATTCATTCTGTAAACTTTTTCTATAATAGGTAGCATATTGATTGGTCTCAAGTCATTAGCTTTGGTAGAGTTTTTTACTTTGGGAATTGGCACAATTGTGGATACTTTAATATCATTGGGAATTTTACAGATTTCAAAGGATGAATTGATAAAATTTAACAGAAGCTAGGCAATATTACAAAAACATTTCTTGAGAAAAAGTGTGTTCACATCATCTGGGCTACCTTTATTTGGCAGAGATAAAATAATTATTTAAGTTTTTCGTTAGTCAATTAACTTGAAGCTGTCTAAATTATGTTCACCGTGTCTACGCAGAATTGGAAAATCCGGGCCCATATCTTCTATATTATTACTTACTTGTTGTATACTTTGATGAGTACTCTCCGCCTAAGTGAGTGTTGACGATCTTTTTCTATCAAAAATGGTGAAATTATCAGAGAACAATGAAGGCGCTATTATGATAAAAAGAAATAATCTTACAAATTAAATTTGACTAACTTCCCGTCGTCTGTTTACCTTGAAATTTTGGCAGGTGTTCATAATTCCGGTGACAGTGCATTATGGAATTTTTGCTAGAAAAAAATCAAAATATCGGCTTCAAGATGGCGGACGAGATTTGGTTAATGGTCCGATTTGATTCAAAATTGGTATAGAATTTTTTGTCAAAATTAATAAAATCAAAATGGCGGCTCCAAGATGGCCGACGATCTATGTGATTTTGGTCCAATTCTAGTCAAAATTGGTATGTGGGGGTTTTGGGGTCGGAGATTATGAAAGTTTTGTCAAAATTCATAAAATTAAAATGGCGGCTCCAAGATGGCGGACAAGTTTTGTAATTATGTTCCGATTTGATTAAAAATTGGTATGTGGGGGTTTCTGGGGTTGTAGATTGTGAATTTATTGTCAAATTTAATAAATTCAAGATGGCAGCTCCAAGAAGGTGGACGAGTTTTGTGACTATGGACCATTTCCATTCTCAAAATTGGTATGTCGGGGTTTTTGCTTTCAGAGACATCGATTTTTTGTCAAAATTCAAAAACTGAAGATGGCAGCTCAAGGATGGCGGACAAGTTAATCATTTAAGAACTAGCACAGAACTTACAGGGAAAAGGCCTCATAACAAAAATGCTTAGATTAGGGTTTCAATTTGTTTCAAACAATATTTGATCCCACGAGAGTAACTACCTCACCAACTCTAATTGATAATATTTTTGTAAATCATGAAGATGGTTTTGAAACAAAAGTTGTGTCAACCTCATTATCTGACCATCAAGGGCAAACTATACTGTTTGATAGAATATAAAATTCCCAGAAAGCAAGAATATTTTCTAAAAACAAACTAAATGATTTAAAAATTAAAATTCAAAATTGGGACAATGTTCTGATGGAAACTAACCCAAATATAGCTTATAACAAATTTGAAAACATCTTAATTAGCAACATAAAACTGATCTTTCCCTTAACAACCGTAATATCACGAAAAAACCTCAAGGCACTGGATTACTGAAGGAATCAAAATCTCATCAAATACAAAATGTAAACATTTCACAGGTATGTTAGAAGGGCGAGTATCAAAAGAGTTCTATAGCAAATATACAAATATATTGAAAAAGTTATTAAAGCAGCAAAACAAAATGCAAATCATATGTATGTATGTATGTCAAAAAGTACACAGGTAAAACACCAAAAAAATCAGTTTCAATCATTGAATTTGCAAATGGAAACAAAGCCAAAACAATCCTAGATAAAGCAAATGAAAATTTCATTAATCAATGAATGGACTTAACAACAGGAAAAACAAAATATAAGCATGCCAAATTCCCTGTTCTTGAAACCATGTGACTCCAATGAAATATATGATTAAAAAACAAAAAATCAGTATGACACGATGAGATACCTATTAAAGTATTAAAATATGTAGCTGAGGTGATTTGTCATCCTCTCAGCTACTTAATAAACCTGATGTTGATTAAAGGAATTTTCCCAGATAAGTTGAAGATTGCTGCAATCAAAGCTATTTATAAAAAAGGAGATAAAACAAATTGGCAGCACTATCGTCCAATAGCTCTCTTATCAAATATCAGTAAGATTTTTGAAAAAATAATATATTTAAGAATTGTAACATTTGTTGAGAGTCACAAACTGATTTCAGAATCCCAAAATGGTTTCAGAAAAGGTAAATCTACGTTACTTGCTTTATATAATGCCCTTACTACGATATTGAACTCGTTGAACAACAAAAATGAAACTATAGCAGTATGTATAGATCTTTCTAAGGCCTTCGATAGGGTTGACCACACTACACTTTTGAAAAACTCGAATATTTCGGAATAAGAGGAGTTTCTCTGGAATTAATAGATACGCTCTTACATAACAAATAGATTTCAATATCTAACAGAAAGATATAGAAAAGGCGAACTGATTAAATCTGATAAGAAAAAAAATCAAAGTGGGTGTTCCACAAGGCTCTATACTTGGGCCACTAATGTTTATTTTATATATCAATAATTTGCCTCATATAGTTGACCAAAAAATTGTTCAATTTGCGGATGACACTTCTTTAATATTCAGCGATGTATCTGGACATGATTTAAAAAACAACATATCGAATTCTCTAAATATACTAAAAAATTGGTTTGAAATGAATAATCTGCAAATGAATATTAACAAAACTCAACTCATGAAGTTTTGAGAGATAAGTGCCATGTGAAGTGGAATGAATAGAAAAATCGAATTTAAACGGTTTTCTTCACATAAAGGATTCAATATAAAATTGAACCAGAGAAAGGTAGATCTCAGGTGAAAAACAACTACTTTCCTGGCAAATACCACGCAGAACGTTGAATGATATTCACCTGAAAATCCATGCATACTTCCATAAAATATCAATGGACATTGAATGCAAATGTTTCTTTCTGATAAGCTCGACATGTTTAATTTATGTCGTTCACCTAACAATCGCATACCGGTTTCAGGCTTCTTGGCCCTCATCAGTACGGAGATCAACCAGCCAAAGGTCCTAAGAACTTTGGCTGAAGTGAGACACAACGTAAACAAACCATCATCGATCTTGTAACACCTATAGGTACCGAAAGATAAACTTTAACTGGCGTACCTAGTGACAGAAAGAAACATCTCGAAAATCTCCCACCTCGATAGGTTTCTTAATAAAAGATTCCTTCTCAGTAGGAGTGGCAAGCCCGCCTAGCATATAGTGAGAGATAAGTGCCATGTGAAGTGGAATGAATAGAAAAATCGAATTTAAACGGTTTTCTTCACATAAAGGATTCAATATAAAATTGAACCAGAGAAAGGTAGATCTCAGGTGAAAACAACTACTTTCCTGGCAAATACCACGCAGAACGCTGGAATGATATTCACCTGAAAATCCATGCATACTTCCATAAAATATCAATGGACATTGAATGCAAATGTTTTCTTTCTGATAAGCTCGATTATGTTTAATTTATGTCGGTTCACCTAACAACCGCGATACCGGTTTCAGGCTTCTTGGCCCTCATCAGTATGAGAATCAACCAGCCAAAGGTCCTAAGAACTTTGGCTGAAGTGAGACACAACGTAAACAAACCATCATCGATCTTGTAAACCTATAGGTACTCGAAAAGATAAACTTTAACTGGCGGTACCTAGTGACAGAAAGAAACACTCCGAAAATCTCCCACCCGATAGGTTTCTTAATAAAAGATTCCTTCTCAGTAGGAGTGGCAAGCCCGCCTAGCATATAGTGAGAGATAAGTGCCATGTGAAGTGGAATGAATAGAAAAATCGAATTTAAACGGTTTTCTTACATAAAGGATTCAATATAAAATTGAACCAGAGAAAGGTAGATCTCAGGTGAAAACAACTACTTTCCTGGCAAATACCACGCAGAACGTTGAATGATATTCACCTGAAAATCCATGCATACTTCCATAAAATATCAATGGACATTGAATGCAAATGTTTTTTCTGATAAGCTCGATTATGTTTAATTTATGTCGCGGTTCACCTAACAACCGCGATACCGGTTTCAGGCTTCTTGGCCCCTCATCAGTATGATCAACCAGCCAAAGGTCCTAAGAACTTTGGCTGAAGGAGACACAACGTAAACAAACCATCATCGATCTTAACACCTATAGGTACGCGAAAAGATAAACTTTAACTGGCGTACCTAGTGACAGAAAGAAACACTGAAAATCTCCCACCTCGATAGGTTTCTATATAGTGAGAGATAAGTGCCATGTGAAGTGGAATGAATAGAAAAATCGAATTTAAACGGTTTTCTTCACATTCCTTCTCAGTAGGAGTGGCAAGCCGCCTAGCATATAGTGAGAGATAAGTGCCATGTGAAGTGGAATGAATAGAAAAATCGAATTTAAACGGTTTTCTTCACATAAAGGATTCAATATAAAATTGAACCAGAGAAAGGTAGATCTCAGGTGAAAAACAACTACTTTCCTGGCAAATACCACGCAGAACGTTGAATGATATTCACCTGAAAATCCATGCATACTTCCATAAAATATCAATGGACATTGAATGCAAATGTTTTTTCTGATAAGCTCGACATGTTTAATTTATGTCGGTTCACCTAACAACCGCATACCGGTTTCAGGCTTCTTGGCCCTCATCAGTAATGAATAACCAGCCAAAGGTCCTAAGAACTTTGGCTGAAGTGAGACACAACGTAAACAAACCATCATCGATCTTGTAAACCTATAGGTACCGAAAAGATAAACTTTAACTGGCGTACCTAGTGACAGAAAGAAACACTCGAAAATCTCCCACCTCGATAGGTTTCTTAATAAAAGATTCCTTCAGTAGGAGGGCAAGCCCGCCAGCATATAGTGAGAGATAAGTGCCATGTGAAGTGGAATGAATAGAAAATCGAATTTAAACGGTTTTCTTCACATAAAGGATTCAATATAAAATTGAACCAGAGAAAGGTAGATCTCAGGTGAAAACAACTACTTTCCTGGCAAATACCACGCAGAACGTTGAATGATATTCACCTGAAAATCCATGCATACTTCCATAAAATATCAATGGACATTGAATGCAAATGTTTTTCTGATAACCCTCGATTATGTTTAATTTATGTCGGTTCACCTAACAACCGCGATACCGGTTTCAGGCTTCTTGGCCCTCATCAGTACGGGAGAGTCAACCAGCCAAAGGCCCCAAGAACTTTGGCTGAAGTGAGACAAACGAAAACAAACCATCATCGATCTTAACACCTATAGGTACGGAAAAGATAAACTTTAACTGGCGGTACCTAGTGACAGAAAGAAATACTCCGAAAATCTCCCCCCCTCATAGGTTTCTTAATAAAGATTCCTTCTCGTAGGAGTGGCAAGCCCGCCTAGCATATAGTGAGAGATAAGTGCCATGTGAAGTGGAAGAATAGAAAAATCGAATTTAAACGGTTTTCTTACATAAAGGATTCAATATAAAATTGAACCAGAGAAAGGTAGATCTCAGGTGAAAACAACTACTTTCCTGGCAAATACCACGCAGAACGTGGGAATGATATTCACCTGAAAATCCATGCATAATTTCCATAAAATATCAATGGACATTGAATGCAAATGTTTTTTCGATAAGCTCGATTATGTTTAATTTATGTCGTGGTTCACCTAACAATCCGCAAACGGTTTCAGGCTTCTTGGCCCCTCATCAGTAGGGAGTATCAACCAGCCAAAGGTCCTAAGAACTTTGGCTGAAAGATAAACGAAAAAAAAACCATCATCATCTTGTAATTATAGTAAGTACTGAAAAGATAAACTTTAACTGGCGTACCTAGTACAGAAAGAAACATTCGAAATCTCCCACCCTCGATAGGTTTCTTAATAAAAGATTCTTCTCAGTAGGAGTGGCAAGCCCGCCTAGCATATAGTGAGAGATAATGCCATGTGAAGTGGAATGAATAGAAAAATCGAATTTAAACGGTTTTCTTCACATAAAGGATTCAATATAAAATTGAACCAGAGAAAGGTAGATCTCAGGTGAAAAACAACTACTTTCCTGGCAAATACCACGAGAACGCTGAATGATATTCACCTGAAAATCCATGCATACTTCCATAAAATATCAATCATTGAATGCAAATGTTTCTTTCTGATAAGCTCGATTATGTTTAATTTATGTCGGTTCACCTAACAACGCGATACCGTTTCAGGCTTCTTGGCCCCTCATCAGTAATGAGAGTCAACCAGCCAAAGGTCCTAAGAACTTTTGGCTGAAGTGGAGAACAACGTAAACAAACCATCATCGATCTTGAACACCTATAGGTACGGAAAAGATAAACTTTAACTGGCGGTACCTAGTGACAGAAAGAAACACTCGGAAATCTCCCACCTCGATAGGTTTCTTAATAAAAGATTCCTTCTCAGTAGGAGGCAAGCCCGCCAGCATATAGTGAGAGATAAGTGCCATGAAGTGGAATGAATAGAAAAATCGAATTTAAAGGTTTCTCACATAAGGATTCAATATAAAATGAACCAGAAAGGTAGATCTCAGGTGAAAACAACTACTTTCCTGGCAAATACCACGCAGAACGCTGAATGATATTCACCTGAAAATCCATGCATACTTCCATAAAATATCAATGGACATAGAATGCAAATGTTTCTTTCTGATAAGCTCGATTATGTTTAATTTATGTCGTGTTCACCTAACAACTGAGTGTTTTTTCGTCACAGGTACCGCTTCAGTTAAAGTTTATCTTTTCCAGCGACTATAGGTGTTACAAGATCGATGATGGTTTGTTTACGTTGTATGCCACTTCAGCCAAAGTTCTTAGGACCTTTGGCTGGTTGACTACTCCAGACATTGATGAGGGCCAAGAAGCCTGAAACCGTATGCGATTGTTAGGTGAACACGACATAAATTAAACATAATCGAAGCTTATCAGAAAGAAACATTTGCATTCAATGTCCATTGATATTTTATGGAAGTATGCATGATTTTCAGGTGAATATCATTCAACGCTCTGCGTGGTATTTGCCAGGAAAGTAGTTGTTTTTCACCTGAGATCTATTTTCTCTGGTTCAATTTTATATTGAATCCTTTATGTGAAGAAAACCGTTTAAATTCGATTTTTCTATTCATGAAGTTTTCTTCTATGTAACAGAATGACACATTTTCACTACTCCATGATGGAGATGAGATTGCAGCTGCTCCTACCGTAAAATTATTAGGAATTACAATAGACTCTAGATTGGATTGGAAAAAACACCTTGACCACCTAATACGAAATATGGCAAGCTATTGCTATGCACTTAAGGTATTGGCCCAGTCAGTAAACATAGAGGCTGCATTAATTGCTTATCATGCATACGTCCAATCTCGTGTTAGATATGGAATTATATTTTGGGATAATTCTACAGATGCCCACAGAATTTTGGTAATCCAAAAGAGACGTTTGAGGAATATACTGAGTATGAAACAAACCGATAGCTGTAGAACTATATTTTCGAAATTAAATGTACTTACTCTTGTGGGACTGTATATTTATGAAGCAGTAATTTTTGTCAAGGAAAATAATGAACTCTTCAAAATACTAGAACATGAGTACAATACCAGATTCAAACAACATCTAATCACAGATTTAAAAAAGTATACTTATATTAGAAAAAATGTGGAATTCTCAGTTATAAAAATGTTGTCCGATAATCTTAAAAAAATGCCAATAAATAAAATGAAGCACCATCTTAAGCAGTCATTAATACAAAAGGTTTACTATAAACTGGAGGAATATTTTGGAGATAGTCCTATATAATTTTAGTATTTTCAATATATATGTGATAATTTTATAAAATGTTATGTACCATAAGTATAAAATACCTTTTTAATGTGTAATTCTAGTTCATAAGCTTTTATATTTCCTCTTTTAGGTTTCTCTTCTTTCATCTATAATTCTTATTTATATTATTGACATGTTCCACACCCGTTTGGGTATTATGTACTATACACATGAACGAATAAATACTATCTATCTATCTAAGACTTACTATAAAGCACAAAATAAAATAATTAATAAAAACCCTTTTTAAAGAAAATTTTTTATTCAAATGCGCTAAAAAGTTAAAAATAATTGTTTGGATGTGTGATGTAGGTTATTCCGTGGGTTTTTTATTAAATATTTTATCACACCATAACTTATCGAAGGTTGATTTTGATTATTGAAGTTTTATAAGAGTAGGTACCATTTTTTTGTGTTTGGAGAATTATAGATAAAATTGTTTCAGTAAAAATAATAATAATGATGAAGCTTTATGCCATATGCTTCGGCCAAAGCTCCGACGTTGTAGTCCAATATTCGGTATTCGGCTATTCAGCCAAAATCCTGCTTTGGTGCAACCCTAGTTTTTAGCAAACGGAAAAATCATAGCCAGTACCTAATTGTAATTACAAAAATACAAGCGCGAAAGTCTCCTTTTGGCTGCGAGGATCTTACCTTGATGCCCTCCACTTGCACCCTTATTTTCATTGACGTCAATGGAATCTAATATACCATTTACTTGATCTCTAATATTCCTAAGGTGCTTTTTCAAACTAGTTACTTCAGTCGAGGATAATGCACTTGTCGAGTCATTCTTCAGTTCGGAATTCAATAAAATTTGTAATTTGAGTATTCGGCTGCTCTGAATAGCAAACGATAAATCATTGCTTTCAAATATCGTAATTAGATCACCATCTGGAACATATGAATATTAATTAGTGACGAACCAACGAGACAAAGAATGTGTAACTAATCAGATAAACCAATTTGTAAATAGATGTACCTTCGTCTTTATATTTGATGGTGATGTCGTCATTCGCCGACAATTTGCCCCTAAAAACTCTCTGCATCATCAAAACCAACTCATCGTAGGTGAGAGATTCGTTGTGTATAGGAATTCGCCGAATATCATCTCCGAGTTGAACTTTAATTATTAATTTACCGCTTAAATCCAACTCACTTTTTATGTCCATTTCGGTCTGAAAACGCTCCGAATTAAACATATTCGTATAGAAAGCGGATACTTACGTTAGCATTAATTGTTTTTATGTCGAACAGGTGCAAAATGACTGTAATTCGATTGAAAAAGGAGATTGAAACTATTAAAAATGGACAAAAACACAAAGTACGACCACAACGTCAAAAGTTTTTTGTTCGATGTCATAAGTCAAAAACAACACCGGTTATGTTTGTTGTCAAACGTATGTCACTAGGCATTTTTTCTTGTATCATAGATATGACTAAAAAGTAAAAAAAAAAACTATCAATGGAAACACCAGTAATTCTATTTTAACTCAGTTCGGTCCACAGATATTACATTTTTCGAAATTTTCAAATTTAAAAATGCTCGCCAATTCAAACTCGATTCACCACTAGCGCCAATTGTGGTTGTTCTAGGAATATTCATAAAAAATACTATTTCTTACAACCCAAATATAAATTATAATCACTTTCAATGTGATGTTTTAGTAACAATGAAAAATACTATGATAATAAAAATAGTACAACATATAAACAAAGATAGATGGAATTATAGTTGACATACATAGTTTCATACCTTAGATCATATATGATCTAAGATGTATGTCCATCAGTTTTGAAGGTGATAAACAAATTTGCGTTTCAATTTGGAATTATGAAAAGCATTGAAAATTTTTTTCAATTCCTGAGTTTGTGACTGAGCTTTCTAGGTGGTAATATTTAGGCGCAAATCAAAATATCAACATTTATTTTTACTCCCAAAGTATTTATATTTTTTAGTTGTATTAAAAGGGAATTTTGTCTCTATATCTCGAGTGTTGGTGCCGGTCCCAATCCGTGTCATTATCGACTGTCATCTGTCAATATTTTCCCCCAGAATATTGTTTGTGCTACCAACTGTTCACATATTTAGAGAGAAAATCTATATGAATGACACATTTGATACTAGAAATTTATGAGCGATCCATGACCAAAAGTAATTGAATTGGTATATCAGATTGGCGATTTTCTATTCAACCAAAGTCAAACAATTGCCAATGGAGCGGCAGAACTTTTGAAAGTTTTTTTTAAATTGGCAACTTGTGCACACCC
The DNA here is from genome assembly GCA_018342105.1 of Gonioctena quinquepunctata. Taxonomy (NCBI): domain Eukaryota; kingdom Metazoa; phylum Arthropoda; class Insecta; order Coleoptera; family Chrysomelidae; genus Gonioctena; species Gonioctena quinquepunctata. The sequence continues at coordinate 638,353 of JAFIRS010000530.1, forward strand.
CTATTCCTGATATGATTCGACATTTGACCATGGCGTAGGACAGGCGGCATCCTCGTGGGTTGGAAGTCAAGTTGATGTTTGTGACAGTATAGCCACAAAAGCACGTTCAATTCAAAAAAATATAAAAGTTAGTGAAGTTGAACAACTAAATGTATAAAAAATCTGCTTTCATGTTCTCTATGCCGGTAACCAGGCCGGATGACAACGGATTTGTCGAAATCACTTCTAGTGAGACATAACGACGAAGTCTCGATTAGATTGCATGAGAGAGGGAGGGAGAGCGCTGGAGAATTGTAAAACGTCATGAAGATAAAAGAAGAAGATATCACGATATTTGCAGGGTTCTTATTCAAGAAGATATTTGTTGTAAGCACAGACCAAAGAGATTAAACGTTATCCGAATAGAAGGTACTAATAAGCTCTAGCCAATCACAATCTTGTAGCATTAACCCGTCATAGTGACGTACATGGACATGAGTACAGGTGGCCCACGTGTCATACAGGGTGGTCCAATATACATTCAAGAGCCTGTAACTCTCAGATACCGGAGTGCGCTAGCCCGCCACTGTCCAGAGAGAATCGTGGCCATGACATATCTATTACGTCACTATGACTCACAAATGATCTTTCATCTCTTTCTATTAGTGCCACCATTGTCTTATGGGGAATAGACTCTTCTACTCAGATAACGTTTACTCTCTTTGAGCTCAGACCTCATGAGGTCTGTGGTTCAGAAACGACACTCAAAGAAGACATTCAACTTTGAGAGTTACTTTCGATGACCTCGATATTTCCTTCAATGAAATTTGGAATCGGTGGCGGTGATTATATGTTGGCGATAAAAAATAAGATCTCAGCGCCAACTATCAGAAGTCAGATGACGAGAAACTGAGAATCACGGATAAGTGTTGTTTATATGGAGTTTTGGTTAGCGCTTCATCTATTTTCGAACTATTCGTTAAAACTAGCTGTTTCTTCCAGTGAAAAGTGATTGTGTTTCAATTTAAAGGCTTGAAAGAACGTTTTGGTGGAGTGATTTGAAGGTATTTTATCTCAGATTAATTTTTAATGTTTGTTTGTTAACGTTTGAGGTTATTTTTAAGATGAAACTTGGTTTGATGGATTTCTTCGATCACCTAGTTTCTCAAACTGACGTAAAGTGTGTTTGGGATACCCAGAAACATTCTGCAAGAGAGAAATATAAAGCTGTGCTCCTGAAAGAAATGAAAGTTTGAACAACATGAGAGACTTCCCCATGTTCGGCAGAGACTATCACCAGAAAAAAACTCACGTACAGGAACTAGAAATCAAAGAGTATGTAAATATTCGACGTTAATTGGCAGCATGAAGTCAGATCCTCAATTAATCGCGAATTATGGCTCATCCAAATGCACAGGAAATGTTTGTAAACAAACTTTGTCCGTGATTCTCGAGTTCTTAAGAAGGCCGGTAGGGGACGTTTCGCTTATTTTCTATCGCCAATATACATTACAAGTTGGTAATGATGGATAGCACTTTCTCTTGGGGATAGTGGAAGATTTCAACTCATTTAACGATCTGAATTTACACAGAGCCATTAATCTGAAAATTGTATTGAAAATCAATACAAATATTTGGTAATGAAGTCAAAGACACAAACACCTTGATTCCGAATGTGTTCTGTGTATTACGTACTTTTTCGGAGATTTAAAAATGTAATGCAAAAAAAAATCATGTACATGTGCATGTGCCCCTTTCCTGAAATATTTTGATTTGCAGATAAAGATTACCACCTAGAAAGTTCAGCAACAAACGAAGAAATTGAAAATATTTTGGTGGAAGTTATTCAAGTGAAGGTCAAATCGAGTTTGAATCGAGAAGCACCTTTACATTTTGACAAATCTTTGGGAAATTATTTTCACAAAACTGATCAAAGAAAAAATAAAATCATGCGTGTTCCCTATTATTTTATTTTTTTTACCATCTCAGATGTCAATAGTCAAGTCAGTTTCTCTTCTAGTGCTAGGTTTTAACTCATGTGATAATTTGCACATTGGTTTTGAATCATGAACTGGCCAAAACCGAACAAGGGAAGTGACCGAGAACCAATTGAACTCATGAGGTGACGTTTTACGGATTTTGTAGGTTAGGTTTAAGACAACTAGGAAGTGGTGAGCGAGAGTGGAACCAGTTGACTGCAACATAGGGTCTTCAATATTGTTGAAGGAGTTGATAAAACATTATTTTATTCTCAAATATTGATTGATATCAATCATGCTTCCTGGTTGCGTTCGATCTGTATGTACAAAGAGTAAAATACCAAAAGTGAGTAGATGTTTCAATGACAATTTAAGATTTGAGGGATTTGGTCAAGGTTAAATTGAAGTCATTCAAGGGATATTTTTCGAAATATTTTGATATGGCAAAACGAATATCAAATTTTGTAAATGTAAATAAATCTATCATTTTTAATTTCCAATATTGTGTTAACACTTCAATTATGTGAAATAATATATATATTTTTTTTTTCAGAAAACCTTAGGACTCTTCACAAAAAGTAATTATGCTACTGAAGCAACATATGAAACAAAGGTAAGGTGTAGCTAGGCTATTATATGTGAACAAAATTTGTAATTCAATATGTAGAATAACATTGGAAACACTCCCTTTTCCAATGTTATTGATCAAATTGTTCATTAAATTTCTTCCAAATAAATAACTCAATATCTTTCATGCACTCCAAATATCAGGATCCACAGAAATGGGCGAAAACTATTCCGAAACATGATTATGTAATAGTTCATAGTAATAGGTCATACAAAATATTCAATAGACATGTTTTGCCAATAATACATGTTTAAAATGAATGTCTTGAAATCTTCTTTTTAAAAACAGACTTGATTTTCACTGAAGTCAGTAAATTATATAGAAATAAGTATGTGATAAATATGTGACATACATAACCACTGTGATTACAAAACGAACTACTTCCACCTATTTCAATACTGGAGATATTACAAAATATTTCATTCCAGCCCTACCGATTGCACAAACTGGAAGAATCTCCTTCGACAACTGTAACTTTGAACAAAGAAGATGCCATCAAGTATTATACACAGTTACACACCATTCGTCGAATGGAAACCTCAGCTGGAAACTTGTATAAAGACAAGATAATCAGAGGTTTCTGCCATCTTTATTCTGGACAGGTAAATTCAGGTTTTTTTCCTGTCATTTTCATCGAAAATTGTCTTGTTATTGATTTGTTATGGAGTCTAGGAATTTTTGGCTTCCTATTTCTGCATTTAGTGTGAGAGGAAAACCTTTAGATTTGGAAATTAAGTTAGCAGCCATTTTCTCCGCAGCAGCCAAACGACCAGTGGAGGCGCAGTTATAAATGAAATACATTGATTATAGTTTCTCAGAGCTATTGCGTGGCACACGATATGTGATCTTCATATACTTGCCTGGAAATACAAATTTTCTGTGAAGGAAAAAAATTGAGTACACTGTATAAACGACTTTGATTTGGGAGGCGTCCAAGAAACTGCAAAAAAAAAGAAATAGCTGTGTTCATATTCTGCAGAGAGTGTTTTGTGCATTAGGCATGAATCACCCCTTAGATGCCTCCCAAATCGAAGTCGTTCATACAGTGTACTCTTTTAATGCACAAACCACCATCTGCAAAATATGAATGTGGCTAATTTTTTCTTTCACAGAAACATCGATTTTTTAAAAGTTTCCAGGAGGGTGGAACCACCCCTTGGACGCCCCCAAATCCAAGTCGTTTGTTCAGTTCACTCTTCTAATTACAAAAAACACTCTGCAAAATATGAACGCTTATTTTTTCCTTCACAGAAGAGTCATTTTTTTTTAAAACTTGGGCGCCCCCCAAATCAAAGTCGTCTGTACAGTGTACACTTCTAAAAAAAATTTTTAAAAATGATTTTTTCAAGTTTCCAGGAAGGTGGAACCATTCTTTGGACGCCCCCATTCTATGAAAATTCTGTGAAATGTGAACACTGCTATTTTTTTCATTCACAGAAAAATCAATTTTTTACCTTTTTACCCCTTCGATGCCTTTCAAATCGAAGTTGTTTGTATAGTGTATTCTTTAAATGTATTCGGTTAATAATGTATTCAGTCAGGACAAATATATTGAAATGCAATTTTCCTAAATAAATTCTGCTGATTTGAAAGTAGGTTTTTTATAATGTGGGCAAGTTTATACAAATGAAACACTGTTTAAAACAACATTTAATACAAAAAAACATGCATAAAACACCGTTTGCAAAATATGAAAGCGGCTATTTTTTTCCTTTACAGCATTTTATTTTTCAATTTCTACTGAGCTCTTGCTGTCTGCGAAAATAATGTATTTTAAAGTATAACTGGATGCTCACTAATGGTTCGAACAGCTTTTAAGGCAAGTATATGAGCATCACATATCGTGCACCTCACGATGATAGCTCTGAGAAACTCATCACCAATGGTTCAATCCGTTCAATACCTAATTCAATGTATTTTATTCATCACCGCCGCCACTGGTCGTTTGGCTACTGGAAAGTAGGTGCTAACTTCACACTGGTGAAAACACATAGGGAGAGTTAGAGCGTTTTCACACACACCGGCAAAACCGGTGCCGTGCCGGTGCTGGTACCGGTTCCGGACAACAGCGTATTTCACACAGCCCGGCATATCGGTGCCGTTATCTGTGTTAGTATACGTTGAACAGTGCAGGAATAAAGATGTGTGCTGTTACTGCTCTCAACAGACGCTATCTTCTAGGGTGATTGTATCTTAGGAGAAAATTCCGAAAAAGCAAATATAAAAGACAACACTGGGTACATCCCCTGTTGACTGTGAGATACTTAGAAGGTTCCTTTCACACGCTCTATGAAAAACTAAGGGAGGATAACTTCAAATTCTTCAATTACTTCAGAAAGAGTACAGATACATTTGATTTTCTGGTGGAAAGACTAGACAATAACATTAAGCATCAGGATACTCCAATGAGAGCATGTATTCCTCCCTAAAATGTACGATCAAATATAAAATACTCTGTCGCTATGGAGACAACAACGATACTAAGCATATAAACAAAATACGCATCAAATACTCTCCGTACCGACATGTCAGAACAGGTGTGTGTGGACAAACGCATAGAAATCACAGCAACCGACAAATCCGTCTTCCGATTGTCGAGATCCCCGCCGCTGCATAAATCAGAATCGGCGGCCGTACCGGCAAATAGGTCCGACCGGGCTATGTGTGAAAATTATGATTTGATTACATTGCATTCGGTGCCGGCACCGTCACCGGCACCGGTTTTGCCGGTGTGTGTGAAAACGCTCTTATCATAGTGTATAACTTTTTATATCACTTTCAACACATTTTTACGAAGGCGTAGAAGGGCCAACAACAAAATTATTTTTTTATACATTTGGAATTACCACTTTGAACTGACAATTGTCACTTTGAAGTGACAATTGTCACTTTGAACTGACAATTGTCACTTTGAAGTGACAATTGTCACTTCTTAAAACATCTGGAATTGCCATTTTGAAGTGACAATTGTCAATTTGAAGTGACAATTGTCTCTTCGAACTGACAATTGTCCCTTCGAACTGACAATTGTCACTTAGAAGTGACAATTGTCAGTTCAAAGTGGCAATTCAAAATGATTTTGTAAGTGACAATTGTCACTTCAAAGTGACAATTGTCAGGTCGAAGTGACAATTGTGACAATTCCAAATGTTTAAAAAATATATCTTGTTGTGTTGGCCCTTCTACGCCTTCGTACTTTTTGGCTGGTTTTCCTTTTTTACATAGTTAAATGCGATAGTACTTTGATTTTCACTAATTGATATGGGTGTGTTATGTTTGTTTTAACATCAAATCACTTATTAATTAAGTCCTTGGGGCACTCACAAAACAAACTCGAATTGTTGATTCTGTAAATAACACTTCCTTCAAGGCCCTTCACATATCACACAGAAAAATTGAATGAGATATAAAAAAGTTTTCACCAATTACAATGTGAACAGTATAAATGATCTTTTAACTTTAGACACTAATATTTTTTTTAATTATAATATTGATATAAAAACTATGGAAAACTTTTCCAAATTTTTGATAGGCACCGTTTTAAAAGTAAAATTTGGTTTTCTAATAATGATGAACAATGGTTTAATGCAGAAATTTCCACATTCATTGAAATCAGGGATAAATTTCATTACAAGAAGAAAAATCCTCTAATGTATACTTTCTAGAATCCTATGATTATTATAATAAACTTGTAAAAAAACTTGAAAAAAAAACAAAAATGAAATATGGAAATGAATTCAATAACAATCTGACCCCAAAATCTATGTGGAAATCGATAAATAAAGTTCTTTACAATAAAAATCAACAAACATCAGATATCCACTATATATTAAACAAGAAAATTGAAGAAAAAACAGAAATATGTGATCCTTTTAATGAACATCTTGTAACAATCGCAGAAAAAATATCCGGTAACATTACTAATATTGAAGATGATTCTTTATATATAGTTCTGTATCTTCTCTGTTTCTGGAACCAACAACTAGCCAAGAAATTGAAGAAATCATCAGTAACTTAGATTCTAGAAAATCACCTGGTTTTGATAATCTGAATGTATATATTGTAAAAAAGGTCCAATCAGAATTATCACCCATTCTCAGTATTCTAATAAATTAATCTTTTGAGAGTGGAAAACTACCAGAAAATATAAAAATGGCCAAAGTTATACCTATTTTCAAAAATGGTAAAAAATATGATCCCAATAATTATAGACAAATATCATTTCTCAACTTTTTTTCAAAATTTTTTGAAAAAACTATTCACAGCAGATTGAAGGAATATTTGGATTAAAAAAAATTTCTATATGAGGGACAGAATGGCTTTCGTAAACACAGTGATACAGAGTCAAGTCAAGTCAAAAATATCTTTATTGTTTAAAAATATAAATCTTGTAACAAAGCATGACAAAAGAACTTAAATAAAACATAATCAAAACATTATACCTCATAGTTTTTGTTCAAATTTATACATTTTTCCAGCAGAGCAGTCAATAGAACATAAAAATAAAAAGCTATAATTAAAAACCTAATTAAGACACAATACTATTTCGTATTCACTTACACATATATATGTATATATAAATCTATAAAAACAAGAAAAATAAATTTCAGAGAGAAGAAGATAAAAACTCTTCGACAGAATAAAATGGCTGTTCTACAAGTAGTTTTTTTGTTGCCCTCCTGAACCTACAATAGGCTTCAGTTCTTTTAATTGGTTCTGGCAAATGGTTAAGCATTTTTAAACCATTATAAATGAAAGAATTCTTAACAAGAGTTGATGTTGGAATTGGCAATCTTATGTTGTTATCCTGTCGTGTGTTATATACATGAACTCTAGTAGGGAATTAACTTTTATATTTATATATGATGCAGACTGAATAAAAAAGGGTCAATATTTTATTCTTAACAAAAAGGGGTTTACATGATTGTCTGTAGTTTGCTCTGCAGAGATATCTGAGTGCTCTCTTCTGCAAAACAAATATCATGTTGAAATGATATCGACTACATGCTCCCCAGAAAGGTATACCATATACAAGGTGAGATTCTACAAGTGAAAAATACACGGGTCTAGCTGCTACTGTACCTAGCTCACTTACAATAACTCTTACAGCATAAGCACCCTTTGAAATTCTTTTTCCAAGGGCCACAACGTGATCATCCCAATTTAGTATACTGTCAATTTGTATTCCCAAGAATTTGTTGCACTGTTTGGATTCAATGGTATGGTCATTTACAATAATGTCCCGCTGTCCGCAGTATTAGATGTCATAACATATATCCAATTACAATTAGATAAAAATTGGATCATCACTGGATCTACGTAAAGCTTTTGACACTGTTAATCATAAAATTTTATTGAAAAAATTATATGAAATAGGAATTCGTGGAGTGGTTCATAACTGGTTTGAAAATTATTTATATGGTAGGAAACAATATGTTAAACTTGGAGATTATAATGGTTCTTTTAGAGATATATCTTCTGGGGTACCTCAAGGATCTATATTGGGACCATTACTCTTTCTAATTTATATAAATTCGGCTTCAAAATTGAAATTAAGCGGATAATTAAAATTATTTGCGGATGATACTACATTAATTTACAATAGTTATGACTTCGATTCCATCAAAATTCATATGAAAAACGATTTGAAAATAAATTCACATTGGCTAGATGTGCATAAGCTTACATTAAATATTGAAAAATTTCGTTATGTTTATAACTAAAACCAAACTTACAAATGTTCAAAATCATACAATTAAATTCAGCTCTAATAATCTCAAATATTCCACTACAATTAAATTCCTTGGACTATATTTAGATAAACTCTTTCTTCAGTAAACATATAGAAAATTTAAGATGTCACCTATCACCTATGGTTGGAATTCTATTCAGGATTCGAGACTATCTTCCTTTGAAATATTTGGGAAACATTTATTTTTGTCTTTTTTATTCAAAATTACAATACCTTATATCAGTCTGGGGAACTGCAAATCAAAATATTATAAACCATTGCAAGTAATACAAAACAGAACAATAAAATGTATATTCAGATACCAGTACCTCGAACCATCAGTAAACTTGTGTAAACCCAGTGAATTACTCAATATCGGAAATTTATATAATTTCAAAATCTGCTGTTTAATCCACTCTATAAAAAATTCTGCTAAACATTCTAACCTTACATCGCACAAATTGACTATATCCATGACTATAATACTCGTCACTGTAAAAATGTATGTACTATTCCGATAAAATCAAACTTTGGTCGTAAGTCAATATGTTATCAAGGTATATGACATACAATTTAATTCCTGATTACTTGAAAAATATGCGTTTCCATAGCCTTTTCAAGATTCATTTGAAAAAATATTGGATCTTTCGATAATTTATTCATTTTATTTCGCAAAACATAATATAAAAAATTATAATGAGAGAAATATAACCTATTTTATTAACCGACGAAACCAAAAAGGAGGAGGTTCTCTAGTCGACGCGTATTTTTTTATTTTTTTTATGTATGATCACGCATAACTTTTTACTGAGACGTCCGTTTCCGATAATTATTTTTTCAGAGGATAGGGTGTACTTCGAAGTTGGTCCCATTTGAATTTAAAAGATTAAATCCACCCCTAACGGTAGCAAAATGAAGGATAATGATCACTCACCCTCTGAATTCTGGTCCGTTAACCGATTCTATCAGGCATAACTTTTTACTGGGTTCTTCGATTTGGATGATTCTTTTTTTAATAGATAGGGTATATCTCATATTTGGATTTCGAATGAAATTATCCATCCTTACGGGTAGAAAAATAGGGGATAATTGATTTTTCACTTGTGAACATTGGCACACACATATGTAGTTGACAATGACAGATCGCTAGTGTCATTATTTTTGTTCCACATCCGTCACAATCATTATATTCTATGAGAGGATGGAATGAACAATCAACAAAGATCATTAAATTACTTCAAAAAAATTATCAGAATGTCACCGCCCAACTCGATGCCATCATTTTACGCCTTACCTAATTTATTTGCTTGTTTGTTTGGCGCCGACTCAAAATTTAGTTACTTACATTAGTTTAGGAGTTTAGTTATTGAGACTAAGAAGGTTTATTTTATTTTTTACTTTTCAGTTCCTTATTTCGTCGGTTTAATTTTTTATTAAAAATTGATTATCCCATAATTGTATTGATAAAATAATTCATACTTGTTTAAAAATATATGTATTTATTTTGTATTATTGTATCCCTAATATAAATAATTGTATCATTTCTTGGGATGAATAAAGTTGTTATTATTAAAAAAAAAAGTCAAATAACCAAGAAATTAATTTGATTGGTGCAATTTTTTTTGTCAACCCAGGAAGCTGTTGCTGTAGGCATCAAAGCCGCTCTTCGGCCTAACGATGCAGTTATTACTGCCTACCGAGCTCACGGGTGGACTTACCTTATGGGCGTTACGCCTCTGGGCGTACTAGCAGAACTTTGTGGGAGACAGAGTGGCAGTGCTAGGGGTAAAGGAGGCTCCATGCACATGTATTGCGACAACTTCTATGGGGGAAACGGTATTGTGGGAGCTCAGGTAAGGATACTTTTTTCTGTAGTCTGTGTAAATCCAATCTCAGTATAGTATAGAAATCAATATGAAATAATGTTGGAGGGGATGCATTTCTGTATAATGATTTTTGCCACGATTACCATTGTGTAGGTTCCGCTCGGCGTTGGAATTGCCTTAGGTCTGAAGTACAAAGGCACCGACGGCGTATGCATCGCCCTCTACGGCGACGGAGCTGCCAACCAAGGCCAGGTCTTCGAAGCGTACAACATGGCCAAACTGTGGGACATCCCGTGCATTTTTGTGTGCGAAAACAACGGCTACGGCATGGGAACGAGTGCTGACAGGGCTGCTGCCAGCACTAACTTCTATTCGAGGGGCGACTATGTGCCTGGCATCTGGGTGGACGGGATGGATGTTCTGGCTGTTCGGGAATGCTTTAGATATGCAGTGAATTATTGTAGCACTGGAAAGGGGCCACTTGTTATAGAGGCTGCTACTTATAGGTAAAATTTACTACAATTAATATGTGATACCTATTTTTGAATAGTATGAAAAAATCCGGGGCATATGTTTTCGTGAAAAACAAGTCTACTTTTCCAAATGAACACTATTTTATAAGACTTTTGAAGTTTAAGTCATGAATTTCTCTGGTTGATTGTCATGGAAAATTTTGTATATTTTTAGATATTCGGGACATTCCATGTCAGATCCTGGCACCAGTTACAGAACAAGGGACGAAATTCAAGAAGTGCGACAAACTAGGGATCCCATCACCTCATTCAAAGAGAAAATCATTTCTTCCAACTTGGCAACGGCGGAGGAAATTAAGGTAATACAAAAAAAATCAAAGCATTTCACATATAGTTTTCCAGATGATGTTTATAATAATCACACTATCCAAGTAAAGTTGTTTAATTAGAAAATCTAGAGCAAAGGTCAAAATCAACCAATTAGCTTTTAATAGATTAGTACAGAAAATGTTGATGTTTTCAACGGAGGACTATGAATCTTAGAACTATCATTTTGTTAAATGAAAAGCATACCATGAGAAAATCTGGCTCGAAGGACCAAAACAATCAAAAGACTGCATTTGTGATGTTAGGAAGTAAATTTGAATTGGGGTTTTGTTTAGTTGAAATTTAATGAGATTTAATCAGTCTCTAAGGCATAGATTAGTAAGCATTTACAGATATTTCAAATCATATTTGGATAAACACACCATCAAATAGTAGTCCTCACAAATAAAAATTTGGCTCATCTAATTAGAAAAATATAACGCTAAGGACAAGAACAATCAATAAACTTTCAGTAGATTACAGTATTTTTTTAATATTCAATGGAGTACTACAAAAATAAACATTTCATAAGAATCCTGTCACCATTGATGTCAGAACTGAGATTAAATAAATCTTATCTATTTGTCTACTACTATTGATCTTAGAACTATCGTTTTCTTTAGGGAAAAGCATACATTGAGAAAATCCGGCTTGAAGGATCAGATCAATTAGCATAATTCAAGGCATCAGCATTCAGTTTTTTAGATAATATGTATAATAAACACTACCAAGGTAGTATACAGAAATTAAAAGCATAAATTGAAAAAAATCTGGCTCAAAGGATCAAAATAATAGACTGTGTTTGTGTGGTTAGGAAATAAATTTGAGCTAGGGTTTTGTTAATTTAAAATTGAATAAGAACATATTTCTCGAAGGACCAAAACATATAATAGACTGTGTGGTTAGGAGGAAAATTTGAACTGGGGTTTTGTTTACTTAAAATTTAATTGGAAAATCTGTCTCTAAGGACCAGATCAGTAAGCATAATTCAAAGTATCGAAAAACAGTTTTTTGGATAATATTTAGATTGAGCACTCTCCACTGATGTCAGAACTGAGATTCAATAAATCTATATATTTGTCAACCATTGTTAATTTTAAAACCATCATTTTGAAAAAGGCATCCATTGAAAAAATCTGGCTTGAAGGTCTAAAGCAATAGACGTTCTTTTGTTGGATATGAAAATAAATTTGAACTGGGGTTTTGTATTGTTGAAATTGAGTAAGAAAATCTAGCTCTAAGGACTTGATCAATACCATAATTCAAGGCATTTACATATAGTTTTTTATATAAATATTTTTAAAACACATATCAGAGTAGTAGTCACCAGACACAGAAAAATTGCATTTTACAATTTTACAAATCTGACACGAAAGACAAGAATAATCAATAAGATCTCAGAAGATTAGTGAACATTGAGCAAATGTTTCTCAGGTTAGCAAATAAATTTGAAGTAGAGTTTTTTTTGTTGAAATTGAATTTAATTTTTTTTTATAATTATAATCAAGTAGTATTCACCAGAAATAAATGGGAAATAAATTTGAAGTAGGGTTTTGTTAGTAGAAATTTAATACGAAAATGTGGCTCTGAGGGCAAGATCAATATCATAATTCAAGGCATTTACATATAAGTTTTTAAATATGAATAATAATAACTTTCTTGATCTTAAGAAACATACATGTTTATAATATTGATCTTGAACTACTATATATTACAAACATTCATTGTGAAGTTATTGTAACAAAATTAAATAGTAGAAAGGTCAATATAGTAAAAAATTCGTTTTAATCTATGTTTTGAAGCATATTTCTTCGAGCCACAGAGTATATATATATATATATATATATATATATATATATATATATATATATATATATATATATATGTGTGTTTTGACCATGAAATTTAATTTAATAAAATTTGATATTTTCATTATATAATTTAATATGATCTTTTAAATCGATAGATGTATTCTTCCCGACTCTAAACATAAAAGATAATTTTTCATAATTCAATGTTAGCTTATGATATTTTAACGAAGTTGAAATTTTGCTGAGATCATTCATCATACTAATTTTGATATCTTGTAAATTACATCCACTATATATTATGGTAGTATCATCAGCAAATAACTTTATTTTCCATTCAATTCCAAACTAGCAACGAATGTATATAATGAGAAAAAGAACCGGCCCAAGGACAGATCCTTGTGGAACACCACATAATACAGTTTAATGTGAACCAGTTATTTCTCCCACACACACACAAACTGTTTTCTATTGGACAAATAATTTTTAAACCAATTAAATACAACCCCTCTAATACCCATATGATACATTAAATTTACTGTATCAAATGCTTTTCTCAGATCCAACGATAAAAGTTTTTTTAGTCTAAATCAAGTTGGAACTGGGTTATTACATCAAAAACAGCTGTTTCTGTGTCATTATATTTTCGAAATCCATATTGCCCGTTGTATAATAATTTGGAATTATCAAGGTATTCAAATAATCTAGCATAAAAAAATAATTTTGGAAAGTACTGATAAAATTGAGATAAGTCTATAATTATTCATTTGATATTTATTTCCTGATTTGAAAATGGGTTTCACTTTGTCAATTTTTGTTTTATCAGGTACTAAGCCTGTCGAAAATGATAAATTTATTGATTTACTCATCAAAGTTGCCAGTTCTGATTTCACTGCTTTAACAATTTTAGTACTTATTTTATCTAATCCTGGAGCTTTTTTTGTATCCAATAAATTAATTATTTCTTCTATCTCTTCTTGGTTGGATGGTTTTAGATACATTGAAGTTAATTTCGTTTCCATCCGGTATTCATTTTGGCTAGTAATTTTTGCTGCTAAACTGGGACCATCATTAATAAAATAATTTTTCACAAATTTCTTTTTGGTCTTGAATTATATTTCCATCAATAGAAATATATTTTATGTTTTCAGTATCATTCCTTCTTTTGTTATTATGTTTCATTTATCGAATATATGGTTTCATTTATCGAATTCCACGCTGATTTTGGAGTAACATTAGTGAATTTTTGTTGTAATATTTTTCTTTAGATTCTCGAACCCCATTTTTGTCAATTTTATTGACTGTTCATCTGGACAATCCTTTTTTTTTCTAATGAAATTTGTCTTGAAGTTTTATCAATTTTGAAATGTTTTAATTGAACCATGGTTTAGAATTTGTTTACCTCAATTCTGGTTTTTAAATCTTTTTTAGTTTGTGCTGGTGTTTGTTGTTCATTCAGTTTTTAACCAACGAAACCAAAAAGGAGGAGATTCTCTAGTATCTTTAATTTATTTTATTTTATTTTTTATGTATGATCACCCATAACTTTTTACTGAGACGTTCGATTCCGATAATTCTTTTTACAGTGGTTAGGGTGTACTTCGAAGGTGGTCCCATTTGAATTTAAAAGATGAAATCCAGCCCTAAGGGTAGCAAAATGAAGGATATTGATCCTCACCCTCTGAATTCTGGTCCGTTAACCGATTCTATCAGGCATAACTTTGTACTGGGTTCTTCGATTTGGATGATTCTTTTTTTAATGATAGGGTATACCTTATATTTGGATTTAGAATGAAATTATCCACTCTTACGGGTAGAAAAATAGGGGATAATTGATTTTTCACTTGTGAACATTGGCACACACATACGTAGTTGACAATGACAGATCGCTACTGGCATTATTTTTGTTCCACATCCGTCAAAATCATTATATTCTATGAGAGGATGGAATGATATACAAAGTAATGAAATAAACTAACCAGAACAACAAAAATAATTTATATTACAACAAATAGTAAAAGTAGATAATCATATTATTTAACTGGTAGTAGTTGAAGTAAGGTGGGTAAGTAAGTATTTTGAAAGTAATAAAAAAACAAGTAGGTAGTAATTAGTAGATTTCAGCCACAAAAAATTGAAATATAAAAATTTTTTAACAAAAAATTAAACCGACGAAATACGGAACTGAAAAGTAAAAAATAAAATAAACCTTCTCAGTCTCAATAACTAAGCTCCTAAACAAATGTAAGTAACTAATTTTGAGTCGAGCCAAGCAACAATCAAGAAGATCATAAATTACTTCAAAAATTATCAGAATGTCACCCGCAACTTCGATGCCATCATTTTACGCCTTACCTAATTAATTTGCTTGTTTGTTTGGCGCCACTCAAAATTAGTTATTTACATTAGTTTAGGAGCTTAGTTACTGAGACTAAGAAGGTTTATTTTATTTTTTACTTTTCAGTTCCTTTTTTAATTTTTTTTAAAAATTTTTTCCTTTTTGGTTATTTCATTGAAAGATTAATTTTTTAAATTTGATTTTTCATTCAGATTTTGTTTTTTCATTCAGATTTTGTTTTGGGTATGATTCTAATTGTTCAATGTTTTTGTTAATTTCTAAATTATCCATGATACTCTCTTTATCTACTATATTTGATAGTAATAAATCATAATTTTGTTGGAGCTGATTATTTTCTTTCAATAAAGTTTTATATTTTTTTCCTTTTCTTTGATTATTTCTTCTTTGTCTTGAACACTTTCTTCCAAAAAAAGTAATTGTTTTTTCAAGTTATTAATGGTCTTTTTTATCTATATTTTCAATTTTCTTCTTTTTTCTCATTTTCTCTATAGGTTAAATCTATGCATATTTGTTCATATCCACTGGCTATGTAGTATTCACCAGATATGAAAATATGGCTTTTCACAACCTTAAAACTGAAGTTTGTACTTTATGAGAAAATTTGATAAGAAGAACAAGAACAATCAATGAGCATTCAAATTTTCTACACTAATTTTAGTGTAAAAATTTCGAAATTTTCTCAGTACTACGAAGTTGAACATTTTTGCAAGAATTCCGTCACTATTGATGCCTATCTATTACTATTTAATCTTGGAATTATCGTTTTGTGTAACGAATAGCATACATTGAGAAATATGGCTCGAAAGAGTGGATGAAGTTTTTGAGGTTATGATGAAAATAAGCTTTTGTTAGTTCAACGAAGATAATATAACGATCATAATTTAGGGATTGTAAATAAAACATTCTTCAAGAATCCCACCACTATGAGTCTTCAACTTATGGTTTTGAATTATTTCTTGTTCTAGAAAATTGACGGCGAGATCAGAGCATCAGTGGACGACGCTACAAAGAAAGCTTTGTCTGATAAAGAAATCGGAATGGACGAATTAGCGGCCGATATTTACGCCAACAATGTTGAAGGCAAAATACGAAACATTGACTCATTCACTCACCTAACTCACAAAAGGATCGGGCCAGCTGTCAACATGAATTAGATGAGAAGTTAGGTTACGAAATGTGCATTTTATCAATAAGATAGGTGAAAATGGTTGTGTGGGCATAGAAAATGACCTTAGCGCTAGCTGATTTGGGCACACTCAATTGTTTATACCACTTTCTATGTCTTTCAAATGCAAGTGATTGTTTCAAGATCAAATATTGAAAACATTCACAATTTGAACTGTGTTGAAACATTTGGAAATCGCAATTGTTTCAATTTTGTTTCTGATTTCATTATTTGAGTCACTAACTTTTTTTAATTAAAGTTTTAATGTTAATTCATCAAGTTGGATATTTTTTATTATCCAAAGCTGGGTTTCTTGGGGAATAAATATTATTATTGCATCAAACAATTATCCACACATCTTGTCTTTTTTACATGAATAAGAAGAAATGCATGATTTTCAAATCTCTTTGAATATATTTTTAAATTGAACACATTGCCGGTCTAAGAACAGACCCTTGGGGAACACAATAATATATACTTCCACTTGGACATGTCATTCTTAAAACTCAATTGTTTCTTTATTTTGATTGAGTGTTGTTGGCATTCATTTTTCTTATGATGCAATAGGGTCATTTGCTGGTATATTGCGTTTAATTTGAAAAAAACAATTGGCTTTTATATTTCCAACCTGATTTTCATAATTTATTCATTTCACTCATTTATTGACTAATGTAAATATTTATTTTTGTTTTCCAACTCAGTTTTGAAAAACAAATGTACAAAAGATGTAAAATATATTATCATTCAACTGTTCGATGTGTTTTAGTCATCTTGTGTTTCCAGAAAAAGAGTTCGATTTGTGATTTTCAGATTTCCATACGTCAAAATGAAAAAAACGGAACACTTATAAGGCCAATCACTGTTCTTTATAAACTGTTCATATTGAAATTTGGTACGGTGATGGAGCTGATTGAATCATATAAAAGGTTCCCATAGTTAGAAACGAAAAATCATGTATTTGAACATTTTGTACAAGATTTTTTGTTCCTTGTAGGCAGTTAAATGAAGTATACTTTAAAAGGGCCCAGTGATAGGGAATGAAATACTATTTTACAGAATTATTTCTTGAATGATATATAAGGGTTGTGCAACAAAAATGCCGATGGAGCTGAAGCAAAACTGTTGGAGTGAGCGCATTTTGAATAAATATACATATTGACCATTGGATGAACTTGTCGATTCTCTTTGATATAGAATTTTTTTAGGGTACCGATAACAGCAAATTATTATTGACAATTATAATAATTTTGTGTGGTACAGGTCCAATTTAGAGAGACCATTTTCTATTAAGAAATAATAGGTTATGGGAAACCGCACAATTATTTTTTTAAAATATGTATATGGCGATGTCCATTAACGAAAATGCCGATGGATCTGAAGCAAAACTATTAGAGTGAGCGCATTTTGAATAAATATACATATTGAGGGGGGGTTACACTTTTTGGCGCCCAACGCGGGCCCCATAGGATGAACTTGCCAATTCTCTTTGATATAGAAATTTTTTAGGGTACCGATAACAGCAAATTATTATTGACCATTATAATAATTGTGTGGTACAGGTCCAATTTAGAGAGACCATTTTCTATTAACAAATAACAGGTTATGGGAAACCGCACATTTTTTTTTAGAATATGTATATGGCGATGTCCATTAACGAAAATGCCGATGGAGCTGAAGCAAAACTGTTGGAGTGAGCGCATTTTGAATAAATATACATATTGAGGGGGGGTTACACTTTTTGGCGCCCAACGCGGGGCCCATTGGATGAACTTGTCGATTCTCTTTGATATAGAATTTTTTTAGGGTACCGATAACAGCAAATTATTATTGACAATTATAATAATTTTGTGTGGTACAGGTCCAATTTAGAGAGACCATTTTCTATTAAGAAATAATAGGTTATGGGAAACCGCACAAATTTTTTTTTAGTATATGTATATGGCGATGTCCATTAATGAAAATGCAGATTGATCTGAAGCAAAACTATTGGAGTGAGCACATTTTGAATAAATATACATATTGAGGGGGGGTTACACTTTTTGGCGCCCAACGCGGGGCCCATTGGATGAGCTTGCCGATTCTCTTTGATATAAAAATTTTTTAGGGTACCGATTACAGCAAATTATTATTGACAATTATAATAATTGTGTGTGGTACAGGTCCAATTTAGAGAGACCATTTTCTATTAAGAAATAATAGGGTATGGGAAACGCACAAATTTTTTTTTAGAATATGTATATGGCGATGTCCATTAACGAAAATGCCGATGGATCTGAAGCAAAACTATTAGAGTGAGCGCATTTTGAATAAATATACATATTCATCATTTTTCTTTTTTATGCCGTTTAGCCATTTCTGTATTAACAATACTCCAAACAGTTTTGGTTTTATTGTCTGATTGTGAAATCTTCTCACCATAGTATTTTTTTTTTGACTCTGGAGTAGATTTGAATAGTTTAGTGTATGTTGAAAAGGGAAACATTCTCAATTTGATAGAAATATTTTTCTGTGAATTGAAAAATCCACGATAAAAATGAAGTTATTTTTTGTGAATGTCTAACAGAAAACAACTACTTTCCTGGCTAAAGGCACGCTGGACATTGAACTACATCTGATAGATATTCTGAAAAAATCTGAAATTGAAACTGTTCATTCAGATAGTTATTTGATTTTCTATTCCAGTCTTAATTAAGAATGTTTTCCTTTTCAACATGAATACCCCACAAGAGGTTACCTCTTGAACGATGGAAGATAGTGACTAAAGTTTATCTTTCAGTTGCAGATGATTCCACTTCAGATTTGATGAACATCCTGTTCATACTTTCAAACAAATCAGTATAGTTTATGGTCAGTGAAAAATAAATGAGTATATTCACCAGATTTTCTAAACTTATTAATATAGCAAATAATCTATTCCCTCTCTCAGAATTACTTTTTTGATTGACATTGGAAATAAAAAATCAAGCGATATTATTCTGGACTCAAATTAACCGACAAATACAAATTTTTCCATACGAAAATAAAATCAAGGTTATACCTATTACAAACAGCTTGTAGGTACGACAAATACACAAAAAAACATAAGTGGGTACAATTCAATCTGAGTTAGAGAATATATTTATTGTACACAAAATAATAAAAAAAAAAGTGATACAGAATAAGAAAAATATATATATATACCAATTATGATACAAAGATAAATTGGGTTAGTAACATAATAATAAAGAATAATAAAACAAACAAGTATGAAAGTTGATACAATATATAAGGGACAGGGTACAGATTGTGTACAGAAAGCACCTAAGTGACTTAACACTTGTGTTGTGCTACAAAGTAATATTAATTGATCTAAAATTACAGTTGTGTACAGAAAGTAAAGAATTAAATAGTGGTTTTATATCATGTTAGTGTAACTATTGATGTTCTAGTATATTGATAAATTCGAAGTAATTTGCGAAGATAAATTTTTTTTATTCTCTCGAGAAGGTTTTATGATTTTTAATATGTTTTACCTTTAGGGGTAGCATATTACAAGTTTTGGGTAACGTATAAGTTAAGAAACGGTGACAAACATTTTTATTAAATTTTGGAGTGGGTAGCAATTCGTTTGTAGTGTGTAGTGGTATAAGCTGTTGGAACAGAATTCTGAAGTATTTTCTTTTTGAATGCATACATACATACACTGAAAATATAATGTACGGATATTACTAATGTCTTCTGTATATATAAGGTTTGTATGGAAAGATCTTTTTTTCTTCAAAATTATTTTTAGAATATAGTTTTGTATTGTGTTAGTTTTTGTAAAGAATTCTTATACATTGCCCCCCACACCAGAATACCATAACGAAAAAGTGATTCAGCTAGAGATTTGTAAATCAGTATGAGTAGATTTTTCGCTAAAAACTGTCGTAGCTGGTAAAATTTGTATATTAGCTTCCTCACCTTTTTTGTTAGGTAGTCAATATGATTGTTCCACCTTAGATTTTCGTCAATAATTATGCCCAGGTATTTCACCTCATTTGATTCTTTAATTTCATCTTTCATACCTGGAACTTTAATACTTGAGAAATTAGGTCTGTTTGTTGCTGATATAGAGAAGGCGAGATAGTGGGTCTTACTAGAGTTTAATGAAAGGCGATACATACTCAGCCATTTATTAATTGCTTCCATGCTCTGCTGGACATAATTTTTAGTTTCAGGCCATGTGTTTCCACTCAAGATCGCAACTGTATCATCAGCGTATGATATAATTTTTGCTTTCCTGTTTAAACAGAGCAGTGAATTTATATAAGCTTGAAAAAGTATTGGACCAAGAACGGTTCCTTGGGGGACCCCCATTCTTATAGTCATAGTTTCACTTAAGGTATTGTTTATTTTAACACATTGTTCTTGATTAGTCAAATAACTGCTAAAGACATCCAACACTGCACCACGTATACCAAAACGTTCCAGTATGTTAAGAAGTATTGCATGGTCAACAGTGTCGAATGCTTTTGCCAAGTCTAAAAACACTGCAATGCATTTTTTGTTTTTATCAAGTCCCTCTGTAATACTTGTAATAACATTGTACATGGCATCAGTAGTAGCTATACCGGCGCGAAACCCATATTGGTGCTTATGTATATGTATGTATATAGAATACAATATATTCCACAGTGTGACAAGGTAAATGTAACATATTTTTGGATAATTACAAATGTAACCAATAAGTCAATTAATAAACATCCATAATTGTTTTAGAATCCTTAATAATTACAGGTAATTCATTGTTACCCATATTGCTATGTAAAAATTGTGTTTATTTCTCATGACTGTTGAATTTAAGGAATTTATTGTCATAAACTGGTAGCCACTGCAGTGTAAAAAGCACAAGGGATGTTAGTATATCTGTTACATAAGAATTTTCGAAAACCTTCCTCTAAACGCACTCAGTTGCGTAGCAGCTCTGATAAATGGGTCTTTTCACCAGGGCATTTTCCCGTCTTTCCTAAAAACATCTTTGGTGATACCTCTGCATAAAGGTGGTGATAAGAACTCTCCCTCAAATTTAAGACCTATTTCTCTCATTCCAACACTGTCCAAAATTATTGAAAAATAGATTGAACAACTTCTTATGCAGCCACAATATTTTGAGTATCCAACAGTTTGGATTCCAAAATAATAAAAGCACTAATGATGCAATTTGTTCTCTTCTATATGAAGTGTACAACGAAATCAATAGTGGGGAAGTGGCTGCGGCAGTATTTTGTGATTTGTCTAAGGCATTTGACTGTGAATCATGAAATACTGTTGCAAAAACTGCACTGCTACGGAATAAGATATAGTGCTCATAGATGGTTTGAATAATATTTATCAGATCGAACGCACCTCCAATATAGCAAATATACATTGTGGGGTGCCTCAAGGCTCGATCCTTGGCCCCATTTTGTTTTTGCTATATATAAATGATTTAACAGCCCTTGACATATCAGGAAAATTCACTACTACTATTTTATGGCACAGCAACGATGAAACTGATCTACATCGGATCATCAGCAATGACATACAAATGGTGAAAAAGTGGTGTGACTCAAATCTACTCACATTTAACACATCCAAAACCCAGGGCCGGATTAAAAGGTGAGGAGGCCCTGGGGCAACAAAGGAGTGGAGGCCCCTAATTATTTTTCAAACATTTTTTTTTTATTTATTGCGGAACAAATCAAATTATTTTGACACGAGCATATGTAGGTATAATAAAATACAAGAAATAAATTAAATTACAGCGTAAACAAATGGATTCTTGCGAGCTTTTTTCGACGAAAAATTATTGATGATTTCGGTCAAATCCAGCATCCGGAGAAAATCATTCTCAATGCTAAGAAGCGATAACTTTGATAGGCCGCTTTGTCTCATCGTAATTCGCCTATTTTTTCATTTTGTAAAATGAGCGCTTTCCAGTGTAATTTGACATCATCACATTCTCAGTTGTAATATCACAAGAGAGTGAAAATAATTCGACAGATTTTCGAAAACTTGTTGCCAGGCAATAGACAAGAGAGACCAACTGGCTCGAGTGGCTATTGCCAAAGAAATCTAGATAATTATTTTCTACTATATCGAACTCTCGTGTGGTATTCTTTAGATTATTTTTTGATGTTACGATCATAAACACATTTCCTTGCAAAATTATATAATGTACTAAACCGGTTTTGATTCATTTCACTCTTTTCATGCGAATTGATGCCAGACGTCAAATTAAAAATATAGGTTGTCAGACAATAAAAACAACATACCTCAAATTATTCCCGCGACAATTTTCTAGGTAGAATATTCCCACTATTGATTGGCCAAAACGTATATGAATTATTTGAATTGAACGTTTCCATTGGTTTCTAGCAATGTCAAAAAATAATCACTGTAATTTCAATGTTTGAGAATGTAGCTCTGAAATTTTGGTTTTCAAGAATTTGATAGTAGAATATCTTAGATTGGTCTTTTTAATAGTCCTTTTTAAGAAGGATTTACATTTGTTGCGGAATGTCATCCTTCTCTTAGACTCACACTTTCAGATTTCGGGGATTTCTCTGTTACAAGCGTGCCACTCAGCGGACACTTGTCAACACCAATAAATAGGAAAAACAGGTATAGACGGGCAAAGTTTGTAGAATCGGCAGAAAAATAGTCAACAGAATTTGAACTTTTGTTCTATTATGGAATGCGCACAGGGCTCTTATAAATAATTTAATGCAATCATATTCATAAATTGAAATATTATTTTCTTTTGCTTATGATTATTGAATTTCATTGTGCATCTTGTGTCATTCGAAGAATACATCGACAGAAAATCCTTCATTTAATAAAAAAAAATGTATATATTTTTTTTAAATTTAATTGTTCTTGTCTTTACAGCTAATTTCGATACGATATAATATTTTGTATAGTAGTATGATGTTTTACTTGGTGATTGTTTCTCGCATATACACATGATTCATCAGATCGAAGATTAATATTAACCATGGATTTTGACAAGAATACGAAACATGTTTTTGAATGTTTAAAACGAAAAATGAGAGGAAAAAGTGGGAGAACTGCTCTTTCGTTGTCAAATTTTGTATATATAATTTTCCATATCCTTCGGTATTTGTTAGGAAATTTTACCTAAAAATTTATATTGTGGAGGCCCCTCTCTTGTGGAGGCCCTGGGGCTGCAGCCCCGTTTGCCCCCCTCTTAATCCGGCTCTGCCAAAACCAATATAGTTTCATTCAGATGCACAATAGGAGACATATCCCTAGATACTAAAATGATTGAAAAAAACCAAATTCCAAATTTTTGGGGCTATTCATTGATTGTGGTCTAAAATTCAATGCTCATATAAACAACCTCAATAAAAAGTTATCCTCTGCTTGCTATACCGTCAAAATGGCATCAAATGAGTTGGGATATTCAGCTGCAAAAGCAGTTTATTATGCTTTAATAGACTCGCAACTAAGGTATGGCATTCCATTTTGGGGAGCATGTAATAGTTCCTCTCTACAAAGTGTCTTTGTTCAACAAAAACGTGCTCTGAGAAGCCTATGCAAACTAAGACTTCGAGACTCGTGCAGACTTCACTTTAAAAATCACAAAATACTGACTGTCATATCCATATATATATAATGGAAATAGTATGCCTTATACACAAACACAAATCTAATTTTAATAGAGTAAACACTTCTACCCGACAATCAGCATTTAAAACTACCAATTCCTTCATCTTCTCTTGTGAAAGATTCATTAATATATAATAGATGCAAGATATTCAACCACTTGCCAGAAAATATGAAAGGAGTGGTATCTGGTGTTATTTTTAGAAAAGAAGTCAAGGCATTACTTTCTGATAGACCCCCTATTATAGTTTAGAGGAATTTTTCAGCGATCGTACTATTTTATAGATAGAGGGAACTCAACTTTTTATATAATTTTAACTTTCTATTTAATTTTAACGTATCTTATTCATTTTTATTAGGCGTTTTAAATTGTGATCTTACATTTGATAGATATAAGATATCCAACTTTTTATTTAATTTTAACCTGTCTAATTTGTTTTGTATTTTTTTGACGATTTGTGTTTTTCACAGATTAACAGTTAGTGATTTAACCATTTTAACATTTGAATCTTTTACATTATTATATTAGGTGTGTGTGTGTGTGTACTGTTTATTTATTGACTTATTTTGTTATTTTAAAGCTGACTCCACACTGTCTCCTCTGTAATAATTGTAATGATGGTAGTTGTGATCTAACACTATGCTTTGTCAATGAGATTATGATTCTTTGGACAATAAAGTATCTTTTGATTGATTGATTGACATCTTAGTATTATCATCATTCCCCTGTTTTGAAGCCTTTCTAATGCATTTATTTTGTTTAAAGCAAATGCTGTGTGGCTGTATAATTGTATTAAATACAGTGATTTCAGAAAAGCTTGAGAGATTTTGTGAAATTCTACTGAAGAAAAAGTTTCTTACATATTTTCTTATAGGTATAAGTATGAGAAATGAGAATCGAATGGCAGAATTTTGTCAATCATGAAACCGATATACTTAAATTCATTTACAAATGCTGTTTTCATTGTCGATGGTAAGCGTACAGTTGTTGATATTAATATTAGAATATCTAAAAGACTTCAAAATCATTGCTTTGGTAGTAAGGAGCTCAAGACCATTGTTATTTAAGTACTCACTAAGTATTGACAATGATTTATAAATTTTTTCTATAGCCGGACTTAAATTTACTTGATACCGAAAGAAGTGTAAGATCCGCAAATAGGTTAATGAAGTCACAATCATGATGGAAATTGATGTCATCAATATATAGTAAGAAAAGTAGTAGCCCTGAACAGTGCCTTGAGGAACACCAACATTATTTATTAGTGATTCAGAAAACGTATTACCTACCTTTGTTATTTGGTTTCTATCAGATAAGTAGTTTCTAAACCACTCACCAAATCATGAAATGCAGGTATTAGCCAAAGAAATGGAGTTTACCTACTTATATCAGAATCAGAAATGCTTTATTGTCATATAATATCAATTATGTTGACAAAGCTTGCCTAAAACTAAGATACATAAAAATAGGATAAAATTTAATGCAGTAAATACGTAATGTTAAAGTTATATATAAAAGATCACAGTACAGTTTGTCATAAAGCATAAAAACAATTCTGCAACACATTAAAATAGTTTATAATACATACTAAAGTTTTCAGTATATTTAGGAGTGAGCTGCGAGGTTGTCCATGAAGTATTCATTCAAATCATAATATACTTTTTGAAGCAGCAGTTTTTTCACTTCTTTTCGAAATTTATTTTCTCCTTCCAATTTTCTTATAGTAGGTGGAAGATGGTCGAATAGTTTTTTTTCCATTATAGATAATTGAATACTTAATAAGTATTGTTGAGGGGATAGGAAGACTGATGTTAGTAGTAATGCGGGTTGCATAGACTGACAGACATAATGTTCTTCAAGTGTTTTTTACGGATCAAACAGACCGTTTTCAAGATGAATGGGCATGCCAGAGGCAGAATTCCTTGTGATTTGAAGAGAGTTTTACATGAATCTCTGACTCCAGCTTGACAAATATTT